>CM060912.1:785164207-786390207 GCA_030737875.1 Allium sativum | reverse complement strand
GGTCCTAAAATGCATGCAGCTACCACGCCTTTGCTTAGGTTTTGAGTGCTTTTGTTCTTCCCTTTTATTATGAATATCATTTGATGCACCGTGTCGCCTTCTCGTATTACCTTGTCATTCATGGAGAATACTAATGGCTTGACTCTGTCACATATGTTGTCGAGGATGAGTTCATCTAAGTTATGAAACATGGGCACCTGCTTAGTGAGATTGAGACAAAGATATCTTTTGATATTTCTCCTTAAACCATCTGGTAAATCCTTGATCATCTCCATTTCATCCTCCCCTCTTGTCGAAGCCCATCTCTCCCTTTCGAATTTGCGAACTCTATGTCTCAATTGTGATGGAAGTTGCCTTCCCTTCATCAACCATTCCATGTCGCGACATCTCACTTGCTTCTTTCTCTTCCTAGCCATAACCACATGCAAGAACACCTGAATATTACCAATTAACAAAGTGAAGAGCATCAAACCACTCAGAACAATAATAATACTGAACATCAATTCTAGCCAGTGACTAGTTGGTGCAAGATCATTTCCGAAAGTACTAAGTGTCATAAGTCCCCAAAATATCAGGTAAAGGATTTTAACTGCAAGAGAGTTGCTGGAAACAATGGGTAGAGCCCCGTTATAAATTTCGTAAGGATAAGGACCATTGACGTTCAAGCAAACTGACTCATTTTCTAGTTTCGTATTTGGAGCAAAATAGTTAGTGCACTGTAATTCATTTATTCCATCTGGTAATGGAAGGTTAGTGCAGACTTCCTTTAAGCAAGCTAAAGACATAAGGTCGCAAGTATTGTTTATTTCACATTGATGTTGGAGACATGATGCCACACGTTGTATTGCAAGAACATACCAACAACCACCCGCAACATGAGATGCGATAAAATTCCTACAAATAAGTTCAATTGATTAATTCACAACTATGTTTTACTAAAAAAACTGATTTATTAGAAAAACTATTTATAAAAACTGCTTCGTAAAAAACTGCATTATCATTAAAAAAAAACTACACCTGCTTCATACTTTCATTAAAAAGACTACTGCATTGTTAAAAACTGCACCTGTTTCATACTTTCATTAAAAAAACTGCTGCATTGTTAAAAAACTGCACCTATTTCATTAAAAAAAAATTGCTGTATTGTCGAAAAACTGCACCAATTTCACTAAAAAAACTGCTGCATTGTATAAACTGTTCCATTAAAATAAAACTGCATCATTAAAAAATCAATTAGAAAAAACTGCTTCATAATAACCTGCATTGTCATTGAAAAAACTGCATTATCATTATTATTATTATTTTCTTTTTTTTCTATACAAAATTCAGTTTACAACATCAAATATTAACCAAAAGGCAAATAGCATAAGACATGTGCCTGTACCAAATTATGTTTTTCAACAGTCAATGTGTGTATTGAAGTATAAAGACTTAATCATTTCTCAACTTAAACTAGATAACATCGCTGCCATGAAAAACATATATTACAAAACTTTCAGGGCATATTCTATAGCAATCAACAAGTCCACCCAATTTAATTTGTAGGTTGTTTAGTGCAGGTAAGCTGGTCTGCAACTACAAGAGCAACACAAGGCATGCTAACCAATAGCTCTTGATTGGTATGTAGTTCAGATTTCTTAAGTATACTTTATGATAAATTATATTATATAGTTTATTTGTATATTTCATTAGAAAACGAAAATCCGAAAAGTAAGCCTATGCGATCTTTTGTTTGGAAAATAGCACATACAACCAAGAAAACCGAGGAAGTGCTTCCGTGTGCCGCTGAAAAAATATGTAAGTAATCCGAACCTTTTTTTTTATCAAGCTCTAATTTGCAATTTTATTATTCATAGAAATTCCAGTCATTATTTTAACATTTTCATATCTTCTGTGTTTTCCTTATTTACTTGATTTCTTTATGGTAGACCAACATCTTGATCCGTAGAATTATAGTTGGTTTAATCATTGTTCAATAAAATGAATAAATAATTTTTTGGTTTTGTTTGTTAGTTTTTTATCAAACAAACAACAAAAGTTTGTTTTTATTTTACAAATAGCAAAAGTCATTCATATTTAGGTAGAATTTTAATTCACTAGTATATATTTAGGTGCATGCTTTCAACTTTAAATTTAATTTCTCTCTCTAAGTTTTGGATGAACATGCATGTTGCATTAATCAAGATTCATTTTGGCACTACTGAGACAGAGAGAAAAAAGGAAAACATGAAAATACGAAAACTGCTGCTGTTTGTTATATGCAGCAGCACAGTTAAAAGGGAAAAAATAATAATAGAGTACCAGCAGAGAAAGGAAAGAAAAAATGGAAAATAAAATAACAAAAATGCTGCATGTAGCAGCAACAACAAATGCTGCGACCACTAGTAGTGGCCAGTTGCTGCTGTCATCGAGCAACGGCTCATATGGAAAAAAAAGTCTATCCTTTATATTGATACCAATTACGTTAATTCATGTCTTGCTATGCAATATAATTCTATATATTTTTAGTACCATAAGTCTTCCATAGTGACTGTGATGTGCATTAAGGGCGATTACTTATATAGAATCAATGGACTATTAACAAGTTCTTCAGGTCAGATTAACTATAAGCACAATCTTACTTGTGTATGTTGCTCATCTCAATATGAACTCAGTCCCTGTAATTCTAAGGATGATTAAGTTTTGCTTATACACTTGAACTCATTGCACTTATAGTTCTCAATGTTATTTTTACAAAAATATGTACAAAAGGGACTGAAATCCGGATCTGTTATCAGATGTATAGCGCTTATTTATACCGTTTCATCAATTATTACTTATATGTTATTAATAATTTTCTACTCATTTTCATAAATCATATATCAAGGGTAACTAGACTCTCTTCAAAGTATGGTTAGCATTTCTAGCATATAAATTCTGGCTGACCTGCTTAGTTTATCATCCACTCATTTGTTTGCACTTGTTTGTGAGACTTATTCCTGTGTACCAAAACTAATGTGTCGTTTGCTCCGTGAAATGCCGCTACTTATTTTGGGTGTTGATTTGGTTGACAGTCAAACAAATTCAGGACAATTATTTTTGACAGGCAATTATTTTGGATGTTGCTTACCTATAAATAAAATTGATGTTATATTTTTGACAGGCGATTATTTTTCACGAACTAAAAATGTAATGATTGGAATCCAATACAGAAAACATGCCTTAAATGTTTTTTAAATGCAATGTATAGCGCAAAATTTTATAAAAAAAGTAAATGGGGTTAGTTAGCAAACAATATTTAACTTGGATTAATATTTGTGTATTAATATAGTTATAAAATTGTGGCATGTAGTGGCTTTGGTTTTAAGGACGCTATCTAACATTTTATCTTTTCGAATTAAAATCTAATGAAAACTAAATCAACTTTAGACAATTTCTTCTCATAAAGAGGCATTCAGGAATCTTGTTTGATCAATGTTTTACAAAACAATTTTTTGACTTTCATCTCTTAACTAAAAATATATCTTGTGAAATTTTGGTGGAAATTCAGAACACAAGTTACACAACTAACTTGGCATTCACCATGTGCAAGTACACACACAAATCTACAACCATACATTGCTATCCCTGTTTGATTCGTGTAAAGAATTTGGATATACTGTTAAAAATAGTCTGTTAGAAAAACTTCTTCTAGGTTTTATTTTGATTGTTAGTTTGATTCATTTCTACAAGGAATTGCCACCAATGAAGAGAGAAACACATTCTAAACAGCCCAAACAGTGTCCAAAAAAACTTTGCACTGTCACGAGTCACCATAATTCACTGAGTGATAAATTATTCTTTTTTGTTTTCTTTTTTGTTAGTTTTATTTTGATTCATTAATTCATGAGTAGTCATAAAATGCAAGTGTTAATCCATTTTTTACTTTTTAGCACCCTCTCTTATTTGTATTAAATAACAGTTCAGTTTATTCTTTTGGGTTTCTCCTATAGAAGCCTAAAGTTCTTTAGACTTTCATGTGAATTATTAGTAGAAAGGCTTAAATGGTGACTTGAATGAGTTTAAAGATTTTCGCTAATTTCATTCATTTCAAGAATAATTTCTCCTAAATTTTGCTATTTATACTAAATCAAACTTCCAGTTTGTCATTTATTTATTTTTTTACTTGTAGCTGTAACACATGCTGTATGTCAATCCAGCTTATAGTTATACATCTTGTTTATACGATATGTGTTTTGACATCCAGTTTTCATCCTGCTGAAACCATTGCAGTATTTTGGAAAGAGTGACGGTGCAAAGTAATTAAATGTAACCGCATGATTGACTCATAATTCTATGAACCTTTTTGTATCCAGACATTTCTTCTCTTTAGTTTCATCGTTATTCTCACATATCTGGGCAGACTAATTTAAGCACTAAAAGAACTTGATAGACCAGAAGTATAAAATCTACATATCTAGGCAAGTAAGGTGGGACATCATGACTTGAATACGCTATATATAAGTATCGATATAGATTTCCATAAAAAATTATGTTTTGTTTTACGGTTGAAAACGTGCTCACAATAGTATCGATATAGCTTCATTTGGATATTTGTTTTGTTTGCTACTGGTAAATTCATGCTACTGGTAAACAGTGTAACTGAGCCTGGCTCATTTACATTGAGCCTTGTAGGCTCAGGTTTACTGAGCCATAGGCTCAGGAAACTAAGCTTATGGCTCAGTAAACCTTAGCCGAGTGGCTCTGTTACAATGAGCCTTGTAGGCTCAGTAAACTGAGCCACTCGGCTCAGGTTTACTGAGCCATAGGCTCAGCAAACTTGAGCCGAGTGGCTCAGTTTACTGAGCCTTGTAGGTTTACTGAGCCAGGCTCAGTAAACTTATGTCGAGCAAAATGAATGTCAATTCTTTGGTTGACAGAATGTCAGGTAGTTCTTTGTTTGTTTTTAATCAAGCATCTTCAGTTAAACTTTCTTTGTTTTTTAATTAGACATAGAATCATATCATTGTATTTGTTAAATATCGTAGGCTATGGTTGAAGCAGCGGAAGCAAGACAAAGATTAGAAGGTGGCGATGATGCTCTAAGTCTAGATAATTTTGATAAAGATCCCATTGCTGAAGTTTTTGGAGACGATAAAAGAAGAAGTTATTGTCGTGCTATCAGCTCTACATGCAATGTAAAGCAAGTAAAAATAACACAAGCTTCAAAAGCAATTACTGCGGCAAAAGAGAATCCAACTAAGCAACAGTTAGCTAAATTGGAGGACAACCAAAATCAAATGCATGACGACATCAAATCAATGAACTCAGCATTGGCGTACTTGCAATAATCTATGAAGCTTCTTATCAATCAACAAGGAGGGAATACGACACCACGTGAAGAAGTTGCTTCCGATGGAGGTAATAACAATCTACATACTACTTCTATTGATGCCATTGGATCATCCACAAGAGATAAACAGTCGGTAGTGTTATTGTCGTCAACATTAAGGGAGGTCGCGAAGGGATATGTAGGAGTGCAAGAATTTTGTCATCATAGAACTGTACTAGAAGGAGAGAAAGCCATTTGGGTGGAGGAAGTTCTGGATCCGGATGCGTTAATTTTTGATGCACCCCAAAATGGTATGTATACACTATCTGATCTTGTCGATGGTGGATTTGTAATTTGGTCCGTTAATCGTTTGCGTTTTGTGTAACGGTTGTATGCAAAATTATGATACTTAGATGTTATTTTGGTATTTGTTATGGATGATGATTGGTATTATGATTATGTGAAATTGTGATGTTGGTCGAAATGGAATTTGCTTAAGGATATAAATTGTGATATGTTGTATTTGCGTTAAGTTATTGTTATATTATATGTTGTATATTATTATTGGTGTATGCTGTATGAAATTACCTATTGCAATTTTGGTATAATATTCACGTTTGTCACAGTTATAACTGTTAGTAAATTATTGTATGAAAATAGCCAGTTTTATACCGCTAACAGTAATTACTGTTATATATTTCATATTTGTCACAATTATTGCTGTTATAAAAATAATTTTTATAACGGTTATAATTGTTATAAAATTTTCAGTTTTAACGGTTTTAACTGTTACAAAGCACATATCTTATAACGGTACTAACCGTTACAATCTGAACACTTTATAACGGTTTTAACCGTTACAATATTCGTGACAACAGTTTGTCACGTATGCTATTGTAACAGTTATAACTGTTATAAAGATAATTAGTAACAGTAATAACTGTTATAAAAAGCCTTTTCTGGTGTTGTGCATTTTGTTGAAATAGAATTGTCAACAAAAATGAACGAATCATTTTTAATCAATTTGTTGAAATAAAATTGTCAACAGAAATGAACAAATCATTTTTATTCATTTTGTTGAAATAGAATTCTCAACAAAAATGAGAGAATAATTTTCAATCATTTTGTTGAAATAGAATTGTCAATAAAAATGAACGAATCATTTTTATTCATTTTTGTTGAAATGGAATTGTCAACGAAAAAGAGAGAATCATTTCCTAAGTCATTTTCTAGAGTGTCTCGAATCGGTAAGGAGATCGTGTAGTAACCCGTAACTTCCCTAGTAAGGAAAGCGCGGATACTTTGAGGACAAGACAGGTCAGAACGCAAACAGAAGAACATTTCATTGTTAATTACAACAATTCCATCAGAATACACGAATATACAGAGTATAAATCAATATTACACATTCACTAAATATCAGAGATTACAATACATTATATAGCAGCGGAAAAATAATACAAAACACAACTAGAAGTAATACACGGATACAGAGCTTTCCAAGTATCGTTCCAGCTGTAAATCAGGATCCTGTGAATATAAATTTGCAAAACCAAAACTACTAGCTGCCCGTGTCAAAATAAGGGCACCCATAGTTTAAGTTAAAACAATAAACTCCAGGTCAGTCATGGGATTGGTGTGAGAACTAAAACAGTTATTTAAAGCTTTACTTTAAATCAGATATATCAAGGGACCATGCCTTATAACACGGAACGGGTTTCCTCCCAAGCATACCGGTGCATATAATAAAACAACGCAATGCTTTTAGGAAAAATGAAGCTATTATAAGACCCAGGTCCCATCACACAATGCAACACAAGCCAGAGGATAGGCTTTTCCCTTATAATAGCCAAACATGCTTGGTACGTTAAGAACAAATCATTTGATACTATTATAAGTTTATAGTGTCAAAACATTTTCAATCATAAATATCAATCATAGACGACATGGGTACCATATATCATGTCGCCATACTAGGCTCCACGATCAAAACCGCAAAGTCACGTATTTGGAAATTGGATTTCCATCTGTGAACCGAGGCCAGGGATCGTCCTCTACCGATTCAAGACAATCTAGCCCACAATGTCTCAGGAACAGCCGGGACTGCACCTTGGATCCTCAGGGCCGGTCCACCAATGTGGATTAAACTTAAACCCTGAACACTGCGTTTCCCCACCCTATGGGGCGTAAATGAGCCAAATGACTCCATCGGCTCCACATAGTCACTTATATATCCGAGGTGCCTCGCAACAGCAACAACCACGCAGGTGAAAATAATATAAATGTCAAGGCTGGTAGGTCACTGACACCACCCTAGCTAGAAAGAAACACATGCCCTCCCCAACGTCCTCTCCCATTTCTGGTTCACAACCGGGGTGTGAGGCTCACGAATCAACATTACACAAAGCTATGCCACACAGGCGGTGCTTTGATCATCAACCACAAGACTTTGCTTTTCAATAGAAGCCTTGATTAATTGCCACTTAAGCATGCCACACAGACAATTCACTCCATGCGATTGATAACCATCAATATATAACCCCTCAGCTCGTACGTCTCGGAGAAGGACGTTAAGCAAGAGAATAAATTCTCCACCGCCAAACAGATAAATATTTAATAGAAATCAATCACACAGAATAAAATCCAATGTTAGACACACAGTCCATTTACAAGTTCATTTTGGGTCTGAACGAAACCGGAGGCACCTTGTACCTCGCATATCCATCGATCTCCAAGTACGTCTGGACTATCACCAACTGATTCCCTCCTCTTGGGTGTACATCCCAATCAAGTTCATCAGTAATCACCTAAACGATTTGAAGACTTCCGGTCTTCGACCACCGTCTTCATCCTCGACACATCGTCGAATCAGTTATTTAGAATGGGATAAACCCGGTCTATCTGAATAACCTGCGTATATAATAAACAAGTGTTACACAAACAAAACATACGCCTCATTCCAATTCAGAATATTCTTTTATTCAAATATTCTTATACTTTGGGAAAGGTTCCCATTAATTTTATCAAAGATAAATTCTTCAAATTTATTCTTTAATCTTCTTTCGAATATCAATTCAAATTAGTCGGAATTAGCGAACCACACCGAACTAATCATTTATTTTATTTCCTAATCCCAACCTATTCATCCCATGAAGTAAAACTGGTAATACTTCATATCTAACACCACGGTGTTATCGGTAAATTCAATTACCATTTCACGTTCAAATCTTATTAAAGATTTAACTATCGCCTGAAGCAAAACTGGTGATACTCCATTCTCGATTATTTCAACCTAATTAAAGATTCATTAAAACTGCACTTGGTTTTAATCTTCCCAATAATCACTATCAATGATTATTTAACTTGGGAAATCACATCCTGTCTTTAGCTGGGTTAAAGAACCAATGTTATTTAAAACACGGTTCACTATAAACCCAAAATCACATTCTAATTAATTTCCAATTAAATATCGTTTAATTGGTACACCTCATTAAATCTAAATAAAAAGATTTAATCTTTTTATCAACTGGGTTTAAGAACAGTGTTAATGAATACACCATTCACGACAAACCCAAATCCCATTTGATATTAAACACAAGGCTCTGAATAGAAAATATATCGGCTTATATTCAATATCAAATTCTACGACCAACAAATATCGTATTGGAAATAATGATATAAATATATCTTTCAAATTTCAATAACAATATCTGTATAATCCCGAAATCCAACATCGAAATATTCCAAAGACAATTTCGATTCAAATCCATTTCCACTTTATATATTGGAAATTCTGGTTATTTTCAAAACCATTTCAAATCCACTTTATTTATTTTAAAAATAAACGGGATTATAATTCTAGTTCAAAACTAGTTCATTTCGATAAAAATCTATTTTTATCTTTTCAAATATGGAATTTTTCATCCCAATTCTTCACAAATCATTTCTTACGATTTTACAAAAATTATTACTATTTTTAATAATTTTATCATGGCCCGTACAATCGATTTCCATTAACGGCCATCGAACTGCACTTACAACGACCTTTTCCAAATTTGATTTGGACATATTTCGAAATCTAACCATTAGATTTCAAATCTCCAATATTCGTTAGAAAGATCTTTTCGATACGAACCCAACGGTTCTAGTTTTAGGAGAATCCGACGGTCGGATCTCCGGTAATGTCCATTCGAAGTCAATGGTCGAAATTCGCGAACTGCCGCAGCGCGGCGCGTTCTATTATGGCCATTATATATATATATATATATATATATATATATATATATATATAATATAAACATATATTATATATTTCGTCGATTTCCTTTTTAAAACGTATTTTATAAATCGTTTTAAATTCGTTTTCGAAATGATTTAAACTTCATACTCAATTTCGAATCAAAATTGAATATTCCACATCATCGATATACAAATGATAATATTTTCAAAACATTATATTTTGAAATCACTTCCTTTTCTATATTCATTATAAAAACGAATATAATCGATATAAATATCGCTCACATCAAAATGGTGCATGTCTAACCAACACGGCTTTTATTCAACACATGAATGTTTATTCTATTCAACACATGAATATTTATTTTATTCAACACATGAATATTTATTTTACTCAACACATGAATATTCTCAGCTCATGAGTATTTCCTTTTATTCAACACATGAATGTATATTCTATTCAAAACATGAATTTTTATTCTATTCAACACATGAATATATATTCTATTTAACACATGAATTCTCTTTTATAATATTCCTTATTTTCCAAATTGGAATGAGGCCCAATCAATTACCATATAATGTTAATTATATGGATTTCCTACAACACATGTATATAATAGCAACGATAAATCATCAACCACCATCCAGAGTGCACCACACAACTGCATAAGCATTGAATATAAATAATTAACGCTTACACAGTCTGTCAACCCATCGATTGACATACTTCTTAACAATCGGGATTAGTGTACGTCAAATATCAACCCAATACCCATGTGGGGTTTCAAATCAACACACACAGATTTTTATTTGTGTAGTTGGGCGATGTGTAAAATTTATCGTCCTAATCAATATCAGTCAAATGGGTGTTCATAAACAAATCGTCCGATTTGTTTATAAATATTTATTTTATATACACGTTAAAAAATATATTTTTAACTATAAAATATTTTCCACTATAAAATATTTTATTTCATACCACATCACACAATCAAATTTCACAACACAGCAATCAAACAAACAAGTCATCCATGGTCTATGGACGACGGGTGTTGGGTGCTGCTAAGCACCGTCTGCATCCTAGTACATATTTCAAACTAGAAAATAAATGAAAGTGAGGAGTTCACACCTATAAGCTTAACCAAACACCGCGACTCTTCATATGTAGAAAATCTTCGTCGTGTTTTCAACGAGATCTGTTTCACGTGGTATATGTTAAAAATCACATTTTTAACATCGCTACATGTATAGAAAAGATTATATTTTTACAACGCTATATATATAGAAAAGATTATATTTTTACAATGCTATATATATATATATATATATATATAAAAGATTATATTTTTACAACGCTATATAGATAGAAAAGATTATATTTTTACAACTTTATATATATAGAAAATGTTATATTTTTGTATACTTAAAAATTATATTTTTACTCTACTAAAAATCACCTTTCTAATTTGCCACTTCTTATATAAAAATCACATGTTTATATGACCATTCAAACAAAAAATATAGAATTTTTAATTCGAAAAAAAAGCCTAAAAATCGAATTTTTAATCGCATAAGTAAAAAAATTAAAATAAAAACTCATAGGGGATGCGGATGGTCAAAGGCGGGCCGTGGAGGCAGGCGGTGTGCTGGTCTCTTGATTTTGGGGAGTTTTGAGCGTTGTTTTAAGAAGAAGGAGGAGGAGGGTTTTTTTTGTGCGACCAAAGGGAGGAGGAGGGGCTGCGGGTGGTCAGAGGTGGTCGGAGGTGAGGCGTAGGCCTGTCAGACGGCGGCCGTGGGATTACATTGGTCAGAGCTTGGCTTTTGGGGCTTTGGGATTTAGGGATTTCGATTTTGGCAAGAGGAGGGAGGAGGTGGGCCGTCGATGGTGGCTGGGGGGTATTGGCGGACGGAGGCGCAGTGAAGCGGAGGGCGATGTGGGCGGCGCTGGCAATCGGTGGAGCGAACGTGTTTTGCCCTTTTTTTTCTTTCTGATATGCGATCGGGGAGAGAGAGGGTGAGGAAAATTTATATTTTTATATTTTATTTTATTTTTAAATCCAAAAAGTTACCTTTTTAATTCGAACTCCAAACGAGACCCGACGACTGTCGCTCCTAGCTAATTACCTCCATTTCGAACACCATGGGATATGTTTCGCAAGCTGATTCGATCGTTTCGATCGGTTTTCGTCACAATCAAAATATAAAACTATATATTGAATTCTAACGCGCATTTCATTTTACCAGGGCCACATACTAACTAGAAAATTTCCCAAAAAATATTTTCTAGCTTCGTATTGACGATATGGCCCCAACAAAATTAATATCATCGAATTCTGAGACCTTTTGAAAAATGGCCATTTTCTGGTCGATCGAAATTGACTGAAACTATCAAAACACGTTTTACTTCGCCACGCTCACATATTGATTCGAAAAATTACGAATTTTGAAACCTAGCAATAACTTGACATCACGGATCCAACAAAAGTGGTTTCGTCGAAACCGAGGTCATTTGCAAAATTCCCATTTTTAAGGGCCAGAATTCCATAGCGACTATTCTGAATTTTCAATTGGACATAACTTTTTATCCACGATATAAAATTTCAATTTTCGAATGCACTAGAAAGATATTCTCAAATAGATTCTAATATTTTTGGTTTCGTTAAAATCCGGTTTATTTTGAATCCTGTACATTAATTTGAACTTTGAAATCGAAATTTCAAACTACTGCACCATTTTCAATTCCTTTTATAATTATAAATAATTGTTTATATTCTAACGATGATTCAAATGAATATATACGTTCTAATTCTATTCAAAATAAATTTCTCGTTGTTATTATTTAAAATAATTCATTTTAAATAATCAAAATTCGCTAAAATTGCCAAAATAAAATTTTTAAATTGGCTCGGATTTCCGGGTTATTACAATCTCCCCCACTTAAAACTTTTCATCCCGGAAAAGGAACGAAGCCGAAAGTTGTTTAACCAATCAACTCACCCTTCATTATTTTCATTACGGCTTAAATTCTTCAACTTTTCAGTTTCTAAGAACTTTTCAAATTTTTCAAAAATTTGGCTAACACCCTAAATTTCCGAAATTTTTTTCCATAACCTCCCCTACACCGGGGACTTCGGGATATTTCAAATAGCCTCCCATGGCCCTCACCAATCCAAAAAGAAAAAGAAACAGCCAAGCGGCTAACCAATCGGCTCATAAAATCATCCAAACCTAATAAATTCGTAAACATGTACCTATTTGTCGGGCAAACAATTTTATTCTTCTGCTCTAGCCTCCTTGCTATGACCTGTTCAATGTAAGTACATGTATATGCATGCAATTTCAAACAATTTTCAATTTAGTCCAACATTTGATATAATTTGGCTAAAGGTTCAACATTTAATTAATTCAAAGCATAATCAAACAACACAACCAGCACTCAATTAGTTGATTATCTTTTCAATCACATAACTTAATACATATAAAAAAAAAATCAGATTTTTGATGCCAAATCACAACAATAAACCTATCTAGCTTTGGTTCTCACACCAGTCTAATGGAAACATATAGAAATCCCACTTTCGTCACTCAAACATAAATTCTGATGATGTTTCAAACCACCATCAGAACATCCACGTGCGACTAGAGTGTGACTCTATATCCATCCAGTATATTGGAGGCTTCCAATACATGTGGATCAGACGTATATTAAAATCTCTATATACCTGATAGTCCAAATCAATATAAATAAATATTCAAATACGAATTATTGAATTAAATTTTCAAAACAAAACTTGTTTTCAATTTTATTTTTCAAAACAACACTCTTTACACTCATTCTAGGATACTACTGGTCCTATCTCTAACGAGTCATTCCCATTGGATATTACTAATCCAATCTCTGATGAATTCTTTCGTTTGGTTCTAACGTGTCTTGTTCTCCGAGCTCGGTAAACCAAAGCTCTGATACCAACTGTAGTAACCCGTAACTTCTCCGGTAAGGAAATCGTGGATACTTTGAGGACAAGAAAGATCAGAACGCAAACAGAAGAACATTTCATTGTTAGTTACAACAATTCCATCAGAATATACGAATATACAGAGTATAAATCAATATTACACATTCACTAAATATCAGAGATTACAATACTTTACATAGCAACGGAAAAATAATACAAAACACAACTAGAAGTAATACACGAATACAGAGCTTTCTGAGTATCGTTCCAGCTATAAATCAAGATCCTATGAATATAAATCTGCAAAACCAAAACTACTAGCTACCCGTGTCAAAATAAGGGCACCCAGAGTTTAGGTTAAAACAATAAACTCCAGGTCAGTCATGGACTGGTGTGAGAACTAAATCGGTTATTTAAAGCTTTACTTTAAATCAGATATATCAAGGTACTACGCCGTATAACACGGAACGGGTTTCCTCCCAAGAATACCAGTGCATATAACAAAACAACGCAATGCTTTTTGGAAAAATGAAGCTATTATAAGACCCAGGTCCCATCACACAATGCAACACAAGCCAGAGGATAGGGTTTTCCCTTATAATAGCCAAACATGCTTGGTACGTTAAGAACAAATCATTTGATATTATTATAAGTGTATAGTGTCAAAACATTTTCAATCATAAATATCAATCATAGACGGCATGAGTACCATATATCATGTCGTCATACTAGGCTCTACAATCAAAACCGCAAAGTCACCTCTTTGGAAATTGGATTTCCACCTGTGAACCGAGGCCATGGATCGTCCTCTACCGATTCGAGACAATCTAGCCTACCATGTCTGAAGAACAGCCGCGACTGCACCTTGGATCCTCACGGACGATCCACCGATGTGGATTAAACTTAAACCCTGAACACTGCGTTTCCCCACCCTATGGGGCGTAAATGAGCCAAATGACTCCATCGGCTCCACATAGTCACCGATATATATGAGGCGCCTCGCAACATCAACAACCACACAGGTGAAAATAATATAAATGTCAGGGCTGGTAGGTCACTGACACCACCCTAGCTAGAAAGAAACGCATGCCCTCCCCAACGTCCTCTCCCGTTTCTGGTTCACAACCGGGGTGTGAGGCTCGTGAATCAACGTTACACAAAGCTATGCCACACAGGCGGTGCTTTGATCATCAACCACAAGACTTTGCTTTTCAACAGAAGCCTTGATCAATTGCCACTTAGGCATGCCACACAGGCAATTCACTCCATGCGATTGATATCCATCAATATATAACCCCTGAGCTCGTACGTCTCAGAGAAGGGCATTAAGCAAGATAATAAATTCTTCGCTACCAAACAGATATATATTTAATAGAAATCAATCACACATAATAAAATCCAATGTCAGACCCACAGTCCATTTACAAGTTCGTTCTGGTTCTGAACGAAACCGGAGGCACCTTGTACCTCGCATATCCATCGATCTCCAAGTACATCTGGACGATCACCAACTGATTCCCTCCTCTTGGGTGTATAGCGCAATCAAGATCATCAGTAATCACCCAAACGATGTGAAGACCTCCGGTCTTCGACCACCGTCTTCATCCTCGAAACATCGTCGAATCAGTTATTCAGAATTGGATCAACCCGATCTTTCTGAATAACCCGTGTATATAATAAACAAGTGTTACACAAACACAACATACGCCTCATTCCAATTTAGAATATTCTTTTATTCATATATTCTTATACTTTGGGAAAGGTTCCCATTAATTTTATCAAAGATAAATTCTTCAAATTTATTCTTTAATCTTCTTTCGAATATCAATTCAAATTAGTCGTGATTAGCTAACCACACCGTAGTAATCATTTATTTTATTTCCCAATCCTAACCTATTCATCCCATGAAGTAAAATTGGTGATACTTCATATCTAACACCACGGTGTTATCGGTAAATTCAATTACCATTTCACGTTCAAATCTAATTAAAGATTTAACTATCGCCTGGAGCAAAAATCGTGATACTCCATTCTCGATTATTTCAATCTAATTAAAGATTCATTAAAACTCCACTTGGTTTTAATCTACCCAATAATCACTATCAATGATTATTTAACTTGGGAAATCACATCCTATCTTTAGCTGGGTTAAAGAACTAATGTTATTTAAAACACGGTTCACTATAAACCCAAAATCACATTCCGATTCAATTCCAATTAAATATCATTTAATTGGTACACCTCATTAAATCTAAGTAAAAAAAATTAATCTTTTTCTCAACTGGGTTTAAGAACAGTGTTAATGAAGACACCATTCACGACAAACCGAAATCCCATTTGATATTAAATACAAGGCTCTGAATAGAAAATATATCGGCTTATATTCAATATCAAATTCTACGACCAACAAATATCGTATTGGAAATAACGATATAAATATATCTTTCAAATTTCCATAACAATATCTGCATAATCACGAAATCCAACATCGAAATATTCCAAAGACAATTTCGATTCAAATCCATTTCCAGTTTATATATTGGAAATTCTGGTTATTTTCAAAACCATTTCAAATCCATTTATTTATTTTAAAAATAAACGGGATTATAATTCTAGTTCAAAACTAGTTCATTTCGATAAAATTCTATTTTTAACTTTTCAAATATGGAATTTTTCATCCCAATTCTTCACAACTCATTTATTATGATTTTACACAAATTATTACTATTTTTAATAATTTTATCAAGGCTGGTACAGTCGATTTCCATCAACGGCCATCGAACTGCAATTACAATGACCTTTTCCAAATTTAATTTGGACATAATTCCAAATCTAACTGTTAGATTTCAAATCTCTAATATTCGTTAGAAAGCTCTTTTCGATACGAACCCAATGGTTACGGTTTTAGGAGAATCCGATGGTTGGATCTCCCGTAACGTCCATTCGAAGTCAATGGTCGAAATTCGCGAACTGCCGCAGCGCGACGCGTTCTATTATGGCCATTATATATATATATATATAATATAAATATATATTATTTATTTCGTCGATTTCTTTTTTAAAACGTATTTTATAAATCGTTTTAAATTCGTTTTCGAAACGATTTCAACTTAATATTCAATTTCGAATCAAAATTGAATATTCCACATCATCGATATACAAATGATAATATTTTCAAAATGTTATATTTTGAAATCACTTCCTTTTCTATATTCATTATAAAAACGAATATAATCGATATAAATATCGTTCACGTCAAAATGGCGCATATATAACCAACACGGCTTTTATTCAACACATGAATGTTTATTCTATTCAACACATGAATATTTATTTTATTCAACACATGAATATTTATTTTACTCAACACATGAATATTCTCAACACATGAGTATTTCCTTTTATTCAACACATGAATGTATATTCTATTCAACACATGAATTTTTATTCTATTCAACACATGAATTTTCATTCTATTCAATACATGAATTTTTATTCTATTCAACACATGAATATATATTCTATTCAACACATGAATTCTCTTTTATAATATTCCTCATTTTCCAAATTGGAATGAGGCCCAATCAATTAACATATAATGTTAATTATATGGATTTCCTACAACACATTTATATAATAGCAACGATAAATCATCAACCACCACCCAGAGTGCACCACACAACTGCATAAGCATTAAATATAAATAATTAACGCTGGCACAGTCTGTCAACCCATCGATTGACATACAACTAAACAATCGAGATTAGTGTACGTCAAATATCATCCCAATACCCGTGTGGGGTTTCAAACCAACAAACAAAGATTTTTATTTGTGCAGTTGGGCGATGTGTAAAATTAATCGTCCCAATCAATATCAGTCAAATGGGTGTTCATAAACAAATCGTCCGATTTGTTTGTTAATATTTATTTTATATACACGTTAAAAATTATATTTTTAACTATAAAATATTTTATTTTATACCACATCACACAATCAAATTTCACAACACAACAATTGTAACACCCCACCTCCGTTACGGTCACTCACAAAGGGAATGCCTTAACTTTGATGGAGTGTTTTAGTAGACAGAACATAAACTTACAAGACAGATAAAATAGTACTTGAAAAATTTATAGCTTTATTACAACAGAAACCGAAGTAAGTTTGGTTACATCCTTTAAAATCACAATATCAAAATTCAAGTACAAAATATCAGTCTTGTACAAAAGCCTTCATAATGCATAGTTTTTAAAATCATAATCCCCAACATAAACTGCCATGCCAAAGCCAGACGATACTTCAAGCAGAGAAGATCCGAATTAAGCTCCTAGATTTCCACCCTACAAACCTGGGGGAGGGGGGGGGGGACGGAAGAAAAAGGGGCGAAAACAAGCAAGGTCAGACATAAAGTCTGGCAAGTCCAGTGACTTTCAGCATATGAAAAAATAATTATTATTATGACATGAAAATAAAACTGGATGCGAGATAACAGTAACAGGAGTAGCAGATATACTTAGGTTAAACAGAAAAAGAATAGAATGATGTAAGCTACTACTTTTCACCTCTCTGCACTAATACTAGTATAACAGGATTAGGTGTCACCCCAATGTCTAAACTGAAACAGAAACAGGAACATAATAATTTCCACAGAAGAGAATGCTAGTTATGGGCCTTTACCACCCCAACAGAAACAGACAGAAACAGAATGCTAATAATGGGCCTCTACCACCCGAACAGAAGGTAAAGAAACAGAAACAGATTAATCCCTACGGAAACAGAATGTAGAATTAGGTGTACACTAGTAAATGTGCCTTTACCACCCGAACAGACGGTACCACGCAGAAACACACAGGTGTTACCACCCAATAGAAACGGACGGTACCAACAGAAACAGACATAACTAAGTGTACCCTAAAACCCTACCCCATGCGATCGGCTCCCTAATACATAAATACCTTGTGCCAGCCCCACAAAAGGGTGTATCACTCCCCAAAGTGGCAACCTTTAAATGACACAGACCTATTTACAGATGTCACCGCGTCTTACATCCTCAGAGGCAGACCGGGATCCATGCACGCACATGACCCGGTTGGAACGTACCATCAACACCCCTCGCCATTATCAGAATGAACCGCTTATAATTAGTTTAGTAAGCGTGCCCGGACCCTACCTACTATTGGGTCAAAGTTTTGATACCAGAAAGGGTTACTGACTAATATGGGTCACAAACAACAGATGACACAACTAATTTCCCTCCTAACCTTGTGTCCCCAGACTAATAGATTTCAGATTAACTTATTTACAAGTTCAGACATACAGAATTCAGATCAACTAGTTCACAGATCAGACAAGTTTTCAGACTAACGGATCAGATATACGGATTTAACAGATTTACAGATTTGTCTAACTTTGTAAATGGGCCTATAGATTTACGAAACAGTTTTGTTAAATTCATTAGTCCAACTGGTTTAACCCTATCAACCCAACACGTTTTAGACATCATATTTATCATAGATTTGTATTAATTAAAAAATAATGCGCAGACCTCTCACATTAGACTGACAGTTTGCGGCCACTGGTTACGCCGGTTGGTTCCGGGCAGGTTTCTGCCGCAAACTGAGTCTAACCTCGGGTTTCAAGCACGTTATGACTAACTTCTCACATTAGAACCTATTGTTTGCCGCCACTGGATGTACCGGGCGGTTCCGGGCAGGATTACGCCGCAAACTCATTCTAACCTTGAGTTAGCCATGTTTCATGTTTAGCCAATGCATTCATTCATAGACTATGCTAATATCAGACTAATCATGCTAATTTAACAAATTAACTTCTGTACAAGTTACAGCAGATTATTCGAGGTTCTATTAACAAGTTTTGCTCAATTTTAAATCGAGCCTACAGATTTACATACTTCAAATTTCAGCATTTCAGTTCCAACAGATTACGCCATTCAAAGATTAAACAGATAACAGATCTTGCAGATTAGGCGATTTAGCACATTTAGCAGATAAGGCTATTTAACATAATTAGCAGATTAGGCAATTCAATCTAATTAGCAGTTTAGGCAATATAACAGAACTAGCAGATTAGGCAATATAATAGATTTAATCATTCCTTAAAGTTTCATTGACATTTCTTGCCTAATTATAAATTTGGCCTAAGTTTGCATGCCTAAATAATTGTCATGATTCACAATATGATATATACCCCACGTTTGCATTGAATTTACATGGTACAAATTATGGTCATAATTTACCATATAACACATGTCCCACTTTTAGTTAAACTTGCCTAGTACAAAAGATTTACACATAAATTATACCAAATATAGCCATCGATTTCAATGCATGTCGTATATTCAAAAATCTCCCACTTAGGTGTTATTCACATTTAATAGTTATCAAATCTTAATATAGATCTTCACACCTAAGTCATATTCTCTTTTTATCTCAAGTCATGAATCATTATATAAAAATATGCCCAACAAACTAGAACTTTAAATTATAGCAGATCTTAATTCAAAATGTGCGTTATGTCCAATGTCTCAAGTCACATGTTAACATACAATGGTTCCTCTTCTTCCAATTCACAGAATATGCATAGATCTAAATCTAGTTTACAACATCAATCACAGATTAACCATGTCCAATTATGCCATCATTCATTATTTGTCCCAAAGTTTAGCGTTCGTGCATTAATCTCTTATGAGATGTGGAGCAGGCTCGTGGTAGCCTGGCTATCAAACAGAAAGAAGAAGGAGATACAGAATAATATATATATAAGAATTGAATGTACACAACCTCAAATTCAGATTTACAATCATGTCACAATTATAATTAAAGTTTATATCAGAAAATAACTATACTTGCCTTTCGTGGTTTTAAGAAAGGATAATAAACTGTTGTTGTAGCTCTAAACTTTGTATTGAGATTTGATTTAGCTTTTAATTCTATTCAGGTTGGAAGAAGATGTATCAGTCCAAGTTTTGATTCCAGCATAGTAGTGACGCCATTTTTTATTTTTTATTTAGAACAGAGACAGAGTATAGACAGAATGAAATTGTGTAGAGAAAATGAGGCTAGGGGGCTGTTTATATAGGATTAGGCGGGCGAATCTAGACAGAAAACGAGACCGGATACATCAGAATGAACCAGGTTCAAAACTGGGTTTTGGGAGCAGGTCGACCCCCAGGTTGACTCCCCAGTCGACCTGGTCATGGGGAGGTCGACACCCCAGTCTTCTCCCCAGTCGTCCTGGTTTGGGGGGGGGGGGTCGACTCCCCCATCGACCTGGGTATATGGGCGGGAATTTTCCCGCTAGCCTTCTCTGGGTTTGAATTTCGAATTTCTGGCTTTATTTTCGAGCTGTTTTATTTTATTCAAATTCCTGAAACTTCTAAGGGTCATAACTTGGTCATACAAACTCCGATTTTTGAAAACTCAGACTCGATTTCATGCAGAATTCCAAGACGAACGCAATGGCGCAACCCGTTTCCCTTGATTCTTATTTTATAATTTAATTATTCTCTGATTTGTTACTTATACGATCACAGAAAATACGGGGTGTTACATTCTCCCCTCCTTCAAGGATTTCGTCCCCGAAATCTTCAAGTTAAGAAGAATGTGTCCTACCATCCAGTCATCCATCTACTCAACCATCATCCACAAGCATCCATTGTCCTAAGAAAACTTCTAATGTTGTATGAAAATATGCAAAAGTGTGTGTATATGTTCCTTATCTAATGCAAAGATCAGGTGGTCCACTGATTCAGTTGACCTCCTTAATGCGAACTATGTCAGTGTCATGAGTCCAACATGTGTGCAATTTTCCAATTTGATACATATCGTTCTTATATGAGTAACAACCATTCATTCATATGCAACATCCATGTGATGAGTCAATCATTTTACATCCACAAAAATTGAAAATGCTCACACATCCATATGCAGTATGAGAGTGTTTTCGAGTCGATCTAGTGCCTAGCGTGTGTATATGCATCCACGAGCAAACACTAGCAACCACTTGCATCCACTTGCAACCATCAAACATAACATGTCTCAAACACATGTTTACATCCATTAGTTTCTACCTAAAGGTCGAAGGATAGTGATAGAAGCAAGTATAATTGAAACTAAAGCCAGGTTCCTATTAGGCATCGGTTTAAGAGAATAACCCCCTAAGTATCAACCCCGAAGACCGAAATCAACATCAGATTAATACTCATAGAATCACTCCCATTAAACAAATGCCCAACTGGAAATCTATTTTACACTTTGAGTAAAAACTCCTACAGACTACTGATACAGATCAGATCACCAAATGATTCTTAGGAAGCTAAGCATGATAAAAACTCAGAATGTATGCGTCATAGCCAGCTTAACGCTCAACACAGATACCCAACTTATCACAATTAGACGAGTCATAACCCTTATGGGTCTGAGTCTATAGCGGAATCAGGAACAATACTAGTATTAAAGTGCAGAGTATCGATTACAGAAAAAAATGCCAGAATCAGAAAAGAGCTTTAACTCAACAACCAGATAAAGAAATTAAACCTCCTACAGAAAGTTTCCTTATTTCTATCCTATCCACTAGCCTCGAGATTGTTCGCCTGCCCTCCAGAAGTTGGTCCTGCCCTCTACCCTTTCCCTTGTTTCTTCGGGCAGTCCCTAGTGAAGTGCCCCATCTCACCACAGTTGAAGCAGGCGCCCTTTCTTTTTCTGCAATCCTCGTTCAGATGAGTCGAGCTTCCACAAGTAAAGCATTTTTTCTCCTTCTTATCTTCAGACTTCTCATCCTTCTTTTGTGTTTCCTTTTTGGGCCATGCTTTCTTGTTCTGTGGTTCTTCCTTCTTTGCCTCTTTCTTGCCCTTGTCTTCCTCATGTAGTAGTGCCATGTCCACCAATCTCTCGTAAGTTGCTCCCATCGGTACATGGGTCATGGCTAGGCTGTGCAGTGGCTCATTTAATCCCTTGACAAAACAGAGAGCCTTCTTATGAGTGGTATTCACTAAGTCCAGTCCAAATCGGGACAGTTGATTGAATTGATTGATGTACTCCCTGACAGTCATACTTCCTTGCTTAAGAGATAAGAACTTTTCCAATTGTAGACTTCGTTCAGCTTGCGAGAGGAATTTCGTCTCAAACCTTGTTCTAAAATCCATCCATGTTCCAACCGGCCTCTCGGCGTTAGTGACTTCCCACCAATAGGAAGCTTCGTCTTTGAGCAACCATACCGCCAGCTACACCTTCTGCCTATCGTCCACCTCGAAGATAACGAACAGATCCTCAGTTTCTTTGAGCCAGTTCCTCGCTTCTAAGAATGATTCAGTTCCCTTGAAATCCTTTCCACCCATGGCCCTAAAATCTTTACAGATCTTTGAAAAAGCAATTGCACGAGGAGGGGGCGGAGGTGGGGGAATGGCTGCGGCTAGAGGAGGAATATCTGCTGGGCCTGCATCGTTGGCCCTAGCCTCTAAGTACCTCCTGAACCAGCCAGGTATTGGCACACCCTCTAGAAGGTTAAGATCCCCAGACATGCTGAAACGAAAGAAAAAGGAAAGATTCAAAACAAAGGATAGAAAGATAGGCTATGGCTTTGGGGATTATGTTTTTTAAAATAAGCTTTCCTTTTGAAAATACTTCCTTTTTAAAACCTTTTTTTTAAAATAGCTTTCAAAAACTTTTTATCAAATCCGGTAACCTTCGGCTCTTATACCAAGTGTAACACCCCACCTCCGTTAAGGTCACTCACAAAGGGAATGCCTTAACTTTGATGGAGCGTTTTAGTAGACAGAACAGAAACTTACAAGACAAATAAAACAGTACTTGAAAAATTTATAGCTTTATTACAACAGAAACCGAAGTAAGTTTGGTTACATCCTTTCAAATCACAATATCAGAATTCAAGTACAAAATATCAGTCTTGTACAAAAGCCTTCAGAATGCATAGTTTTTAAAATCATAATCCCCAACATAAACTACCATGCCAAAGCCAGACAATACTTCAAGTAGAGAAGATCCGAATCAAGCTCCTAGATTTCCACCCTACAAACCTGGGGGGAAACGGAAGAAAAAGGGGTAAAAACAAGCAAGGTCAGACATAAAGTCTAGCAAGTCCAGTGACTTTCAACATATGAACAGATAATAATAATTATGGCATGAAAATAAAACTGGATGCAAGATAACAGTAACAGGAGTAGCAGATATACTTAGGTTAAACAAAAAAAGAACAGAATGATGTAAGCTACTACTTTTCACCTCTCTGCACTAATACTAGTATAACAGGATTAGGTGTCACCCCAATGTATAAACTAAAACAGAATAATTTCCACAGAAGAGAATGCTAGTAATGGGCCTTTACCACCCCAACAGAAACAGACGGAAACAGAATGCTAATAATGGGCCTTTACCACCTGAATAGAAGGTACAGAAACAAAAATAGATTAATCCCTACGAAAACAGAATGTAGAATTAGGTATACACTAGTAAATGGGCCTTTACCACCCGAACAGACGGTACCACGCAGAAACAGACAGGTGTTACCACCCAACAGAAACAGACGGTACCAACAGAAACAGACAGAACTAAGTGTACCTTAAAACCCTACCCCAAGCGATCGGCTCCCTAATACATAAATACCCTGTGCCAGCCCCACAAAAGGGCGTATCACTCCCAAAAGTGGCAACCTTTAAATGACACGGACCTATTTATAGATGTCACGGCGTCTTACATCCTCAGAGGTAGACCGGGATCCATGCACGCACATGACCCATTTGTAATGCACCATCAACACCCCTCGCCATTACCAGAATGAACCGCTTATAATTAGTTCAGTAAGCATGCTCGGACCCTACCTACTATTGGGTCAAAGTTTTGATACCAGAAACGGTTACTGACTAATATGGGTCCCAAACAACAGATGACACAAGTAATTTCCCTCCTAACCTTGTGTCCCCAGACTAACAGATTTCAGATTAACTTGTTTACAAGTTCAGACATACAAAGTTCAGATCAACTAGTTCACATAACAGACAAGTTTTCAGACTAACGGATCAGATATACGGATTTAATAGATTTACATATTTGTCTAACTTTGTAATTGGGCCTACAGATTCACGAAACGGTTTTGTTAAATTCATTTGTCCAACTGGTTTTACCCTATCCACCCAACACGTTTTAGACATCATATTTATCTTAGATTTGTATTAATTAAAAATTAATGCGTAGACCTCTCACATTAGACTGACAGTTTGCGGCCACTGGTTAGGCCGGTTGGTTCCGGGCAGGTTTCTGCCGCAAAATGAGTCTAACCTCGGGTTTCAAGCACGTTATGACTAACTTCTCACATTAGAACCTATTATTTGCGACCACTGGATGTGTCGGGCGGTTCCGGGCAGGATTACGCCGCAAACTCATTCTAACCTCGAGTTGGCCATGTTTCATGTTTAGCCAATGCATTCATTCACAGCCTATGCTAATATCAGACTAATCATGCTAATTTAACAAATTAACTTCTGTACAAGTTACAGCAGATTATTCGAGGTTCTGTTAACATGTTTTGCTCAATTTTAAATCGAGCCTACAGATTCACATACTTCAAATTTCAACATTTCAGTTCCAACAGATTACGCCATTCAACAGATTAAACAGATAACAGATCTTGCAGATTAGGCGATTTAGCAGATTTAGCAGATAAGGCAATTTAACATAATTAGCAGATTAGGCAATTCAATCTAATTAGCAGTTTAGGCAATATAACAGAACTAGCAGATTAGGCAATATAATAGATTTAATCATTCCTTAAAGTTTCATTGACATATCTTGTCTAATTATAAATTTGGCCTAAGTTTGCATGCCTAAATAATTGTCATGATTCACAATATGATCATATACCCCACGTTTGCATTGAATTTACATGGCACAGATTATGGTCATAATTTACCATATAACACATGTCCCACTTTTAGTTAAACTTGCCTAGTACAAAAGATTTACATATAAATTATACCAAATATAGCCATCGATTTCAATGCATGTCATTTATTCAAAAATCTCCCACTTAGGTGTTATTCACATTTAATAGTTATCAAATCTTAATATAGATCTTCACACCTAAGTCATATTCTCTTTTTATCTCAAGTCATGAATCGTTATATAGAAATACGCCCAACAATCTAGAACTTTAAATTATAGCATATTTAATTCAAAATATGCATTGTGTCCAATGTCTCAAGTCACATGTTAACATACAATGGTTCATCTTCTTCCAATTCACAGAATATGCATAGATCTAAATCTAGTTTACAACATCAGTCACAGATTAGCCATGTCCAATTATGCCATCATTCATTATTTGTCCCAAAGTTTAGCGTTCGTGCGTTAATCTCTTATGAGATGTGGCGCAGGCTCGTGGTAGCCTGGCTATCGAACAGAAAGAAGAAGGAGATACAGAATAATATATATATATATATACATATATACATATATACATATATATATATATATCAGAACAGAACGTACACAACCTCAAATTCAGATTTACAATCATGTCACAATTATAATTAAAGTTTATATCGGAAAATAACTGTACTTGCCTTTCGTGGTTTTAAGAAAGGATAATAAACTGTTGTTGTAGCTCTAAACTTTGATATGAGATTTGATTTAGCTTTTAGTTCTATTCAGGTTGGAAGAAGATGCATCAGTCGAAGTTTTGATTCCAGCAGAGTATCGACGCCATTTTTAATTTTTTATTTAGAACAGAGACAGAGTATAGATAGAATGAAATTGTGTAGAGAAAATGAGGCTAGGGGGCAGTTTATATAGGATTAGACGGACGAATCTTGACAGAAAACGAGACCGGATACATCAGAATGAACCAGGTTCAAAACTGGGTTTCGGGAGAAGGTCGACCCCCAGGTCGACTCCCCAGTCGACCTGGTCATGGGGAGGTCGACACCCCAGTCGACTCCCCAGTCGACCTGGTTGGGAGGGGGGTCGACTCCCCAGTCGACCTGGGTATATGGGCTGGAATTTTCCCACCAGCATTCTCTGGGTTTGAATTTCGAATTTCTGGCTTTATTTTCGAGTTGTTTTATTTTATTCAAATTCCTGAAACTTCTGAGGGTCATAATTTGGTCATACGAACTCCGATTTTCGAAAACTCGGACTCGATTTCATGTAGAACTCCGAGACGAACGCAATGGCGCAACCCGTTTCCCTTGACTCTTATTTTATAATTTAATTATTCTCTGATTTGTTAGTTATACGATCACAGAAAATACGGGGTGTTACAACAATCAAACAAACAAGTCATCCATGGTCTGTGGACGACGGGTGTCGGGTGCTGCTAAGCACCATCTGCATCCTAGTATATATTTCAAACTATAAAATAAATGAAAGTGAGGAGTTCTCACCTATAAGCTTAAACAAACACCGCGACTCTTCATATGTAGAAAATCTTCATCGTGTTTTCAATGAGATCTGTTTCACGTGGTATATGTTAAAAAATCACATTTTTAACATCGCTACATGTATAGAAAAGATTATATTTTTACAATGCTATATATATAGAAAAGATTATATTTTTACAACGCTATATATATATAGAAAAGATTATATTTTTACAACGCTATATATATAGAAAAGATTATATTTTTACAACGCTATATATATAGAAAAGATTATATTTTTGTATACTTAAAAATTATATTTTTACTCTACTAAAAATCACCTTTATAATTTGCCACTTCTTATATAAAAATCACATGTTTATATGACCATTCAAACAATAAATATTGAATTTTTAATTCGAAAAAAAAGTCTAAAAATCGAATTTTTAATCGCATAAGTAAATAAAAATTAACATAAAAACTCACAGGGGATGCGGATGGTCGGAGGCAGGCCGTGGAGGCAGGCTGTGTGCTGGTCTCTCGATTTTGGGGAGTTTTGAGCATTGTTTTAAGAAGAAGGAGGAGGAGGGGCTCCAGGTGGTCAGAGGTGGTCGGAGGTGAGGCGTGGGCCTGTTGGACGGCGGCGGTAGGATTAAATTGGTCGCAGCTTGGCTTTTGGGGCTTTGGGTTTTAGGGATTTCGATTTTGGCCAGAGGAGGGAGGAGGTGGGCCGTCGATGGTGGCTGGGGTTATTGGCGGATGGAGGCGCGACGAAGGGGAGGGCGACGTGGGCGGCGCTGGCAATCGGTGGAGCGAACGTGTTTTGCCCTTTTTTTCTTTCTGAAATGGGATCGGGGAGAGAGAGGGCGAGGAATATTTATATTTTTATATTTTATTTTATTTTTAAATCCAAAAGGTTACCTTTTTAATACGAACTCCAAACGAGACCCGATGACTATCGCCCCTAGCTAATTATCCCCATTCCGAACACCATGGGATATGTTTCGCAAGCTGATTCGATCGTTTCGAATAGTTTTCGTCACAATCAAAATATAAAACTATATATTGAATTATAACACGCATTTCAATTTACCGGGGCCACATACTAACTAGAAAAATGCCCGAAAAATATTTTCTAGCTTCGTATTGACGATACGGTCCCAAAAAATCTAATTTCATCGAATTCTGAGACTGTTTCAAAAATGGCCATTTTCTGGTCGATCGAAATTGACTGAAACTGTCAAAATACATTTTACTTCGCCACGCTCACATATTGATTCGAAAAATTACGAATTTTGAAACCTAGCAATAACTTGACATCACGGATCAAACAAAAGCGGTTTCGTCGAAAACCGAGGTTGTTTGCAAAATTCCCATTTTTAAGAGCCAGAATTCCATAGCGACTATTCTGAATTTTCAATTGGGCATAACTTTTTATTCCCGCTATGAAATTTCAATTTTTCGAATTCGTTGGAAAGATATTCTCAAACATATTCTAATATTTTTGGTTTCGCTAAAATCCAGTTTATTTTGAATCATGTACATTAATTTGAACTTTGAAATTGAAATTTCAAACTACCGCGCCATTTTCAATTCCTCTTATAATTATAAATAATTATTTATATTCTAACGACGATTCAAATGAATATATACGTTCTAATTCTATTCAAAATAAATTTCTCGTCATTATTATTTAAAATAATTCATTTTAAATAATCAAAATTCGCTAAAATTTCCAAAATAAAATTTTTAAATTGGCTCGGATTTCCGGGTTATTACAGATCGTCCCTATCCTTGACTCATGATGGAAACCCAATATCCAATACGATATTACGGTTTTGATTGTAAACCTATATATGGCGACATAGTAGGATGGGATACTATGCCGTCTGGGATTGATACATTTACTTTGACAATATTTTAAAACTGATTAGACACTAATAATAATATTAAATATTATTTTATACGTATCGAGCATGTTTGATCATTATAAGGTAAAACTCTATCCTCCGGTTTGCATTGCATTGTGTGATGGGACTTGAGTCTTATAATGATCTCATTTTTCTAAAAAGCATTGCGTTGTTTTGAATAAAAATTTATTTAGTTTATGCACTAGCAACCTAATGGAGTAAACCCATTCAGCGTTAGCGGCGTGGTCCTGTGATTATCCATATTGTTAGATAAGTTAGGAAAGATTTCTCATACTAGTCTCATGACTGACCCATAGTTTGTTTCACTTTGCAAACTCGGGTGCATTCTTTTTCACACGGGCAGCCAAGTGACAGGTTCAGGTTATTTTGGACATGTGCTGGATTAGAGTATGCTTATGGAAGGAAGACGAAGATCATTTCTATCTTTTATTTCCATTTAAGACATTTTAGACATCATTTATCCATATTGTACTTAATGGTGTTTTAGACTTATTTCTATTTGTGGAGACTTTCTATATGCTAAGTTGTATCCTGTAACTGTGCCACTATGTTATTCTAATGGTGTGATGTTGATGACATTTCTCTTTCCGCTTCTATGATTCATGTGTTATGCTGTTATCTGAGATCCGTTATTGTTATAAATGTGTTATATTCCAATGATTATCCTTGCTTTCGTTCTATGGAAGTTTGGGGTTATCACAGTTGGTATCGGAGCTAATGGTTAACCTAAGCTTCGGAGTATAACATATTTAAAACAATTCGTCTAGATAGAATCAGTAGTATTCTAAGGCGAGTAGCTCATTAGAGATATGAGTAGTAATGTCCTAGAATGAGAACAGCAGAATAACACATATTAACCGGTCATTACATCATCATCATTCCATATGTCCTTTATATTTTCCTTTCCTTTAAAATTATCATTTTTTTGGTCTGACTCTTTCTTGATGGTACAGAACTAACTGAAAATGAGCACAAAAGCGAGAGCTAGAGGCAGAGTTGGAGCTAGAGGACCAGGAAGGGGTGAAACCCCCATTGCTCAGGATCAGCCCAATCCCAAGGCAGTAGCACCACCGCCACCTCCACCCCACAGCCTTTTGACCTGGATAATGTAGCCAAGAAATTCAGAAAGTTGGGTGGCGTGCCGTTCATAGGCCGAGAGATAGTGCTAGAAGCTCAAGCATTGCTCAAGACATCTGAGAAGACATTTGGAGGCTTGGAACTTGAAGACCACCATAAGGGATTCATGGCATCATGTCTATTGAAGGATGAGGCTCAGAATTGGTGGGAGACTGTTAGAATTGGAGGTACTGAGGCATACATGTCTTGGATAAAACTCAAGGATCTCTTTAGCGAGAAATTCATTCCTCGACAAGAAGTCAAGCGTCTTCACGATCAGTTTGCTAACTTGCAACAAGGAGATAAGACTGTTTCTGAGTATGTGCGGAACTTTTAAGAGCTTTCACGATACGCTACTGAATTAATTCAGGACCCATTCCAGAAGAATAAGAGATTCATTAATGGCCTTTCAAGGAAGCATCTTAATAGAGTGATAGCACATATTAAGCTTCCATTTAACGAGGTGGTTGAGATATCTTGTCGATATGAAGAAAATGACAAGAATTCTTAGCAAGATCAGGAGAAGAATCAAACTAACAACAAGAGGAAGCAGTCTGACAAGAAGCCGGAGACGAGCAACTCTTCAACTGCCAAGCCTCAAGGAAGTAAAAAATCAAAAGTCAAATGCTTTAACTTCCATAAGATCGGACACTTTGATTACGAATGTAGAGCAAAAAGACCAAAGAGGAATGAGTCAAGGCCCAGTCAAAATCGCGGACAAAATCCTCGGAATGCTCAGGAGTGCTTCAACTGCCATAAGACGGGGCATTTTATCAAAAATTGTCCATTGCTGAAGAAATCCGAGGTGGCTCATGTATACCATGGAGTGGCTGCACCAGCTTCTTTCGAGGGAGCAGGTAAACCCGATGTTTTAGGAGGTACCCTTACTATTAAGAACATTCCTATTACAAATTTTTTGACACTGGTGCATCGCGAAGTTTCATTTCTAGTGACTCAATTAAAAAGTTAAAATTCAAACCAAGAAATCTTAAAGAATTGATTAGAGCCATAGTCCGATAGGAGTTTCTCTTATTCTCGATCAGTATTGTAGAGTGCCTATTTCTTATTCTTATATCCAGTTCCCTTTTGAATTGATCGTTATGAGTTTTCCCGGATATGATATCATACTTGGACTGGATTGGCTAACAAAGTATGAGGCTGAGGTATTATGCCCTGAAAGAATAGTCAAAATTAAAACCAAATTTGGAGATATTATTGCTATACCATGTTATGGCTCAACAACTGATAGAAAAGATTCTGGTCTTCTCTAGAAGTCACTCTTACTTCTATTGAGAATATTCCTGTTGTCAAAGATTATGCGGATGTGTTTGAAGAAGTCGATAGCTTACCTTCGCGAAGAGAAGTTGAGTTCAGGAATAACTTAGTTCCGAATGCAAGGTCAGTGGTGCACGCTATTCGGAGGATGACGCTGAAAGAAAAAGAAGAGCTGAGTAATCAAACTAAACAGCTTTTGTGGAAAGGTCTGATCAGGCCTAGCTACTCAAATTGGGGTGCAACAGTGGTGTTTGTCCCAATGTCAAACGATACTCTCCGATTGTGTGTGGACTACTGTAACACCCCATGTCCATTAATGTCACTAACAAAGGGAATGCATCAATGTCCATGAAGCATTATTGTTGTATAGAACAGATAAATTACAAGAATAAATAAATAAAACAACACAGCGGAAGTTAAAACTTATTTGATAGCATCATAATTCAAAACGAGTTTACATAAGTAGTCTCCAAAACCATTACAACAGGATCAGTAGTCTTTTGCAAAAAACTTCAAAGTACATAAAGAAGCAAATACTTAAATAACATAAATGCATAAATCCCCAATGAGCATAAGCAAAGCCATAAAGACGAGAGAGTCCCAAGCGATACATCTACTCTCTTCAAGCAACTGAAAGAAATCAGCACTAAGCTGTAGTATTCCCTCCTTGCAAACCTTTGGGGGGGAGAAGGGAAGAAAAGGGGGTCAGACATAAAGTCTGGCGAGTGCGATAACTTTAACAATATAATTATCTAAATAACTAGGATAAGGCATAAGCTGGAAAATAAGGAAATGGCTGTGAACAATTGGGTATGACAGAGCAAACAAGGAAATAAGACGAACAAAGAAAACGTTACAGGCGCCCCTAATCACTATAGGTTAATTACTATACTGCACCACCACTAGTCACTCTAAGGTTTGATCCTACCTACAGAACTTAATGCTGCAAATGGTAGTTTCGTGTACCCCTAGTTACCTCCATAGGTGCCGTCTGCCCCTATCTCCATTAGGTATACCCACTACCCCTATTCGATCGGCTCCCTAACTCGTAGATACCAGTGCTGTCCCCACAGTGGGGTGTATCACTCCCCAAAGTGGCAACCTGATACTACCAAAAATGCACGGCTTATATCTACACGATGCAACAACGTCTTACCGACCAGCCCGGGCCTACACACGCATATGAACCCATTGGACTTGCGTTGCCACCGCTAACCCGTTTTGACCTCTTACAATCAAATCCAGTACGCGTGTCCCGTCCTCGACTTGGGTCGAGCCCACAAAGATACTTAATGGGTTACTGGCTTGAAAAGGGTCCCCGTGCATGACACAAGCTTTCCACCTATGCTTGGTCCCCTCTAAGGTTTTTCCCCACTTAACGCCATTCTTATTCATGTCTTCTTACATGTTTCAAATCTTGGTAAAGTTCATCTAATCGTATTTCAAATGCCACCCAAGGCACCCACTAAATTCCACATGCCACCCAAGGCACCCACTTAACCCCCTCATGTCCCACTACATGTTTATCTGGTTAAGTGTTTCTTAATTCATTAAGACCGTAACCTTGTAAAGACCTCCCACATTAGACTGGCATTTGTGACAGCTGGATTTGCCGGGCAGGTCCGGGTAGTCTTACACCACAAACGAGCCTAACCTCGTGTCTTTACAACTGTTATGCATTTCATTTATGCCTAAGACCTCTCACATTAGACTGGCATTTGTGGCAGCAAGATTTGCCGGGCGGGTCTGGGCAGCCTTACACCACAAAAGAGCCTAACCTCGTGTCTTAAGCGGTTTATTATTACATATTTCATTTAACCCCAAATTGGATTAATTTCCCTAAATTGAATTGTCAATCAATTCCAAATTTAACTATGTCCATAATTAACACCTTAATTATGTCCATCTATTTATGGTATATAAAATTATACCAATTAACATCACAAATTAATTATATGCCATTTAAGGCATTTATACCAATTTCAATGTTAAATCTTTTAATATTATCCCATTGCCCCACGTTGTACGTTCGTTCGTTTGACGTGAAATATACGTTAGACTCGAATAGTCTAACTTATGGAAAAGAGAAAACATCACAACATGCATAGATTAAAAACTAGATCTAAACATAAGGGGTGAACTTGCATGTATGAATAAGGTTTTTCATCTAAAACTTGCATAGGCCAAAGTCACAAACTTGCATAAACTATGGATGTCATAGATCTAATCATAAGGTGTAAACTTGCATAGGCAATAGTTACAAACTTACATTACATGATTCATACTCCAAACATATATATACTTGCATATGTGATTTATGCAACATAAACTATGGTGTAAACTTGCATCTAACTCACACATGTCATAGCCTAACTTTAGATCCAATTTACACATAAAATAGATGTCATGAAACATGTAAAGTTGAATATGATTCTCACTAACTTGCATATGATTCATATTTAAATTAACATCTAAACTTGCATACATACATCTGATTTAACATATGAATTAGTTCCAACAACATAACTAAACTAGCATATGAAGCATAATTATGAATTGATTGTACATAAGCCAACAATTAACATAGATTTACAACATAGATAATAACATCACAACTTTACAACATAGATAATAACATCATAGATTTACAGCATAGATAATAACATAACGGTCAATGATTCACAACATAACCATATGACCCAAATCATATCTCAACCCAATTAAATTGTTAATTATCTTATTAAAGAAATCGAACTCACAACTCAAGAAGGTCTTGAGTTCTGAAATCTGAGTTTTGAAATTGATTTAGCTTTCCTTTGAAGAAGACAATTTGTTGCGGTTTAGATTAGAATTGAATTGATTAGCTTTTCTTCCTCTCTAATTGATGTCGGCTACTCTAGGTTGTAAGGTGATAGCATGACGACCATGATTCTAATTTTTATTTGATTTTAGGGTTTGAGTCTACATGTGTTTATATAGAGTTTAGAATTAATTTAGGCCATCCGATCAACCTAGAATTAACCATAGCATTCAGTCAAGATAGGGTGACAATCAGCCCTAATGACTTAGCCAAGAGTCAGAAAATCGTCATCAAACAAATCTGCCCGGGGGGGGGGGGGGGAGGGGCAGGTCGACCCCCTGGTCGACCTATGTGGGTAGGTCGACCTGGCCCTGGCGGGAATTTTCCCGCCTAGATGATTCTGAGTCTGAAATTTGAATTTTTGAAATCTGTTTGAATTTTTCTGAAACTTACGATCTCCATAACTTCTTCATACGAAGTCCAATTCATGCAAACTCGGACTCTATCTCAACCAGAATTCCTAGACGAACACAATGGCGCAACCCGTTTTCCTTAATTCTCATATTATAAATTAAATATTCTTAGATTTAGTTAATTCAATCATTCCAAATTCGGGGTGTTACGTTCTCCCCTACTTAGAGGATTTCGTCCTCGAAATCTCTAAGTCAAGAAGAACGTATCCTACCATCCATCTAATCAACCATCAACCACAAGAAACCATTGGCCTTAAAAAAATTTCTAATGCTTTTCATGTACATATGCATAGTGTGTGTACATGTTCGTATACTAAAGCAAATTCAGGCGGTCCACTGAATCAGTCGACCTCCTTAATGCAAATAATGATAGTGCCATGTATCCATCATGTATGTAAAGAACCCTATATATATATCATTACTACATGTATGCACAACCATTCATTTAAATGCAACATCCATATGATACACACATTCAATGTACATTCATTTTACTAAATACATCCATTTATATGCAATATGCAATATGAAAGTGACTGAGCTGATTTAGTGCCTAAAGTGTGTTTATATGCATCCACGAGCAAGCACTATCAAACACTTGCATCCACATGCATCCACCATACATAACATGTCTCAAACACATGTTTCAACCATAGGACTACCCTATCTAAAGGTCAAAGATACTAGCGAGAGGACATACTAAAGATAGAACAAGTACAAGCTAAGCGATAAAGGAGAAATTAAAAGACATACCCTCGAAAAGAAAAGGGTACAATGAATGCATCTTCTCTTCCATCTCCCAAGTAGCGTCGCTCTCATCATCTCCCCATTGCACCTTGACTAGCTTGAACTCTCGATTCCTAAACTTCTTAATATCCGACCCAAGAATGCATGTAGGAGCTCGCCGCATCACGCTCTATCTCCACTTCTCTAAGCAAGCCCGGCTCCACCACTTCCGCGGTCTCATGCATGCACTTCCTCAAACGGGATACATGGAATACGTTGTGTACACCACTAAGTCTCTCGGGCAACCCCACTCTATACTCCATCTGTCCAATGCTCTCCTTAATAGGAAACGACCCTACGAACCTTGGTGCTAACTTCCCAACGGACCCAAAGCGAACAACATTCCATAACGGAGATACCTTGATAAAGACCATGTCCCCAATATCAAATTCAAGATCCGTCCTCCTCTTGTCCGCATATGATTTCTTCCTATCTTGCGCCGTCTTCATCCTCCTTTGAATCAAATCGATCTTTTCCGAAGTCTCTCTAATCATATCGGGCCCAAGTAAGATCTTATCCGTAGATTCCCACCAACATGTAGGCGAACGAACCGGCCGTCCATAAAGATCCTCGAAAGGTGCCACACCAACGCTAGACTGAAAGCTATTATTATATGCAAACTCCACCAAAGGAAGATGCTCCTCCCATGTTCCTCCAAAGTCTAAAACACATAGCCTCAAAAGGTCCTCTAGAATACGATTCACCCTTTCGGTCTGACCGTCCGTCTGAGGATGATATGCGGTGCTCAAACATAATTGAGTCCCTACCGCCTCTTGCAAGCTCTTCCAAAACTCGTTAGTAAAGATAGGATCGTGATCGCTCACTATGCATGAAGGAACACCGTGCAAACGAACTATCTCTCGAATGTATACGGAGGCTAACCATGGATAAGTCCTCTTACTCTTCACTGGAATGAAATGGGCGCTCTTAATAAGTCTTCCTACCACGACCCAAATCCCCGTATTATCCTTCCTCGATCTCGGTAACCCATCAACAAAGTCCATCGAGACACTCTCCCACTTCCATTGTGGGATCTCCAATGGGTGAAGCAACCCACCGGGTTTCTTTTTCTCTGCTTTTACTTGTAGGCACACCAAGCATCTAGCGACAAACTCGGCCACATCCTTCTTCATACCGGTCGAAAAGTAAACTCGTCTTATGTCCATGTACATCTTGTCTCTGCCGGGATGAATGGTCATCTTCGAACGATGTGCATCATCAAGAATGGTCTTCCTCAAGTTCTCATCTCGTGGTACACAAAGTCTACCGTCCCTACGTAACCAACCCTTATCATCTAGGGTATACCTACTGAGATGGCTCGATGACTCCCCCCTTATGAGCTTCTCTACCAACTCAACCAATTGTGGGTCATCTCGCTGTGCCTCACCAATCTTTCCCAAAAGCGTAGGTCTGACCTCTAAGGATGCAAGCAAACCGGGTACAAAGTCAATGGAAGGTCTAGAGTCAAACATAGAGATGAACTCTAAGCTTCGCCGCTCAACAAACAACAGACTCAACGACAACCTTTTCCTACTTAAGGCGTCTGCCACCACGTTACCCTTGCCAGGGGTATATGCGATCTAGAAATTGTAGGACGCTAAGAATTCCATCCACCTTTGTTGCCTTAAGTTCAAGTTCTTCTGAGAGAACAAGTATTTTAGTGATTTATTGTAACACCCCGTAGTTCTATTAATATTAATATTCACAAATTAAAGAATAACTAATCTCAGACCTGAGAATTGTGGGAAACTGGTTGCGCCATTGTGTTCGTCTCGGAATTCTGGTTGAAATAGAGTCTGAGTTTGCGTGATTTGGACTTCGTATGAAGAAGTTATGGCCATCCGAAGTTTCAGAAAATTCAAAATAGCTCGCAAGAAATTTAAAATTCAAAACAGAAAGTGCAGAAGCAGGCTGGGCGGGAAAATTTCCCGCCCAGGCAGGTCGACTGGGGAGTCGACACTAGTGTCGACCTCCCCCCCCCCCCCCCAGGTCGAGTACCATGTCGACCTCCCCCCCCCCCAGGTCGACTACCATGTCGACCTCCCCCCTCCCCAGCTCGACTATAGTGTCGACCTGGTCAGTCGGCTAGGGTTTTGGCTGAGCCTGTTTTTGACTAAGTCATGACCCATTAGGGTTTTTGACCTAATCTGGTTTGCTGGGATTAGTTCTGTGTTGATCTGACGGTCTAAAACAAATCCTAACTCTATAAATATCTAGGTAGTCTCTCACCCTGATTCATATGAAAAATAGAATAGCTACCATCATACCGCCGCCACAAAACTCAGTGGAGCCGCCGCCAACTAAGAAGGAAGAAAAGCTAATCAAAACCTAATTCTTCTCAACTCTAAAGCAAATCTAGGCTATCTTTCTCTTCTAATTTGTGAGTATGATGATCTTAACAAGATTATTATTATTTTAATTAGATTAAGTCATGAATGGATTATGAGTAAATGATGTGAATTTTCATATATGTATTGTAAACCTTATACTATCATGTATGTTATAAATCCTATGCTATGTGGTGATGATATCTTATATGTTGTAAATCATGCTATGATGATGTTATGTATGTTGAAAGTTTCTATGCTAAGTTGAGATGAATCATACATGTTATAAAATCATGATGTTATTGTCTATGCTAATTAGTTCATGTTAATCAAATCATAATGTTGATACTATTTGGGTTATGTTGATCTATATGACAAGTCACATATGCAAGTTTAGGTAGATTAGTAAAAGTTATGAACATATGCCATGACATCTAGGATTGTGCTATGACATATGTGAAATTCTATGCTAGTTCACACCATCATTATGTTGCCTAAAACCCCATATGCAAGTTTATACATAAATTTGGGTTATGATCATATCATGTAAAATTGTGACAAGTTGACACCTTTAGATCCTTAACATGTGTAGTTTATGCAAGTTTCACCCCTATTATGATTAGATTCATTTTAATTGTTTATATGTTATGATTATTTATCTTTGTGCTATGAGTTAGACTATTCGAGTCTAACGTATATTCCGCGTTGAATAAGCGAACGTATAAACGTGGGGTAGGGGTAATATTAAGGATTTAATAATAAGAGGTTGGGGTGCAATTGATATGATTTTGCATACCATGAGTGGATGACCATAATTGAGTCAATTATGGACATCATTAAAAGTTGACTTAATTAATAATTTGAATAGGGAATTATTAAAACTGGGGTAAAAGATTATAAGTGATAATCAATGATTAGGACACGAGGTTGGACTCGTTTGTGACGTAAACCTGCCCGGACCCGCCCGACAAATCCAGTGGTCACAAATGTCAGCCCAATGTGAGAGGTCCTAGGCCTAAACTAAAGCATAACAGTTGTAAAGACACGAGGTTAGACTCTTTTATGGTGTAAGACTGCTCGGACCCGCTCGGTAAATCCAGCTGCCATAAATGCCAGTCTAATGTGAGAGGTCTTTATGAGGTTATGGCCTGAATGAATTAAGAAATACTTAACCAGATAAACATGTAAGATGGGACATGGGGGTTAAGTAGGTGCCTTGGGTGGAATGAGGAATCTAGTGGGTGCCCTTAGTGGCATGTGAAATACGATTAGTAAGACTTAACCAAACACACATGTAAATGAACATGACTAAGAGGGTTAAGTGGGATATACTAGTTGTGACAAGCTTAGGTGGGTAGCTTGTGGGGGCCTATTTCAACCAGTATTCCAAACGTATCTTTGTGGGCTCGACCCAAGCCGAGGATGGGACACGCATACTGGGTTTGACTATAAGAGGCCAAAACGGGGAGCGGTGGCAACGCAAGTCCAATGGGTTTCATATGCGAGTGTGGACCCGGGCTGGTAGGTAAGACGTTGTTGCATCGTGTAGGTATAAGCCGTGCATTCTCAAGTTGTATCGCGTTGCCACTTTAGGGGAGTGATACACCCCACTATGGGGCCAGCACGGGTATCTACGAGTAGGGAGCCGATCGAAAGTGGGTAGTGGCGTACACCTAGTTGAGATAGGGGCAGACTGCACCTATGTAGTCAGCTAGGGGTACGCAAGGCTATTTATATAGTTTCTGTGTGAAGCAAGTGGGATCAACCTTTAGGGTGACTGGTGCGGTGCAGTGTAGAAATGTGCGGTGCAGTGTAGTAATTATTCGTTAGTAATTAGGTATACCTTTAACATTATTTTGAACGTTATCTTTATCTGCTCTTCCATAGCTAATAGTTCATAGACATTTCCTTGTTTTCCAGCTTATGCCTTAGTCTAGTTATTTTGATAATAGTATTATTAGAATTATCATACTCGCCAGACTTTATGTCTGACCCCCTCCATTTCTATCCTTTTTCCCCCTCCAGGTCCCCAGGTTGGGCCCAGCTCTAATGGAGTTTGATTGGATTGCTTTATCTCGCTTGGAAAGCTTGGACCGTTGAAGTAAAGTCCAGCTTGTTATCTTCTTTAATGGCTATTTGTGTAATGGGATTATGTATTTTGTTTTACGAAGATGGATATTGTACTTGACTCTGATTTATGGTTTTATGATGTAACAAACATGTTTAATTTCTGCTGCAATAAAATGAAGTTTTAGATTTCCAAGTACTACTTATTATCTGTCTTGTTGTAATTTTTCTGTTCTATATTCACTTATAACCTCCATGGAAGTTAATGCATTCCCTTTGTCAGTGACATTAATGGACGTGGGGTGTTACACGTGGTATCAGAGCTTCAGTTTACTAGAATAGATAAAAATAATTTAGAAAAATAGTTATTTTGGCAGAAGTGTTTTCAAAAACATGTCTTGATGAGTAATTTAAAGAGGAAAGTTTTTAAGAAAAACATAATCCCCAATAGCCATATATCTTTATCTTTCGAATTCTCCATTTTGAATCCTTCCTTTTTCGTTTCAGCATGGCTGAAGATCTTAACCTACCTGATGGTGTAACGATACCAGGATGGTATAGGAGGCTATTAGAGGCTAGGACCGCCGCAGGTCCAGCTAATGTTCCTCCATCACCAGTTGCACCCGTTCCTCCTCCTCCTCCTCCTCGCGTAGATACTTTTGCAAAGACGTGCAAGGAATTTAAGGCTATGGGCTGAAAACCTTTTCAAGGGTCAGAAACGTTTGTGGAAGCTAGAGATTGGCTTAAGGAGGTGGAAGAATTGCTAGAAATTTTTGAAGTAGAAGAAGGGAGGAAAGTTCGTTTAGCAGCTTGGTTGATGAAGGGAGAGGCCTCGTTTTGGTGGGAGGTCACTAATGGAGAGCGTCCCGTTGACTCTTGGGCGGATTTCAGACGTAGGTTCGAGGCGAAGTTTCTCTAAAGGGCAGAAGAAAATCTATATATGGAAAGGTTCTTGATGTTAAAGCAAGGAAGCTCATCAGTGAAAGAATATGTTAACAAATTTAATCAGTTAGCAAGGTTTGGCTCGGACTTAGTGAACACGCTGGAGAAGAAGGTTCTGAGGTTCGTTAATGGATTGAATGAACCGTTGCAAGGGTTGGCTATGACCCACATCCCTATAGGGGCCACCTTAGAGAAGCTAGTAGAAATGGCGCTCATGCACGAGGAGAAAAGCGCTAATGCTATTAAGGCACCCGAGAAGAAAGGGGATCAGAAGAAACCACAACAGCAAAAGAAGAGGGGTGGTAAAGACAGTAATGGCAAAGGGAAGAAGAAATGCTTTAACTGTGGGACACCAGACCATCTCAGCAAGGATTGCCGAAAGAAAAAGAAGACTGGCTGTTTTCACTGTGGCGAAGTGGGACATCTAGTGAAGGACTGCCCAAAGAAGGGGCAGAGGGAAGGGTCTACCTCGGGAGGACAGGTGCAGGCTCTTATGGCACCAGGGCAGGCAAGGGGACAAGTTCAGGCTCTCACGATCCCACCGCTGCAAGAACGAGGTAGAACCATTTCTGTTAAAAGCTTAGTTTTTCTGTTTGATCATCCTGTCCGTACCTTATTCGATTCGGGCGCATCCCATTCGTTTATCTCTACATCATTAGTTGAATCACTACAGTTAAACACCAGTTTAGTAGAGGATCCCTTAGTAGTTTCAAATCCAATTGGGGGCTCAGCTCATTTGTCCATGATGTGTTTGGATTTGAAAATTTTTATACTTAGCGTTGAGTTTAGATGTGATGCTTATGTGTTGGGCTTCACTGGCTATGGGCTAATTTTAGGAATGGATTGGTTATCCAGAAATGGGGCCGCTCTTGATTGTGAAAGGAGAGTAGTTAGGCTCGTGACTCGCCTTGGCAACGCCCTCGAAATCTTTTGCAATCCCATAAATTATGTTATGCTAAGTTGTTTAGAATCGCTTGACGCGTCTGAGGAAAATCTACGATCTGTTAGAGTGGTCCGAGAGTATTCGGATGTGTTTGAGGAGGTGAAGCGCTTGCCTCCGAAACGGGAAATATATTTTCAAATATATCTTGTGGATAATGCGAAATCAGTATCTTTGCCAGTACGCCACATGGCTCCTCGTGAAAGGAGGGAACTCGATAAGAAAGTGAAGGAGTTGCTTGAGAAGGGGTTCATAAGACGAAGTATATCGGAGTAGGGTGCTCCAGTAGTATTTGCCACGAAGGCAGATGGGTCCCTTAGACTGTATGTGGACTATAGAGAACTTAATAAACTTACTAAGAAGAACAGACACCCACTGCCGAGGATTGACGATCTCTTCGATTAGTTATTTGGCGCCTCAGTGTTTTCGCAGTTGGACTTAGCCACTGGTTTCCATCAGTTGAGAGTGGCTGAGGATAGCATTGACAAGACTACCTTTAGGACTCCGGACGGTTTCTATGAATGGCTAGTGATGCCCTTCGGTTTGACAAACGCCCCCGCATACATTGTTGATCTAATGAGTAGGGTGTTTAGGGAGTACCTTAATAAATTCGTGGTAGTCTTTGTAGATGACATCTTGTTCTTTTCTAAGGATGAAGAAGAGCATGCCCTACATCTTAGGGAAGTGTTGGAGACTCTTCGAGCGCATAGCCTTAAGGCTAAATTTTCCAAATGTCACTTCTGGAGGAAGGACGTACGATTCTTAGGGCACGTGGTTTCCAAAGAAGGGATAGCAGTGGATCCCGCGAAGGTGGTGGCCATCCAAGATTGGAAGGTCCCTAAAGATGCTACCGAAGTGAGAAGTTTCTTGGGGTTGGCTGGCTACTATAGGAAGTTTATCAAAGACTTCGCAAAGATATCAGCTCCATTGACATGCTTGACGAAGAAGAACCTAGTTTTCACATGGGACGCAGATTGTGATGATGCGTTCCAACGTTTGAAGAGAGCTTTGACTTCAGCCCCAGTCTTAGTATTGCTAGACGGGAGTAAGCCGTTTACTGTTTATACCGATGCTTGTGGGACGGGTCTTAGTGCAGTCTTAATGCAAGAGGGTAGGGTAATAGCCTATGGTGGAAGGCAGTTGAGAGCGCATGAGAAAAACTACCCTACGCATGACCTAGAGTTGGCCGCTATTGTTTTCGCGCTTAAGTCTTGGCGTCATTATCTTCTTGGCGAGAAATTCGAATTATTCACTGACCACAGGTCTTTAAAATACTTATTCTCTCAAATGGACTTGAACTTAAGGCAGCAAAGGTGGATGGAGTTCTTAGCGTCCTACGACTTTGAGATAGCATATACCCCTGGAAAGGGTAACGTGGTGGTGGATGCCTTAAGTAGAAAAAGATTATCTTTAAGTCCTATGTTTGTTGAGCGGCGAAGCTTAGAATTCATTTCTATGTTTGACTTTAGACCTTCCGTTGACTTTGTACCTGGTTTGCTAGCATCCTTGGAGGTCAGACCTACACTTTTGGGACGGATTGGCGAGGCACAGCGAGACGACCCACAGTTGGTTGAGTTAGTATAAAAGCTCGAAAGAGGGGACTCATCAAGCCATCTCCGTAGGTATACCCTAGATGATAAGGGTTGGTTACGTAGGGACGGAAAACTTTGTGTACCAAAAGACGATGAACTAAGGAAGACCATTCTTGACGAAGCACATCGTTCGAAGATGACCATTCATCCCGGCGGGGACAAGATGTACATGGACATGAGACGAGTTTACTTTTGGGCCGACATGAAGAAAGATGTGGTCGAGTAAGTCACTAGATGCTTTGTGTGCCAACAAGTAAAAGCGGAGCAAAAGAAACCCGGTGGGTTGCTTCACCCATTGGGGGTTCCACTATGGAAGTGGGAAAGTGTCTCGATGGATTTTGTGGATGGATTACCGAGATCGAGGAAGGGTAATACGGGTATTTGGGTTATAGTAGATAGATTTACTAAAAGCGCTCATTTCATTCCCGTGAAGAGTAAGAGGACTGCTCCATGGTTAGCTTCTATATATGTCCGAGAAATAGTTCGTTTGCATGGTGTTCCTTCTAGCATAGTGAGCAACCGCGATCCTATTTTTACTAGTGAATTTTGGAGAAGCTTGCAAGAGGCGGTAGGGACTCAGTTATGTTTGAGCACCACATATCATCCTCAGATGGACGGTCAGACCGAGAGGGTGAATCGCATTCTAGAGGGACTTTTGAGGCTATGTATCCTAGACTTTGGGGGTACGTGGGAAGAGCATCTTCCATTAGTGGAGTTCGAATATAATAACAGCTTTCAATCTAGCATTGGCATGGCACCTTTCGAAGCTCTTTATGGACGACCCTATCGTTCACCTACATATTGGTGGGAATCTACAGATAAGATCTTACTTGGGCCCGATATGATTAGAGAGACTTCGGAAAAGATCGACTTGATTCGAAGGAGGATGAAAGCAGCGCAAGATAGGCAGAAATCTTATGCGGACAAGAGGAGGACAGATCTTGAGTTTGAGGTTTGGGACATGGTCTTTGTCAAAGTGTCTCCATTACGGAACGTTGTTCACTTTGGGTCTGTTGGGAAGTTAGCACCAAGGTTTGTAGGGCCGTTTCCTATTAAGGAGAAGATTGGACATATGGCGTATAGAGTGGAGTTGCCTGAGAGACTTAGTGGTGTACACGACGTATTCCATGTGTCACATTTGAGGAAGTGCTTGCACGAGACCGCAGAAGTGGTAGAGCCGAGCTTGCTTAGAGAGGTGGAGCTAGAGCGTGATGCGACGATCCGACGAGCTCCTACGCGCATTCTTGGGTCGGAGATCAAGAAGTTGAGGAATCGAGAGGTCATACTAGTCAAAGTGCAATGGGGAGATGATGAGAGCAACACTACTTGGGAGACGGAAGAGAAGATGCGTTCACGATACCCTTTTCTTTTTGAGGCTACGTCCTTTAATTTCTCCTTTATCGCTTAGCTTGTACTTGTCTTACCTTTAGAGTATCCTCTTGCTAGTATCTTTGACCTTTAGTTAGGAAAATCCTATGGTTGAAACATGTGTTTGAAAAATGTTATGTATGATGGATGCAAGTGTTTGCTAGTGGTTGCTCGTGGACGCATATACACACACTATTAGGCACTAGATCGGCTCAGTCACTTCATACTGCATATCGCATATAAATGGATGTATTTAGTAAAATGGATGTATGACGACTGTATTATCATACGGATGCTGCATTCGGATGATGATTGTGCACGCATATAGAGATAATATGTTGCATTAGGGAACTTTTGCATACATAATGGACGTAGGGCACTATCATGGTTTGCATTAAGGAGGTCGACTGAATCAGTGGACCGCCTGATTTTGCATTAGATATGGACATATACACACACTGTGCATTTAAACATGAAAGCATTAGAAGTCTATAAGGACAATGGATGCATGTGTTTGATGGTTGAGTAGATGGACGATTGGATGTTAGGATATACATTCTTCTTGACTTGAAGATTTCGGGGACGAAATCCTTTAAGGAGGGGAGAATGTAACACCCCGTAATTCTAATAATATTCACAAATTAAAGAATAACTAATCTCAGACATGAGAATTGAGGGAAACGGGTTGCGCCATTGTGTTCGTCTCGGAATTCTGGTTGAAATAGAGTCCGAGTTTGCGTGATTTGGACTTCGTATGAAGAAGTTATGGCCATCCGAAGTTTCAGAAAATTCAAAACAGCTTGCAGGAAATTTAAAATTCAAAACAGAAAGTGTAGAAGCGGGCTGGGCGGGAAAAATTCCCGCCCAGGCAGGTCGACTGGGGAGTCGACACTAGTGTCGACCTCCCCCCCCCCCCCCCCCCCAGGTCGACTACCATGTCGACCTCCCCCCCCAGGTCGACTATAGTGTCGACCTGGGTGTCGACCTGGTCAGTCGGCTAGGGTTTTGGTTGAGCCTGTTTTTGACTAAGTGATGACCCATTAGGGTTTTTGACCTAATCTGGTTGGCTGGGATTAGTTCTGTGTTGATCTGACGGTCTAAAATAAATCCTAACTCTATAAATACCTAGGTAGTCTCTCACCCAGATTTATATGAAAAATAGAATAGCTACCGTCATACCGCCGCCATGGAACTCAGTGGAGCCGCCGCCAACTAAGAAGGAAGAAAAGCTATTCAAAACCTAATTCTACTCAACTCTAAAGCAAATCTAGGCTATCTTTCTCTTCTAATTTGTGAGTATGATGATCTTAACAAGATTATTATTATTTAAATTAGATTAAGTCATGAATGGATTATGAGTAGATGATGTGAATTGTCATATATGTGTTGTAAACCTTATACTATCATGTATGTTATAAATTCTATGTATGTGGTGATGATATCCTATATGTTGTAAATCATGCTATGATGATGTTATGTATGTTGAAAGTTTCTATGCTAAGTTGATATGAATCATACATGTTATAAAATCATGATGTTATTGTCTATGCTAATTAGTTCATGTTAATCAAATTGTAATGTTGATACTATTTGGGTTATGTTGATCTATATGACAAGTCACATATTCAAGTTTAGGTTGATTAGTAAAAGTTATGAACATATGCCATGACATCTATTATGACATCTAGGATTGTGCTATGACATTAGTGAAATTCTATGCTAGTTCACACCATCATTATGTTGCCTAAAACCCCATATGCAAGTTTATATATAAATTTGGGTTATGATCATATCATGTAAAATTGTGACAAGTTGACACCTTTAGATCCTTAACATGTGTAGTTTATGCAAGTTTCACCCCTATTATGATTAGATTCATTTTAATTGTCTATATGTTATGATAATTTATCTTTGTGCTATGAGTTAGACTATTCGAGTCTAACGTATATTCCGCGTTGAATAAGCGAACGTATAAACATGGGGTAGGGGTAATATTAAGGATTTAATAATAAGAGGTTGGGGTGCAATTGATATGATTTTGCATGCCATGAGTGGATGACCAAAATTGAGTCAATTATGGACATCATTAAAAGTTGACTTAATTAATAATTTGAATAGGGAATTATTAAAACTGGGGTAAAAGATTATAAGTGATAATCAATGCTTAGGACACGAGGTTGGACTCGTTTGTGACGTAAACCTGCCCGGACCCGCCCGGCAAATCCAGTGGTCACAAATGTCAGCCCAATGTGAGAGGTCCTAGGCCTAAACTAAAGCATAACAGTTGTAAAGACATGAGGTTAGACTCTTTTATGGTGTAAGATTGCCCGGACCCGCCCGGCAAATCCAGCTGCCATAAATGCCAGTCTAATGTGAGAGGTCTTTATGAGGTTATGGCGTGAATGAATTAAGAAATACTTAACCAGGTAAACATGTAAGATGGGACATGGGGGTTAAGTAGGTGCCTTGGGTGGCATGAGGAATCTATTGGGTGCCCTTAGTGGCATGTGAAATACGATTAGTAAGACTTAGACAAACTCACATGTAAATGAACATGACTAAGAGGGTTAAGTGGGATATACTAGTGGTGACAAGCTTAGGTGGGTAGCTTGTGGGGGCCCATTTCAACCAGTATCCCAAACGTATCTTTGTGGGCTCGACCCAAGTCGAGGATGGGACACGCATACTGTGTTTGACTATAAGAGGCCAAAACGGGGAGCGGTGGCAACGCAAGTCCAACGGGTTTCATATGCGTTTGTGGACCCGGGCTGGTAGGTAAGACGTTGTTGCATCGTGTAGGTATAAGCCGTGCATTCTCAAGTTGTATCGAGTTGCCACTTTAGGGGAGTGATACACCCGACTGTGGGGCCAGCACGGGTATCTACGAGTAGGGAGCCGATCGAAAGTGGGTAGTGGGGTACACCTAGTGGAGATAGGGGCAGACGACATTTATGTAGTCAGCTAGGGGTACGCAAGGCTATTTATATAGTTTCTGTGTGAAGCAAGTGGGATCAACCTTTAGGGTGACTGGTGCGGTGCAGTGTAGTAATGTGCGGTGCAGTGTAGTATTTATTCGTTAGTAATTAGGTATACCTTTAACGTTATCTTGAACGTTATCTTTATCTGCTCTTCCATACCTAAGAGTTCATAGACATTTCCTTGTTTTCCAGCATATGGCTTAGTCTAGTTATTTTGATAATAGTATTGATAGAATTATCATACTCGCCAGACTTTATTCTGAACCCCTCCATTTCTATCCTTTTTCCCCCTCCAAGTCGCCAGGTTGGGCCCAACTCTAGTGGAGTTTGATTGGATTGCTTTATCTTGCTTGGAAAGCTTGGACCGTTGAAGTAAAGTCCAGCTTGTTATCTTCCTTAATGGTTATTTGTGTAATGGGATTATGTATTTTGTTTTACGAAGATGGATATTATACTTGACTCTGATTTATGGTTTTATGATGTAACAAACATGTTTAATTTCCACTGCAATAAAATGAAGTTTTGGATTTCTAAGTACTACTTATTATCTGTCTTGTTGTAATTTTTCTGTTCTATATTCACTTATAACCTCCATGGAAGTTAATGCATTCCCTTTGTGAGTGACATTAATGGACGTGGGGTGTTACATTTGTGGTCTATGAACAATTCGAATTTCTCGCCAAGAAGATAATGGCGCCAAGACTTAAGCGCGAAAACAATAGCGGCCAACTCTATGTCATGCGTAGAGTAATTTCTCTCATGCACTCTCAACTGCCTTCCTCCATAGGCTATTACCCTTCCCTCTTGCATTAAGACTGCGCCTAATCCTGTCCCACAAGCATCGGTATAAAAGGTAAATGGCTTACTCCCATCAAGCAACACTAAGACTGGGGCTGTGGCAAAGCTCTCTTTAAACGTTGGAACGCGTCATCACAATCTACGTCCCACATGAAAACTAGGTTCTTCTTCGTCAAGCGTGTTAATGGGGCCGATATTTTTGTGAAGTCCTTGATAAACTTCCTATAGTAGCCAGCCAACCCCAAGAAACTCCTCACATCGGTAGAATTTTTAGGGACCTTCCAATCTTGGATGGCCACCACCTTCCCGGGATCCACAACTATCCCTTCTTTGGAAACCATGTGCCCTAAGAATCGCACTTCCTTCCTCCAAAAATGACATTTAGAAAATTTAGCTTTAAGGTTATGCGCTCGAAGGGTCTCCAACACTTCCCTAAGATGTAGGGCGTGCGCTTCCTCGTCCTTAGAAAAGATCAAGATGTCATCCATAAAGACCACCACGAATTTATTAAGGTACCCCCTAAACACCCTACTCATCAAGTAAACAAAGTATGCGGGGGCGTTTGTCAAACCGAAGGGCATTACAAGCTACTCATAGAAACCGCCCGGAGTCCTAAAGGCAATCTTGTCTATGCTATCCTCAGCCACTCTCAACTGATGGAAACCAGTGGCTAAGTCCAACTGCGAAAACACTAAGGTGCCAACTAACCGATCGAAGAGATCGTCAATCCTCGGCAGTGGGTGCCTATTTTTCTTAGTAAGTTTATTAAGTTCTCTGTAGTCCATACAAAGTCTAAGGGACCCATCCGCCTTCGTGGCAAATACTACTGGATCATCCCACTCAGATATACTACGTCTTATGAAACCCTTCTCGAGCAACTCCCCTACTTGCTTATTGAGCTCCGTCCTCTCACGAGGAGCCATGTGGCGTACTGGTAGAGTACTGGTTTTCCATTGTCTACAAGATAAATACGAAAGTCTATCTCACGTTTTGGGGGTAGGCCCCTCACCTCATCGAAGACATCAACGTATTCACGGACTATACGAATAGAATGTAAATCATCATTGGATGCGTCAAGTGACTCAAGATAACTAAGCATCATCGATCCTCTAGGGTCGCAAGAAATGTCAAGGGTCTTTCCACTACGAGTCAACAATTTTACGACCCTTCGTTCACAATCTAGGATGGCACCATGTCTGGCTAACCAATCCATCCCTAGAATCAACCCATAGCCCATGAAACCAAGCACAAAATCATTACATTCAAAACCAACGCCTAAGATAGACAATCTCAAATCCGTACAAACCATGGATAAATGAGCCGACCCACCAATAGGATTTGAGACTACAATGGGATCCACAACAAGACTAGTATTTAAGTGCAGTGTTTCAACTAATGATGTAGAGATAAACGAATGTGATGCGCCAGAATCGAATAAAGTAAGGACAGGATGATCAAACAGAAAAACTAAACTCTCAACGGAAATGTTTCTTCCTTGTTCTTGCAGCAGTGGGACCGCGAGAGCCTGGACCTGCTCCCTTACCTGCCCCGGTGCCATGAGATCCTGAAGCTGCACTCTAGAAGTTCTTTGCCCTTGTCCCTGTTTCCTTGGGCAGTCCTTAACTAGATGACCTGCCTCTCCACAGTGGAAATAGTCAGTCGTCTTCTTTTTCCTACAGTCTTTACTCAGATGGCATGGCATCCCATAATTAAAGCACTTCTTCTTTCCTTTGCCATTATTGCCTTTACCACCTTTCCTTTTCTGTTGTTGTTGTTGCGGTTTCTTTTGATCCCATTTCTTCTCGGGCGCCTTATTAGCATTAGGGCCTTTCTCCTCTTCATGCATGAGCGCCATATCAACTAGCCTCTCGAAGGTAGCCCCCACAGGGATGTGGGTCATAGCTAACCCATGTAGCGGCTCGTTCAACCCATTGACAAATCTTAGGGCCTTCTTTTCGGGTGTATTCACCAAGTCCAAGCCAAATCTCGCCAACTGATTGAACTTGTTGACGTATTCTTTCACAGATAGATTCCCTTGCTTCAACGCCAAAAATCTTTCCATATATAAATTCTCTTCAGCCCGTGAGAGAAACTTTACCTCAAACGTACGCCTGAAATCTGGCCATGTATCAACTGGACGATCTCCATTAGTGACCTCCCACCAAAACGAAGCTTCGTCCTTCATCAACCAAGCAGCCAATTGGACCTTCTTGCAATCGTCCAAATCGAAAATGCCAAACAGATCCTCCACTTCTTTCTACCAATTTCTTGCTTCAATGAACGTTTCAGTCTCACTAAAAGATTTTCCACCCATCGAACGAAAGTCTTTACATATCTGGAGAAAGTATCTCCACGTGGAGGAATGACTGGAGCTGGGGGAGGAGGAGGAACGTTGGCCGGACCCATGGCAGCGGCCCTAGCCTCGAGATATTGACGAAACTAATCGGGTACATGAACACCCTCTGGTATCTCAGATGCTCCAGACATGCTGAAAAGAAAAGGAAAGAGTTTCAAAACAAGGGAAGCGAAAGAGAGACGTATGGCTTGCGGGGATTATGCTCTTTAAAGTAAACTTTCCTTGAAAATAGCTTCTTTAAAACAAGTTTTTGAAAATACTTTCTAGGAAAATAATACTTTTGAAAACACTTTTCAAAATTTTTTATCTGTTCTTGTAACCATAGCTTTGATACCACGTGTAACACCCCATATCCATTAATGTCACTCACAAAAGGAATGCATCAATGTCCATGAAGCGTTATTGTTGTATAGAACAGATAAATTACAAGAATAAATAAAACAACACAGCGGAAGTTAAAACTTATTTCATAGCATCATAATTCAAAACGAGTATACATAAGTAGTCTCCAAAACCATTACAACAGGATCAGTAGTCTTTTCCAAAAACTTCAAAGTACATAAAGAAGCAAATACTTAAATAACATAAATGCATAAATCCCCACTGAGCATAAGCAAAGCCATAAAGATGAGAGAGTCCCAAGCGATACATCTACTCTCTTCAAGAAAATGAAAGAAATCGACACTAAGCTGTAGTATTCCCTTCTTGCAAACCTGGGGGGGGGGGGGGGGGAGGAAAAAAAGAGGTGGAAAGAAAAGGCGGTCAGGCATAAAGTCTGGCGAGTGCGATAACTTTAACAATATAATTATCAAAATAACTAGGATAAGGCATAAGATGGAAAATAAGGAAATGGTTGTGAACAATTGGGTATGACAGAGCAAACAAGGAAATAAGACGAACAAAGATAACATTACAGGCGCCCCTAATCACTATAGGATAATTACTATACTGCACCACCACTAGTCACTCTAAGGTTTGATCCCGCCTACAGAACAAAATCCCGCTAATGGTAGTTTCGTGTACCCCTAGCTACCTCCATAGGTGCCGTCTGCTCCTATCTCCACTAGGTGTACCCACTACCCCTATTCGATCGGCTCCCTAACTCATAGATACTCGTGTTGGCCCCACAATGAGGTGTATCACTCCCCAAAGTGGCAACCCGATACTACCAAAAATGCACGGCTTATATCTACACGATGCAACAACGTCTTACCTACCAGCCCGGGCCCACACACACATATGAACCCGTTGGACTTGCGTTTCCACCGCTAACCCGTTTTGACCTCTTACAATCAAATCCAGTACGCGTGTCCCTTCCTCGACTTGGGTCGAGCCCACAAAGATACTTAATGGGTTACTGACTTGAAAAGGGCCCCCATGCATGACACAAGCTTTCCACCTATGCTTGGTCCCCTCTAAGGTTTTTCCCCACTTAACCCCATTCTTATTCATGTCTTCTTACATGTTTCAAATCTTGGTTAAGTGCATCTAATCGTATTTCAAATGCCACCCAAGGCACCCACTAAATTCCACATGCCACCCAAGGCACCTACTTAACCCCCTTATGTCCCACTACATGTTTATCTGGTTAAGTGTTTCTTAATTCATTAAGACCGTAACCTTGTAACGACCTCCCACATTAGACTGGCATTTGTGGCAACTGGATTTGCCGGGCAGGTCCGGGCAGTCTTACACCACAAACGAGCCTAACCTCGTGTCTTTACAACTATTACGCATTTAATTTATGCCTACGACCTCTCACATTAGACTGGCATTTGTGGCAGCTGGATTTGCCGGGCGGGTCCGGGCAGTCTTACACCACAAAAGAGCCTAACCTCGTGTCTTAGGCCGTTTATTATTACATATTTCATTTAACCCCAAATTGGATTAATATCCCTAAATTGAATTGTCAATCAATTCCAAATTTAACTATGTCCATAATTAACACCTTAATTATGTCCATCTATTTATGGTATATAAAATTATACCTATTAAAATCACAAATTAATTTTATGCCATTTAAGGCATTTATACCAATTTCAATATTAAATCTTTTAATATTATCCCATTGCCCCACGTTGTACGTACGTTCGTTTAATGTGAAATATACGTTAGACTCGAATAGTCTAACTTATGGAAAAGAGAAAACATCACAACATGCATAGAATAAAAACTAGATCTAAACATAAGGGGTGAACTTGCATGTGTGAATAAGGTTTTTCATCTAAAACTTGCATAGGCCAAAGTCACAAACTTGCATAAACTATGGATGTCATAGATCTAATCATAAGGTGTAAACTTGCATAAGCAATAGTTACAAACTTACATTACATGATTCATAATCCAAACATATATATACTTGCATATGTGATTTATGCAACATAAACTATGGTGTAAACTTGCATCTAACTCACACATGTCATAGCCTAACTTTAGATCCAATTTACACATAAAATAGATGTCATGAAACATGTATGGTTGTATATGATTCTCACTAACTTGCATATGATTCATATTTAAATTAACGTCTAAACTTGCATACATACATATGATTTAACATATGAATTAGTTCCAACAACATAACCAAACTAGCATATGAAGCATCATTATGAATTGATTGTACATAAGCCAACAATTAACATTGATTTACAACATAGATAATAACATCACAGCTTTACAACATAGATAATAACATCATAGATTTACAGCATAGATAATAACATAACGGTCAATGATTCACAACATAACCATAAAACCCAAATCATATCTCAATGCAATTAAATTGTTAATTATCTTATTAAAGAAATCAAACTCACAACTCAAAGAAGGTCTTGAGTTCTGAAATTTGAGTTCTGAAATTGATTTAGCTTTCCTTTGAAGAAGGCAATTTGTTGCGGTTTAGATTAGAATTGAATTGATTAGCTTTTCTTCCTCTCTAATTGGTGGCGGCTACTCTAGGTTACAAGGTGATAGCATGACTGCCATGATTCTAATTTTTATTTGATTTTAGGGTTTGAGTCTACATGTGTTTATATAGAGTTTAGAATTAATTTAGGCCATCTAATCAACCCAGAATTAACCATAGCCATTCAGTCAAGATAGGGTGACAAGTCAGCCCTAATGACTCAGCCAAGAGTCAGAAAATCGTCATCAAACAAATCTACCTGGGGGGGAGGGGGACAAGTCGACCCCCTGGTCAACCTATGTGGGTAGGTCGACCCCCAGGTCGACCTGGCCCTGGCGGGAATTTTCCCTCCTAGCCCATTCTGAGTCTGAAATTTGAATTTTTGAAATCTATTTGAATTTTTCTGGAACTTCCGATTGCCATTACTTCTTCATACGAAGTCCAATTCATGCAAACTCGGACTCTATCTCAACCATAATTCCGAGACAAACACAATGGCGCAACCCCTTTTCCTTAATTCTCAATTTATAAATTAAATATTCTTAGATTTAGTTAATTCAATCATTCAAAATTCGGGGTGTTACAACTACCGTGACCTCAATAAACAAACGCTGAAAAACAAATATCCATTGCTGCGTATTGATGATCTATTAGACCGCTTGAATGGAGCGCAAGTTTTCTCTAGGATGGACCTAGCTACAGGTTTACATCAATTGCGCATTTCCGAAGAATGTGTTCCTTTAACAGCTTTCAGTGGTCTAAACTTATTCTATGAGTGGCTAGTAATGTCGTTCGGCTTATGTATTGCTCCAGCCTACTTTGTCGATCTGATGAACAGAGTATTCCATGAGGTCTTGAATAAATTCGTGCTAGTTTTCATCGACGACATCTTAATGTTCTCTAAATCCACTGCTGAGCATGAAAAGCATCTGAAACAAGTTTTGGAAATTCTGAGAAAGAATGTATTGAAAGCCAAATTTTCTAAATGCATATTTTGGCAAGAGGAAGTAAAGTTCCTCATTCATGTTGTATTGAAGAAAGGCATTTCAGTAGACCTAGGCAAGATCTAAGCTATTCAAGATTGGAAGCAGCCTAGCACTCCTACATAAGTCCAAAGTTTCCTTGGATTGGTTGGCTATTATCGAAAATTCGTTAAAGATTTTTTGAAGTTATCTTGTCCATTGACGAAGCTGACTAAGAAGCATACAAAGTTTAATTGGACAACTGAATGTGAGGCAGCTTTCCAAGAACTGAAATTGAGGTTGACCACTGCTCCCGTGTTGACCATTATTGATAGCAACCAAGATTTGGCAGTCTATACTGATGCTTCTATTGAGTGTATTGGTGCTGTAATACCTCATAATTTAATAAAATATTAAAATTGACAAATTAAACAATACTTAATTTTTAGAAGAAGAATTAAGGAAAATGGGATGCGCCATTGCATTCGTCTCGGAATTTTGCTTGGGATAGAGTTCGGGTTTGCGTAAATCGGATATCGTATGGAGAGGTTATAAGTCTTAGAAGTTTGTATACGCATAAGGAAGAATATATATAAATAAAATAATTCCAGAACCTTCAAAAACAGTTCAAAAATAAAAATTCGACTAAAGCGGGCTGAGCGGGAAAATTCCCGCTTGTGGGTGTCTACCCCGCCAGGGTGTGTCGACACCCCTTAGGGGGTGTCGATCGGGGAGTCAACACCCCTATAGGGGTGTCAATCCCCCAGGCATATCTGGGCAGAATTCGTTTTATGTACCTGGACTTGATTCTGGATCGGTTCAGTGGTTCAAGGCTATAAATATGATCCCCTGTTCTCCTATTTTCTTCATTGGAGACCATGGAGGCCATATGGTGTTGGGTTGCAAATTGAAACAGAATCAAATTCTACAACAATGGTTTAGCTAATCAAATTCAGAATTCAGATCTATTCTCTCTCAATTGTCTAAACCTAATGTTGTGAGTTTCTAGTCACTTTTAGGTTTAAATAAATAACAGTAAATTATGAAAGACTATGAATTGGATATGTTGTAAAGTATGAATCTATGCCAGCATTAAATCTTATGCTATGTAGATCTTGACAGATCTATTTCTATAGATCTGAAATAATTGTGGCTATTCTATGATGTTGCCAACGTAGATCATGATAGATCTAATTCTCTAGATCTGATGCAATTGTGGCTATACTATGATGTTGCCTTTATGGATCTTGATTTGTAACTACGTTGTGGTAAATGTAAATCTATTAATCTCGACAGTTGCAACATTGGTTAGTTCTAATTTTGTATGTAAATCACCTTTCATGTTGCGATCAACTTAGATATGTTATAAGTTGGACATATTTAGATCTAAATATGCTATTATCATGTTTTGTGCTAGATGCACTTTATGATCATGTTTTATGCTAGATCAATTTATGATCATATGTTATGCTATAATAGATCTATCTCTCGAGATCCAATTCAATTGTGATTGTTCTAGTATGTTATTTTTGTTTCGTTTGGATAGTTCAAATCATTTATGTGAACCATGAACATATGCCACCTTGAATTGATTAGGATTGGGTCCATACCTTTATCTTAATTGTAACCTCTATGAAGTGGATTCATTTATAAATCAGTAGATCTGAACTTTATTTATGATTAGATCTAATTTAATCTATTAGATCTAAAGCATGTGGACATTTTATGTAGATCTAAAGCAATATTTATGTTAGATCCGGTTATGATGATGATTACATGTTCATGACAATATGTATGTTCACCTTGATATGATGTTAATTACATGTCCGTTCACTTTGTTATCATGCTAGTATGTTTATGCCAATATATGTTGAAACTATCACCTCTGTCATATTCCATTTTTCATTGTTATGGCTAGACTACTTATTAGCCTAGATGATGCCAAGATACGTGCGAATATGTTAGTGAAGGAAATAGGGGAAAAGGAATTTATAATTGGCATGTAATCTTTAAATGAATTGATATGTAATTCAAATTATCAGTAAAATTGGTATTGACACCTATAAAAGGAAAGGAATAATTAATAAATTAATTTATCAAAAATGGAATGTTTATTAATTACAATTAGGAATTGTAATTGTACTTATGACACGAGGTTAGGTTACATTAGTGGTGGAAGTCTTCCCGGACCCGACCGACATATCCAGCTGCCACTAATGTTGAACCTAATGTGGGAGGTCTAAGTACGTAAATACAAATCGAGCTAAGACACGAGGTTAGGCCCAACTGTGGAATAAGACTGCTCGGACCCGACCGGCATATCTAGCATCTACATGTTATAGGCCTAATGTGGGAGGTCTAGCCCATTATAACCATAAATGGACATGGTAATGAATTGGACTACTTAACCTAAGTTAATCCATAGGGGTTGTATGAACTTAAATTTTAGTTGGGGGTTAAGTAAACTTGGCTGAATTAAAGGGGAGGGTTAGTAAATCTTTGGTAGACGGGTAATATTAGTATATAGGCCCACAAACTTAACCGTTAAATAAACAGGCTTGAATCAGTGGGAGGGTTAAGTAAATCTTAGGTAGGTGTGTAATATTAGTGTATATAGGCCCACAAACATAACCTGATAAGGTTATGTAATTAAAGACACCTTTTAGTTAAACATAACCAGTTGAAAACCTAGTAGTGGGGATGCAAGACAAAAGGGAGTGCTTGCATCATCTTGTGTGGGACCCATTTCAGTTAGTAGCCCTTAAATAGGTATCGAACGGGTACTTGGAACTAGGTCGGAGTGAGGCACGCTTACTGAGTTGATTGTAAGAGATCCAAACGTGGAGGCGGTGTTGACGGCTCGTTCCAATGGGATCATGTGCGTGCATGACTCCGCCTGCTGGGGAAGATAAGACGCTGTGACATCAATAGATATGGTTGTGCACATCCGAAAAATAAAAGGTTGCCACTTTAGGGAGTGATACACCCTACTGTGGTGCCAGCACAGGGTATCTACGGAATAGGGAGCTGATCGATTGGGGGTAGTAAATAGGGTACATCTAGTCCTGTCTGTTTCTGTGGGGTACCTATGTTTCTGTCTGGGCTAGCACCTGTTATTTCTTTTTAGGTACCAGTTCTGTTTGGATTAAAACCCTTACTAGAGAACATCTAAAACTACCATTATGTTTCGTTGGGATCATCCTGTTTTTGTTAAGCAATTAGAGAGTATGTAATCCTATTACATACCTATTATACTAGTATTGGTGCAGAGCAAGGAAAGTATTAAAAAGCGCTATCTATTCTATCATGTTGTCCTGTTTAACTTGTCATACCTGCCATTTATGTAGTGATCTCTCTTATCCACTTTGTATGCTTATCATGTTACTCTTATTTATTTACTGGCTAAAAGTAACTAGACTCGCCAGACTTTATGTCTGACCCATTTTGTTTCCCCTTCTTTCTTCCATTTCCCCCCCCAGGTTCTCCGGGAGGAAACACACAGGCTTGATCGTGATTCTGCTTATTTTGCTGGAGATACTGATATGTATGGATCAAGCTCCTATCCTTGTTGCTATGGACATATTTTGTTCTTGAGGAATTTTCTTTCTTTTATGTATTCTAATATTTCTGAAGTACAAGACAGTGGTTTTTATGTTGTAATGGGTTTTTATATTTCAGACAAATGATGCTTTGGACCTCGTTATTTTGATGAATAATAAAGTTATTTATTTCCACTACAAATTTTTTTATATCTGTCTTGTAATATTCTGTGTTTGTTTACCTAAACGCTTCACGAAACTTAATGCATTCCCTTTGTGAGTGACATTAACGGACGTGGGGTGTCACACTTGGTATCAGAGCTAAAGGTTACCAGATTAGATAAAAGTTTTTGGAAATTATTTTTCAAAAAGGTTTTAAAAGAAAGTAGTTTCATAAAGAAAAGTCTTTTTTGAAAATATTCCCCAAAAAGCCATATGTAATATCCTTCTGTCCTTTATCTAAATTTCTTCCTTTTTTCCTTTTTCAACATGTCTGGGGAACAAAACATTCCTAGTATCCTTGAGGGCGTCACAATACTCGGATGGTTCCGTAGGTATTTGAAGGCCACGGCACCCGCCGAAGGCCAAAGTGACGTTCCTCCCCCAGCTGCGCCAATCATTCCTCCTCCTCCCCCTCCAAGATCAGATAACTTCGCCAAGATCTGCAAAGACTTCCGTGCTATGAGAGGGAACCATTCCATGGGAATGAGATTCGTTGAAGCTCGAAATTGGCTCAAGGAGACCGAGACTTGTTCCTAATCTTTGAAGTAGAGGATAGGAGGAAGATTCAGTTAGCTGCTTAGCTATTAAAGGACGATGCCTCATTTTGGTGGGAAGTCACCCAAGCTAGACGTCCAGTGGAAACTTGGGAAGATTTTAGGCAAAGATTTGAAATGAAATTTCTTTCCCAAGCCGAGAAAAGCATGCAGATGGAGAGGTTCTTAGCACTCAAACAAGGAAACTTAATGGTGAAAGAATATGTGAACAAATTCAACCAGCAAGCAAGGTTCAAAATAGAATTGGTGGATATGCCACACAAAAAGGCTTTGTAGTTTGCTAAAGGGCTGAATGAACCCCTTCATGGGTTAGCCATGTCCCATATCCCAATGGGAGCCACTTTTGAAAAACTTGTTGATATGGCCCTAATGCATGCGGAAGGCAAGGGAGAAAAGAAGGAAGTAAAGGCTAAGGAAGCAATGCAAAATGAGAAGGTGTGGCCCAAGAAGGGACAACAGCAGAAGAAAGGCGAAAAGAATGACAAGGTTAAAGATAAGAGGAAGTGCCATAGTTGTGGGCGAGAGGGTCACATAGCCAAGGACTGCAGGAAAAGGAAGAATGCTTGCTTCGCTTGTGGAGAGGTCGGGCATCTTATTAAGGATTGCCCGAAGAAACAAGGACAAGGTCAAAGGGCAGGAACTTCTGGAGGGTAGGTGCATGCTCTCGTGATCAGTGCTTCTGAAAGAGGTAGAAATATTTCCGTAGAAAGTTTAGTTTCTCTTTCAAATCATCCAGTTAGAACACTTTTTAATTCTGGTGCTTCACACTCATTTATATCTAGTTTTATTGTTGAATCTCTGCACTTAGTTACTAGTATGGTAGTGGATCCCATAGTTGTCTCAAACCCCATTGGTTATTCGGCTCATTTATCTATGATTTGTAGGGGTTTGAGAATACCTATGTTAGGCGTCCAATTTGAATGCGACACATATGTGCTTGGGTTGATTCTAGGAATGGGTTGGCTTACCACATATGGCGCTCTTCTGGGTGGCGAGAAAAGGGTCGTTAAGCACCCTCGAAATTTCTTGTGACCCACAAGGGTCTGTCTTGCTTAGTTTCCTAGAGTCTCTTGAGGCGTCTATCGATGATCTATGATCGGCACCAGTAGTCCGTGAGTATCATGATGTCTTAGATGAGGTTCGGGGTTTGCCCCTAAGGTGCGAGATTGATTTCCGTATATACCTGGTGGACAATGCAAAGCCAGTTGCATTACCTTTGTGCCATATGGCTCCTAAAATAAAAGAGGGAACTTGATCAGCAAGTGGCGGGGCTACTTGAGAAGAAGTTTGATAGGTGAATCATATCAGGGTGGGAAACCTATTGAAGACAGTCCTTGAGAAAGCCCATCATTCCAAGATGACTATTCATCCAAGTGGCGATAAAATGTATAGAGTTCGAGGTAGTGGGGACAAACTTGCGAAAGTAAGTGAAAATAAAGAAGGAAGCAATGAGTTCCAACTTGCATACTTGGATCGGAGGTTAAGAAGCTACGCAAACAAGAAATCAAGTTGGTGAAGGTCCAGTGGGGAGACAACCAACAAGATGCAACTTAGTAGACCGAAGACAAGATTTTTACATTTCGTACCCTTTCCTTTTCAAGGGAATGTTCTTAACTTCTCTTCCAAAAGCTTTTATTCGCATTTGCTTCTATCGTCTAAGTATATCCTATTGATCGAATCTTCGACCTTTAGGTAGGAAATCCCATGATTATAAACATGTGTTTGGGACATGTTATGTTTGATGGATGCAAGTATTTTCTAGTGGTTGCCTATGGATGCATATACACACACATTAGGCACTAGATCGGCTCAATCACTCTCTCATACTACATATGGATGCATGTGCATTTTCTTTTCTTTTACGGATGAAAATGTATGAGTTAGCATATGGATATTGCACTTGGATGAATGGACGTGCACACTTATAGAACTTACATGTTATAATAAGATTATTTGCATACATATTGGATTCATGACACTAATCATACATCGCATTAAGGAGGTCAACTGAATCAGTAGATCGCCTGATTTTCGCATTAGTATTGGGACATATGCACACACCTCTGCATATACTCATTTAAGCATTAGAAATCTTTTAAGGACAATGGATGCTTGTGGATGATGGATGAGTAGATGAATGATGGTTGGTCGGATACATTCTTCTTAACTTGAAGATTTCGAGGATGAAATCCTTTAAGGAGGGGAGAATGTAACACCCCATAATTTTAAAGTATTAAATTTAACAAATTAAAGAATACTTAAATTTTTAGAAGAAGAATTAAGGGAAATAGGCTGCGCCATTGCGTTCGTCTCGGAATTCTACTTCGGATAGAGTCCGGGTTTGCGTAAATCGGATATTATATGGAGATGTTAGAAGCCTTAGAAGTTTGTATTCGCATAAGGATGAATATATATAAATAAAATAATTCCATAACCTTCAAAAATAGTTCAAAAATAAAAATCCGACCAAAGCAGGTTGAGTGGGTAAATTCCCGCCCGTGGGTGTCAACCTCCCTTAGGGGGTGTCGACAGGGGAGTCGATCTCCCCGGGCAGATCTGGGCAGAATTCGTTTTATGTACCTGGACTTGATTCTAGGTCTAGTTCAGTGGTTCTAGGCTATAATTATGGTCCCCTATTCTCCTATTTTCTTCATTGGAGATCATGGAGGACATATAGTGTCGGGTTGCAAACTGAAACAGAATCAAATTCTACAACAATGGTTTAGCTAATCAAATTCAGAATTCAGAATTCAGAATTCAGATCTATTCTCTCTCAATTCTCTAAACCTAACGCTGTGAGTTTCTAGTCACTTTTAGGTTAAAATAAATAACAGTAAATTGTGAAAGACTATGAATTGGATATGTTCTAAAGTATGAATCTATGCCAGTATTAAATCTTATACTATGTAGAACTTGATAGATCTATTTCTCTAGATCTGATATAATTGCGGTTATTCTATGATGTTGCCTATGTAGATCATGGTAGATCTAATTCTCTTGATCTGATGCAATTGTGGCTATACTACGATGTTTCCTTTATGGATCTTGATTTGTAACTACGTTGTGGTAAATGTAAATCTATTAATCTTGACAGTTGCAACATTGGTTAGATCAAATTTTGTATGTAAATCACCTTTCATGTTGCGATCAACTTGATATGTTGTAAGTTGGACATATTTAGATCTAAACATGCTATTATCATGTTTTATGCTAAATCCACTTTATGATCATGTTTTATGCTAGATCCATTTTATGATCATATCTTATGCTATGATAGATCTTTCTCTCGAGAACCAATTCAATTGTGATTGTTCTAGTATGTTATTTTTGTTTCATTTGGACAGATCAAATCATTTATGTGAACCATGAACATATAGAACCTTGAATTAATTAGGATTGGGTCCACACCTTTATCTTAATTGTAACCTCTATGATGTGGATTTGGGTAGATCTATTTATAAACCTATAGATCTAAACCTTTATTTATGACTAGATCTAATTTAATCTATTAGATCTAAAGCACGTGGACATTTTATGTAGATCTAAAGCAATATTTATGTTAGATCCTGTTACGATGATGATTACATGTTCATGACAATATGTATGTTCACCTTGATATGATGTGTAACACCCCATAATTTTAAAACATGACATAAGAGATAATTAAAGAATAATTAATTTTTATAAGAAGAATTAGGTGAGATGGGATATGCCATTGCGTCCGTCTCGGAATTCGGCTTGAGATAGAGTCCGAGTTTGCATAAAACGGATACCGTATGAAGAAGTTATGGACGATAGAATTTAGACCAAAAAAAATCAGAAAACAGGCTGGGATAACTGGCGCACTTGTGATGTGCGCCAGAACAAGAATGCACTGGCGCACCTGGGAAGTGCGCCCATGCCGAGGCCAAATCTGCATAGAATTCTGGAGAGTTCTGTCATGACGTTTTCCTTCGGGGATTGGCTGGATGATGTGTCTTTTGAGCTGTGTGGTTCTGATGATCTCTAATCTAATCTAAAGGCCCTAATTCACCTAATACATCTATAAAAACACCTAGACCTAACCCTAATTTCATTACACTAATCCATGATGCCTCCATGCTGCCCTAATCTAAATTAAAACTAGCCTCTCTTCTCTTCTCCAAAGCAAATCAGAGTTAGAGTATTCAAATTGGAAGATAAGAATCAAATTCTACAACAACGGTTTAGCTAATCAAATTTAGAAATCAGATTCAGATCTATTCTCTCTTCTTAATCCTGTCGCTGTGAGTCTATGTTACTTTCACATATAATTAAATTAAAAGTGATTGTGATAGGATTATAAATTAGATTTTATGAACATGCCTATAAGACGAATCATATCAAATACTTGTCTTTCAGATTCATACCCAAATTCCTGCTATCATATGCATATTAGATCTATTTGTTCTATGTCAGTTCATATTCCATATGCCTATTGGATCTATTTTATTGTTCTATGCCAGTTCATAATTCATATGCCTATTTTTATGCCAGTTTTGATGTTGATTCTTTTCCCCTCTTCTTTTCCTTTTTTTTTAAAAAAAAAAATGAGATTAGGCTAACTTAGAGCCTAACATATTACGTTGAATCATCATGATGTGGGAGCGTTGTGGAAAAAGTTTAGGAAAATATTGAATAATATATAATTGGGCATAAATTGAATTGTAATCACATAGTTGATTTGGGGCATAATTATGTGTAACTTGTATACATGAGATTTGGCATAAGTTGGAGTGGGCATAATTTGATATAATTTGTATACATGAAGTTTGGCATAAATTGTTAATAACAATGAATGCAATTTGATTTGGGCGTAAATTGGCATAACATGTATACAAAAGATTATAGACCTAATTTGGATTAAAATTATAAACATAATTTAGATTGGAAATTATGGGTAATTGGGATATAATTTAATCCAAGATTTAAAGATGGGACTTGGATCAAGAAAGTGATAATGAACACCTATGACACGAGGTTAGACTTGGTTTGCGGTAGAAGTATGCCTTGGAACCGCCTGGCATATCCAGCAACCGCAAACGACAGTCTAATGTGATAGGTCAAAGGCAGAAATTAAATGTGTAATAATGTAAAGACACGAGGTTAGATTCGGATTGCGGTATAAGCCTGCCCGGAACCGCCTGGCAAATCCAGCAACCGCAAAACAGTAATCTAATGTGGGAGGTCTTGCAAGATTGCGGTTATAATAAATTAATGAACACCTAACCAATATAAGACATGTAGTAAGACATGGGGGCTAAGTGGTGACATGTGAAATATAGCTAGAAGCACTTAATCAGGGTGAAGTAGACATGGGAATAAAGAGGAGTTAAGTGGGAATTCCTAATGGGGACCAAGCCTTAGGAGGGAAGCTTATGTCAAGTGTGGGGACCCTTTTCAACTAGTAACACTTTTAGTATCTATGTGAGCTCGAACTAGGTCAAGGACAGGACACGCTTGCTGGGTTTGATTGTAACTTAACCTCGTGTCATTAAATCAAACCTAGTAAGTGTGTCCCGTCCTCGACCTAGTTCGAGCTCACATAGATACTAAATGGGTTACTGGTTGAAAAGGGTCCCCACACTTGACACAAGCTTCTTCCCTCCTAAGGCTTGATCCCCACTAGGAATTCCCACTTAACCCCTCTTTATTCCCATGTCTACTTCACCTTGGTTAAGTGCTTCTAGCTATATCACCCATGTAATGACCCGGGGAATTTGCGATCTTGAGTAATCAGCATAAACTCAATGTCGACTATCCAACCATCGGAAACACTGGATAGTCCATGAAAGAGAATTAGAGGGTGAGAATAGATAAGATAGAAACTTAGAATAGAAGAAGAAGAAGAACATACATCATCATCCGAGTAACACGAAACTCATAGCGGAACGAACAATATATAGTAGATACATAACTTTGAAATAAAATTAGTATATGTATACAGTAACATTATCAGAGTACAACACTTACAACACAGCGGAAATAACAATAGCAATATAATCCTGAAGCCTCCTAATCCAAGCCCTCTAATTATGTGACGGCCCGCCCCGCACCAACCGACATTTACTCCAAAAGTGCGTTGTACACATGTCCAGTTAGCACGGAACGAGTCGTCAGAAGGAAAAAGGGAAGAGGGAAATGAACATACAAAGAACCTGTAGAATGTCTCACAGCGCATCGAACAAAATATAATAATAACATACTTGACATAAAACAGGAGAGACAGTGCATAAGCTGAAAAACAGAACTGAACATCATAGCAGCGGAAATTCAGAATACAGCTTATTACAACTTTCAAACTGTCTCAAAGCAAAGGTAAGATAAAAGAGGTACACTACTAATGCCCAAGTAGCGACCACCAATGACACAGGGAGAATGTGTATATATATATCATACGTGGAAGCCTCATGTCCGCCTCCGAATCAGCTACTCGCGCATCACCAGCTAACCTGTCTCTAGTCTGCTCGTGTGAGCACCCAGAGTAATAAGAGGAGACATAAAACTCTGGGTCAGACATAAAGCCTGGTATGAGCGATAAGCATCTAAAGTGAACAATAACAGGTAGACTAAAACATACCTGAACCTGCAACCAAAGAGTTAGCACTACATAGTGTACAACACTCTAAGGTACCATATCAAACGGTGTAAAGATACGGAGGTGGGGGAGGTGTGCATGTCATAATTATGGCAAATAATCAAGCATAGCATCCATCCTCACATCTCTCACTCAGTGCATAAAGCATACGATATTCACCACTTCGATCACCCAACATACCTTGCTACGATCACTCTGCCCCATGAAGTCATAAATGGCTTCACTGCACTGATAACGTAGCCACAAATCCTTCGCTATGTCCACTTTGCCCCATGGAGTCACAAGAACCCCACTGCACTGGCTCACAGCCTTACTAATCCTTACTATGTCCACTCTGCCCCATGGAGTCACAAGAACCCCACTGCACTGGCTCATAGTCTTACTACGCATCACCTTGCCCCTCAGGTCATAATGACCCTACTGCACTGATAACGTAGTCTTGCTACCATCACCTTGCCCCTCAGGTCATAATGACCCTACTGCACTGATAAGTAGCCCATCATTCCTTCTTAGTGGTGAATCGAAGTTATGAACGTCAACAACTCCTTAGCACACGTCCCGCAGCAAAGTCCAACCATGAAGTGAACTCATTGGTTCCCAACTGGTTCCGGGATCCTGAGCTCTAACTTCCATTTGGACTACCTTTGCATCTCGGGTTATTGGTCATCACCAGATCGGATCAGATCGTAGCCTTCAGATCGGATCGGTTCGGAGTCCTGTTTCCTCGTCACCACGGTTCAGATCGAGTTCCTTCATTCGGATCCGGTCGCGCCATCAACTCGTGGTCCTCCAGCTCCATCAGATCGGTTCGAGTACCCCTCAGCGGGTCGGATCGGGGTCTCCAAGTCCATCGCCACGGATCGGTTCGTGACAAGCTCCTTCGGATCGGGTCGTGGTCCTTCAAGCGGTTCGGGTCGGAAAGCACTTCTCCAGGTCGACGGATCGTGCTCACCCTTCATGGACGAATCGGGTCGGGGCTGCTGGCGCGGTTCGGACTCGTGCTCTTCTTCCCATCGGATCGTGTCCTCGATTCGGATCGTGGCATGTGCCCACGATCGGTTCGGGTCGGGTAAAGGGGGTCCGATCCGATCCTGCCTGCAATTTCCTACAGTTCTTCCAGCGAGCAGTTTACGCCATTCGACGGCGTTTTCGACCATTATAACTATTCTAATCAATCACAAAGCATACCATACAGTCATAGCAACATACATAATCAACCACAAACATCAAAACATCAATATGATAGGTAGAAATGGATCAAACATACCCAAAATCCCATATTTCCCCTTAAGCATGTTGGTAAAACTAATGATAGGATTAGCAAAACTTAACCAAATTAACCCAAATTCATATCAGAGGTCTAAAACATCATTCCGAATCTTATAAACATTTTTCCAAAATTTTATCATGTTTAAATTCACTAATTAACACTAATCACCCCTAATTAGCCATAATTAGTGCAAAACTATGCAAATCACTCACCTTACCCACAAAATAAACTAAGATCTGAAATAATTCTCTGATTTGATGTGAATTTCAATGTCAATCAGCAGCTCCTATGTTGCTTTGGTGAAGATCTTCCTTGATTAGGGGTTGCTAAGCCAAATCCTTGACCAAAAGATGATTTGGAGGTGATTTAGAGGTTGGAGGCCATTTTTAGGGATCCTTGGTGATAAGTGGAGGCTAGAAAACTGAAATGGAATGATTCTCCATCTCATTTCAGCCCTCCCATAACCCTAATCCCGAAATGGGTTATAGGCCTACTCACTAATCACCCGATTTGGCCCGGTTAAGCAGTTTTTCACCCTCCAAACCTTGTTTCAGCCATATCTCCCAAACGGTAAGTCCGTTTGGCTATTATGACCACTCTACCGAAAGGTAAACCATCAAACGAATCAAATGGAAGTGGTTTCAGGTCAAAATTCCTTTCCAGTCAAAATTTATGGCCAAAACAGTACCAACTAGGGGCAAAATGGTCATTTAAAAATCGACAAAAATCACAAGCATGGGAAATGACTCTAATGGATGTTTCCCAAAGTTACATGACCATACGACTTCATACGGGAAAGAAATAAATATTCTACAATCCTATGATGTGTAGAATACGGGTCGTTACACTCTCCCCCCCTTAAGAAATTTCGCCCCCGAAATTCTCTAATCAAAACACACACAAAGGTCCCGCATGCCTATCAATCATAAAACAACAACCAAACATGCAAAACAAGCAAAACAAATCTACCCTAGCATGCGGAAAAACTAAATTACGAAGTAAGTCTTACCAGGCAAAGAGTTCTGGATATGCCTCCCTAATGCTCTCCTCTGTTTCCCAAGTACAATCATTCTCGTTCTCGCCCCACTGAACCTTGACTAGCTTCACCGCCTTCCTTCGAAGTTGCTTCAGATCGTGCCCCACGATACGAATCGGCTTGCGGTTCCCAACCGCCTCGGGCTCTACTTCGAAGTCCTCTAACTGATCAGGTGAAATAGTCATATCTGAGTCGTGAACGAACTTTCTTAGTTGGGAAACATGAAATACATTGTGAACTCCCGCCATCTTCTCTGGTAAGCCAACTCTATATGCCAAATTCCCGACTAATTCAAGAACAGGGAACGGGCCAACAAATCTTGGTGCCAACTTGCCTCTCCTGCCAAATCGAATCACGCTCTTTAACGGAGAGATCTTGACGAACACCAAGTCACCAACGGAGAATTTCAAGTCTCTTCTCCTCTTATCGGCATAACTCTTCTGCCTATCCTGAGCATCTTTCATTCGTTGTTGAATGACCTTAATCTTATCTGAAGTTTCCCTCACCACATCTGGTCCAAGCACAAACTTCTCGCTAGTCTCTATCCAACATGATGGTGAGTTGCACGGTCTTCCGTACAAAGCTTCATATGGAGCCATACCGATACTGGATTGGTAGCTACTATTATATGCAAACTCTACTAGATGCAAATGGTCATCCCACGATCCACCAAAATCCAATATACAAGCTCTCAAGAGATCTTCCAATATACGATTCACCCTCTCCGTCTGACCGTCGGTCTGAGGATGATATGCGGTACTGAGATGTAATCCTGACCCTAGAGCCTCTTGTAAGCTCTTCCAAAACCCACTAGTGAACAACGGGTCTCGATCACTCACAATGCTTTTGGGTACTCCATGAAATCTCACTACCCACTTCATATACAATTCTGCCAACTTGGCTGCCGTTCTGGTCGATTTGACTGGTATAAATCTTGCACTTTTAGTCAATCGATCCACAATTACCCAAATGCTATCATATCCCGATCTAGTCCTTGGTAGGCCATCGATGAAATCCATCGAGACTTGCTCCCATTTCCATTCGGGAATTCCTAATGGTTGCAGCAACCCACTAGGCTTCTTTTGCTCGGCTTTAACTAGCTGGCAATTCATGCATTTGGATATAAACTTCCCAACGTCTCTTTTCATCCCTTCCCAGTAGTAGGTCTGTCTCATGTCTCGATACATCTTATTACCACCGGGATGCATAGTTAGTTTTGAGTGATGACATTCTCTAAGCACTTCATCTCTCAAACCATTCACGTTGGGCACAATTAGTCTTCCATTCTTTCTAAGCCACCCATCTCGATCAAGCCCATACAAATTCATCTCCCCATCGATACCCATCTCTAACTTGGAGATGATTTCCAATAGATTAGGATCGTCCCTCTGACTGGAACCAATCCGCTCTATCAAAGTGGGTCTGATCGCCAAACTAGCTAGCATAACTGGATCCAATTCGCACTTTGGTATGAAATCAAACCCCGCTATATACTCCAGTTTCTTCCATTCAAGGAACATTGCCCCTAAGCTGGCATGTCTCCTACTCAAGGCATCGGCTACCGCATTACCCTTTCCAGGTGTATATGCGATATCAAAATCATACGAAGCCAAGAACTCTAACCATCTCTGCTGACGGAGATTCAGATCCTTCTGGGAGAAGAGATACTTTAACGACTTATGATCGGTAAACAACTCGAATCTTTCTCCCAAGAGATAATGTCTCCACATCTTCAGCACAAATACAATCGCTGCCAATTCCAAATCATGGGTAGGATACTTCTTCTCATGCGGCTTTAGCTGTCGACTAGCATAAGCTACAACCCTACCTCCTTGCATCAATACCGCACCCAGTCCGGTACCACAAGCATCTGTGTATACCGTCATCTCTTCATTCCCTTTAGGAATGACTAACACTGGGGCACGCGTCAATCTCTCTTTTAGACTCTTGAAGGCATCCTCACACACTCCGTCCCAGACGAAGGACTGATTCTTCTTAGTCAACCGAGTCAACGGTGCTGCTATCTTGGAGAAGTCCTGGATAAACTTACGATAATATCCTGCTAATCCCAAGAAACTTCTTACATCTGTTGCATTCTTGGGCGTAGGCCAATCCTGTACCGTAGTCACCTTCGCAGGGTCCACGGAAATACCACTCTCAGAAACAACATGACCCAAGAATCTCACTTCCCTTCTCCAAAAATGACACTTAGAGAATTTCGCTTTCAATTGGTGTTTCCTCAACACCTCCATCACTATCCTCAAGTGTCCCTTGTGTTCCTCCTCTGTCCTTGAGTAAACAAGGATATCATCCACGAATACAAGAACAAACTTATTCAACTGATCTCTGAATACTCGATTCATAAGATCCACAAAATAGGCTGGTGCATTGGTCAACCCAAATGGCATGACCAACCACTCATAAAATCCAGACGGCGTCCTAAATGCTGTTTTCGGAACACTCTCATCCGCTACTCGTAGCTGATGAAATCCTGTCGCGAGGTCCAACTGGGAGAACACTCTAGCTCCTTCCAGTTGATCAAACAAATCATCAATCCGCGGTAGAGGATACTTATTCTTCATCGTCACCTTATTCAACTCGCGATAGTCCACACACAAACGAAGGGAGCCATCTGCCTTAGTGGCAAACACAACTGGTGCTCCCCACTCGGAGACACTCCTTCTAATAAATCCCCTCTTCAAAAGATTGCTGACTTGCACCCTGAGCTCTCGCTGCTCTCTTGGTGCCATACGACGTAGTGGCATCACTATAGGTCTGGCATCTTTCACTAAATCAATACGGAACTCAATCTCTCGGTGTGGTGGAAGCCCGGTCACCTCCTCGAAGACGTCCGGATACTGGCCAACCACGGGCACATCTGACAACTCATCCTGCGGGATGTCGAGGGAATTTACAAAACTAGACATGACCCCATCACTAGGTAGACTACCAAACACTACACTCCGCCCATCATCCGCCCTCACTGTCACCAAAAAGCCCTCACAGTCTACCACCACCGTGTATCTTTGGAGCCAATCGACACCCAATATAATGCCATACCCAGTAAAGCCCAAAACAAAGCAATCACATACAAACATACATCCATGACTCGATAAGACCAAATTCCTGCAAATCATACTAAGGCTAGTCGAAACACCAATCGGGTTCGTCACAAACAATGGTCTATCGACTTTCTCGGGTTCCAGTCCCAACCTATCTACCAGGTCACTAGATATGAAGGAACGGGAAGCCCCAGTATCAAACAAAACTCGAACTGGTATATCATAAATAGAAAGCATACCTTGAATAACAACATTCTTTCCTTTCTCCGCCGCAGTTGGGGCATTCGACGAAGAAGGAACAGCATCAATAGCATATGCTTTCACAATCTGCTTCTCCTTAAGAGGTTATGGACACTTATCCTTTTGATGTCCCACTTGACCACAGTTGTAGCACTTCCTTTCCGCTGGCTTGGCCCGACATTCTTTAGCATAATGGCCCTTCTTACCACAGCTGAAGCACTCAACATCCTTCTTGCTCTTTTTCTGGCCACCATTTGATTGGTCCTGCTTCCTCTTATTCTGAGAGCTATTCTTGCCTCCACCGCCTGCTTGCGGCTTTGTCCCTTCTGCAGATGCAGCCTCAGTCTTTGACTTAGGTTAAAGGCTCTCTGATCTCAAAGCTTTCCCCACAATCGATTCAAAAGTCTCATCGACGTGGTTGATAAGCCTTTCCCCCAAGTATCCATCCAAACCAGTAATGAACTTCTCATTCTTCTTCTCAGGAGTATCAATGAGAGGAAGTCCATACTTCGACAAAGTGTCGAACTCAGCAATATAGTCAGAAACTCCCCTTCCGTTCTGCTTGAGTTCCAAGAACCTCTTAAACAACACTGACTTCTCGGCAGCTGGGATAAACTTCTCGCTAAAGCGAGCCTTGAACTGATCCCAAGTAACCTGATCCTCTGGAGTAGCTGTTCTAATAGCATTCCACCAATTCATCGCTCGCCCTTGCAGCTGACGAGACGCTAGTCTTCTCTTCATCGCATCCTCAAGACCCAAGTCATCAAAAATATGGTCACAGCTATCCATCCAGTCCTGAACATCCGTGGCCGACTCCGTTCCGTGGAACGGCTTTCCACCAAGATTAGTGTAATCCTTGCACAACTTGGCGAAATCGACCCTAGGCGCCTGCACTACTGGGCCAACACCAACTCCGGGATTGGGAATTACCCCTTGCACTTCTCTAAGCATGTCTCTCATGAGGTTAGTAAACATCGCCCTCATGTCAGCGGCATTCCCTTGGTTGGTCCCTCTACCAGCACCCCTCGTGTCTCGGCTCATCGTCAATCTGAAAAAGGGAAACGATTAATGACCCCATAGTGGTGCTAGTGCAGTGCGACTTCATTTTTTATACTATTAATAGTTTATATATATACATAGCTTTTGAAAACCAAAGTAATCACAAATACGCGCTCTCATATACGTATTATCTCTCCCTAGTGTCTTTCCCTAGGTTAACCACGCAACCTAGAGCTCTGATACCAAGTGTGACGGCCCGCCCCGCACCAACCGACATTTACTCCAAAAGTGCGTTGTACACATGTCCAGTTAGCATGGAACGGGTCGTCAGAAGGAAAAAGGGAAGAGGGAAATGAACATACAAAGAACCTGTAGAATGTCTCACAGCGCATCGAACAAAATATAATAATAACATACTTGACATAAAACAGGAGAGACAGTGCATAAGCTGAAAATCAGAACAAAACATCATAGCAGCGGAAATTCAGAATACAGCTTATTACAACTTTCAAACTGTCTCAAAGCAAAGGTAAGATAAAAGAGGTACACTACTAATGCCCAAGTAGCGACCACCAACGACACAGGGAGAATGTGTGTATATATATATCATACGTGGAAGCCTCCTGCCCGCCTCCGAATCAGCTACTCGCGCATCACCAGCTAACCTGTCTCTAGTCTGCTCGTGTGAGCACCCAGAGTAATAAGAGGAGACATAAAACTCTGGGTCAGACATAAAGCCTGGTATGAGCGATAAGCATCTAAAGTGAACAATAACAGGTAGACTAAAACATACCTGAACCTGGACCTGCAACCAAAGAGTTAGCACTACATACTGTACAACACTCTAAGGTACCATATCAAACGGTGTAAAGATACGGAGGTGGGGGAGGTGTGCATGTCATAATGATGGCAAACAATCAAGCATAGCATCCATTCTCACATCTCTCACTCAGTGCATAAAGCATACGATATTCACCACTTCGATCACCCAACATACCTTGCTATGATCACTCTGCCCCATGAAGTCATAAATGGCTTCACTGCACTGATAACGTAGCCACAAATCCTTCGCTATGTCCACTTTGCCCCATGGAGTCACAAGAACCCCACTGCACTGGCTCATAGCCTTACTAATCTTTACTATGTCCACTCTGCCCCATGGAGTCACAAGAACCCCACTGCACTGGCTCATAGTCTTACTACGCATCACCTTGCCCCTCAGGTCATAATGACCCTACTGCACTAATAATGTAGTCTTGCTACCATCACCTTGCCCCTCAGATCATAATGACCCTACTGCACTGATAAGTAGCCCATCATTCCGTCTTAGTGGTGAATCGAAGTTATGAACGTCGACAACTCTTTAGCACACGTCCCGCAGCAAAGTCCAACCATGAAGTGAACTCATTGGTTCTCAACTGGTTTCGGTATCCTGAGCTCTAACTTCCATTTGGACTACCTTTGCATCTCGGTTTATTGGTCATCACAAGATCGGATCGGATCGTAGCCTTCAGATCGGATCGGTTCGGAGTCCTGTTTCCTCGTCACCACGGTTCGGATCGAGTTCCTTCATTCGGATCGGGTCGCGCCATCAACTCGTGGTCCTCTAGCTCCATCGGATCGGTTCGAGTACCCCTCAGCGGGTCGGATCAGGGTCTCCAAGTCCATCGCCACGGATCGGTTCGTGACAAGCTCCTTCGGATCGGGTCGTGGTCCTTCAAGCGGTTCGGGTCGGAAAGCACTTCTCCAGGTCGACGGATCGTGCTCACCCTTCATGGACGGATCGGGTTGGGGCTGCTGGCGCGGTTCGGACTCGTGCTCTTCTTCCCATCGGATCGTGTCCTCGATTCGGATCGTGGCATGTGCCCACGATCGGTTCGGGTCGGGTAAAGGGGGTCCGATCCGATCCTGCCTGCAATTTCCTGCAGTTCTTCCAGCGAGCAGTTTACGCCATTCGACGGCGTTTTCGACCATTCTAACTATTCTAATCAATCACAAAGCATACCATACAGTCATAGCAACATACATAATTAACCACAAACATCAAAACATCAATATGATAGGTAGAAATGGATCAAACATACCCAAAATCCCATATTTCCCCTTAAGCATGTTTAGGTAAAACTAATGATAGGATTAGCAAAACTTAACCAAGTTAACCCAAATTCATATCAGAGGTCTAAAGCATCATTCCGAATCTTATAAACATTTTTCCAAAATTTTATCATGTTTAAATTCACTAATTAACACTAATCACACCTAATTAGCCATAATTAGTGCAAAACTATGCAAATCACTCACCTTAGCCACAAAATAAACTAAGATCTGAAATAATTCTCTGATTTGATGTGAATTTCAATGTCAAACAGCAGCTCCTATGTTGCTTTGGTGAAGATCTTCCTTGATTAGGGGTTGCTAAGCCAAATCCTTGACCAAAAGATGATTTGGAGGTGATTTAGAGGTTAGAGGCCATTTTTAGGGATCCTTGGTGATAAGTGGAGGCTAGAAAACTGAAATGGAATGATTCTCCATCTCATTTCAGCTCTCCCATAACCCTAATCCCGAAATGGGTTATGGGCCTACTCACTGATCACCCGATTTGGCCCGGTTAAGCAGTTTTTCACCCTCCAAACCTTGTTTCAGCCATATCTCCCAAACGGTAAGTCCGTTTGGCTATTATGACCACTCTACGGAAAGGTAAACAATCAAACGAATCAAATGGAAGTAGTTTCAGGTCAAAATTCCTTTCCAGTCAAAAGTTATGGCCAAAACAGTACCAACTAGGGGCAAAATGGTCATTTAAAAATCGACAAAAATCACAAGCATGGGAAATTACTCTAATGGATGTTTCCCAAAGTTACATGACCAAACGACTTAATACGGGAAAGAAATAAATATTCTACAATCCTATGATGTGTAGAATACGGGTCGTTACAAATTATATCTGTAAAATCCTGACTACTTGACTGCCCGTACGAAATTGGGCACCTAGGAGTTTAGGTAAAACAAAACAAAATAAACTCTGGGTCAGTCATGTGACTGGTGTGAGTAAACTCCAACCATATTTTTAACTTTTAAAATTCTTTTAAAATCCATACTCTTCTGATATTATAATAATGTCTAAATTAAAAAAATAGCAATCTAGTGGAACGCTTTCATCTCACGTTCCACATATATAATATACAATCAAAAACCGTGGGTGCTTATTGGTTAATGAATTCCAACTAGCAAGGTATGGGATCACCTTCTGACAGTGTATCTCTAGAGAGGAATACACCGGGTTCAACAAGAACATCTTGTAACCCTTGCTAAACATGACCGGTCACTCATTTCGCTTGAGTGTACCAAATGTATTATCACCAACGGTTCGGATCAGCAACCGTTTCCCGAAAGGTACAGCATCGAAATAGATTATAGAAGTAAATGGAATTTCTCTAGATCAGGTGACAATACACCCTCATTTGAAGCTAACCACTTAGCCATGTGAACTACCCAATTTTATACCATTTCCGGTTGTGAGGCTAGAGGCCATAACGTATCCTTTACAAACCACATCTTCATTCACTTTGAATGTCACATCGTCATACCCGCTAAATCACAAATTGATTTCTCCAAACATATCACGGGTAAACAGCTAAGACAAACGAATTCCTCCGCCACCAAATGTAAATACTTTTGAAGAGATCAACTTACGCGATCTATTAAATATACTCCGTCATACATTCTTCCATAAAGGTTGTCCTGGGACTGGACAAACCGAAGGCACTATTTTATAAACAAGAAAGCCCTTGCATAACTTCGTCTTCAATTATCTTCATCATATTTGATCGCAATGCTTACACCCATACAGAGTGGTTTTCAGATAATGAACCTGATCCCGGTCTCTCCGTAGTAACGACGGAAAAATGGTCAAAAATTTTGATAGTCGGTGATTTAACTATCAAAGAAAACATGTGTGCAAACAATGATATTATTTCCAAATGGAAATTCTATCGATCAATCATCAATCAACATTTATTCATTTCCCCATTTTTCGTTTCCATATATTCATCAAATCCTTAATTTCTAATTTTAGAAAATATACATTATTAACTTTGGAAAACGTTTCCATTTCTGATTCACGCATCAATATCTTCTCACATATATCAGTCTCTAACTGTAAACTAGTAAGAGAACAACCTCCTACGTATTAACACTGAAGGCCGAAACCAACATTAGATCGATACCGAGAAAGCCATTCAACTCAACTAATTTCCAGTCAGTTTCTAATTTTAGTAATTCCATTTAAATTCCCAATTCAAACCCAAATTCCCTTATAATTTTTATTTGCAAATTATTTACCTTCATCTAATTTTCACATAAAATGTGAATAATATTTCTTCATAAAATCAAAACAGTTTGATTCCGTATTTAAAAACAATATCTCAAATCCAATTTCGATTTACCCTTAATCATAGAATTATTTATATAAAATCTCATTGTATTCTACTAACACTTATAATCCCATTTATAATTCCCTTTATATAATTCTATCCATTTTATACAATTCCTTTTATATAATTCTATTCATTTTATATAAATCCTTTTATATAATTCTATTCATTTTATATATAAATATTCCATTTTCAATATTCACTTTGAAAATTTCCTTTTTACATTCTATATTTCATATGGTATTTAAAATACCAAATAACATGACCAGTGTCATCATAATCAACCACAGATTATATATCACATCATATATCACAATATATGAAAATAAACAGTATTATAACATTGAGGAATCCACTTGGATCCCTCCAACCTGTCTCCCTGCATCCACAGATGTTAAACAATATAATAACATCAATTTCATTTCGATATGAAATATTCTGATAAACATAATCAATATTTGATTTACGATTTGTATATATATACATATGCATATATATATATATATATATATCGTTATCTATAATTTCAACCAATACATAAGCAATTCAACCAAACAAACATCACACAACAATCAATCAACATTTATCATTACTAGATTATATTTATAAAAATATAAACTAATAGAGTTAGTGAGTTTTACTCACATTGGACGATCATCATTAGATAACGATAATTATCGACGATTCAGGCCAGACAATTTATTTGGCTATAAATTGTAACAAGCTATGATTCAATCCTAATCAGTTTCATTATGAAGCTCTCGTCCACACGATCCCGACAGATCCAGTTTCATCAAATTCTGATACCGTATGCGGAAGTTATGACTTATACAAGTTTGTACATTATAAATTAAAATAAATTGAATTCCCTTTTTATTTCTAATTGGGCTTAACCTTTAACATTGGGCCTAAGATCCTTCAATACCCATTTCTGCAAATCCTTCTTCCCCGTTCTCATCAGATCAAACCCAGCAGTTTCCAATGGTCATAGCCGGCGCTCAAGCCTTCCACAACCTCATCAGTACTCCACGATTCAAACCCAAACCAAAACCAAAGTTCTTCTCTTCACTTCCTCTTCAACTTCATACCATTAGTGTCTAGCTCGCACCCCCTTATAGATCGCGTCATCCGCTTGTTACTCATGCACAACACAAATTTGTGCGACATTCTCAATCACGAGACTTTCCAAAACTCAGCATACAAACTATATTCGATGCTACGATCACGATTCCAACACCTAAAATCCCAATCCAATGCTCAAACTCCAATAATATCCAACACTAGGTTTCCTGTACATTTCTGGTGCGACAACAGTGGAATCGAAGGCTACAAATTTGACATAGAAATGAAGAGAATCCTCTAACGAATTCAAATATTTGTGTTTAGAAATTTATGGGATTTTATTGGATTTGTTTGGATTTTAGAAGCTATGGACTTTGGTTTGGGAAGGTAGAACTGACGACGGAAAATTGTTTTGACCAGATGGAGATATGAGTTAGGTTTCGAAATAGTGTAGGTTATTTATAGAACCATTTTAATATTTTTATATTCGAATTTTACATTCAATTTTAATCCAACGTTGTTTATATTTATCATTTAAAATTCCTATGATCATATACAATATCCAAGAATCATGAAAATGGACATACACCTTCAGTTCGACATTACAGACCCAACAAAACTTGTTTCGTCGAATTCCGACTCCATTTTCCCATACAATGTATTTTTAAAAGTCAAAATACTGACTGTTTTTCACATTAAAAATCCGTACGGGCACATACTGACTCCAAAAATCATGAAAATTGAAACCTAGCAATAATTTAATATTCCGGATCCAACAAAATTAGTTTCATCAAAAACAGAGCTCCTTTGCAAAAGTGGTTATTTTTAAAGCTCTAAAATAACCAATTTAAATATTAAGTATATTTAAAAACAATTAAATTAAATAATAATAATTTAATATTATCGTATATAGTCACATATGATATCACACAGCTCGAAAATAATCATATCAGAATTTATAACTCGATATTTCAAATCTAAATTATATCGATATTCAATTTATATTAAAAATCCATTTAAAATATAAATAAATCATTATAAATTATAAAGGAATTCCATAGCGACTTTTCTGAAATTTGATTTGGACATAAATCAAAATCTACACGACGAAATCCTGATTTTTCTCTTCCATTCGAAAAATATCATTCACCAGCTCTGAACGTTTCTTGTTTCACAGAAATCCGATTTAAAACGGATTCTGTATATTCAAATGAAGTTCGAATTCCCAAATTATGAACTACAGCGCCATTTCGAGCTCGATTGTAATTATAATATAATTGTACGTTCAACTGTCGATTATATAATATATTCGTTAATATAATTCAACTCTAAACTGAATTATATATATTATATATATGATCCAATTCGCACAATATTGTGAATTCCACTATTTCCTACTATTTCGGAATTAAATATATTATTATATTATTTATATTAATTAAATATTCAATATTATTTAATTAAACGACCATTTAAATCTCTATATCACTATTTAATTAAATAAATAAATTAATTATTATACCATAAAAATACGTGACATTACATTCTTCCCCCCTTAAAATAATTTCATCCTCGAAATTGCTAAGGTAGAAAACAAACCCTATTAACTAGGTTAAAATTATTTGTTTGCTTATTAACTTCAACTTTAACATAACCAATTAATTTCAATTAAAATATTCATTCCTTCCAACGTAAATTTTCAAAAATCCTGAAAATTTTCTAATACCATAACTTTTTGAAAAATTTCACCAACACCTCCTTTGTACTGGTCAATAGCTCAAACTCTAACTCGCCTCTCTAGGCTTTTTCAACCCGGCTCATCAAAATCTCAAACCTACTTATAATATAAACGGGTACCTTTTTGTTGGGCCTATCATTATATCATTCCCACATGTTATGTAACACCCCGCCTCCGCTAGGGTCACTCGCAAAGGAATGCACTAGCTTTAGAGTGGCTTTATTGGTAAACATGCACAGAAATATCACAAGACAGAACATATAAAATAGCGGAAGTAAAATCGAACTTTCATAAATTCAATAATTAAGGTCTAAAGCCTTTTACATCAGAGTACATCAAAACCTGTCTTGCAATAGTAAAGAAGCGTAAAGACTTTTTATGCAATTCTTCCCCAAGTAAAAACAGTAAAGTAGCCATAGCCAAGAGAAGTCCAAGCCATCCATGATGACCTTCAAGCAGAAGAAGTCCGAACTAAACAGCATTGTTTCCTCCCTGAAACCTGGGGGGGAAACAGAAGAAAAGAGGCGAAACAAAACGGGTCAGTCAAAAAGACTGAGTAAGTCCTATCTACTTCCAGTATAAAAACAGGTAAAGGTAACATGACATGCATAAACTGAAAGTAAACATAAGGATAACTACAAGATAGATAAACCAGGGTAGCCGGTCGAACTACTGTGGCAAGGTAAACTAAGGTATCGTGATAAACTACGGTGTTATGATGAGTCAAGGTATCACATCGTCAGATTTCTATCAAGTACATTATCCCAAGGTATCTACCCCGTCTAACATCCCACGGTATCTATTATGTATATTCTTCCTATTTCTAACATGTATATTTGCTTTGCACCTCTCGTACTAGTATCCCTACCCGCGTCATGTGTTAACTATGAATGTCCCTTGCTCAAAGTCGTGTAATGGTCCATGTCGACCTAATATATCGCATATATAGGTTACTCAAATCATATGTTTCTTTCCATGTATATAAGTTCAGTCCTTTGCCGTACCTCGTACGGGCTTCCTCATGTCGTATTATCCTTGAAATCGTTTGGACTATCACCCTTGTTCTAGCTAGGCTCTTCCATATGAATCATCGTTTGAACTACTAGGACTTACGCCACCTAGCACCACTAGGGATTACGCTTACCTATTGCACGCTTTCGTATTTCGGTTTGGGTTAAACCACCTAGGCCACTAGGGATTACGCTAACCCTCAACCTCGCCATTTTCCCACGCATTCATCGTGAATCGTTTTTCTATAACTGTATGCACATGTATCACATCGTGCCATCCGAGTCCTGTCACAGGGCAAAACAAGAACTACAGGACTCGGTCGGGAGCTTTAGATTTATCTGCCGATGCAGATACTAAGGTCTGCTTTTCTACACGTGGCTATGGTCCCACGAGACCCCTCCCTCAACTAGTGTAAGGCAACACAAGAGAAAGTGTTGCATGAGAACTACACTCCGGCCAGCCCACATCCTACGGCCTACCTCACCCATAATTAGATAGCAATTATGGTCTGTTGGGTGTTCCCTGCCTTTCCGTACGTACACGCTTGACTCAAGATGGTATATGATCGACGAACTTGCTATCTAGGGCACTATCATGTATTCGTTGACTCACTGCTATCCATCCCAGTCTTTAGGTCGCTCGTATAGCAACCAAGGCATACTCTTGGTTCTTCTAACGCAGACCTTAACCTCTTGTGAGCCCAGGATGATCATCTGCGACCTCACAGAGGGATACCAAGAATATCCTCACATTCCCCGAAGCCGCTGCTTCGTTACCCAGTTCGCTGGAGCCTTTATCTAAATCAGATAGCCTGCTCCTACACGTATACTTAAACGATGACCTACCGTATCGGGTTACTCATCTATCTAAGAGGTGGTCCAAATTTCCTTGGCTAAGAATTATTACTTAGTTTCCCTTAACTAAGGTTTACCACTTAGCCTTATTTCCATAATCCTTGTTAACTATGGTTATTTACCTAATCCTCCGAATTAGGGTTTATCTAATGGGTTAGGTGTCACTTAAGTTCATAACTTAGCCCGTCTACAAACCATATCAAAATTGGCTAAGTATCCAAGTCCAAGACTTAACCCTACAAACCATGTGTCAAGTTGGCTAAGTATATTAAGCAATCCGTAACTTAACCTCGTCTAATTATCATTTTAGATTGGTTAATTATATAAATTAACTTGACCTTGTCAAATTACCGAGTCAAATCGGTCAAGCGTATTCAAGTGATTCGTGACTTAACCTTATCATGTTTTCACGTTAGATTGGTTAAGTATAGGTCACTTAACCACATCCAATTAACGAGTTAGATTGGTTAAGTTTAGTTCACTTAACCACATCAAATTAACGAGTTAGATTGGTTAAGTTTAGGTCACTTAACCACATCAAATCTTCATGTATAATTGGTTAAGTATAAGTTGCTTAACCCCATTAAATTATCACGTTAAGTTGGTTAAGTATTGGTTACTTAACCTCATTGAATTACCAAGTTTAAATTGGTTAAGTGTTTAACTTAACCCCATCGAATTACCGTGTTTAGATTAGTTAAGTGTGGATTACTTAACCCCATCTAATTACCGTGGATAGGTTAGTTAAGTCTTAATTACTTAACCTCATCTAATTACCCAGTCGGATTAGTTAAGTGTAAATTACTTAACCCCATCTCCTAATCATCTTGCACGGTTATGTGTCATTAAGGAAATCAAGCCCGGTCCCACTTAACCTACCCATTCGTGTCATATCGGTTAAGTGTCATTAGTCAAATTTACTTAACCTTATCATGTGGCATTAATTTAATTAATGCACTCTTAACCTCTCACATTAGACCTTGTTGTGGTTACTAGTTAAGCCGAGCGGGTCCGGGTAGATTTACACCACAACCTAGTCTAACCTCGGGTCTTAAGCGCGACATGACCAACTTCTCACATTGGGTCCTATTGTTTGCAACTACTAGTTAGGCCGGTCGGTTCCGGGTAGTTTTACGTTGCAAACTCAACCCAACCTCGAGTTGGCCACACTCATATTATCTAAGTTCATCATGTTTCCAAAACATGTTACAAGTTTTCAAGCATTTGGGTAGACCTAACTTAATAGGTAAATTCCCAAAGGGTAGACCTAACTTAATAGGTAAATTCCCAAGCTCATGTTTTATGCATACTTACATGCCAACTTCCATGTTATCTTTCAAGTCATATTTTCAAGTATAAACACATGTCATATTCAAGTTAAGATTTTGCGACATGTTCATGTTTATCTAACTACCCAAAATCGTGTTTTCCCAACGCAAGCAAAGCGAGTCAACATAGTAAGGATACTATGTCACATATTGGTCTCAAAACATGCATGATGCCAAAAAGGGCTTGGCTTCCACATGCATAACATCATAAAGGGGTTGGCCATAAACATGCACAACTTAAAAGAGGGGATTGGCCACGAGCATGCATAATCTCATAAAGGATTTGGCCACAAACTTGCATGTTAGCATAAGGGGTTTGGGTTCATAAACATGCATAAGCCCCAAAATCTTGTCTTAGCCAATGTTTCACAAGTAAAATAGTTTCTAAAGGTTCATGCTAGCATTTCATGCATAAAGATCCAAACTTGAAAGTTAAACTAGGTTATGCATAGCATGAGAGGCATGATTAAGTCACTCACATGGCCTAAAATCATAAACATGAACACAAGAGGCAAGGTAAGGTTCATATAGGTTCGCATAATCATGTTTAGCCTCATTTTATCCCATGTCATTATCAAAACTACCGTTTCCATCTAAAAGTAGCTAGAACTTACATAGTTAGGCCTAGGGGAAGAAGCATGGATCATCTTGGCTAAGAAAAGTGCCTCCTTTGTTGAAGAATCGTCATGGAACTCGCATAGCAACGTTGATTTGGCCTTCATTTGGTGTAGCAAGCTTGCACCTTTTGATTTGAACTTGATTTGAGTGCATAGGCTCTAGGGATTGGAGATGGAGGCCATGATCAAAATTGATTTTGGCAGCACTTAGTTGCTAGGTTTGATTTTTAGGGATTTAGGTTAGGTTTAGGGTCTTTTTATAGAGATTAGGATAGTTTTAGGCCCTTAGATTAACCCTAGGATAGATTAGGACCATCAGATCTCGGAAGCTTCCAGACCCAGCCCAAGAACAAGACCAGGTGAGACAAACAGGTGCGCCAGGCTACTTGCCCCGGCCACCCCCTATCGACAGGCAAGTCGACAGGGCTGTCGACTTGGTCTGGGCCCAAGTCGACAGGCCTGTCGACAGCCCTGTCGACATGGCCAAGGCGGGAAACTTCCCGCCTGGCCCCAGATCTGATTTTCAAAACTATTTCCGAAGTTCAAATTTCCAGAAATCTTCTTTGGGCCTTAACCGGGTCATACGGACTCCGATTTTCGAAAACTCGGACTCTATTTCGCGTATTTTTCCGAGACGAACGCAATGGCATAGCCCGTTTTACTTGATTCAGAATTTAAAATTAAATTCTTCCTTGATTCTCGTTTTAACATGTTATTGAAATACGGGTTGTTACATTCTCCCCACCTTTTAGGATTTCGTCCCCGAAATCTCTAAGTTAGGAAGAACATATCCTACCATCCATCATCCATCTACTCAAAACCTCATCCACAAGCAACCATTGTCCTTAGATGATTTCTAATGCTGTATGAATATATGCAAAACGTGTGTGTACATGTTCCTTAGCTAATGCTAATGATCAGGCCTGGATAATCTTCCTAATGCAAAAATATGTATAGTGCCATGAATCCAACATGTATGCAAATAGTCCTAGTCATATATATACACTATATGCGTGCACAAACATTCATCCATATGCAACGTCCACATGGTAACACATTCAATTTCATCCATAAACAAGTATAAATACTCGTGTATATGCAACATGAGATGTGATCGCGTCAATCTAGTATCTAACGTGTATTCGCGCATCCACGAGCAACCACTTGCAATCATTTGCAACCATATCAACCATAACATGTTTCAAATACATGTTTACATCCATAGGGTTCTACCTAAGATTCCCTAAAATAAGATCGAGAAGATAAACAAAACAAACTCCTTACGGGGTTTGTAACAGAAACAGGACCGAGAGGATATCCATAAAAGATAGCCTACAAGCAAGCTCAAAAGAAAACAGGGGTCGAGGATATATTCCCAAAAGAGATATCATGCACGTATTTAGTCTTCAGTCTCCTGTGTCGCATTACCTTGAGCTTAGTTCCATCGTGCCTTGACCGCCCCTTTTACTTCACGATTTCGTAGCTTCTTACTTCCTGTTTCCATAACATGAGTTGGAACTCATTTCCTCGTCGCCTCTCGTTCCACTTGCACTTATTCTTTCCCTAGTATACTTGGCTCAACCAAATCTACATACTCAAGCCAGCTCTCCAAAATTCATTAGTGAATTCTGGATCTCGTTTTCCGATGCCAATCCAAATTTCCAAGAGTCCTTACTTGGGTGATTCCCATAACTCATACATAATCGAAACGAACCATCCGCCTTAGCGGCGAATTCTATTCAAACGGATTACCAACAACTGCATCCTGGGATTCTAGGTAACTAGCCATGACAGAACCCAAAAGGTTACACGAGACTTCGAGGGTATTACCAAAGCAAGCCAAGAGTCTAACTACCCTCCTTCTAAAACCGAGAGTGGCACCCCTTACTGGATAACCACTTCATCCCTAGAATCCATCCACAACTTATAAACATAAGCATTATTTCCAAGCTCAACACTTGATATAGACATTCTCAAATCCAAACAAGCCATGAATAAATGGACCGATCTTCCAATAGGACTTGAGACAAAAACGGGATTCTCTACTACGCTAGTACTAAGGTGCAGAGACTCAACTATCGAAGCGGACTTAAAAGATGCGGTGATCAAAACAAAGTCCCGACATGATGATAGAGAAGAAAAGCTAAACCTTTAACAAGATCGTTACCCTCCTTCTGAGGTACCCTAGAAATGAGAGCACACTATTTCCCTCCGAGTGATCTTGTCCCCGTTCCGTGATACTTAACTATCCGTCCCGTTTCACCATGCCAAAGGTACTCTCTCGTCATGGGTTTCATTGTTCATCCCTCTCCCTCCTTTGAGGACTAAGCCATACCAACAAGTTGCTCATCCTTAAGCTCGTATCCTTTATCCTCTTCCTCACTATCCTTTCTTATAACGCGGCCACTGGTCTCTCGAGAACCACCTCCATCGTAAGGAAAACACTTTCGTAGGTAGAAAAGACTAGTCGCAGTTAAAACTACTGTGACTACAGATGGAGGAAAGAAAGGAAAAGAGACTCAATTAAGGAAACAAGGATAGTGCTACTGGCCTTTGGGGAATAGCCTTTTTCTTTTAAAAGAAAACTTTCTTGAAAAATGCTTCTTTGTAAACGATTTTCAAATAGTTTTCAAAAGGTCTTTAAAAACTTTTGCCCAGTCTGGTAACCTTCTGCTCTGATACCAAATGTAACACCCTGCCTCCGCTAGGGTCACTCGCAAAGGAATGCACTAGCTTTAGAGGGGCATTATTGGTAAACATGCACAGAAATATCACAAGACAGAACATATAAAATAGCGGAAGTAAAATCGAACTTTCATAAATTCAATAATTAAGGTCTAAAGCCTTTTACATCAGAGTACATCAAAACCTGTCTTGCAATAGTAAAGAAGCGTAAAGACTTTTTATGCAATTCTTCCCCAAGTAAAAACAGTAAAGTAGCCATAGCCAAGAGAAGTCCAAGCCATCCATGATGACCTTCAAGCAGAAGAAGTCCGAACTAAACAGCATTGTTTCCTCCCTGAAACCTGGGGGGGAAACGGAAGAAAAGAGGCGAAACAAAACGGGTCAGTCGAAAAGACTGAGTAAGTCCTATCTACTTCCAGTATAAAAACAGGTAAAGGTAACATGACATGCATAAATTGAAAGTAAACATAAGGATAACTACAAGATAGATAAACCAGGGTAGCCGGTCGAACTACTGTGGCAAGGTAAACTAAGGTATCGTGATAAACTACGGTGTTATGATGAGTCAAGGTATCACATCGTCAGATTTCTATCGAGTACATTATCCCAAGGTATCTACCCCGTCTAACATCCCACGGTATCTATTATGTATATTCTTCCTAGTTCTAACATGTATATTTGCTCTGCACCTCTCGTACTAGTATCCCTACCCGCGTCATGTGTTAACCATGAATGTCCCTTGCTCAAAGTCGTGTAATGGTCCATGTCGACCTAATATATCGCATATATAGGTTACTCAAATCATATGTTTCTTTCCATGTATATAAGTTCAGTCCTTTGCCGTACCTCGTACGGGCTTCCTCATGTCGTATTATCCTTGAAATCGTTCGGACTATCACCCTTGTTCTAGCTAGGCTCTTCCATATGAATCATCGTTTGAACTACTAGGACTTACGCCACCTAGCACCACTAGGGATTACGCTTACCTATTGCACGCTTTCGTATTTCGGTTTGGGTTAAACCACCTAGGCCACTAGGGATTACGCTAACCCTCAACCGCGCCCTTTTTCCCACGCATTCATCGTGAATCGTTTTTCTATAACTGTATGCACATGTATCACATCGTGCCATCCGAGTCCTGTCACAGGGCAAAACAAGAAATACAGGACTCGGTCGGAAGCTTTAGATTTATCTGCCGATGCAGATACTAAGGTCTGCTTTTCTACACGTGGCTATGGTCCCACGAGACCCCTCCCTCAACTAGTGAAAGGCAACACAAGAGAAAGTCTTGCATGAGAACTACACTCCGGCCAGCCCACATCCTACGGCCTACCTCACCCATAATTAGATAGCAATTATGGTCTGTTGGGTGTTCCCTGCCTTTCCGTACGTACACGCTTGACTCAAGATGGTAGATGATCGACGAACTTGCTATCTAGAGCACTATCATGTATTCGTTGACTCACTGCTATCCATCCCAGTCTTTAGGTCGCTCGTATAGCAACCAAGGCATACTCTTGGTTCTTCTAACGCAGACCTTAACCTCTTGTGAGCCCAGGATGATCATCTGCGACCTCACAGAGGGATACCAAGAATATCCTCACGTTCCCCGAAGCCGCTGCTTCGTTACCCAGTTCGCTGGAGCCTTTATCTAAATCAGATAGCCTGCTCCTACACGTATACTTAAACGATGACCTACCGTATCGGGTTACTCATCTATCTAAGAGGTGGTCCAAATTTCCTTGGCTAAGAATTATTACTTAGTTTCCCTTAACTAAGGTTTACCACTTAGCCTTATTTCCATAATCCTTGTTAACTATGGTTATTTACCTAATCCTCCGAATTAGGGTTTATCTAATGGGTTAGGTGTCACTTAAGTTCATAACTTAGCCCGTCTACAAACCATATCAAAATTGGCTAAGTATCCAAGTCCAAGACTTAACCCTACAAACCATGTGTCAAGTTGGCTAAGTATATTAAGCAATCCGTAACTTAACCTCGTCTAATTATCATTTTAGATTGGTTAATTATATAAATTAACTTGACCTTGTCAAATTACCGAGTCAAATCGGTCAAGCGTATTCAAGTGATTCGTGACTTAGCCTTATCATGTTTTCACGTTAGATTGGTTAAGTATAGGTCACTTAACCACATCCAATTAACGAGTTAGATTGGTTAAGTTTAGTTCACTTAACCACATCAAATTAACGAGTTAGATTGGTTAAGTTTAGGTCACTTAACCACATCAAATCTTCATGTATAATTGGTTAAGTATAAGTTGCTTAACCCCATTAAATTATCACGTTAAGTTGGTTAAGTATTGGTTAATTAACCTCATTGAATTACCAAGTTTAAATTGGTTAAGTGTTTAACTTAACCCCATCGAATTACCGTGTTTAGATTAGTTAAGTGTGGATTACTTAACCCCATCTAATTACCGTGGTTAGGTTAGTTAAGTCTTAATTACTTAACCTCATCTAATTACCCAGTCGGATTAGTTAAGTGTAAATTACTTAACCCCATCTCCTAATCATCTTGCACGGTTATGTGTCATTAAGGAAATCAAGCCCGGTCCCACTTAACCTACCCATTCGTGTCATATCGGTTAAGTGTCATTAGTCAAATTTACTTAACCTTATCATGTTGCATTAATTTAATTAATGCACTCTTAACCTCTCACATTAGACCTTGTTGTGGTTACTAGTTAAGCCGGGCGGGTCCGGGTAGATTTACACCACAACCTAGTCTAACCTCAGGTCTTAAGCGCGACATGACCAACTTCTCACATTGGGTCCTATTGTTTGCAACGACTAGTTAGGCCGGTCGGTTCCAGGTAGTTTTACGTTGCAAACTCAACCCAACCTCGAGTTGGCCACACTCATATTATCTAAGTTCATCATGTTTCCAAAACATGTTACAAGTTTTCAAGCATTTGGGTAGACCTAACTTAATAGGTAAATTCCCAAGCTCAAGTTTTATGCATATTTACATGCCAACTTCCATGTTATCTTTCAAGTCATATTTTCAAGTATAAACACATGTCATATTCAAGTTAAGATTTTGCGACATGTTCATGTTTATCTAACTACCCAAAATCGTGTTTTCCAAATGCAATCAAAGCGAGTCAACATAGTAAGGATACTATGTCACATATTGGTCTCAAAACATGCATGATGCCAAAAAGGGCTTGGCTTCCACATGCATAACATCATAAAGGGGTTGGCCATAAACATGCACAACTTAAAAGAGGGGATTGGCCACGAGCATGCATAATCTCATAAAGGATTTGGCCACAAACTTGCATGTTAGCATAAGGGGTTTGGGTTCATAAACATGCATAAGCCCCAAAATCTTGTCTTAGCCAATGTTTCACAAGTAAAATAGTTTCTAAAGGTTCATGCTAGCATTTCATGCATAAAGATCCAAACTTGCAAGTTAAACTAGGTTATGCATAGCATGAGAGGCATGATTAAGTCACTCACATGGCCTAAAATCATAATCATGAACACAAGAGGCAAGGTAAGGTTCATATAGGTTCGCATAATCATGTTTAGCCTCATTTTATCCCATGTCATTATCAAAACTACCGTTTCCATCTAAAAGTAGCTAGAACTTACATAGTTAGGCCTAGGGGAAGAAGCATGGATCATCTTGGCTAAGAAAGGTGCCTCCTTTGTTGAAGAATCGTCATGGAACTCGCATAGCAACGTTGATTTGGCCTTCATTTGGTGTAGCAAGCTTGCACCTTTTGATTTGAACTTGATTTGAGTGCATAGGCTCTAGGAATTGGAGATGGAGGCCATGATCAAAATTGATTTTGGCAGCACTTAGTTGCTAGGTTTGATTTTTAGGGATTTAGGTTAGGTTTAGGGTCTTTTTATAGAGATTAGGATAGTTTTAGGCCCTTAGATTAACCCTAGGATAGATTAGGACCATCAGATCTCGGAAGTTTCCAGACCCAGCCCAAGAACAAGACCAGGTGAGACAAACAGGTGCGCCAGGCTACTTGCCCCGGCCACCCCCTGTCGACAGGCAAGTCGACAGGGCTGTCGACTTGGTCTGGGCCTAAGTCGACAGGACTGTCGACAGCCCTGTCGACATGGCCTAGGCGGGAAACTTCCCGCCTGGCCCCAGATCTGATTTTCAAAACTATTTCCGAAGTTCAAATTTCCAGAAATCTTCTTTGGGCCTTAACCGGGTCATACAGACTCCGATTTTCGAAAACTCGGACTCTATTTCGCTTATTTTTCCGAGACGAACGCAATGGCATAGCCCGTTTTACTTGATTCAGAACTTAAAATTAAATTCTTCCTTGATTCTCGTTTTAACATGTTATTGAAATACGGGTTGTTACATGTTACCAATTATGCATATACCAATGTTATCCCAACCAAACTCCACTCACTTTTATCTCCAACACAACCATTTGTTTATCCAAGCCAAATTCCATTATCAATCTCAAGTACCATTCTTGATTTTCAATTTAGTTTCACAATTTCCATCTAATTTGTTTTAATTCAAACAATCCGTTTCTGGGAGTTTTTAAACAACTTTGCTTTTTAAAAATTAAATATTCATTTCGAAATATCAAAACAACTTGTTTTCTTAAAACATTTCCGAAAACAATATCTTTGGTAGTAATTCGTCACTTACAACTCAAAAATGGACACCAATGATGGTCGACTTCATCATCGGAATTTATTTTCCAACGATCGAAGTGAGTTCAATACTATATCACTTTCAAAGCCAATTCAAAACACTTCCATGTTGAAATACATTTCAAAATATCATTCACCATGCTTGTAAAAGAATTTAAAATCTCCCAGGATTTTAAAATTCTCATATATTAAATCCAAGTCCATTTACAAACACTTCTCCAACTTTTCAGGGTAGTAATTTCAATTCTAATTTAAATTCAGATTTAATTCATTTGTTTACACTTATATGAATTCTAATTGGTTATTTATATAACCGTTTCAATTTATAATCTCATTCGATTATAATTACACCCAACACATCCAATCTATTATAATAATTTCAATATCTTTTATATCAAAATATATTTGGGTAAAATTACTCCATTTACCCTCCCTTCAAAACATACCATGTCGGTTCATCGTATTCAAGTGTTTATAAGCCCCTACCGATACAGTGGATCAAACTGATCGACCAGAACTCATAAACAACTCAATCAATAAATCTCCACAATATAAAAATCATTTTTATATCAAATAACAAATACGCGCTCATATATATATATATATATATATATATACATATATATATATATATATACACACACTTAAACTCAATCTAGGGTATTGCTAACCCTATCTCTACTGAGTCACGCCATAGAGCCAAGGTAATCATTTAACCTTTGCTATGATACCACTGTAACGACCCGGGGAATTTACGATCCTGAGTAATCAACATAAACTCAATGTCGACTATCCAAGCATCGGAAACATCGGATAGTCCATGAAAGAAATTAGAGGGTGAGAATATATAAGATAGAAACTTAGAATAGAAGAAGAAGAAGAAGAAGATACATCATCATCCGAGTAACACGAAACTCACAGTGGAACGAACAATATATAATAAATACATAACTTTGAAATAAAACTAGTATATGTATACAATAACATTATCAGAGTATAACACTTACAACACAGCGGAAATAACAATAGCTGTATAATCCTGAAGCCTCCTGCTCCAAGCTCTCCAAGTATATCTGTAAAATCCTGACTACTTGACTGACCGTACAAAACTGGGCAACTAAGAGTTTAGGGAAAACAAAACAAAATAAACTCTGGGTCAGTCATGTGACTGGTATGAGTAAACTCCAACCATTTTTTTAACTTTTAAAATTCTTTTAAAATCCATACTCTTTTGATATTATAATAATGTCTAAATCAAATAAATAGCAATCTAGTGGAACACTTTCATCTCACGTTCCACATATATAATATACAATCAAAAACCGCGGGCACTTATTAGTTAATGAATTCCAACTGGCAAGGTATGGGACCACCTTCCGACAGTGTATCTCTAGAGCGGAATACACCAGGTTCAACAAGAACATCTTGTAACCCAGGCTAAACATGACCGGTCACTCATTTCACTTGAGTGTACCGAATGTATTACCACCAACGGTTGGGATCAACAACCGTTTCCCGGAAGGGACAACATCGAAATAGATTATAGAAGTAAATGGAATTTCTCTAGATTAGGTGACAATACACCCTAATTGGAAGCTAACCACTTAGTTATGCGACCTAACCGATTTTATACCATTTCCAGTTGTGAGGCTAGAGGCCATAACATATCCTTTACAAACCACATCTTCATTCACTTTGAATGTCACATCGTCATACCCGCTAAATAACAAATTAATTTCTCCAAACATATCACGGGTAAACAGCTAAGAGAAATGAATTCCTCAGCCACCAAATGTAAATACATTTGAAGAGATCAACTTACGCGATCTATTAAATATACTCCGTCATACATTCTTCCATACAGGTTGTCCTGGGACTGGACAAACTGAAAGCACTATTATGCAAACGGGACAGCCCTTGCATAACTCCGTCTTCAATTATCTTCATCATATTTGATCGCAATGCTAACGCCTATATAGAGTGGTTTTCAGATAATGAATCTGATCCCGGTCTCTTCGTATTAACGACGGAAAAATGGTCAAAAACTTTGATAGTCGGTGATTTAACTATCAAAGAAAAACATGTGTGCAAACAATGATATTATTTTCAAATGGAAATTCTATCGATCAACCATCAATCAACATTTATTCATTTCCCCATTTTTCGTTTCCATATATTCATCAAATCCTTATTTTCTAGTTTTAGAAAATATACGTTATTAACATTGGAAAACGTTTCCATTTCTGATTCACGCATCACTATCTTCTCACATATATCAGTCTCTAACAGTAAACTAGTAAGAGAACAACCCCCTACGTATTAACCCCGAAGGCCAAAACCAACATCAGATTGATACCCAGAAAGTCATTCAACTTAACTAATTTCTAGTCAATTTCTAATTTCAGTAATTCCATTATAATATTTTATTTGCAAAATATTTACCTTCATCTAATTTTCACATAAAATGTGAATAATATTTCTTCATAAAATCAAAATAGTTTGATTCCATATTTAAAAACAATATCTCAAATCCAGTTTCTATTTACTCTTAATCATAGAATTATTTATATAAAATCTCATTGTATTCTTCTAACACTTATAATCCCATTTATAATTCCCTTTATATAATTATATTCATTTTACATAAATCCTTTTATACAATTCTATTCATTTTACATAAATCCTTTTATATAATTCTATTCATTTTATATATAAATATTTCATTTTTTGTATTCACTTTGAAAATTTCCTTTTTACATTCTTGTGTTTCATATGGTATTTAAAATACCAAATAACATGACTGGTGTCATCATAATCAATCACAGATTATATATCACATCATATATCACAATAAATGAAAACAAACAGTATTTTAATATTGAGGAATCCAGTTGGATCCCTCCAACCTATCTCCCTGCATCCATAGATGTTAAATAATATAATAACATCGATTTTATTTCAATATGAAATATTCTGATAAACAAAATCAATATTTGATTTACGATTTATATATATATCGTTATCTATAATTTCAACCAATACATAAGCAATTCAACCAAACAATCATCACACAGCAGTCAAAAAACATTTATCATTACTAGATTATATTTATAAAAATATAAACTGATAGAGTTAGTGAGTTTTACTCACATTGGACGATCATCGTTAGATAACGATAATTGTTGTCGATTCAGACCAGACAATTTATTTTGCTATAAATTGTAATGAGCTCCAATTCACCCCCAATCAGTTTCATTGTGAAGCTCTCGTCCACACGATCCCGACGGATCCAGTTTCATCAAATTCTGATATCGTATGCGGAAGTTATACCTTATACAAGTTTGTACATTATAAATTAAAATAAATTGAATTCCCTTTTTATTTCTAATTGGGCTTAACCTTTAACATTGGGCCCAAGATCCTTCAATACCCATTTTCGCAAATCCTTCTTCCTTGTTCTCATCATATCAAATCCAGCAGTTTCCAATAGCCATAGCCGACGCTCAAGCCTCCCACAACCTCATCGGTACTCCATGAGTCAAACCTAAACCAAAGTTCTTCTCTTCACTTCCTCTTCAACTTCATACCATTAGTATCTAGCTCGCACCCCCCTTATAGATCGCGTCATCCGCTTGTTACTCACGCACTTCACAACTTTGTGCGACATTCTCAATCACGAGACTTCCCAAAACTTAGCATACTAACTATATTCGATGCTACGATAACAATTCCAACACCCAAAATCCTAATCCAATGCTCAAACTCTCATAATATCCAACCCTAGGTTTCCCTGTACATTTCCAGTGCGACAACAGCGGCATCGAAGGCTACAAATTTGAAACATAAATGAACAGAATCCTCTAGCAAATTCAGATATTTGAGTTTAGAAATTTACAGGATTTTATTGGATTTGTTTGGGCTTTAGAAGCGATGGAATTTGGTTTGGGAAGGTATAACTGACGGCGGAATTTTTCTTTTGACCAAATGGAGATATGAGTTAGGTTTAGAAATAGTGTAGGGTATTTATAGAACAATTTTAATATTTTTATATTCGAATTTTATATTCAATTTTAATCCAACGCTGTTTATATTTATCCTTTAAAATTCCTATGATCATATACAATATCCAAAAATCATTAAAATGGACATACACCTTCAGTTCGACATTACAGACCCAACGAAACTTGTTTCGTCGAATTCCGACTCCGTTTGCCCACACAGTGTTTTTTTAACAGTCAAAATACAGACTGTTTTTTACATTAAAAATCTGTACGGCCACATACTGACTCCAAAAACCAGGAAAATAGAAACCTAGCAATAATTTAATATTCCGAATCCAACAAAATTAGTTTCGTCGAAAACAGAGCACGTTTGCAAAAGTGGTTATTTTTAAAGCTCTAAAATAACCAATTAAATATTAAATATATTTTAAAATAATTAAATTAAACAATAATTTAATATTATCGTATATATTCACATATGATATCATACAGCTCCAAAATAATCATATCAGAATTTATATTCGATATTTCAAATCTGGATTATATCGATATTCAATTTATATTAAAAATCCATTTAAAATATAAATAAATCATTATAAATTATAAATGAATTCCATAGTGACTTTTCTGAAATTTGATTTGGACATAAATCAAAATCTACACAATGAAATCCTGATTTTTCTCTTCCATTAGAAAAATATCGTTCACCAGCTTTGAACGTTTCTTGTTTCACAGAAATCCGATTTAAAATGGATTCTATATATTCAATTGAAGTTCGAATCGCCAAATTACGAACTGCAGCGCCATTTCGAGCTCGATTTTAATTATAATATAATTATACATTCAACTATCGATTATATAATATATTCGTTAATATAATTCAACTCTAAACTGAATTATATATTATATATGATCCAATTCACACAATATTGTGAATTCCACTATTTCCAACTATTTCGGAATTAAATATATTATTATGTTATTTATATTAATTAAATATTCAATATTATTTAATTAAAACGACCATTTAAATCTTTAAATCACTATTTAAATAATTAAATAAATTAATTATTATACTGTAAAAATATGGGACATTACAACCCATGTCACCCATGTTACCCACTTAACCCCCTTGTCTTACTATATGTATTATCTTGGTTAAGTGTTCATTAATTTATTATAACCACAATCTTGTATGACCTCCCGCATTAGATTACCGTTTTGCGGTTGCTGGATTTGCCGGGCGGTTCCAAGAAGGCTTATACCGCAATCCGAATATAACCTTGTGTCTTTACATTATTACACATTTAATTTCTGCCTTTGACCTCTCACCTTAGACTATCGTTTGCGGTTGCTGGATATGCCGGGCGGTTCCGGGCAGACTTCTACCGCAAACCAAGTCTAACCTCATGCCTTAGGCGTTCATTATCACTTTCATGATCCAAGTCCCAACTTTAAATCTTGGATTAAATTATATCCCAATTACCCATAATTTCCAATCTAAATTTTGTTTATAATTTTAATCCAAATTAGGCCTATAATCTTATGTATACATGTTATGCCAATTTATGACCAAATCAAATTGCGTTCATTGTTATTAACAATTTATGCCAAACTTCATGTATACAAATTATATCCAATTATGCCCACTCTAACTTATGCCAAATCTCATGTATATAAGTTACATATAATTATGCCCCAAATCAACTACGTGATTACAATTCAATTTATGCCCAATTACATATTATTCAATATTTTCCCAAACTTTTCCCACAATGTTCCCACATCATAATAATTCAACGTAATATGTTAGGCTCGAAGTTAGCCTAATCTCATTTAAAAAAAAGGAAAAGAAGAGGGGAAAAGAATCAACATCAAAACTGGCATAAAAATAGGCATGGGAATTATGAACTGGCATAGAACAATAAAATAGATCTAATAGGCATATGGAATATGAACTGACATAGAACAAATAGATCTAATATGCATATGATAGCAGGAATTTGGGTATTAATCTGAAAGATAAGTATTTGATATGATTCATCTTACATGCATGTTCATAAAATCTAATTTATAATCCTATCACAATCATTTTTAATTTAATTATATGTGAAAGTAACATAGACTCACAGCGACAGGATTAAGAAGAGAGAATAGATCTGAATCTGATTTCTGAATTTGATTAGCTAAACCGTTGTTGTAGAATTTGATTCTTATCTTCCAATTTGAATACTCTAATTCTGATTTGCTTTGGAGAAGAGAAGAGAGGCTAGTTTTAATTTAGATTAGGGCAGCATGGAGGCGCCATGGATTAGTGTAATGAAATTAGGGTTAGATCTAGGTGTTTTTTTTATAGATGTATTAGGTGAATTAGGGCCTTTAGATTAGATTAGAGATCATCAGAACCACACAGTTCAAAAGACTCGTCATCTAGCCAATCCCCGAAGGAAAACGTCATCAGAGAACTCTCCAGAATTCTATGCAGATTTGGCCTCGGCATGGGCGCACTTCCCCGGTGCGCCAGTGCATTTTTGTTCTGGCGCACCTCACAAGTGCGCCAGTTATCCCAGCCTATTTTCTGATTTTTCTGTCTAATTTCTATTGTCCATAACTTCTTCATACAGTATCCGTTTTACGTAAACTCGGACTTTTTCTCAAGCAGATTCCAAGATGAACACAATGGCATATCCCGTTTCACCTAATTCTTCTTAAAAAATTTAATTATTCTTTAATTATCTCTTATGTCATGTTTTAAAATTACGGGTGTTACATTAGTGGAATCGTCGAATGATTTATATTTATATATAATTATATATATATATATTAAAATTAAACAAATCATGCGCGGTAGTTCGCATTTCGGAATCGTAACTTTAAACGATTATACTGAAAGATCCGACCGTCGGATTTTCCCAAAACTGGAACCAATAGGACAGCTTTGGGAAGATCTTTCAAACAGTATAAAACTTATTAAAATCCAATGGTTAGATTTCGAGAAATGTGTAAATCAAATTTGGTTAAGAATAGCGCTAGGGCCGCTTATTGACCCGAAGCGTAGCTAAATTAAATTAGGCTATTTTTATATAAATAAAAATAGAGATAAATCATTATAAAATAATATTTACGATATGAAATGATTTAAATTATATATATATATATGCAAGAATTATTAGAAAAGACCGAGTTCAATCTTATTTCAAATAATTATACGACGATTTAAATCGAAGATATTGAAGATGGTGATTGAAGACCGACGATCTTCACATCGAATGGACGACTACTGATGCTCAACATTGGGTAGCTCCCAGTAAAGGGTTAAAGTGGTAGTTGTCTAGACGTACTTGTTGATTGTCTGGATAAGAGAGCACCTCTCTTCCATATTGGACATACGTGACGAGGAATAAGGTGTCTCCGGTTTCGTTCAAACCCAGAACGGACTTGTAAATGGATGTGTGTCTGACATTGGAATTCATTATATGTATATTGATTTATATTTAATATATATCTATTTGGTGGCGGAGAATTTATTCTCTTGCTTAACACCCTTCTCTGAGATGCATGAGCTCAGAGGTTATATATTGATAGTTATTGATCGCATGGCGTGGATTGTCAATGTGACATGCTAAGATACAAATGATCGAGGATTTTATTGAAAAGCAGAGCCTTGTGGTTGATGATCAAAGTACGGCCTGTTCAGGCATAGCTTTGTGTATAACACTACTTTGTGAGCCTCACAACCTGGTAGAAGTCAGAAACGGGATAAGGGAACACAGGGAGTGCACACGTTTCTTTCTAGCTAGAAGTGGTGTCATGGTATGGAGCCCAAACATTTTTACTTATGTGAACGATGGATTACGAGGCCTTGGTTATATTGGTTGATAGTGGCCAATTAATAGGTTCAACAGGACAGGGAAACATGTGTTCAGGAATTGTCAATCCACTAAAGTATTTGTGGACCGGCCCTGTAGGATCCAAGGGTTGCCTGTAGGTGTGATCCAGAGACATTTACTAGAGTGTCTCAAATCGGTAAGGAGATCAACCCTAGCCTTGACTCATGATGGAAACCCAATTTCCAATATGACATTACGGTTTTGATTGTAAACCTATATATGGCGACACAGTAGGATGCGGTACTGTGCCATCTAGGATTGATACATTTACTTTGACAGTATTTTAAAACTGATTAGACACTAATAATAATATTAAATATTATTTTATACGTATCAAGAATGTTTGATCATTATAATGTAAAACTCTATCCTACGGTTTGCGTTGCATTGTGTGATGGGACTTGAGTCTTATAATGATTTCATTTTTCTAAAAAGCATTGCGTTGTTTTGAATAAAAATTTATTTATTTTATGCACTGGAAATCCAATGGAGTAAACCCATTCCGCGTTAGTGGCGTGGTCCTGTGATTAGCCATATTGTTAAATAAGTTAGGAAAGATTTCTTATACCAGTCCCGTGACTGACTCGTAGTGTGTTTCACTTTGCAAACTCGGGTGCCCTCTTTTTCACACGGGAATCCAAGTGACAGGTTCAGGTTATTTTGGACATGTGCTGGATTGGAGTATGCTTATGGAAGGAAGACGAAGATCATTTCTACCTTTTATTTCCATTTGAGACATTTTAGACATCATTTATCCATATTGTACTTGATGGTGTTTTAGACTTATTTCTATTCGCTGAGACTTTCTATATGCTAAGTTGTATCCTGTAACTGTGCTACTCTGATGTTCTGATGTTGTGATGTTGATGACATTTCTATTTCCGCTGCTGTGATTTATGTGTTATGCTGTCATCTGAGATCAGCTATTGTTATAAATGTGTTATATTCTAATGATTATCCTTCCTTTCATTCTACGGAAGTTTGGATTTATCACAGGAACGTTTCCCTAAAGATGTGAATATTTTATTAAAAGAATATTCCGGATTGGAATGAGGTGTATATTGTGTTTTTATAGCACTTGATTATAAAATACGCTAGTTATTCGGAAAGACCGGGTTTAACCCATTCTGAATAATTACTACGACGATTAAAAGTCGACGATGAAGACGGTGGTTGAAGATCAGAGATGTTCACATCGTTTGGATGATTACTGATTTCTTGATTGGACTGTACACCCAAGACAAGGTAATAAGTGGTGATCGTCCAGATGTACTTGGAGATCGACGGATATGCGAGGTCCTCTCTTCTGTATTGGACATATGGGACGATGAATAAGGTGCCTTCGGTTTCGTTCATACCCAGAACGGACTTGTAAATGGATGTGTGGCTGACATTGGATTTCATTCTGCGCTAATTGATTTCTATTAAATATATATCTGTTTGGTAGCAGAGAATTTATTCTCTTACTTAACACCCTTCTCTGAGACGTACGAGCTTAGAGGTTATATATTGATAGACATCAGTTGTATGGCGTGAATTATCAGTGTGGCATGCTAAGATGCAAATGATCAAGGCTTTTGTTGAAAAGCATAGTCTTGTGGTTGATGATCAAAGCACAGATTTAATTAGCATAGCTTTGTGTATAGCGTTAATTCGCGAGCCTCACACCCCGGTATGAACCAGAAACAGGAGAGGACAGCCGGGAGGACATGCGTTTCTCTCTAGCTAGGAGTTGTGTCATGGTATGGAGCCCAGACATTTTTAATTATGTGGATGATGGAAAGCAAGGTACCTCGGATTTGAGTCCCTTGTGGCACTTGATTTACGCCCCATAGGGCAGGAGAACGTATTATTCAGGAATAACTAATCCACTAACCTAAGCGTGGACCGACCCTGCATGCTCCAAGGCGCACTCGAGATCTGAGCCTGAGACATGGGCTAGATTGTCTCGAATCGGATGAGGAAGGCCCCTTGCCTCGGTTTATAGATGGAATCCAATACGGGACTTTTGACTTTAGTTGTAGAACTAGTTTGGCGACATGATATATGGTACAAATGTCGTATATGATTGATACATTTATATTTGAAATTGTTTTGACACTATGCACTTATAGTAATTTCAAAATAATTTGTTTTAAACGTACCAAACATGTTTGGATATTATAAGGGAAAACTCTATCCTCCAGCTTGCGTTACATTGTGTGATGGGACCTAAGTCTTATAGTAGCTTCATTTTTCCAAAAAGCATTGCGTGGTTTTATTATAATCTAAGATTCATGTGGAGTAAACTCGTTTTGTGTTTTACGGCGTGGTCCCATGATTTTCCCAACTTATAAAGTAAAGATTTAATAACTGTTTTGAGTTCTCACACCAGTCCCATAACTGACTTGGAGTTTATTGTTTCTACCTAAACTCTGGATGCCCATATTTTCGACACGGGCTGCTATTAGTTTTAGTTTTCACAGATATTTCTTTTCATAGGATCCTGGATTACAGCTGGAGCTATATTCGGAAAGCTTTGTATCCGTATATCTCATTCAGTTGTGTTAGTTGTTATTTTCCGCTATGTATTCGACTTATGTATTATTTTTCTGCTGCATTGTAATTTTAGACCTCTGATATTAATCAAATGTATATTATTTATTTATACTCTGTTATATTCTTGTAATCTGATGTAAATTGTTGCAATAAGCAATGAAATGTTCTTCTGTTTGTGTTCTGATTTGTCGTGTTCTCCACTCAATCCGGGCTTTCCCGTAAGAGTGAGTTTGGGTCGTTTCATTTTGGTATCAGAACTTTGGTTTACAGAGCTCGAAAACAAGACACATTAGAACCAAACAAAAGAATTCATCAAAGATAGGATCAGTAGCATCCTATAAGAATAACTCGTTAGAGATAGGGTTAGTAATGCCCTAAAACGAGTTTGAAGAGTATTATTTATTAAAAAACCAAATTTTGTTTTGAAAATTATATCTTATTGTGACGAGAAGGAATTTCGCTCGGTCCGAACCAGTCGCTAAACCGACCCAGACCGTTCGAAACGCCCTATCGTTTGAGAACACGACAAAGCAGAACGCATACAGAAGAACATTTCATTGTATACTACAACAATGCATCAGATTACAAGAATATACAGAGTATAAATGAATATTACACAGAAATATCAGAGATTTAAATTACATTTAGATACATAGCAGCGGAAAATAATACAATACACAACTAGAATGAGATATACGGATACAAAGCTTTACGGATATCGTTCCAGCTGTAAACCAGGATCCTGTGAATATAAATCTGCAAAACCAAAACTACTAGCTGCCCGTGTCAAAATAAGGGCACCCAGAGTTTAGGTTAAAACAATAAACTCCAGGTCAGTCATGTGACTGGTGTGAGAACTAAAACAGTTATTAATCTTTATTTTAAATCATTAGGTAAATCAAGGGACCACGCCGTATAACACGGAACGGGTTTCCTCCCAAGAATACCAGTGCATAAAACAAACAGCGCAATGCTAAATAAAGAAAAATGAAGCTGTTATAAGACCCAGGTCCCATCACACAATGCAACGCAGTCGAGGATAGGGTTTTCCCTTATAACAACCAAAGAATGCTTGATACGTTTAAAACAAATCATTTGATACTAATATAAGTGCATAGTGTATAAAACACTTCAAATCATAAGTATCAATCATAGGCGGCATGAGCGCCCCATCCCACTATGTCGCCATATATAGGATTACAACTAAAACCGCAAGATCACGTATTTGGAAATTGGATTTCCGTCTATGAACCGAGGCAAAAGATAGTCCTCAACCGATTCGAGACGCTCTAGCCCGCCCCTCAGGCAAGTACTCTGTCAAGCCTTTGGATCGTCAGGGCCGGTCCACCGATGTGGATTAAAATGCCTGAACACTACGTTTCCCCACCCTATGGGGTGTAAGTCTGGTCCGTCAGCCGACCAGAATGCATCGGCCGAAACCGATATAACCGAGGCGCCTCGCAACAGCAACAACCACATAAGTCAAACTCGTCAGGGCGTGTAAAACCACTGACGCCACTTCTAGCTAGAAAGAAACGCAAGTCCTCCCTGAGGTCCGTCTCCCGTTTTTGGTTCATACCGGGTGTGAAACTCGCGAAGTAAACGTTACACAAAGCTACGCCACAAAGGCCGTGCTTTGATCACCAACCACAAGACTTTGCTTTTCAACAGAAGCCTTGATCATTTGCATCTTAGCATGCCACACAGGCAAACCATCCTATGCAACCGATATCAGTCACACAGAATGAAATCCGATGTCAGACACACAGTCCATTTACAAGTCTGTTCTGGGTCTGAACGAAACCGGAGGCACCTAGTACCCCGCATATCCATCGATCTCCAAGTACGTCTGGACGATCACTAACTGTTTCCATCTTCTTGGGTGTACAGCCCAATCAAGATCATCAGTTATCACCCAAACGACGTGAAGACCTCCGGTCTTCGACCATCGTCTTCATCTTCGACTTATCGTCGTATCAGTTATTCAGAATGGGATAAACCCGGTCTTCCCGAATAACTCGCGTATATTTTATAAAAGTGTTACACAAACACAACATACGCCTCATTCCAATTCATTAGTCACTAACCGTAAATTAATCAAGAGAATAATTCCCCAAATATTAACCCCGAAGGCCGAAACCAACATCAGATCAATATCCAGAAAACCATCCTGCTTGGCTAACCGACAGTTAGTTTCTAAATTTCACGTTCAAATCTAATTAAAGATTTATCTATCGCCTGGAGCAAAACTGGTGATACTCCATTCTCGATCTTTTCAATCTAATTAAAGATTCATTAAAACTCCACTTAGTTTTAATCATTATCTGGGTTAAAGAATCAGTGTCATTTAAAACACGATTCACGATAAACCCAAAATCACATTCCATTAATTATCGGGTTAAAGAACAAGTGTTATTTAAAACACTGTTCACGATAAACCCAAAAATCAATACCAATTCAATTCCAATTAAATATCATTTAATTGGTACACTTCATTAAATCTAAATAAAAAGATTTAATCTTTTCTCAACTGGGTTCAAGAACAGTGTTAGTGAAGACACCATTCACGACAAACCCAAATCACATTCCATTAATTATCGGGTTAAAGAACAAGTGTTATTTAAAACACTGATCACGATAAACCCAAAAATCAATACCAATTCAATTCCAATTAAATATCATTTAATTGGTACACTTCATTAAATCTAAATAAAAAGATTTAATCTTTTCTCAACTGGGTTCAAGAACAGTGTTAGTGAAAACACCATTCACGACAAACCCAAATCACATTCCATTAATTATCGGGTTAAAGAACAAGTGTTATTTAAAACACTGTTCACGATAAACCCAAAAATCAATACCAATTCAATTCCAATTAAATATCATTTAATTGGTACACTTCATTAAATCTAAATAAAAAGATTTAATCTTTTCTCAACTGGGTTCAAGAACAGTGTTAGTGAAGACACCATTCACGACAAACCCAAATCACATTCGATATTCAATACAAGGCTCTGAATAGAAAATATATCGGCTTATATTCAATATCGAATTCTACGACTAACAAATGTCGTATTGGAAATAACGATACAAATATATATCTTTCAAATTTCCATAACAACACCTGTAATATCACGAATTCCAACATCGAAATATTCCGAAGACAATTTCGATTCAAATCCACTCCAATGCAATCATTGGAAATTTTGGTTATTTTCAAAACCATTTCAAATTCAATTTATTTATTTAAAAATAAATAGAATTATAATTCTAGTTCAAAACTAGTTCATTTCGATAAAAATCTATTTTTATCTTTTCAAATATGGAGTTTTTCATCCCAAACTTTCACAAATCATTTCTTATGATTTTACACAAATTATTGCTATTTTTAATAATTTTATCAAGGCCCGTACAGTCGATTTCCATCAATGGCCATCGAACTGCACTTACGGCGACCTTTTTCGAACTTGATTTGGACATATCTCCAAATCCAACCGTTAGATTTCAAATTTCTAACATTCATTAGAAAGCTTTTTTCGATACGAACTCAACGGTTCCGGTTTTAGGAGAATCCGACGGTCGGATCTCCCGTAATATTCGTTCGAAATAAATGGTCGAAATTCGCGAACTGCCGCGACGCGGCGCGTTCTATTCAGGCCATTATATTATATATATAATATATATAATATATATTTCGTCGATTTCTATTTAAAACGAATTATATAAATAGTTTTAAAATCGTTTCAAAACCTATTTCAACTTCCATTTCAATTCAAAGCAAAATTGAATTCTTCTTTATAAATTCGTTTTAAAATTCATTTCTATTCAATTCAAATTCCAATTCAATTTGAATTCATTTCAATTCACTTCATTTCGAAATCGTTTTCAATTCAATTCATTTCGAAATCGTTTTCAATTCAATTCATTTCGAAAATCGTTTTCAATTCAATTCATTCTGAAATCGTTTTCAATTCACTTTGAATTCGTTTTCAATTCACTTTGAATTCGTTTTCAATTCAATTCATTTCGAAATCGTTTTCAATTCATTTTGAATTCGTTTTCAATTCAATTCATTTCGAAATCGTTTTCAATTCAATTCATTTCGAAATCGTTTTTAAAATCGATATAAATATCGTTCACGTCAAAATGGCGTCAATCTAATCAACACGGCTTCATATATTCCTTTATTTTCAAATATTCTATTTCAAATATTTCTTTTTCAAATATTTCTATTTTAAAACTGGAATGAGGCCCAATCAATTACCATATAAGGTTAATTATATGGATTTTCATACAACACATGTATATCATAGCATTGAAAAATAATCAACCATCAACCAAAGTGCACTACACTGTATAAGCATCAAATATAGATATTCAATGCTTATAACAGCCTGTCAATCAATCGATCGACATATTTAATCAATCAGGATGAGTGAACTTCAAATTTCATCCCAACACCCGTGTGGGGTTTTCAAACAATCAAACACCTATTTTATTTGTGCAGTTGGGCGACGTGTAAAATTTATCGACCCAATCAATGTCCTTCAAATAGGTGTACATAAACAAACCGTCAGGTTTGTAAATGAATATTTATTTATTCACATTCACGTTAAAAATTATATTTTTAACGATAAAACATTTTATTTTAACATATGAATTTCTATTCAGTTCATTCTTTAAATAAAATGCTATTTTTATTTTTCTAACTTATTTTAGAAAATTTCGGCGGCATAACGGCACGATACTAGAAACGGGACAAGGCCTAGCCTTATCCCCGGACTAGTGAAGGCCCACGCCATTCACACATCAATCAAATCAATTTCATCTCACCAAACAATTCAATTCAAACAAATAATTCAACTAATCTATGCAACCAAACAAACAAGTCCATGGTCTGTGGACGATTGTGTCGGGTGCTACTAAGCACCGTCTGCATCCTAGTATATATATAAAACTAGAAAAGAAATTGAGAGGTGAGAAATTCTCACATATAGCTATCCTAGCTCCACGACACTTCCTTGATAGAAATCTTCATCGCTATCGCATCCTCGTCGTCTTCGTTGCCCATAGCCACTACATATGTAAAAATCGAATTTTTACTTCGTTATTCAATTAATAAAAATCGAATCTTGACGTCGCTATTCAATATATAAAAATATGATTTTGACTTCGCTTTCAATATATAAAAATCTGATTTTTTTAGTTCAAAGTTCAATATATAAAAATCGAATTTTTTAGTTCAAAGTTCAATATATAAAAATCGAATTTTTAGTTCAAAGTTCAATATATAAAAATCGAATTTTTAGTTACGCTACTATATAAAAAGATTTCGCCTTTCCTAAAATAAAGATTTCGCCTTTATAAAAACGTGGACTTTGCTTTCTCAAATTTAAAGATTTCATCTTTATAAAAATCTCATTTTTATTTTTCTACATATATAAAGATGACATTTTTAATATCCCGATCATGTAAAAATTATATTTTTAACTCTCTACACACATAGAAATCACATTTTTACCCTTCTACTATATGAAAGATTATATTTTTGATACTTTAAAAATATAAAAATCATATTTTTATTCATTTAAAAATATAAAAATCATGTCTTGCTCCTTCTACATAATAAAAATCCCGTCTTTTCTCCTTTTAAAAGTATGATTTTTATTTTCTTTTTAAATCAGTTTTTAAAAATCATTTTAAATCAGTTTTTTTAAAATCCCAAAAGAAATCAATTTTTAAATCTTAAAAATCAGTTTTTAATTTCTAATTGTATATATAAAAAAAACAAATAAATAAAAATAAAATCAAATCAATTAAAAAAACTTACAGTGCTCTATAAAAAAGAAAAAAGGGGGGGAATGCGCTCGGGTTCAGGAGGGGTTCGGCGAGGGTGGACAGGTGGGGCTCGTCGGTGGCGTCGAGGGGAGGGGGCATCGACGTGGGTGCGGTTCTGGCGTCGAGGGGTTTGCGGTGGATCGGAGGGCGTGAGGTGGAGGCTGGAGGAGATCGAGGCAGGGGTGCGCCTCGGCGTGGTGGTCGGCGTCGATCTTCTGGGGGGGGGGGGCGCGATGCGGCGGCGGCTCTCCCCCCCGTCGCCCTCGTCCCCTTTCTTCTTCTTCTTTTTTTTTTTTTTTTTTTATTCCTGAACGATTTCCGATCTGCTGAATAGGGGGGGGGGCCTGAGCGGGTTTAAGGGGGGAGGGAGATTTTCTTTTTATTTTATTTTTATTAATATTTTATTGTTTATTTATTTCCTCAAAACAAATTTTCACAAACGAACTCCAAATTAAATTCAACAAATGTCGCCCCTAGCCCAACACCCCCATTCCGAACACAATGGGATATGTATCGTAGGCTGATTCGACTGTTTGAATCAGTTTCCGTTAAATTTACATTTAAATCACTATATTGTATTTTAAACGTCCATTTCAAATTACCGGGGTCACATACTAACTAGAAAAATTCCCGAAAAATATTTTCTAGCTTCGTATTGACGATACGGTCCTAACAAAACTAGTTTCGTCGAATTCTGAGACCGTTTGAAAAATGGCCAATTTTCAGTCGATTAAAATCAACTGAAACTGGTCAAACACGTTTTCCTTTGCCACGCTCACATATTGATTCGAAAAATTATGAAATTTGGAATCTAGCAATAACTTTACATCCCGGACCCAACAAAACTGGTTTCGTCGAAATCCGAGGTCGTTTGCAAAATTGCTATTTTTAAGGGCCTTATATATATAAAAATATATATAAATTCCACAGCGACTATTTCTAATTTTCAACTGGACATATCTTATCATTTCTAAGATGAAATCTCAGTTTGTTAACTTCGTTACAAAGATATAGTTATACAGATTCAAATATTTCTTGTTTCGTTCAATTCTGACTTATATTGAATTCTGTATATTCATTTGAAATTAGAAATCGAATTTTCGAACTACCGCGCCATTTTCTATTCCTTTTATAATTATATATAATTATTTATATTCTAACGACGACGCGTATAATATATACGTTCGAATTATATTCAAAATAAATTTCTCGTCGATATTATTTAAAATAATTCATTTTAAATATTCAAAATTCGCTAAAATGGCCAAAATAAAAATTTCAAACTGGCTCGCATTTTACGGGTTGTTACAATCTCCCCCACTTAAAACTTTTCGTCCCCGAAAAGGAACAAAGTCGAAAGTGGTTTGATTATTCAGCTCTACGTTCGATCTGGCTTCCATTCTCCAACTTTTCAGTTTCTGAGAATTTCTAAAATTTCAAAAATTTGGCTAACTCCCTAAATTTTCGAAAAATTTCGCCATAACCTCCCCTGCAATGGGAGCATCGGGGAATTTCAAATAGCTTCCCCGGTCCTTCAGATCTCAAAAAGAAAAAGAAAAAGCCAAGCGGCTAGCCAATAGGCTCACAAAATCATCATCACCCAAACAAAACAGGAAATTATGTAGTAAACATGTACCTATTTGTCGGGCAAACAAATTTTATTCTCTGGCTCTAGCCTCCTTGCTATGACCTGTTCAATGTAAGTACATGTATGCAAGCAAATGCGACCAAATTTCAATACAATTCAATATGTGTTTCAATTAGGCTAAATGGTTCAAAATTAGCAAACAACTAAACAAACAACACAAACATCAATCAATTAGTGAATTTAACGTTTCAAAATCATAATTTGATATATATACAAAAAATCATGTTTTGATGCCAAATCACAACAAATAAATCTATCTATATAAGTTTTGGTTCTCACACCAGTCTAATGGAAATATATAGATATCACACTTTCGTCACTCGAAAATAAATGCTGGTGATGGTATACTTCATCATCAGGACCATGTCCGGGCGACTAGAGTGCGACTCTATATCTATCCAATATATTAAAACTTCGAATACACGCGGATCAGACGTATACGCAAAATCTATATATACTGGATTGTCCACATCAATATAAATAGATAATCAAATACGAATAATTGATTTAAATTTTCAAAACAAAAATTGTTTTCATTTGAAAAATATACTCTTCACACTCGTTCTAGGATACTACTGATCCTATCTCTAACGAGTCATTCCCATTGGATATTACTAATCCAATATCTGATGAATTCTTTCGTATGGTTCTAATGTGTCTTGTTCTCTGAGCTTTGTAAACCAAAGCTCTGATACCAACTGTGACGAGAAGGAATTTCGCTCGGTCCGAACCAGTCGCTAAACCGACCCAGACCGTTCGAAACGCCCTATCGTTTGAGAACACGACAAAGCAGAACGCATACAGAAGAACATTTCATTGTATACTACAACAATGCATCAGATTACAAGAATATACAGAGTATAAATGAATATTACACAGAAATATCAGAGATTTAAATTACATTTAGATACATAGCAGCGGAAAATAATACCATACACAACTAGAATGAGATATACGGATACAAAGCTTTCCGGATATCGTTCCAGCTGTAAACCAGGATCCTGTGAATATAAATCTGCAAAACCAAAACTACTAGCTGCCCGTGTCAAAATAAGGGCACCTAGAGTTTAGGTTAAAACAATAAACTCCAGGTCAGTCATGTGACTGGTGTGAGAACTAAAACAGTTATTAATCTTTATTTTAAATCATTAGGTAAATCAAGGGACCACGCCGTATAACACGGAACGGGTTTCCTCCCAAGAATACCAGTGCATAAAACAAACAGCGCAATGCTAAATAAAGAAAAATGAAGCTGTTATAAGACCCAGGTCCCATCACACAATGCAACGCAGTCGAGGATAGGGTTTTCCCTTATAACAACCAAAGAATGCTTGATACGTTTAAAACAAATCATTTGATACTAATATAAGTGCATAGTGTATAAAACACTTCAAATCATAAGTATCAATCATAGGCGGCATGAGCGCCCCATCCCACTATGTCGCCATATATAGGATTACAACTAAAACCGCAAGATCACGTATTTGGAAATTGGATTTCCGTCTATGAACCGAGGCAAAAGATAGTCTTCAACCGATTCGAGACGCTCTAGCCCGCCCCTCAGGCAAGTACTCTGTCAAGCCTTTGGATCGTCAGGGCCGGTCCACCGATGTGGATTAAAATGCCTGAACACTACGTTTCCCCACCCTATGGGGTGTAAGTCTGGTCCGTCAGCCGACCAGAATGCATCGGCCGAAACCGATATAACCGAGGCGCCTCGCAACAGCAACAACCACATAAGTCAAACTCGTCAGGGCGTGTAAAACCACTGACGCCACTTCTAGCTAGAAAGAAACGCAAGTCCTCCCTGAGGTCCGTCTCCCGTTTTTGGTTCATACCGGGTGTGAAACTCGCGAAGTAAACGTTACACAAAGCTACGCCACAAAGGCCGTGCTTTGATCACCAACCACAAGACTTTGCTTTTCAACAGAAGCCTTGATCATTTGCATCTTAGCATGCCACACAGGCAAACCATCCTATGCAACCGATATCAGTCACACAGAATGAAATCCGATGTCAGACACACAGTCCATTTACAAGTCCGTTCTGGGTCTGAACGAAACCGGAGGCACCTAGTACCCCGCATATCCATCGATCTCCAAGTACGTCTGGACGATCACTAACTGTTTCCATCTTCTTGGGTGTACAGCCCAATCAAGATCATCAGTTATCACCCAAACGACGTGAAGACCTCCGGTCTTCGACCATCGTCTTCATCTTCGACTTATCGTCGTATCAGTTATTCAGAATGGGATAAACCCGGTCTTCCCGAATAACTCGCGTATATTTTATAAAAGTGTTACACAAACACAACATACGCCTCATTCCAATTCATTAGTCACTAACCGTAAATTAATCAAGAGAATAATTCCCCAAATATTAACCCCGAAGGCCGAAACCAACATCAGATCAATATCCAGAAAACCATCCTGCTTGGCTAACCGACAGTTAGTTTCTAAATTTCACGTTCAAATCTAATTAAAGATTTATCTATCGCCTGGAGCAAAACTGGTGATACTCCATTCTCGATCTTTTCAATCTAATTAAAGATTCATTAAAACTCCACTTAGTTTTAATCATTATCTGGGTTAAAGAATCAGTGTCATTTAAAACACGATTCACGATAAACCCAAAATCACATTCCATTAATTATCGGGTTAAAGAACAAGTGTTATTTAAAACACTGTTCACGATAAACCCAAAAATCAATACCAATTCAATTCCAATTAAATATCATTTAATTGGTACACTTCATTAAATCTAAATAAAAAGATTTAATCTTTTCTCAACTGGGTTCAAGAACAGTGTTAGTGAAGACACCATTCACGACAAACCCAAATCACATTCCATTAATTATCGGGTTAAAGAACAAGTGTTATTTAAAACACTGTTCACGATAAACCCAAAAATCAATACCAATTCAATTCCAATTAAATATCATTTAATTGGTACACTTCATTAAATCTAAATAAAAAGATTTAATCTTTTCTCAACTGGGTTCAAGAACAGTGTTAGTGAAAACACCATTCACGACAAACCCAAATCACATTCCATTAATTATCGGGTTAAAGAACAAGTGTTATTTAAAACACTGTTCACGATAAACCCAAAAATCAATAACAATTCAATTCCAATTAAATATCATTTAATTGGTACACTTCATTAAATCTAAATAAAAAGATTTAATCTTTTCTCAACTGGGTTCAAGAACAGTGTTAGTGAAGACACCATTCACGACAAACCCAAATCACATTCGATATTCAATACAAGGCTCTGAATAGAAAATATATCGGCTTATATTCAATATCGAATTCTACGACTAACAAATGTCGTATTGGAAATAACGATACAAATATATATCTTTCAAATTTCCATAACAACACCTGTAATATCACGAATTCCAACATCGAAATATTCCGAAGACAATTTCGATTCAAATCCACTCCAATGCAATCATTGGAAATTTTGGTTATTTTCAAAACCATTTCAAATTCAATTTATTTATTTAAAAATAAATAGAATTATAATTCTAGTTCAAAACTAGTTCATTTCGATAAAAATCTATTTTTATCTTTTCAAATATGGAGTTTTTCATCCCAAACTTTCACAAATCATTTCTTATGATTTTACACAAATTATTGCTATTTTTAATAATTTTATCAAGGCCCGTACAGTCGATTTCCATCAATGGCCATCGAACTGCACTTACGGCGACCTTTTTCGAACTTGATTTGGACGTATCTCCAAATCCAACCGTTAGATTTCAAATTTCTAACATTCATTAGAAAGCTTTTTTCGATACGAACCCAACGGTTCCGGTTTTAGGAGAATCCGACGGTCGGATCTCCCGTAATATTCGTTCGAAATAAATGGTCGAAATTCGCGAACTGCCGCGACGCGGCGCGTTCTATTCAGGCCATTATATTATATATATAATATATATAATATATATTTCGTCGATTTCTATTTAAAACGAATTATATAAATAGTTTTAAAATCGTTTCAAAACCTATTTCAACTTCCATTTCAATTCAAAGCAAAATTGAATTCTTCTTTATAAATTCGTTTTAAAATTCATTTCTATTCAATTCAAATTTCAATTCAATTTGAATTCATTTCAATTCACTTCATTTCGAAATCGTTTTCAATTCAATTCATTTCGAAATCGTTTTCAATTCAATTCATTTCGAAATCGTTTTCAATTCAATTCATTCTGAAATCGTTTTCAATTCACTTTGAATTCGTTTTCAATTCACTTTGAATTTGTTTTCAATTCAATTCATTTCGAAATCGTTTTCAATTCATTTTGAATTCGTTTTCAATTCAATTCATTTCGAAATCGTTTTCAATTCAATTCATTTCGAAATCGTTTTTAAAATCGATATAAATATCGTTCACGTCAAAATGGCGTCAATCTAATCAACACGGCTTCATATATTCCTTTATTTTCAAATATTCTATTTCAAATATTTCTTTTTCAAATATTTCTATTTTAAAACTGGAATGAGGCCCAATCAATTACCATATAAGGTTAATTATATGGATTTTCATACAACACATGTATATCATAGCATTGAAAAATAATCAACCATCAACCAAAGTGCACTACACTGTATAAGCATCAAATATAGATATTCAATGCTTATAACAGCCTGTCAATCAATCGATCGACATATTTAATCAATCAGGATGAGTGAACTTCAAATTTCATCCCAACACCCGTGTGGGGTTTTCAAACAATCAAACACCTATTTTATTTGTGCAGTTGGGCGACGTGTAAAATTTATCGACCCAATCAATGTCCTTCAAATAGGTGTACATAAACAAACCGTCAGGTTTGTAAATGAATATTTATTTATTCACATTCACGTTAAAAATTATATTTTTAACGATAAAACATTTTATTTTAACATATGAATTTCTATTCAGTTCATTCTTTAAATAAAATGCTATTTTTATTTTTCTAACTTATTTTAGAAAATTTCGGCGGCATAGCGGCACGATACTAGAAACGGGACAAGGCCTAGCCTTATCCCCGGACTAGTGAAGGCCCACGCCATTCACACATCAATCAAATCAATTTCATCTCACCAGACAATTCAATTCAAACAAATAATTCAACTAATCTATGCAACCAAACAAACAAGTCCATGGTCTGTGGACGATTGTGTCGGGTGCTACTAAGCACCGTCTGCATCCTAGTATATATATAAAACTAGAAAAGAAATTGAGAGGTGAGAAATTCTCACATATAGCTATCCTAGCTCCACGGCACTTCCTTGATAGAAATCTTCATCGCTATCGCATCCTCGTCGTCTTCGTTGCCCATAGCCACTACATATGTAAAAATCGAATTTTTACTTCGTTATTCAATTAATAAAAATCGAATCTTGACGTCGCTATTCAATATATAAAAATATGATTTTGACTTCGCTTTCAATATATAAAAATCTGATTTTTTTAGTTCAAAGTTCAATATATAAAAATCGAATTTTTTAGTTCAAAGTTCAATATATAAAAATCGAATTTTTAGTTCAAAGTTCAATATATAAAAATCGAATTTTTAGTTACGCTACTATATAAAAAGATTTCGCCTTTCCTAAAATAAAGATTTCGCCTTTATAAAAACGTGGACTTTGCTTTCTCAAATTTAAAGATTTCATCTTTATAAAAATCTCATTTTTATTTTTCTACATATATAAAGATGACATTTTTAATATCCCGATCATGTAAAAATTATATTTTTAACTCTCTACACACATAGAAATCACATTTTTACCCTTCTACTATATGAAAGATTATATTTTTGATACTTTAACAATATAAAAATCATATTTTTATTCCTTTAAAAATATAAAAATCATGTCTTGCTCCTTCTACATAATAAAAATCCCGTCTTTTCTCCTTTTAAAAGTATGATTTTTATTTTCTTTTTAAATCAGTTTTTAAAAATCATTTTAAATCAGTTTTTTTAAAATCCCAAAAGAAATCAATTTTTAAATCTTAAAAATCAGTTTTTAATTTCTAATTGTATATATAAAAAAAACAAATAAATAAAAATAAAATCAAATCAATTAAAAAAACTTACAGTGCTCTATAAAAAAGAAAAAAGGGGGGGAATGCGCTCGGGTTCAGGAGGGGTTCGGCGAGGGTGGACAGGTGGGGCTCGTCGGTGGCGTCGAGGGGAGGGGGCATCAACGTGGGTGCGGTTCTGGCGTCGAGGGGTTTGCGGTGGATCGGAGGGCGTGAGGTGGAGGCTGGAGGAGATCGAGGCAGGGGTGCGCCTGGGCGTGGTGGTCGGCGTCGATCTTCTGGGGGGGGCGCGATGCGGCGGCGGCTCTCCCCCCCGTCGCCCTCGTCCCCTTTCTTCTTCTTTTTTTTTTTTTTTTTTTATTCCTGAACGATTTCCGATCTGCTGAATAGGGGGGGGCCTGAGCGGGTTTAAGGGGGGAGGGAGATTTTCTTTTTATTTTATTTTTATTAATATTTTATTGTTTATTTATTTCCTCAAAACAAATTTTCACAAACGAACTCCAAATTAAATTCAACGAATGTCGCCCCTAGCCCAACACCCCCATTCCGAACACAATGGGATATGTATCGTAGGCTGATTCGACTGTTTGAATCAGTTTCCGTTAAATTTACATTTAAATCATTATATTGTATTTTAAACGTCCATTTCAAATTACCGGGGTCACATACTAACTAGAAAAATTCCCGTAAAATATTTTCTAGCTTCGTATTGACGATACGGTCCTAACAAAACTAGTTTCGTCGAATTCTGAGACCGTTTGAAAAATGGCCAATTTTCAGTCGATTAAAATCAACTGAAACTGGTCAAACACGTTTTCCTTTGCCACGCTCACATATTGATTCGAAAAATTATGAAATTTGGAATCTAGCAATAACTTTACATCCCGGACCCAACAAAACTGTTTTCGTCGAAATCCGAGGTCGTTTGCAAAATTGCTATTTTTAAGGGCCTTATATATATAAAAATATATATAAATTCCACAGCGACTATTTCTAATTTTCAACTGGACATATCTTATCATTTCTAAGATGAAATCTCAGTTTGTTAACTTCGTTACAAAGATATAGTTATACAGATTCAAATATTTCTTGTTTCGTTCAATTCTGACTTATATTGAATTCTGTATATTCATTTGAAATTAGAAATCGAATTTTCGAACTACCGCGCCATTTTCTATTCCTTTTATAATTATATATAATTATTTATATTCTAACGACGACGCGTATAATATATACGTTCGAATTATATTCAAAATAAATTTCTCGTCGATATTATTTAAAATAATTCATTTTAAATATTCAAAATTCGCTAAAATGGCCAAAATAAAAATTTCAAACTGGCTCGCATTTTACGGGTTGTTACACTTATTATACGTATTTGAGTATTATAATTTATATTGAATTTGGACAATCGACTATATGAAGATTTTGGATATACGCCTAGCTAGTGAATATAAGAAGTCTCGAATATACTGGATAGATATAGAATCATACACTAGTCGCCCGGAGATGATTCTGATGATGGAGCTCCATCATCAGTGTGTATGTTCGAGTTTCGAAAGTGGGATATCTATATATTTCCAATTGACTGGTGTTAGAACCAAAACTTAGTTAGATTTATTGTTGTGATTTGCACTGGTATATGATTTTTGACTATATATTTAAAAAAGTTAATCAATTAATTGATTGTCAGTTGTGATGTTTGATTATTATTTTAACTAATAAAAATATTGCAATGATAATTAATTTAACCAATATGAGAATAAAAGGTAAATTTTAGCCAAATCGAATCAAAAATTGAACTGAATTGAAAATTGATTGAAATTGCATACATGTACATATATATGCGTGAACAATTCATAGCATGGAAGCCAAGAAGAGGACTAAAATTATATGCCCGACAAATAAGTACATATTTACTGTATTTCTTAGTTTTGATGATTTTATGAGCCGATTGGCTTTTTCTTTTTCTTTTGGATTGATGAGGGCCTTGTGAGGCAAGCTACGGTTTTAAATATCAACCCGTACAAAGGAGATTATGGTGAAATCTTTCGAAAATTTAGGGTGTTAGCCAAATTATTGAGAAATTAGAAAATTCTTAGAAACTGAAAAGTTGAAGAATGAAAGCCAGAATTAAAATTGAGTTAGTTAGTTAAACAACTTTCAGCTCCATTCCTTTTTGAGGATGAAAAGATTTTAAGTGGAGGAGATTGCAACAACCCGGAATTTCTGAACCAATAAAATTTTGATTTAAGCTATTTTAATGAATATGCGAATAGAAAATGGATAATTTTGCTAAATAAAATTTGGGAACAATTTTAAAATTATTTTTTATATTTTATTTGACTTAAAACAAACTCAGTAAAATTATTAAATTGATTTATAAGCCTTGTTTTGAAAATTTTAAAAATTCGATTTTTAAAATCATCGCATAGCCCTTAAAAAGTGAAATTTTGCTAGGAAGCTCAGAATTCGACGAGGTAAATTTTTTTGGATTCACAATGATAAATCATTGTTGAGTTCCAAAATGTACGTCGAACGGAGTCAGTATGTGGCCGTGAGAGGCAAAACCATTTGTTCAAAAATAGGTGATCAGTTTACGAAGGAACATTGTTGAGACGATCTCGGAATTCGATTCCACTTTTTTTTGGAGTCGTATCCTCAAATAATGGTTAAATCCAAAAGAGCATAATTTTTGGAGTTAGCGTTTGGGCATACAAGAAGAAAACGTACGCTAAAATCGCATTTTTGAAGCTAATTTGAGCAATTTTATAAAGGAACATTATTGAGACGACCTCGGAATTCGACGAAACTTTTTTTATTGAATCCATAGCGTCGAATAATGGTAAGACTACAAATTTATGATTTTTAAAATCAGTATGTGACCGAGCGTGAATTTTAAAGTGAAAAACAAACAATATTTTGACTTTCAAATTCGCTGCTTGTGCATATGGACTCGGAATTCGACGAAACCAGTTTCATTGGGTTTGTACTGTCAGATAGTAGCGGCATGTCAATTTTCAGCGAAAACGGAATCCGTAGGTGGTCACATGGATTTTTAAACAATGAAAATAGGCATAGTTTGAGTATAAAAAAAGAATAAAGTTAATATAAAAATAATTTGCACCTACTATATAACATCCTAAACACTTCCAAAACCTAATCCTAATAATTCATTCACCATAGCCCCTTTTCTCCACATTTCCTAAACGTAAATGCAACTTCTAAAATCCATAACAAATCAAAGAAAATTCTACAAATTGCAAAGCTTAGATATTTGAACTCGTATGAGTGTAAGCTTCCACATATATCAATTTGGTTGAGTTTGGTGAAGATTTTTTATGCTCAAAAATTACAGGGTGCTTCTTTTGGATGTATGCGAGCTAGGGTTGGATGGCTCTTCACATAGAAGAGATGATGCATGAATTCGAGTTTGTTTTGGTGTTTAGAAGGTAGAATAGCACGCTGTGGCCAAATTTAAGGCGATTTGGTGAAAAAAAGTGTCGGGACCTGGAGCACGCATTCGTGGGATGATAGTAAATGCATTTTTGGAAGCAAGCTTGTGTTTGAGATTCATGGTGTTGAGATTGTAGAGGAGAAGAAGAGAAGAAGAACGGTGTTTACGGTTTGTGATTTCATGGAGAAACGAAGGAGAAAGAGGTGAAGGAAGATTGCATGAAGAGGGACATGGGGCTGCTGTGTATACGTTAGTTTTGGGAGGAAGAAAGAGATTAGAGGATGTAATTAATAAGGATTAAGGTAATTAATTAATTAATTAATTAATTATGTTAATTACATATATGTACATGAAAATTGAAAAAAACATAAGTTTTTCATACGAACTCGGAATTCAGCGAAATAAGATGCTTGGAACCGTATCGACGAGAGCTCCGCAATAGAACTAATTTAGTGTGATTTGGATGTCGTATGTGGACTGTGGAGCCAAAAAGGTCACATTCCTTTGCATAAAAAAATGACGGAGTGGAAATCCAAGATGAGAACTCCTCACTGAAATTATTTTATCATGTTATTATATTCATGTAAATAAATATATAAAATTTCTAGTGTAGATTTCTATTACTTTTAATCACTATTAGTTGTATATGGCGCCTGTTAGTTCACCTCTCTCGTACACAAACCATGGATGATTTAATTGATTGTATTGTGTGTTGATTTGACTGTTGAAATGTTTAACATATTAAAAATAATGTTAATATTAATGTGGTATTTGAAATTAAATTATAAATATCCATTTATAATTTAAACATTAAATTTAGCTAAGAAGAAAATTAATTCAAACCGAATTAGAATTGGTTAAATTTATTAATCAATGATTTATTTAAATAAACTTTTGTTGTTTGAAAACCCCACACGGGTATTGGGGTGATATTTGACATACACTAGTCCCAATATTTAGTTGTATGTCAATCGATGGATTGACAGTCTGTGATGAGCGTTATTTAGTTATTTTAATGCTCATACGGTTGTAAATTTCACTCTAGATGTGAATGGACTGTTAATGATTATTTATCATGATTGTTGAACACATGAGTTGTATGAAATCCATATAACTGAAATTATATGGTAATTGATTGAGTCGCATTCCGATTCAGAAGTAAAGAATATTTTAAAATAAAGAATATTTTAAAATAATGAATATTTCATACAAAATATTCATATGTTGAATAAAATGTTTGAACAATAAAATATCATTTTTATTGTATAAACTATATAAAATATTCACGGGTTGAATAAAATGTTTGAACAATAAAAATGGTCATGTAATTAAATGCCATTTTAACTCGGACGAGTTTATTAATCGATTATTATTCATTTTAAAATGAATATTGAAAAGAAGTGATTTCAAAATCTAATATTTTGAAAATATTATCATTTTAATATGATAAAGATATAGAATATTCAATTTTGATTTAAAATTGAAATAGATGTTGGAATCATTTTAAAATGAATTTATAAATGATTTATAAAATATGTTTTAAATGGAAATCGACGATAATATATATATGTATATATATATATATTATATTTAATGGCCTGAACAGAACACGCTGCGCAGCGACCGTTCGCGAATTTCAACCATTAACTTCAAATTGTTGTAACGGGAGATCCGACAGTTGGATTCTCCTAGAACCGGAACGTTGGTTCGTATCGAAAAAAGCTTTCCAATGAATATAAGAGATTTGAAATCTAATAGTTGGATTTGTAATTAAGTCCAAATAAAATTTGAAAAAGGTCGCTATGGATGCAGTTCGGTGGCCGTTATTGGAAACCAACTGTAAGGGCCTTAATAAAATTATTAAAAATATGGAAAAATTATGTAAAATCATAATAAATGATTTGGAAAGATTTTGGATGAAAAATTCCAATTTTATAAAGAAAAAAATATATTTTTATCAAAATGAACTAGCTATTAACTAGAATAATAACCCAATGTTTCTAAATAAATAAATTGGATTTGTAAATGGTTTTAGCATAACCAGAATTTTCCAAAGTATGAATTGGAATGGAAATTTTCTTCGAAATATTTCGATATTAGATTCCGTGATTATACAGATATTTTTGAGGAATTTGGAAGACATAAATATCGTTATTCCTAATACGATATTTGTTGATTTCCGAATTTGATATTGAATATAAGCCGATATAATTTCTATCCAGAGCTTTTTTGTAACACCCCACGTCAATTAATGTCACTCACAAAGGGAATGCATTAACTTCCATGGATGGTTTAAGTGAATATAAAATAGAAAAATTACAACAAGACAGATAATAAGTAGTACTTGGAAATCTAAAACTTTATTTTATTGCAGCGGTAATTAAACATGTTTGTTACATCATAAAGCCATAAATCAGAGTCAAGTACAATATCCATCTTGATAAAACAAAATACATAACCCCATTACATAAATAGCCATTAGAGAAGATAACAAGCTGGACTTTACTTCAGCGGTCCAAGCTTTCCAAAAGAGAGATAAAGCAATCCAATCAAACTCCGCTAGAGCTGGGCCCACCCTGAGGACCTGGAGGGGGGAAAAAGATAGAAATGGAGGGGGTCAGACATAAAGTCTGGAGAGTATGATAATTCTAACAATACTATTATCAAAATAACTAGACAAAGGCATAAGCTAGAAAACAAGGAAATGTCTATGAACTATTGGGTATGGAAGAGCAGATAAAGATAAAGTTAAAGGCACACCTAATTACTAACGAATAATTACTACACTACACCACACCAGTCACCCTAAAAGTTGATCCCACTTGCTTCACTTAGAAATTATATAAATAGCCTTGCGTACCCCTAGCTGACTACATAGGTGCCGTCTGCCCCTATCTCCGCTAGGTGTACCCCACTACCCAACTGCGATCGGCTCCCTACTCGTAGATACCCGTGTTGGCCCCACAGGGTGTATCACTCCCCTAAAGTGGCAACTCGATACAACTTAAGGATGCATGGCTTATACCTACACGATGCAACAACGTCTTACCTACCAGCCCGGGTCCACACACGCATATGAAACCCGTTGGACTTGCGTTGCCACCGCTACCCCGTTTTGGCCTCTTATAGTCAAGCCCAGTATGCGTGTCCCGTCCTCGACTTGGGTCGAGCCCACAAAGATACATTTGGGGTACTGGTTGAAATGGGCCCCCACAAGCTATCCACCTATGCTTGTCCCCACTAGTATATCCCACTTAACCCTCCTCTTAGTCATGTTCATTTACATGTGTGTTTGGTTAAGTCTTACTAATCGTATTTCAAATGCCACTAAAGGCAACCACTAGACTCCTCATGCCACCCAAGGCACCTACTTAACCCCCATGTCCCACTTCACATGTTTATCTGGTTAAGTATTTCTTAATTCATTCAGGCCATAACCTCATAAAGACCTTTCACATTAGACTAGCATTTATGGCAGCTGGATTTGCCGGGCGGGTCCGGGCAGTCTTACGCCATAAAAGAGTCTAACCTCGTATCTTTACAACTGTTATGCTTTAATTTGGGCCTAGGACCTCTCACATTGGGCTGACATTTGTGACTACTGGATTTGCAGGGCGGGTCCGGGCAGGTTTACGTCACAAACGAGTCCAACCTCGTGTCCTAAGCATTGATTATCACTTATAATCTTTTACCCCGGTTTTAAATATATCCCTATTCAAATCATTAATTAATTCCAATTTTAATGATGTCCATAATTGACTCAATTATGGCCATCCACTTATGGTATGCAAAATCATATCAATTGCATCCCAATTCCTTAATATTAAATCCTTAATATTACCCCTACCCCACGTTATACGTTCGCTTATTCAACGCAAAATATACGTTAGACTCGAATAGTCTAACTCATAGCACAAAGATAAATTATCACAACATATAGACAAATAAAATAGATCTAATCATAATAGGGGTGAAACTTGCATAAAACTACACATGTTATAGATCTAAAGGTGTCAACTTGTTTGGTTAAATGTCACAACTTACATAATATGATCATAACCCAAATTCATGTATAAATTGGCATATGTGGTTCATGCAACATAATGATGGTGTAAACTAGCATCCAATCCATAGAACTCACCCATGTCATAGCATAATTCTAGACCTAAATAGATGTCATGGCATATGTTCATAATCTTTACTAATCAATCTAAACTTGCATACATGATTTGTCATACAAATCAACATAGCCCAAATAATATCAACATTATGATTTGATTAACATGAACTAATTAGCATAGATAATAACATCATGACTTTATAACATGTATGATTTATCACAACTTAGCATAGAAAATTACAACATACATAATATCATCATAGCATGATTTACAACATATAGGATGTCATCATCACATAACATAGGATTTCCAACATACATGATAGCATAAGGTTTACAACAACATATATGACAATTCACATCATTTGCTTATGATCCATATCATATCTTAATCTAATTAGTTTGCTAATAATCTTATTAAGATCATCATACTCACAATTAGAAGAGAAACAGAGTCTTGATTTGCTTTAGAATTGAGTAGAATTATGGTTTTGATTAGCTTTCTTCCTTCTTAGTTGGCGTCGGCTGCACTGAGTTCCATGGCAGCGGTATGACGGTGGCTATTCTATTTTTCATGTGAATTAGAGTGAGAGACTACCTAGGTATTTATAGAGTTTAGGATTTATTTAGACCGTCAGATCAACTCAGAACTAAACTGAACCGTTAAATTTGCCAACTCAGCCCTAAAGACACATCAGCAGCTCAAGATTGGGCTCAGCCAAACCCTAGCCGACTGGACCAGGTCGACACCCAGGTCGACTGCCCAGTCGACTCCCCAGTCGACCTGGGAGGGGGGGGGGGTGTCGACTGCCCAGTCGACTCCCCAGTCGACCTGGGGTATTGGGCGGGAAATTTCCCGCCTAGCCTGTTTGACTCCGAATTTTGAATTTTAAATTTTTATGAAATCTGTTTTGAATTTTCTGAAACTTCCGATTGCTATATCTCCTTCATAGGAAGTCCAAATCACGCAAACTCGGACTCTATTTGAACAAGAATTCCGAGACGAACACAATGGCGCAACCCGTTTCCCACAATTCTCACGTCTGAGATTAGTTATTCTTTAATTTGTGAATATTAATATTAACAGAATTACGGGGTGTTACATCCTCCCCTCCTTAAAGGATTTCGAACCCGAAAGCTTCAAGTCAAGAAGAATGTATATCCTAACATCCAATCGTCCATCTACTCAACCATCAAACATAGGCATCCATTGTCCTTATAGACTTCTAATGCTTTCATGTTTAAATGCACAGTGTGTGTATATGTCCATATCTAATGCAAAATCAGGCGGTCCACTGATTCATTTGACCTCCTTAATGAAAATCATGATAGTGCCATGCGTCCATTATGTATGCAAAAAGTTCCTTAATGCTACATATTATCTCTATATACGTGCACAATCATCATTTGAATGCAGCATCCATATGATAATACAATCATCGTACATCCATTTTACTAAATACATCCATTTATATGCAATATGCAATATGAAGTGACTGAGCCGATCTAGTGCCTAATAGTGTGTGTATATGCATCCACGAGCAACCACTAGCAAACACTTGCATCCACTTTGCATCCATCATACATAACATGTCTCAAACACATGTTTCGACCATAGGATTTTCCTAACTAAAGGTCAAGGATACTAGCGAGAGGATACTCTAAAGGTAAGATAAGTACAAGCTAAGCGATAAAGGAGAAATTAAAGGACATACCCTCAAAAAGAAAAGGGTACAACGAACGCATCTTCGCTTCTGTCTCCCAAGTAGCGTTGCTCTCATCATCTCCCCATTGCACTTTGACTAGTCTGACCTCTCGATTCCTCAACTTCTTGATCTCCGACCCAAGAATGCACGTAGGAGCTCGTCGAATCGTCGCATCACGCTCTATCTCCACCTCTCTAAGCAAATTCGGCTCTACCACCTCCGCGGTCTCGTGCAGGCACTTCCTCAAGTGTGATACATGGAATATGTCGTGTACACCACTAAGTCTCTCAGGCAACTCCACTCTATACGCCATCTGTCCAATCTTTTCCTTAATAGGAAACGGCCCTACGAACCTTGGTGCTAATTTCCCAACGGACCCAAAGCGAACAACGTTCTGTAATGGAGATACTTTGATAAAGACCAGGTCCCCAACATCGAACTCAAGATCTGTCCTCCTCTTATCCGCATAAGATTTCTTCCTATATTGCGCTGCTTTCATCCTCCTTCGAATCAAATCGATCTTTTCCGTCGTCTCCCTAATCATATCGGGACCAAGTAAGATCTTATCCGTAGATTCCCACCAACATGTAGGTGAACGACAAGGTCGTCCATAAAGAGCTTCGAAAGGTGCCATGCCAATGCTGGACTGAAAGCTGTTATTATATGCGAACTCCACTAATGGAAGATGCTCTTCCCATGTACCCCCAAAGTCTAGGATACATAGCCTTAAAAGATCCTCTAGAATGCGATTCACCCTCTCGGTTTGGCCGTCCTTCTGAGGATGATATGCGGTGCTCAAACATAACTGAGTCCCTACCGCTTCTTGCAAGCTCTTCCAAAATTCGCTAGTGAAGATAGGATCGCGGTCGCTTACTATGCTAGAAGGAACACCATGCAAACGAACTATCTCTCGGATGTATACAGAAGCTAACCATGGAGTAGTCCTCTTACTCTTCACGGGAATAAAATGGGCGCTTTTAGTAAGTGTAACGACCCGGATTTTCGGCGACTTTGGTTATCGACATAAACACGATGTCGATAACCAAAACACCGAAAAATCCTGGTAATTAGTGAAAGAAATTAGAGGGTGAGAAAAGATAAGATAGAAACTTAGAATAGAAGAAGAAGAAGAACACAACATCAGAGTAACACGAATCTCACAGCGGAACGAATAAATATATTTCATAACATAACTTTGAAATATACATCTGCACTTGCATATACATATCATTATCAAAATACAGCACTTACAACACGGCGGAAATAAACTATAGCTATATGATCCTGAAGCCTCCTGCTCCAAGCTCTTCCAGTATATCTGTAAATCCCGACTATTTGACTGCCCGTACAAATTTAGGCACCCAAGAGTTTAGGGAAAACAACAAAGTAAACTCCGGGTCAGTCATGGGACTGGTGTGAGTAAAACAGTTTAAAAACAGTTCGAACAAGTACACGATATCTCATAAGACCACGCCGCATAACGGAACGGGTTTTTCCCTTATGAGAATCCAAAATATCTTTATATCAAAAACCTTTTGATATTATAATAATGTCTATCAACCACAGTATATATATAATCATCTAGTAGAAACGCTTTCATCTCACGTTCTATATATATAGTATACAATCAAAACCGCAAGCACGTATTGGGTAATGGGTTTCCAACTATGACAAGGTATGGAATCACCTTTCGCTAGTGTACCTCTAGAGAGGAATACACTGGGTTCAACAAGAACATCTTGCAACCCGGCCACACATGACCGACCACTCATTTCGCTTGAGTGTATCGAATGTATATCACCAACAGTTGGGATCAGCAACCGTTTCCCGAATGGGACAGCATCAACAATAGATTTTTAGAAGTAAATGAAACTCTAGATCAGGTGATTATACACCCTACTTCGGTGCGACCGACTTAGCCATGCTGCCTGCCCGATTTCTGTCATTTACCGGATGATGAGGCTAGAAGCTACGCTTTATCATCACATCAGATTCACTTTGAATGTCACATCATCAAATCCATCGAAAATCACTAATTGATGTCTACAACAATACATTACGTGTCAGCTAAAAGAAGCTTCCTTCTCCGCTTCCACTCTTGGTACAGTTGGAGAAATCAATATACGTGATCGTCTGGAAATACTCTGTCAGACATCCGTCCATACAAATCATCCAGGAACAGGATGAACCGAAGGCACTATTCTGTAAACAGGATAGCCCTTGCACTTTACTCTGTCTTCAATTTTCTTTGGCATATATGATTCGCAACGCTTATGCCAATACAGAGTGGTTCTTTGGATGATAATCCAACCGGTCTCTCCATATTAACAACGTTAAAATGGTCAAAACTTCGATAGTCTGTGATTTAACTATCGAATAAAAATAGGTGTGCAAACAATGATATTATTTTCAAATGGAAATTATATCGATCAAACATCATTCAACATTCATCCCTTTAGTTCATTAATTTACTTATCTCGTGTTTCCCTACGTTCAATATTCCTTATTTTCTAAATTGGGAAAATATACGTTATTAACAATGGAAAACATTTCCATTTCTTGTTTTCTTTATTAGAAAACATTTCTGGTTTCTTCTTTGGAAAACATTTCCAAAGCTTCTTCATTGGACTTAGACAGATGTTTAAACAAACCATCGCGATGCCAACTCAAACCATTTCCTTTACTGCCGAACCTTAACTATTCCTTAGTTAAAAACGAAGCCAATCAAGTTGGGGTAGAACTACCTCTCAGACCTTAACTGAACAACATTTCTAACTTTGAAATAGACAAAGTTCACTTTATATTCCTTTTACTGACTTCCTTACTTAACCCTCGTTCGAATAAATATCTATTCGATTAACCCTTATCAATTAACTCTATTTGACTAACGCTATTGATTAACTATATTTGACTAACGCTATTGATTTACTCATTTCACTTACTCTTTTCGAATAAACTATATTCGAAAATTCCTTTTACTTTCTATTCGAATAACTATATTCGATTTAACTCATTTGCTTCTATTCTAATCGATTAAACTAACATCGATTATCTCCTTTCAACTTTATTCTCTAATCGATTAACTAACATCGATTAACTTCTTTTACTTTATTCTCTAATCGATTAACTAACATCGATTAACTTCTTTTACTTTAACACTAATCGATTAACTAACATCGATTAACTTCTTTTAACTTTATAACTAATCGATTAACTAACATCGATTAACTCCTTTTAACTTTAACACTAATCGATTAACTAACATCGATTAACTCCTTTTAACTTTAACACTAATCGATTAACTAACATCGATTAACTCCTTTTTTACTTTATCACTAATCGATTAACTAACATCGATTAACTCCTTTTAACTTTAACACTAATCGATTAACTAACATCAATTAACTCCTTTTAATTTTAACACTAATCGATTAACTAACATCGATTACTTCTTTTAATAAACTACGTTTTCCGTTATAACTATTTCCTTTTTATAACGTTTACTTGCCGTTACAAATATATCCTATTTATAACTTCTATTTACCGTTACAAATATATCCTATTTATAACTTCTATTTACCGTTACAAATATATCCTATTTGTAACTTCTATTTACCGTTACAAATATATCCTATTTGTAACTTCTATTTACCGTTACAAATATATCCTATTTATAACTTCTATTTACCGTTACAAATATATCCTATTTGTAACTTCTATTTATTTTCTAAATAAATATCCCTTTTATAAAACCGTGTTCGTTTTATAAATAATTCCTTTTATAAAATCCTGTGATTTTATAAAATTCCTTTATTTCTATATACATTGAAATACTACTTTTTTTAACATCCCAGGGTCTTTTATGATATTTACAATATCGAATAACAATGATCAACATCATTCCAACACACATAATCCATAACAGATTATATAACACATCATATATCACAATATATGAAAACAGTAAAATAAATGTTGAGGAATCCAGTCGGATTCCTCCAACCTGTTTCCCTGCATCACAGATGTTAAACAATATAGATAACATCACTTTCAGTTCTATATGATATATTCTGTTAAACAGAATCAATATAGAAATTCAGCTAACTGACTAGCAGTTCAATCAAACAATCAACACACAGTCAATCAGTCAATATCTAACAGTTCTAAAAAATACAACATGAAATTATAAACTGTTCAGAGTTAGTGAGATTTACTCACTTTTGCAGTTCATCGTTAAAGAACGATAAACTGTCGCTTGATTTGAATCAAACACTTTATTCCGCCATAAATTTAGACGAGCTCAAATCCATTCCCGATCAGTTCCATTGTGTAGTGTCCGTCCATACGATCCCATCGGATCTTGTTTCGCTGAATTTCGTTCACGTACGAGATAGTTATGATATTACGAAGTTCATATACTTTTAAATTAAATTTAAACTCAATTGAAAAATATTGGGCCTTACCCTCCTATGTCGGCCCATCAGCCCAATACCAAATCCGCACCCATATTTGAAGCTTCTTCCCACACAGTACGCAGTCATGGCCTGTCTTACGCACTCCCCTCTTCACTATTATAAGCATCATGATCACCACTCCGTTCCTTTTCATGTTTTGATTCCCACACCATTTACTTTTAAAACTGGGCTTTCATACCACAACCGTCCCAAATACCCATCCACCGCGTGGCGTCCATCTTCCCTAGTGCCCTCGCCAGTATCTACTCCTCACAAAATAAACCCGTACTGTATCGATGGCCATTTCCCGATCTCCATGTCCTCATTTCTCCATCGTTTTCGAAATCAAATCCGGCTACAAACTTCGCTGCTCAAAAGCTCCCCTATCACCTACATCATAGCAAGCGCGACTCCCTGATCCACATTTCGAACTCCAGGAGCTCGTTCGCACCTCTTCAGGAACCCGCGACTTAGTGGATTTTTCGGTTCGTAAATATACCATCGAGTGGCACAAAACAGGTAGGAGCTTGCAGCTCTTCTGATGCCGCACCTGAAGAAGTCTATTTCGAGATCTAGTTTGGATTTTATTTAGAATTTAATCTCCATGTTTTTGCTGTGAATGGGGAATGGATGTGGCGGCTCGTTTTGATGAACGAAAATTGGGAATTATGTTAGAACTTAAGGATTATTTATAGGGATTAGTTTTACTTTTAGATTAAGTGGATGATTTCATTCCACATTTTCTCTTTGCTGTTTGTACACGCGGGACACAAATTACCCATGAAGTAGAGTGTGTTTAAACGGAAGCCACGGACATGAAGAACTAGTGGTTGGGTTCCTTCAACGTGAAACACCTGTAAACATATATTTGTTTTAAGTTTTAGTACACCGTCTTACGAAGATTTTATTCATGTCCTACTGCTACAGACAGAAATAAATATACGGTCGTATCGAGCGGTGTGCCTCGGTCCTAAAAATATAATAATACCGGTAGGTGAACTCATATTGTGAAACTTCAAAATCTTGATTTCAGGGTGCGAAATACTTCAAATAAAAAGTTGTTTATTTAATTAATTAAAAATTACTATAAAATTCTAAAAATTATTTTATCGCTGCGTCTCAAAAGAACCTTGTCTGAATTCACACCCGATATCTAGTTATTTTGAAATAACCGTTATGGCCGATAAACGATTCTATAGCGACTATTTTAAAATTTGATTTGGACATAAATCAAAATCTACACGACGAAATCTCGAATTTTCTTTTTCACTAGAAAGATATACTCCACCAGCTCCGTACGTTTCTTGTTTCACAGAAATCCGGCTTAAAACGAATCCTGTACATTCAGTTGAAGTTCGAATCGCCAAATTACGAACTGCAGTGCCATTTCGAGCTCGTTTATAATTATATTATAAACTATACGTTCAACTGTCGACGATTGAATATATTCGTTATTCAAATTCAATTCCAAGCTGAATTAAATATCACAGATGATCCGGTTCACACCATATCGTCATTTCAGCCAATTCTGATTATTTCAGAATTAAATATATTATTTAAATTATTATTTTAATTAAATATTCATCATTATTTAATTCCACGAACATTAAATTCACTAACCTACCATATATACAATTAAATAAATTAATCATAATACCCCTGCCAATGCGGGTCATTACAGTAAGTCTATCTACTATAACACAAATCCCCGTATTACCCTTCCTTGATCTTGGTAATCCATCCACAAAGTCCATCGAGACACTTTCCCATTTCCATAGTGGAACTTCCAATGGGTGAAGCAACCCACCGGGTTTCTTTTGCTCCTCTTTTACTTGTTGGCACACCAAGCATCTAGCGACATACTCGGCCACATCCCTCTACATACTGGCCCAAAAGAAAACTCGCTTCATGTCTTTGTACATCTTGTCCCCGCCGGGATGAATGGTCATCATCGAACGATGTGCATCATCAAGAATAGTCTTCCTCAAATCCTCGTCTCGTGGTACACAAAGTCTACTATCCCTACATAACCAACCCTTATCATCTAGGGTATACCTACGGAGATGGCTTGATGACTCCCCTCTTTCGATCTTTTCTACTAACTCAACCATCTGTGGGTCATCTCGCTGTGCCTCACCAATCCATCCCAAAAGTGTAGGTCTGACCTCCAAGGATGCTAGCAAACCGGGTACAAATTCAACGGAAGGTCTAAAATCAAACATCGAAATGAATTCTAAGCTTCGCCGCTCAACAAACAACGGACTCAAGGACAACCTTTTCCTACTTAAGGCATCTGCCACCACGTTACCCTTGCCAGGGGTATATGCTATTTCGAAGTCGTAGGACGCTAAGAACTCCATCCACCTTTGCTGCCTTAAGTTCAAGTCCTTCTGAGAGAATAAGTATTTTAAAGATTTGTGGTCAGTGAATAATTCGAATTTCTCGCCAAGAAGATAATGACGCCAAGACTTAAGCGAAAACAATAGCGGCCAACTCTAGGTCATGTATAGGGTAATTTTTCTCATGCGCCCTCAACTGCCTTCCACCATAGGTTATTACCCTACCCTCTTGCATTAAGACTGCACCTAGTCCTGTCCCACAAGCATCGGTATAAACAGTAAATGGCTTACTCCCGTCTGGCTGCACTAAGACTGAAGCTGAGGTCAAAGCTCTCTTTAAACGTTGGAACGCATCATCACAATCTACGTCCCACGCGAAAACTAGGTTCTTCTTCGTCAAGCGTGTTAATGGAGCTGATATCTTTGCGAAGTCTTTGATAAACTTCCTATAGTAGCCAACCAACCCCAAGAAACATCTTACTTCGGTAGCATTTTTAGGGACCTTCCAATCTTGGATGGCCACCACCTTCACGGGATACACAGCTATCCCTTCTTTGGAAACCACGTGCCCTAAGAATCGTACTTCCTTCCTCCAGAAGTGACACTTAGAAAATTTAACTTTAAGGTTATGCGCACGTAGGACCTCCAACACTTCCCTAAGATGTAGGGCATGCTCTTCTTCATCCTTAGAAAAGATCAAGATGTCGTCTACAAAGACCACCACGAATTTATTAAGGTACTCCCTAAACACCCTACTCATCAAGTCAACAAAGTATGCGGGGGCGTTTGTCAAACCGAAGGGCATTACTAGCCATTCATAGAAACCGTCTGGATTCCTAAAGGCAGTCTTATCAATGCTATCCTCAGCCACTCTCAACTGACGGAAACCAGTGGCTAAGTCCAACTGCGAAAACACTAAGGCGCCAACTAACTGATCGAAGAGATCGTCAATCCTCGGCAGTGGGTGTCTGTTCTTCTTAGTAAGCTTATTAAGTTCTCTATAGTCCACACACAGTCTAAGGGACCCATCCGCCTTTGTGGCAAATACTACTGGAGCACCCCACTCCGATATACTTCGTCTTTTGAACCCCTTCTCAAGCAACTCCTTCACTTACTTATCGAGTTCCCTCCTTTCACGAGAGCCATGTGGCGTACTTGCAACGATACTGGTTTTGCATTATCTACAAGATATATTCGAAAATCTATCTCCCGCTTCGGAGGCAAGCCCTTCACCTCCTCAAACACATCCGAGTATTCTTGGACTACTCTAACAGATCGTAGATTCTCCACAGACGCGTCAAGCGATTCTAGATAACTTTGCATAACGGAATTTATGGGATTACAAAAGATTTCGAGAGTGTTGCCAAGGCGAGTCATGAGCCTAACTACTCTCCTTTCACAATCAAGAACGGCCCCATTTCTGGATAACCAATCCATTCCTAAAATTAGCCCATAGCCCGTGAAGCCCAAAACATAAGCATCACATCTAAACTCAACGCTAAGTATAGAAATTTCCAAATCCAAACACATCATGGACAAATAAGCTGAGCCCCCAATTGGATTCGAAACAACTATGGGATCCTCTACTAAACTGGTGTTTAAGTGCAGTGATTCAACTAATGATGTAGAGATAAACGAATGCGATGCGCCCGAATCGAATAAAGCACAGACAGGATGATCAAACAGAAAAACTAAGCTTTCAACAGAAATGGTTCTACCTCGTTCTTGCAGCGGTGGGACCGCGAGAACCTGAACTTGTCCCCTTGCCTGCCCCGGTGCCATAAGAGCCTGCACCTGTCCTCCCGAGGTAGAACCTGTCCTCTGCCCCTTCTTCGGGCAATCCTTCACTAGATGTCCCGCTTCACCACAGTGAAAATAGCCAATCTTCTTTTTCTTTCTGCAATCCTTGCTGTTATGGCCTAGTGTCCCACAGTTAAAGCATTTCTTCTTTCCCTTGCCATTATTGTTTTTACCACCCTTCTTGTTTTGCTGTTGTGGTTTCTTCTGATCCCCTTTCTTCTCAGGTGCCTTATTAGCATTAGCGCCTTTCTCCTCGTGCATGAGCGCCATTTCTACTAGCTTCTCAAAGGTGGCCCCCATAGGGATGTGGGTCATAGCCAACCCTTGCAACGGTTCATTCAATCCATTAACGAACCTCAGAGCCTTCTTCTCCAGCGTGTTCACTAAGTCCAAGCCAAACCTTACTAACTGATTAAATTTGTTGACATATTCTTTCACTGATGAGCTTCCTTGCTTTAAGGTCAAGAACCTTTCCATGTATAGATTCTCTTCTGCCCTTGAGAGAAACTTTGCCTCAAACCTACGTCTGAAATCCGCCCAAGAGTCAACAGGACGCTCCCCATTACTGACCTCCCACCAAAACGAGGCCTCTCCCTTCATTAACCAATCTGCTAATCTGACTTTCCTCCCTTCTTCTACTTCAAAGATTTCTAGCAATTCTTCCATCTCCTTAAGCCAATCTCTAGCTTCCACAAACATTTCTGACCCTTGAAAAGGTTTTCCACCCATAGCATTAATTTCCTTGCATGTCTTTGCAAAAGTACAAGCGCGAGGAGGAGGAGCGGGTGCAACTGGTGTTGGAGGGACATTGGCTGGACCTACAGCGGCCCTAGCCTCTAATAACCTCCTATACCATCCTGGTATCATTACACCGTCCGGAAGGTTAAGTTCTTCAGCCATGCTGAAACGAAAAAGGAAAGATTCAAAATGGAGTATTCGAAATATAAAGATTTATGGCTATTGGGTATTATGTTTTTCATAAAAACTTTCCTCTTTAAATTACTCACTAAGACATGTTTTTGAAAACACTTCTTCCAAAAATACTTTAGAAAAATAGTTTTTCTAAAAAAAATTATCTGTTCTGGTAACCTTAAGCCCTGATACCACGTGTAACACCCCACGTCCATTAATGTCACTCACAAAGGGAATGCATTAACTTCCATGGAGGTTTTAAGTGAATATAGAAAAGAAAAATTACAACAAGACAAATAATAAGTAGTACTTGGAAATCTAAAACTTTATTTCATTGCAGCGGAAATTAAACATGTTTATTACATCATAAAGCCATAAATCAGAGTCAAGTACAATATCCATCTTGATAAAACAAAATAGATAACCCCATTACATAAATAGACATTAGAGAAGATAACAAGCTAGACTTTACTTCAGCGGTCCAAGCTTTCCAAAAGAGAGATAAAGCAATCCAATCAAACTCCGCTAGAGCTGGGCCCACCCTGAGGACCTGGAGGGGGAAAAAAGATAGAAATGGAGGGGGTCAGACATAAAGTCTGGCGAGTATGATAATTCTAACAATACTATCATCAAAATAACTAGACTAAGGCATAAGCTGGAAAACAAGGAAATGTCTATGAACTATTGGGTATGGAAGAGCAGATAAAGATAACGTTAAAGGCACACCTAATTACTAATGAATAATTACTACACTTCACCACACCAGTCACCCTAAAAGTTGATCCCACTTGCTTCACTTAGAAATTATATAAATAGCCTTGCGTACCCCTAGCTGACTACATAGGTGTCGTCTACCACTATCTCCGCTAGGTGTACCCTACTACCCATTTGCGATTGGCTCCCTACTCGTAGATACCTGTGCTGGCCCCACAGTGGGGTGTATCACTCCCCTAAAGTGGCAACCCGATACAACTTAAGGATGCACGGCTTATACCTACACGATGCAACAACGTCTTACCTACCAGCCCAGGTCCACACACGCATATGAAACCCGTTGGACTTGTGTTGCCACCGCTACCCTGTTTTGGCCTCTTATAGTCAAGCCCAGTATGCGTGTCCCGTCCTCGACTTGGGTCGAGCCCACAAAGATACGTTTGGGATACTGGTTGAAATGGGCCCGCACAAGCTATCCACCTAAGCTTGTCCCCACTAGTATATCTCACTTAACCCTCCTCTTAGTCATGTTCATTTACATGTGTGTTTGGTTAAGTCTTACTAATCGTATTTCAAATGCCACTGAAGGCAACCACTAGACTCCTCATGCCACCCAAGGCACCTACTTAACCCCCATGCCCCACTTCACATGTTTATCTGGTTAAGTATTTCTTAATTCATTCAGGCCATAACCTCATAAAGACCTCTCACATTAGACTGGCATTTATGGCAGCTGGATTTGCCGGGCGGGTCCGGGCAGTCTTACGCCATAAAAGAGTCTAACCTCGTGTCTTTACAACTGTTATGCTTTAATTTGGGCCTAGGACCTCTCACATTGGGCTAACATTTGTGACTACTGGATTTGCCGGGCGGGTCCGGGCAGGTTTACGTCACAAACGAGTCCAACCTCGTGTCCTAAGCATTGATTATCACTTATAATCTTTTACCCCAGTTTTAAATATTTCCCTATTCAAATCATTAATTAATTCCAATTTTAATGATGTCCATAATTGACTCAATTATGGCCATCCACTTATGGTATGCAAAATCATATCAATTGCATCCCAATTCCTTAATATTAAATCCATAATATTACCCCTACCCCACGTTATACGTTCGCTTATTCAACGCAAAATATACGTTAGACTCGAATAGTCTAACTCATAGCACAAAGATAAATTATCACAACAAATAGACAAATAAAATAGATCTAATCATAATAGGGGTGAAACTTACATATAACTACACATGTTATGGATCTAAAGGTGTCAACTTGTTTGGTTAAATGTCACAACTTACATAATATGATCATAACCCAAATTCATGTATAAACTGGCATATGTGGTTCATGCAACATAATGATGGTGTAAACTAGCATCTAATCCATAGAGCTCACCCATGTCATAGCATAATTCTAGACCTAAATAGATATCATGGCATATGTTCATAATCTTTACTAATCAATCTAAACTTGCATACATGATTTTTCATATAAATCAACATAGCCCAAATAATATCAACATTATGATTTGATTAACATGAACTAATTAGCATAGATAATAACATCATGACTTTATAACATGTATGATTTATCACAACTTAGCATAGAAAATTACAACATACATAATATCATCATAGCATGATTTACAACATATAGGATGTCATCATCACATAACATAGGATTTACAACATACATAATAGCATAAGGTTTACAACAACATGTATGACAATTCACATCATTTTCTTATGATCCATATCATATCTTAATCTAATTAGTTTGCTAATAATCTTATTAAGATCATCATACTCACAATTAGAAGAGAAAGAGAGTCTTGATTTGCTTTAGAATTGAGTAGAATTATGGTTTTGATTAGCTTTCTTCCTTCTTAGTTGGTGGCTGCTGCACTGAGTTCCATGGCGGCGGTATGACGGTGGCTATTCTATTTTTCATGTGAATTAGAGTGAGCGACTACCTAGGTATTTATAGAGTTTAGGATTTATTTAGACCATCAGATCAACTCAAAACTAAACTGAATCGTTAAATTTGCCAACTCAGCCCTAAAGACACATCAGCAGCTCAAGATTGGGCTCAGCCAAACCCTAGCCGACCGGACCAGGTCGACACCCAGGTCGACTGCCCAGTCGACTCCCCAGTCGACCTGGGGGGGGGGTGTCGACTGCCCAGTCGACTCCCCAGTCGACCTGGGGTGCTGGGCGGGAAATTTCCCGCCTAGCCTGTTTGACTCCGAATTTTGAATTTTAAATTTTTATGAAATCTGTTTGAATTTTCTGAAACTTCCGATGGCCATATCTCCTTCATACGAAGTCCAAATCACGCAAACTCAGATTCTATCTCAACCAGAATTTCGAGACGAACATAATGGCGCAACCCGTTTCCCACAATTCTCACGTCTGAGATTAGTTATTCTTTAATTTGTGAATATTAATATTAATAGAATTACGGGGTGTTACACTTTTATTTAATGTCAAATTGGATTTTGGGTTTGTTGTGAACGATGTCTTCAATAACATTGTTCTTAAACCCCAATTAGAAAAGAATAAATCTTTTAAATAAGATTTAGAGAAGTTTACCAATTAATTAATATTTAATTGGAATTAAATAAAATAAGTTGGATTTTTGGGTTTGTCATGAATGGTGTCTTAAATAACACTGTTCTTAATCCCAGTTGAGAAAATAATAAATCTTTTAATTAAGATTTAGAGAGGTTTACCAACTAATTAATATTTAATTGGAATTAAAATGAAAGTTGATTGTGGGTTTATCATGAACCGTGTTTTAAACGACATTTGTTCTTTAACCCAATTAACAGTGAAAATATAATTTGGAATTTATAAATCTTTTATTAAGATTTAAATGAAAATTTTTCAAAGTAAAGTTTTCCAATTTAATATATTAAATTGGAATTGAATGGAATTTGATTCGGTAATAATCGAGATGAGCTTCTGTGAATGAAAACCGTTACTACATATGGAATTTAAAAGGCTTTACCGCTATTTCATTTATAATATTTGTTTGACATGGGAATTTATATCGATTATGTACTGTTATGATTTTCGTGTAGATTCCCTTTTGATGGAAGATGATTTTGGGCTTATTGTGAACTGTGCATTAAATGACATTACTTCTTTAACCCAGTTAAGATTAATTTCTTAAATTTGAATAACCATAAATGAATGATTTTTGATATTAAAACTAAATTATAGTTTTAATAAATTTTTAATTAGTTTGAAATAGGAGTGAGATAATTAAATTTATCGAATTCTCGAAATGATCTAAAACGGAGTACCACCAGTTTTACTCCGGACGATAGTTAAATCTTTAATTAGATTTGAATGGCAAATGGTAATTTAATTTACTGATAACACAGTGGGTGTTATAATTGATAAATAGGTACTACCAGATTTGAATGGCAAACGGAAAATGGAGTACTACCAGTTTTGCTCCATGGGATGAATAGGTTAGGATTGGGATTAATAAATAAATGATTACCTAAGTAAGACTCGCTAATCCCGACTAGTGAATAAACCTTAATTTGGGTTAGAATTGATATAAGATAAAATAAAATAAAATAAAATCTTTTGAAATGAGATCCAATGGAAGATTTAAGAATAAATTTAAAAGAATTTATCTTTGATAAAATTAATGGGAACCTTTCCCTAAAGATGTGAATATTTTTTTAAAAGAATATACTGAATTGGAATGAGGCGATTGTTGTGTTTTTATAGCACTTGATTATAAAATACGCAAGTTAGTCGGAAAGACCGGGTTTAACCCATTTTGTACAATTACTACGACGATTAAAAGTCGACGATGAAGACGGTGGTTGAAGATCGAAGATCTTCACATCATTTGGATGATTACTGATTCCTTGATTGGGCTGTACACCCAAGACAAGGTAATAAGTGGTGATCGTCCAGACGTACTTGGAGATCGACGGATATGGGAGGACCTCTCTCCTATATTGGACATATGGGACGAGGAATAAGGTGCCTCGGTTTCGTTCAGACCTAGAACGAACTTGTAAATGGATGTGTGTCTGACATTGGATTTCATTCTGTACTAATTGATTTCTATTAAATACAAATCTGTTTGGTGGTGGAGAATTTATTCTCTTGCTTAACACCCTTCTCTGAGACGTACGAGCTTAGAAGTTATATATTGATAGACATCAGTTGTATGGCGTGAATTGTCAGTGTGGCATGCTAAGATGCAAATGATCAAGGATTTTGTTGAAAAGCATAGTCTTGTGGTTGATGATCAAAACACAACTTTAATTAGCATAACATCGTGTATATCATTAATTCGCAAGCCTCACACCCCGGTATGAACCAGAAACAGGAGAGGACAGCAGGGAGGACATGCGTTTCTTTCTAACGTAAGTGTGGACCGGCTCTGCATGCTCCAAGACGCACTCAAGCTCTGAGCCTAAGACACGGCTAGATTATCTCGAATCGGATGAGGAAGATCCCATGCCTCGGTTCATAGATGGAATCCAATTTCCATTACGTGACTTTCGATTTTAGTTGTAGAACTAGTATGGCGACATGATATATGGTACCCATGCCATATATGATTGATACATTTATATTTGAAATTGTTTTGACACTATGCACTTATAGTAAGATCAAAATAATTTGTTTTAAACGTACCAAACATGTTGGGCTATTATAAGGGAAAATACTATCCTCCAGCTTGCGTTGCATTATGTGATGGGACCTGAGTCTTATAATAGCTTCATGTTTCCAAAAAACATTGCGTTGTTTTATTATAAACTGAGATTAATGTTGATTAAACTCGTTCCGTGCATTACGGCGTGGTCCCATGATTTTCCCAACTTCTGATGTAAAGATTTAATAACTGTTTTGAGTTCTCACACTAGTCCCATGACTGATTCGGAGTTTATAGTTACTATCTAAACTCTAGGTGCCCATGTTTTCGACACGGGCAACTAGTAGTTTTGGTTTTTGTAGATATTTCTTTTCATAAGATCCGGGATTATAGCTGGAGCTATATTCGAAAAGTTTTGTATCCGTGTATCTCTTTCAGTTGTGTCAGTTGTCATTTTCCGCTATGCATTAGACTTATGTATTATTTTTCCGCTGCATTATAATTTTAAACCTTTGATATTTATCAAATGTATATTATTTATTTATACTCTGTTATATTCTTGTAATCTGATGTAAATTGTTGCAATAAGAAATGAAATATTCTTCTGTTTGTGTTCTGATTTTTCGTGTTCTCAACTCAATACGAGCTTTCACGTAAGGGTGAGTTTGGGTCGTTTCAGTCCTACTTACTCGTTCTTATCAATTTTAAAATATTTGGCAAATCTGAGACAATGAATATTTGCAGCTGATTGATATGAAAAGAAAACTCAACACAAATTCTCACATTTAAATATCATAGTTGGCCTATAGTTTGACTTCGTATATCAATGTATTGTTTTAATCAATATTTTTGGCTATCCTTCGCTCCTTTCGCATTACAACACAACATTTACTCTATCTACCAAAATTACATTACTTTTCGTACTGCTTTCATTTTTGGCACATAGCACGGAAGACAACCAACAAGAATAAAAAATAAATCTTATCTAATTTATCAACATCTCGCTCAACTGTTCGCTGAAATGACTGGCTTATGGCCTCGCCTGAGTAGCCTATCCATAGGCTAATTTTTAATCCAATTAAATAAAGAACTGTGCTGATCAAGGAGACTTAACTAAAAGGACATATCAAAACCTTGCCAACCATGCCTTTCCCAAAATATATGTATTGCCTTCATTCTTATTTTTGTTTCAAGCGAGAATAATGGAACCAAACCTAAAAGGAAAAGCCCTCATTCCATTTAAAAATTCATATCACCTTCTAATAGTAAAACTGATTCTCTAAAAAAATGATGATGATAATAATAATAATTCGCTGTAAAACTTAGCAGCAAGGACCGTGTTTGAAAGCTCGAGCGAATCAGGAGGCAAATGGGAGGGCATTTCGAGACAAAAGAGTGGACTATATGGTGACAGACACTGATAGGTGGAGTTTGGTGGAAGTTGGAAGGAAAATATTATCACGCAACCACTGTAGTCGTGCTTTTGAGACGCTTGAACGCATCCTTCCTAGGAGATGCACGATTGATAATGTGCTGGTATAAACAGTCGCGAGTTCTACATAGTGATGGAGTTTAAAGGGGTTTCTACGTATAGGGATGAGCACGTGGAAGTTCTGACGGTGTCTGGGAACGCTGGATTGACCAGGGATGACGACATTGAACTCGTAGTGGCTCCAGGTGAGCCATGAGGGAGCGCAGGGGTGTCTAAGTGATCTTAGGTGGTTGGTGAAGGCGGGGGTTGGCTGTTCAAAGTGATGGGGAAGTTTATGAGTGGACATACCTTTTTGGGGCTGCGACGAAGAAGTTAAGAAATGGAGGAGTAGTACGGTTTGACTTCATATTGGGTGGGGAGCAGCGGTTTCGTTTGTAGTGTAGGGGAAGATGGAGCGGATGTTATGTAGGGGAGAATAACTCGTTAGCAATTAATCATGGCTTGAGTATTATAAAATGGTATTGAGGTGGATGCAGGATTATGGGAGATGCTACAGGGAGCTCGAATATTTAATAGGGGAAGAAATAGCCGCATATAATCACATGACTAGGAAAGTTTTGAAGTTAAGAAACAGTTTAATTTAATTAACCTTAATAATTAGGAAATAAGACTATTAATTTTAATAATAACAAATCAATTTAAATATTATAGTAGTGTATCTCGGGAATACATAATTGGATTCAGGAGAAATTGGATCCATTGGAATCGCGGGGAAGAAAACTACGATGCTGTATAGATGCAGACCGGAATGGAAGCAATCGAGCTTACATTTAATTTTAAATGTCTGTTAAAATTAAACGAAATAATGCGACGACCATCAATCGAAAAATAAAGGTGAGTTAACTCTCACACTTTTTTGGACTGCTATGATGTGATAAATCCATATAATTAAAATATCAAAAATAACATATTATATATTGGTTGATTGGATTCCTTGGTTGCTTATGGTTGATTTAATGGTTGCTGTTAATTATATTATCGTCGTTAATTTATTTGTTTAAAATTTTATGCTATCATGAAATTTTATAATAATCTGTGATGCAGGGAAGGACAGGTTGGAGGGATCTGACCGGATTCCTCAAATATCATATCTGTTATTTATTTTTATATTGGTTGCACAGGAACCGATTGAACCACAAATAACACTGAAATCTATTTGAATGTTAAAGGTGAATGAATGTTAACTTTTGTTGTAATTTTAATCAATCGATAGATTGATTAATTGGTTGGCAGTCAGGGCCTAAAATCTATTGTTTCAAGACGTTGTAATGCCGTCAGGCGAATTGACGCAGTTTTAAATTATAAAATTTATTTTATAACTGAATTAAAGTTTTTAAGTTAATTTTATTTAGAAATGGAAAGAAGTTTATAAATATATTTACATGTTAGTATCATGGTTCAATAGAAATTATCCAATATTTTATAATAAGAATTTTAATGTCGTTACTGAGATTGTGAACTACAGTTAGAAACTAACCTACAGGTAAGTGGAATTGAATGATTGTTTTTATAAAACAATTAATAGTTGTTTTAAATTTATTTATTTATTTAATTAATTTAAGGGGTTATAGGTAATGGAAATCAGTTAACAGTTAACTAATATGTACGATTGGCAAAAACCAACCGTTTTCATTGAAAATATACAATTTGACTAATTTGATTTAAATTAATCAAATGAATAATTTTCTGTATATTCGTTAAATTTAACGAATGGTGTTAACAGTTAGTTAATCTTCGATTAACTATATTTTAAAGTAATTTACGAATAGTCTATTGCTATTAAAGTTAATTATTATTTAACAAGCTTTTAAAAATGATAATTATTCTAATTTTAGATAATATCAAAGTTAACTATTTTTAATGTTGTTAATATTAAAGTTATTTTAATTAATAATGATTAAGGCGATGATTTTTAATTGAAATTCTGTTAAGTGGTAATTAAGTGGCGATAAGTTTGAATCAAAGTCTAATAAGAGTTTGATAAAAGGATTATAATCCGAAGTTATTGACAAAGTTTGTAAAAGTGATTTATAAGCTAATATGGGGATTTCGACAAGATTTTATGAAGTACAAATTGTCGTGAGTATAATAGGATTTCAAAGGAGATGGTTAAATGGGTTCGTGAAAAAAGGATATTAAATCGTTTAATAATGTAAGTAAAAAGATTATAGGGCAATTACCAATATAAGATATGGTTTATAAATCCATACTAAAATTAAATGGTAAATAAGATCGAGAAGTTCACTTAATGAAGAAAAAGGAATTAACATGTACAGCGTGTTTTAAAATAAAAGGAAATGGTTTATAAAACCGTAGTAAGTGGAATTGGAAATGAAATATCAGATTGTTGAATTGCAAACTTTAATTATCTTGAGATAAGAGCATTGTCGATCAAGGTCTAAGAGGTAATAAAAATACCCCAACTTAAACAACGTCACTATTATCAAGAGGAAAATCAGTTTGTAATGAGTAAGGATGTCGAAATAATTATTAAGGGAAGAACTGCAACTTTAACTTGCAAAGGATTTAGAAATGAAATAAAAGCTATTGGATCTTTTCAAATGAAATGTTTTGGTTGACATTGATTGGCCAATAATAAATTTGGTAAATACCTGATTTGAGAATAATAGTCCATGGTTTGGTTTACGAAAATGTGAATAAAAGGATGATATTGGTTTTGAAATGTAATTGTATATTTGTAATATAATTATAATTCCCATAAGCGCAATTATTTTAAATTAAATAAAAATATTTCAGGTTATATTTTTTGAACCACATCACTTGACATTAATTTAACCATTCTAGATTGGATATGAAATTTATATTGATTAGTTGAGTATATATTAATGTTAAAAGAAATGGAAAGTGGGTTATGAACTATAGTGACATTTTCAAAAATAAAGAAAATATGAAAAGGAATATGAAGTTTAATTCAAATCATATAAACAAAGGTTGTAAAAAGGGTTTAACCCAAGACGATGTTTTTAAAAATAAGCGTTCACATGGGAACTGAATTAAGTGAAATGGGTTAGTTAAAATAAGGGAAGATTTTGGTAATTAAACCTATGTTGTTTGATTAAACAAAAATATAAACGATATTTCCAATAGTAAAAGAAATGGAAAGTGGATTATAAAAATTGATGAATGGTTCAATGAAATGTTTAAATAAATGACCTGAGCTGCAAACGTACTTAACAATATTGTTATGATTTGATAGTTAAACCACTGACTATTAAATAAATATTATTCTTGGACCTTTCTAACGTGTTGTTTTCGAAGAAACCGGGATGGTAACTAGACCCAAAACCATTTCGAATCAACTGTGCGCTACCGACTAACTTGCAGAAAATAAAGAGGGAGCATTGAAGACCGTTGATCTTCATAAGCGGAAGGATTACTTATAATCTCTTACTTGCAATAGGAGATATACTTTGATTTTGTTGTGGTTGAAATCTGCGGATTTGCAAGGACTACTTGCTATTGATCTATAGGGTGATTCGTTGGATGTAGTAGGAGGGTGCCTTTGGTTCGTCCGGTTCTTGGATGACTTGTATGGACGAATGTGTGACAGAGTAATTCCTTAAGAATCATGTACATTGATTTTTACAAACATACCAAGTTTGGTGATGGAGAAATTCTCTTGCTTAACACCCAAAGTGTATTTGTGGACGTCAATTAATAATTCGACGGATCTGACGATGTGGTATTCTAAGTGAATGGAGATGTGCTAAACGATAAATGTAATCTCAAGCCTTATCAACCAGAAAATGGAAAAAAATCGGGTAGGCAGCATGGCTATGTGGGTCACACCGATTAAAAGGGTATATCATTACCTGATATGGAGAAATCAAATGCTTTCGGTTGTCCCAAATATTTTTGTATGCTTATGGTTCGGTTGGCTGGTCCCAATCGTGGTATTGTTATATTATGTGCTCTTAAGAGAAATGAGGGGCCGGTCATGTGTAGTTGGGTTGCAAGACGTTCTTGTTGAACCCCAATGTATTCATCTTTGGAGGTACATTGTCGGAAGGTGGTCTCATATCTTGCCAAGAAATCCATTCTCCAATAATTGCTCGGGGTTTTGTTTGTATACTATATATGTAGAGCGTGAGATGCAAGCATTCTACTAGATTAATATTTATTTGTGATTTGATAGACACTATTTTAATATCAGAAAATATATTGATTTCAAAATTGTTTTGGGTTATAGTAAGGTAAAAACCGTCTGTGTTTATGTGTGGGCTGGTCTTACTATTATTTTTTTCTTTCAAAAAGGATTTTTCAAAGTTAAACAAGTTGTTTGTGCTGTGAATTTACCACAGAAAGTATTTCAGCCTGATCTAGGTGAATTTTGCTTTGCTTCAAATGTGCTCGGGTTAGACCGAGTATATTACAGGTTAGGTTTCCGCTTGGAGTCCAGGAGCTAGAAGCAGGAGGCTTCACCATTAGTTATATAAAGTGTATTTCTGCTGTGATAGATATATGTTGTACTATGATGATTGGTATGTACATACAGTTCTTTTGAAAAGAAATTTGATATATTATATTTATTCGTTCCGCTATGAGATTCTGATGTGTCCTCCTTCTTTCTTCTGTTCTAATATTTCTTTCTTTTCTCACCTTCCAATTTCTTTCTATTAACAATATGGTATTGATGCAGCATACCATAGAAGATGCTTGCACGCAAACTATTGGTCGTCCAATGACCTAAGACAGTCGTTCAGTGACCTAGAACGAGAAGGAAAGAAGGACGGGTCATCCATGAAACTGAGGCTTAAAGAAGCAGAGAATCAGTCGGTCAACGACTCAACAGGGTCTCTCTGGAAGGCGATGAAACATGGAAAGGAACCTCACGATCCGGGAGGGTCGTTCTTCAACTTAAAGAGAAAATGCGAATTTAAGGAGCCAGTGGTAGATTGCACGAGGACTGGGTCGATTGCTCGTGGATCACTCATTACAGGACCGACCAAGCATGGGTCGCTCGTTTATGAGTCGTTCGTATCTGGATCACTCACTCTGGAATCGATTGACATCGGATCGATCACCCTTGAGCCGCTACGAGCGGTAGATAATAAGAGCCGATAAAGATAAGATCTCACTTGGGTCATTTGCTCCTTTGTTTAGTAAACGAGTCGTTCATTCTATTATTATATCATAGTAAGTCGGCCGCCTATCTTGGGTCGTTCGTATGTACTATGGTCGTCCATTTGGACAAAGCGTGTTGTATTAGGGTATGGTTTGAGTTTTAAGGTTGTTGATTTTTGATTAAATTTGTGTGTGAGCTTTGTGTCACCCTTAAAATTGGAAGTTGAGTTTATCTCCTTTCTCCATTTTCGGATATTCAAGTGCGCTTGAATCAACGAATTTGAAGCCAATTCACGATATCACTTGCAGGTGATCAACGTTCAAAGAATTGTAGATCATTAATGCGGTATCTTGCATGATCAACGTGTTGAGGATAGAGAGATTCCGGCATCGACATATCAATGGAGTTAAGCACCTATCTCATCCTTGATCGTGTTTTCATGGATCCATCAATTCGTGGAAGTTAGATCCTGGACACTGCACCAGTTTGGTATCAGAGCGAGATTTCCATCTTTTGGTTGGATCATCGAAGCCTTGATCGCCACTTTGGTTGGATCGCCGATGCTAGATCGCCAATCTTTTGGTTGGATCACCGGAGCCTTGATCGCCATCTTGGTTGGATCGCCAATGTGAGATTTCCTTCACTTGGTTGGATCGTCAGAAACCAATCTGGTTTATCACCACCGACATCGTCCGCTCCATTTCCACCAACCTCCAATTGCCATCCATCCAGATCTTCACCACCAGATCACTATTCATTCCATATCACCACTGATTTAGATCGCCGGAGCTGTTCAGATCGTTGGATCTCGTTCAGTAGCGTCTGCCAATTAGTCGTCACCACCTGTTCACGATCACCGGAGCTAGTTAGATCGCCAAATCTAATTTAGTTGTGATCACCATTCCGTAAACCATCAGATCTGCACCATTTCCGTTCAGACTGTCATACTATTTAATCCATCACCTCTTTTTAAATCGTCATCATATAAGATTTGAAGTATATTCAACTTGTTTGGAAATTTATTATGCCGCCAAGACATGTTAATCGTCATCAAAACTTGGAACAAATGTATCGGAGAGACGAAGCCGAACAAATGGAGAAAAGAATCAATGACAAATTTGATGAAGGTATTGGAAGATTAGAAAAACTCATGATAGATTCGAATCAAACTAGAAGAAGAGTATCGCCAGGTTCAAATCATGGTGGACATCGAATTTCGCCGTTAAATTCAGAGAGACGAAGAAGATCATCACCATTGGATCAAGAGAGAAGGAATCGCGATGATTATTCTTATGAACCATCTCGTAGAAGTGAAAGACCTGAAGATGTTCATGATCGATATCGTCATCATTCAGTTGGTGAAGACGAAAGAAGTAGCATTCGTTATCATTCTCCAAGATGAGATCGAGATCCATTTCGTCAACCGGAAGGTAATCATAATTGGGAATCAAGAATAAAGATAGAAATTCCAAAATTCAAAGGAATGTCTGCAGAAGAATTCCTAGATTGGTTATCAAATGTAGAGGAAATTATGGAATTCAAGAATGTACCAGAAAATAAAAGGGTGAAATTAGTAGCTACTCGCTTGAGAGGAAGAGCTATCGCCTGGTGGCAACAAACTAAGCTAACCAGTGAAAGATTGGGAAAACCAAAGGTTGTCACATGGGAAAAAAATGAGAAGAATGATGGGAGCTACCTTTCTGCCTCACAATTATCAGTCTCTTATGTATCAACGTTTACAGAACCTGAGACAAGGAACGAAATCTGTGAGTGGGTGTACTGATGAGTTCTATCAACTGATCACTCATAATGACATCATGGAAACGGAGGAACAGTTGACTGCTAGATATATTTGGGGATTGAGAACTCAAATTCAGGACATGGTGAATATGTTCCATCCAATGTCTATTACTGAAGCTAATCAGAAAGCGTTAGCTTGGGAGAAGCAAGGAAGACGAGGAGGAGTGTTCACGAATTCTAACAGTCAAAGCAAAGGAATTAGTAGCAGGGAACATGTTATTAAGCCAGCCACAAAACCTGTTGTCAATGAAACTGCTAAGCCAAAGGTCACTTCAACTATCAAATGCTTTAATTGTCAATAAGTTAGTCACAAAAGCAATGACTGCCCGAAGCAGAAGAAGAGAAAAATGATAGCTGAGGATGTAGAAGCTGAAGTAGACTATTCCCTACCACCTAAATTCGACGATGATGTTGAAAATGATGTAGAGGAAGTAGAGTTAGGAGACGAGTGAAATAGTTTAATGGTGAGAAGATCATGTATAACTCCAACGCACGCAGATAATTCTAGTTGGTTGCGAAGCAATATTTTCTAATCTACTTGCACTATTCTGGGAAAGATTTGTCGATTTGTTATTGACGTTGGGAGTTGTGATAACATGATTTCAGAAGAAGCTGTTAAGAAGCTGGGATTAAAGACTGAAAAACATCCTAGACCTTACAAGCTTGCTTGGTTAAAGAAAGGAGGAGAAGTCACAGTTGGGAAAAGAGCATATGTGTCATTTTCCATTAGGTTGAAATACAAGGATAATATTTGGTGTGACATAGTTCACATGGACATATGCCATCTACTCTTGGGAAGACCATGGTAGTACGATCAATCGGTGCAACACAATAGTCAAATCAACGGCTATAGTTTCATGTTTGAAGGTACTAAAATCACTTTAATTCCTAAGAAGCGTAAGCAAAACGAAGTCAAAGCAGGAAAAAAGTTGAACTCGACAAGTCTTTTGTCTTTGAAGGAATTCGTTGAAGAAGTAGAAGAGAATCATTAAGTGTTCATGTTGATTAGGTTTGAATAACATAAAGAGCCTGAAATTCCTGCTGAAGCTAAGTCTGTGCTGAAAGAATTCGAAGACGTATTTCCCGATGAATTGCCAAAGGAATTACCGCCACTCAGGGACATACAACATCAGATTGAGTTAGTGTCAGGTGTCGTGTTACCACATAGGCCACATTATCGAATGAGTCCAAAAGAGCATGAAGAGATGAAAAGACAGGTTGAAGAGCAACTTGAACAAGGAACAATACAAAAAAGCTTCAGTCCTTGTGCCATACCAGCTTTGTTAGTACCGAAGAAAGATGGATCATGGAGAATGTGTACGGATAATAGAGCTCTCAACAAGATCACTGTGCGATACAGATTTCCTATGCCTAGACTTGATGATCTATTAGATCAAATTAGTGGATCTATTATCTTCTCGAAGATTGATTTGAAAAGTGGTTATCATCAGATTCGAATTAGACCAGGAGATGAATGGAAGACTGCATTCAAGCCTCATGAGGGGTTGTACGAATGGTTGGTTATGCCGTTTGGTCTATCGAATGCACCAAGTACATTTATGATAGTGATGAATCAAATTTTCAAACCATACATTGGGAAGTTTGTTGTTGTTTACTTTGATGATATTTTGATCTATAGTGCCAGCACGGACGAACATGTACAACACTTGAAGGCTGTATTAATGATTGTTCATCAAGAGCGATTCTATGCTGCAACAAAGAAGTGCACGTTCATGACGCAGAGAGTTTTATTCTTGGGATACATTGTTTCCGAGGAAGGAATACAGGTAGATCCGAATAAAGTCGCTGCTATCAGAGATTGGCCTCGACCAAAAACTATAACGGAAGTCAGAAGTTTTCATGGCTTGGCATCATTCTATCGAAGGTTTATTCCACACTTTAGTAGTGTGATGGCTTCTGTCACTAACTGCATGAAAGGAAAGCAGTATATATGGATGGAGGAAGCTCAATTTTCTTTTGAGAAGATGAAGGAACTTTTGACGACAGCACCAGTCTTTGTGTTGCCAGATTTCTGGTTGTTATTTGAGTTACATACAGATGCACTGAATGTAGGAATTGGAGGTGTGCTTAGCTAGAAGGGTCGTCCTATTGCATATTTTAGTGAGAAGCTATTGGGAGAAAAGACGAGATACAATACATATGACATGGAGTTTTATGCTATTGTGCAAGCAGTGAAACATTGGAGACATTACTTGTTTTATAAAGAATTTGTCCTATACACTGACCATGAATCATTGAAGCATTTGTAAGGGCAAAACAAAATTGCCGCAAGACATGCACCGTGGATCGCTTACTTGAAGCAATTTACATTTATAGTGAAGCATAAATCGGGAGTAACTAATCGTGTAGCTGATGCTTTGAGTCGAAGGAATCATTTACTGATAACTATGTGAGTCGAATTAGTTGGATTTGAAGTACTTCCAGAGTTGCTAACAACCGATTCGTATTTCTCGCAGGTCATAGGCAGAGTCAAGGAAGGACATATGGAAGGATATGTGCTACATATGGTTTTCTGTTTAAAGGGAATCAACTGTGTATTCCAGATTGCAGTTTAAGAATGAACATTGTTAAAGAATTGCATGAGGAAGGACATGTGGGCCGAGATCGTACTTTGAAGTTGATTTATGATTCTTACTTTTAGCTATCTATGAGGAAAGAGGACGAGAAGTTTGCACAAAGATGCTACATTTGCTAAGTATCTAAAGGAACTGCCAATAATGTTGGATTATACATGCCATTGCTTGTATCTACTAAACCATGGGTAGACATTAGTATGGATTTTATCTTGGGATTGCCGAGGACGCAACGAGGCAATGATCCTATCTACGTGGTAGTAGATCATTTCTCAAAAATGGTTGATTTTATTGCTTACAAAAAGATGACAGATGCTGTGAATGTTGCTCAACTATTCTTCAAAGAGATCTATCGTCTTCATGGATTACCTGAATCCATTGTCTCAGATAGAGATACGCGTTTCCTAATTCATTTCTGGATCAGTTTGTGGAAAATGATAGGAACAAAACTGAAGTTTAGCAGTGCGAATCATCCACAAACAGATGGATAGATAGAAGTAGTAAACAGATCCCTGGGAAATTTGTTGAGATGCCTTGTGAAAGATAATTTGAAGAGCTAGGATGTGAAATTATGTTAAGCTGAATTTGCACACAATCATGCTATTAATCGAAGTACAGGATTTAATCCATTTCAAATTGTCTATTCAATTGCACGAAGGGGACCATTAGACTTGTTTATGGTAACGCCGCAGAAAGGGATTGTTAAACGAGCCAGTGATTTTGTGAATGAACTGCAAGATTGTCACAGAGTTATGCAGGAGCGATTACTTAAGTCGAATATGAAATATAAGCAATTTGCAGATTTGAATCGACGAAGCGCTAAATTCAAAAAAGGAGATTTTGTTTACGCGGTATTAACGAAAGACCATTTTCTTGCTGGAACCTACAACAAATTGAAAACTCGGAAGATTGATCCCATAAAAATTGTGAAAAAAATCAAAGATAATGCTTATCAGTTGAAACTACCAGAAGATGTGTATACTTCGGATGTATTCAATGTCAAAAATCAAATTCCATATTATGAAGAGGAGCTTATCAGCGAAGAAGAATGTGTGAATTCGAGGACGAATTCTTGTCAACCAGGGGAGGATATGCAGTGCACCATAGAAGATGCTTTCATGCGAACTATCAGTCATCCAGTAACCTAAGACAGTCATTCAGTGGCCTACAACGAGAAGGAAAGAAGGACGGGTCATCCATGAAACTGAGGCTTAAAGAAGTAGAGATCTAGTCGGTCAATGACTCAACAGGGTCGCTCTGGAAGGCGATGAAACATGGAAAGGAACCTTATGATCCGAGAGGGTCGTTCTTCAACTTAAAGAGAAAAGGCAAACTTAATGAGGCAGTGGTAGATTGCATGAGGACTAGTTCGATTGCTCGTGGATCACTCGCTACAGGACCAACCAAGCGTGGGTCGCTCGCTTATGAGTCGTTCATACTGGATCACTCACTCTGGAATCGATTGACATTGGACCGATCACCCTTGAGTCGCTACGGGCGGAAGATAATAAGAGCCGTTAAAGATAAGATCTCATCTGGCTCATTCGCCCCTTTGTTTAGTAAACAAGTCATTCGTTCTACTGTTATATCATAGTAAGTCAGTCGCCTATCTTGGGTCATTCGTATGTACTAGGGTCGTCCATTTGGAGAAAGTCTATTGTAAACCCTATAAATAGGGGTGTGGTGTGAATTGTAAGGGTTGTTGATTTTTGATTAAATTTTTGTGTGAGCTTTGTGCCACCCTTAAAATTGGAAGTTGAGTTTATCTCCTTTCTCCATTTTTGGATATTCAAGTGCGCTTGAATCAACGAATTTGAAGCCAATTCACGGTATCACTTGCGAGTGATCAACGTTCAAAGAATTGTATATCATCAATGCGGTATCTTGTGAGATCAACATGTCGAGGGTAGCGAGATTCCAACATCAACAGATCAATGGAGCTAAGCACGTATCTCATCCTTGATCTTGTATTCATGGATCCATCAATTAGTGGAAGTTAGATCCTGGATGCTGCGCCAGGTGTTGTTCGATACTTGAATTTTTGGCAAGTGATATGAGTTGTGTATATTATTGTCGAAATTCGAGCATCGAATTTCTCACCGGGTCGTTACAGTGGTATTATAGCTATTGGTTTAGTGATAATCTTGGCTCTGTGGCGTAACTCGATAGAGATAGTTATTAATACCCTAGATTGAGTTGAGTGTATATATATTAGAGCGCGTACTTGTAATTGATTATAAAATTATTTTTACAATTTTGCCAAATTATATGTTTATATAGACATAATTTTCTCAAATCTATAATAAGTATTGGTTTGCTTGTTAATTTGAATAGGAATTCAAATTGGATTCTAGAACTGGAATAATTTAATATCATAAAAAGAGAATTCAATTATGAAATCGAATAAATGATAATTGAATGGAAGGCAACCGGTTATCAACCAACTAATATTAAAAATAATGAAAGCATCAAGTAAATTTTAATGTTGAATGATTTGGTTGAGTTGTTATGCATTATTTGTTTGTAGTATTTGGAATGGTTCAAATAGGAATCCATTAACGGTTTAAATCAAAATTGAATGGATTGAAAGCTCAAGTAAATGAATTCCAAAATAATAAGTTTGAATGAAATCGTTTATGAATTAAAACTAGAAGACTCGACCCTGTAGTGATACCACATGTTTGGATTTGCACTTGTATAATACACTTAATGACTAATGAAGTATTATTTCTTATATTGTCAGTCTCATGATAGGTTGAGATAAGCACAGGTATGAAGAAGATATGAGAATAGATTTGGGTTGTGTATATGGCATATAAGTTCAGAAGTATGCTTAATAATGCAATCAAAAAGGTACTCTTACGCGAAAATACGAAATTTGGATTTTGTTTTCCAACCGTATGGGTCAATGTATATATTTTTACTGAACATGAAATATTGTAGAAGTCCCTCCATACAAGGGAGACTCTACCAAAAAATTTCTAAAATTTAAAAATGTTAGAAAATTTTTGAGGATTTTTGGAAAATTTTGTAATCAGAAATAAATTTGTTTTAAAACCATTTGGATTAGTTTTGGGAATAAAACTGAAGTTTTAACTAAATAATTTTTGTAAAGATAACGAGTTTGTAGCATTATTCCTACGTAGCATTTCGAGGATGAAATATTTTTAAGGGGGGAGAAATGTGACGACCTATATTTTAGATCGTTCATTTAAACATTTAGTATTGGTTTTAAATGTTGTTTTGGGAATTAAATAACTCGAATTTAATGGGTTTGAATATTTTATCAATATAATGATAATTTAATTGTTATCGATTTAAAGCAGCAACTTTAAATTTATATTCTTTTCATACGTTTGAATTATATCTTATTCCTACATGTTTAAAATAGAGATTAAAGCTGGAAACGTCAGTCGCAGTATTTATAATTAAAATATGAAACTAAGAGATATTTTATTAATGGTCGCTTTTAATACCCCATGCGTCGTATTCATATCTTCAGCTTAAGCTGAGCCCATGCGATCAAAGATTTCTATAACACCCCACCTCCGCTAGGGTCACTCACAAAGGGAATGCACTAGGTTTGGTAAAGCATTATAGAGGTACACATGCACAGAAATATTACAAGACAGAACATATATATATAAAACAGCGGAAGTAAAACAAATTTCATTACCTTATAAAATAAGGTCTAAAGCCTTTTACATCAGAATACATCAAAACCTGTCTTGCAACAATAAAGAAGCATAAAAACCTTTTCATTAATTATTCCCCAAGTAAAACAGTAAAGTAGCCATAGCCAAGAAAAGTCCGAGCCATACATGATGACCTTCAAACAGGAGAAGTCCGAACTAACAATAGCATTTCCTCCCTGTAACCTGGGGGGGAAACGGAAGACAAGAGGCAAAACAAAACGGGGTCAGTCATAAAGACTGGTAAGCCCTATCTACTATTAGTATATAAACTAGTAAATTTAACTGGCATGAGGAACTGAGATGAACATAAGTATGACGACAAGACAGATAAGCTAAACCAAAATAACAGGATGAACTACTGTACCAAGATACACGAGTGTGTCATGATAAACTACGGTGTCAAGATAAACCAAGGTATCACATTGTCAGGTTTCTATCAAGTATACTATCCCAAGGTATCTACCCTGTATAACGTCCCACGGTATCTATCATGTATATTTCCCATGGTTCTAACATGTATATTTGCTCTGCACCCCTCGTACTAGTATCCCAAACTGCGTCATGCGTTAACTATGAATGTCCCTTGCCCAATGTCATGTAATGGTCCATGTCAACCTAATATATAGCATATGTAGGTTTTCCCAGCTCGTATGTTTCTTTCCATGTATAAGTTCATTCCTTTGCCGTAGGCCATACGGGCTTTCCCATGTAAACGTTTTATCCTTGAGGTTATTTTGGACTGCTACCCTTGATCTAGTTATGTTTCCTTACCATGAACTATCGGGCGTTCACTTAGGATTTATGCCACCTAGGACCACTAGGGATTATGCTACCTAATGAACGATTCTGTGTCTCGGTTTGGGTTCAGCCACCTCGGGCCACTAGGGATTATGCCACCCGTCAACCGCGCCCTTTATCCCACGTATGTATCGTGAACCGTTTTCCATGTCTAGACGCACATGTTTCTCAATGTGCCATCCGAGTTCCGTGCCAGGGCAAACCAAGAAATACGGAACTCGGTCGGGAGCTTTAAGTCGTCTGCTGATGCAGATATCAAGGTCTGTTTTTGTACCCGTGGCTATGGTCCCACATGACCCCTCCCTTAACTACTGAAAGGCAATCCAAGAAAAATCATGTATGAGAACTACACTAAGGCCCATCGATGCCCATTTCCAGATAGCCAACCTCACCCATAACTTGATAGCTAGTATATGGTCTTTTGGGAGTTCCCTGCCTTTCCGTACGTACACGATTGACTAAAGATGGTAGGTAGCCGGCGACATGCTATCCCGGGGCAAAACCAAGTATTGTCGACTCCACGCTAATCCATCCCAATCTTTAGGTCGCTCGCATAGCAACCAAGGCATACTCTTGGCTCTCCTACCGCAGACCTTAACCTCTGTGAGGCCGGGTTTCATGGACCACTTGCCACCTCACAGAGGGATACCAAGAGTACCCTCACGTTCCCCAAATCTTCCGCTTCGTCACCCAGTTCGCTGGAGCTTTTATCCAAGTCAGATAACTTGCTCCTCCTCGTGTTTTAAGCGATGACCTACCTTACCGAGTTACTCATCTATTCATGAACTAGTCCCATGTCCTTGGCTAAGAATTATTACTTAGTTACACTTAACTAAGGTTTACCACTTAGCTTCCTTTCCCCGTTACCCTTGATCAACTACGATTTTCTACCTACTTCCTCTACTAGGGTTTTGCTTATTGGGTTAAGTGTTGTTATTCAAGTTCATGACTTAACCCTCCTACGAATCATGTCAAGATTGGCTAAGTACTCAAGTTCAAGGCTTAGCCCTACAAGTTGGTTAAGTGTACCAAGAAGCCCATGACTTAACCCTATCAAGTCAAATTGGTTAAGTATTTATTCGTCTTAACCCTATCAGATTATCATGTTAGATTGATTAAGCATAGGTTATCTTAATCCCATCAGATTATCGAGTCGGATTGGTTAAGTATGGTTTAGCTTAACCTCATCCACTAATTTTATTACAATGGTTAAGCCTAATTTTAAAAGGTCTCGTGACTTAACCCTATCAGGTCCACCTATTAGATTGGTTAAGTATAGGTTACTTAACCTCATCAAATCATCATGTATAATTGGTCAAGTATAAGTTACTTAACCCCATTAAATTACCGTGTTAAGTTCGTTAAGTACTGGTTAATTAACCTCATTGAATTACCACGTTTAGATTGGTTAAGTGTTTATCCCCATCGAATTACCATGTTTAGATTAGTTAAGTGAAGGTTACTTAACCCCATCTAATTACCGTGTTTAGATTAGTTAAGTCTAAGTTACCTAACCCCATCTAATTACCGTGTTTAGATTAGTTAAGTCTAAGTTACTTAACCCCATCTAATTACCATGTTAGATTAGTTAAGTATGGATTACTTAACCTCATCGAATTTACCGTGTTTAGATTAGTTAAGTGTGGATTACTTAAAACCATCTAATTATTAAGTCGGATTAGTTGAGCATAAATTACTTAACCCCATCCCCTAATTGTCTTGTATGGTTAAGTGTCATTAAGAAATCAAGCCCGTACCCACTTAACCTACCCATTCGTGTCATATCGGTTAAGTGTCATTAGTCAAATTTACTTAACCTTATCATGTGGCATTAATTTAATTAATGCACTCTTAACCTCTCACATTATACCTTGTTGTGGTTACTAGTTAAGCCGGGCGTGTCCGGGTAGATTTACACCACAACCTAGTCTAACCTCGGGTCTTAAGCGCGACATGACCAACTTCTCACATTGGATCCTATTGTTTGTAGCCACTAGTTAAGCCGGGCGGGTCCGGGTAGATTTATGCTACAAACTCAACCCAACCTCGAGTTGGCCATTTTCATGTTTGGTCTAGTGTCTTGTTACACTTACAACCCATACGTGTCAAGTTTCCAAGTCCCATGCTCATAGCCAAAGTTACATGTTGTCACGTTTATACCAATTTACCCAAATCATGTTTCATGTCATTAAAGTTTCCCAATAACATAACCCCAACGCTTTTAAACTCGCATATACATTCACAACAACGCATAATGGATTAAAGAAGGAACTTGGCAAAGGCATGACAAAAAGGGTATAAGGCCACAAGTTAATCATGGTGGCATATGAGGCGTAAGTGTGTTCATTAACTTGCATGTTACATTATTAAGCCTAAAAAACATGCATAACCCCAAACTTAGCACATAGGCGAATCATGATGATAGGTGACATAGAAAGATGCCTAGAAGTTCGCATATAGCATTACATGCAAGTTATCATAAGGGATATGATAGCTCTCATGTTGCATAATGCAACACTCAACATAAAGCTTATAGCTTTTAGCCCATAAGATCAAGATGGTGTCTTTACAAACATGATGGGATACATAACATGATAGCATGTATGATACTTAATGTTCAAACCCAACTTGCAACATTCATTTAACTTCATAGTTAATATCTAAGAGTAGGAGGGGGCTTACAATGCTATGAAGGCACAAATCAACATATAAAACAAAGATTGAGATGAATCCATTCATGTTATCACCCAAAAACCCCAAAAGAACAAGCTCCAAATGAAACCCTTGAGCAAATATCAATAAAAATCCTTGCTTTGAAGAAGAAAGGTTTCAACTTTGGCTTTGAATGAAGCTTATGAGCTCTCATGCAAGATCCTTGCTTTTTGGTCAAGAAAAGGTTGCAACTTTGGCTAGAATGCAACTTAAGAACACTCATACAAGTTTGAAAGCACTTGTATGAACTCACAATCTCTCATAGAAATTGGCTTAGGAATTTTAGCATGAGAGTGGAGGCCATGAGAGGAACAAATTTTACATAGTTTAGTTATAGGATTGAATAATGGTGATTTAGGCTAGGTTTAGGGGTCTTTTTATAGAGGATTAGGATAGTATTAGCCATAGGATTAACCCTAGATTCAATCCAAGCCATCAAAGCATGTCTTAGGGAAGAAGTCAAGTGTAGGAACCATCTAGGGCCTTTAAATTAAAGCTGAACCATGAGAACCATTCAAATGCAAAATTTGCATTTGAGCGAATCGGCCCACGGGTTGACAGCCAAACACCCTGGATTAACCCCTAGTCGACCCAGCGAGCTCGGGTCGACCTCAAAAATCGGCCGGTTCGGTTATTCCCCTCTCCCAATTCGCTGTTTTGAACATTTTTGCATATTTATTTATTTAATTTTCAATTATATATATATATGTATATATCAATATATATATATATATTTCTCTGCGCAACCCATTTCACTTAATTAAGTATACTTTAATTTGTGAATTTTTATGTTCAAATTACGGGGTGTTACATTCTCCCCTCCTTAAAGGATTTCATCCCCGAAATCTCCAAGTTAGGAAGAACGTATCCTACTATCCATCATCCATCTAGTCAAAACATCATCCACAGACAACCATTGTCCTTAGACGATTTCTAATGCCATATGAACATATGCAGAACGTGTGTGTATATGCTCCTTAGCTAATGCTAATGATCAGGCCTGAATGATCTTTCTAATGCAAAATATGTTTAGTGCCATGAGTCCAACATGTATGCGAATAGTCCTAGTCATATAAGTACTATATGCGTGCACAAACATTCATTCATATGCAACATCCACATGATAACACATTCAATTTCATCCATAAACAAGTATAAATACTCGTGCATATGCAACATGAAAGTGACCGCGTCAATCTAGTATCTAATGTGTATTCGCGCATCCACGAGCAACCACTTGCAACCATTTACAACCATATCAATCATAACATGTTTCAAATACATGTTTACATCCATAGAGTTCTATCTAAGGTTCCCAAGATAAGATCGAGGAGATAAACAAGACAAACTCCTTACGGGGTTTGTAACAGAAACAGGACCGAGAGGATATCCACCAAGCGATAGCATGTAAGTAAGCTCTACAGGAGAACCAGAGATCAACGATATACTCTTACAAAGAGACACTATGTGCGCGTCTAAGACGCATTTCCTTGAGCCTAATTCCAGTGTGCCTTGACTACCTTTGACTCCATGATTTCATAGCTCCTTGATTCCTATTTCCAAAGTATGAGTCGGAACTCTTTTCACTATCGCCTCTCGTTCCACTTCCATTTATTCTTTCCCTAGTATACTTGGCTCAACCATATCTACGTACTCATGCAAGCTCTCCAAAATTCACTAGTGAATTCTGGATCTCGTTTACCAATGCCAATCCATGTTACCACGTGCACTTACTAGGGTGGTTCCTGTAACCCATGCTCAAGCAGAATGAACCATCCGTCTTATTGGCGGACGTTACTGGATTGGATCAGAGATTTCCGATAAATGCATCAAGAGATTCTAGGTAACTAACCATGACAGAACCTAAAAGGTTACACGAGACTTCGAAGGTATTACCAAAGCAAGCCAAAAGTCCGACTACCCTCTTTTCAAAACCGAGAATGGTATCCCTTACTGGATAACCACTTTACCCCTAGAATCCATCCATAGCTCAACAATAAAAGTATTGCTTCTAATCTCAACACTTGGCATAGACGTTCTCAAATCCAACAAGTCATGAATAAATGGACCGACTCTCCAACCAGATTTTGGGACAAAAACTGGGATCCTCTACCATGCTAGTACTAAGGTGCAGAGACTCAATTATCCAAGCAGACTTAAATGATACGATGATCAAGACAAAGTCTGGACGGGATGATAGAAAAGAATGACTAAACCTTTACCAGAAACGGTACCATTTCTTTTAGGTACCCTAGAAATGGGAGCGTACAATTGCCCTCTCCGATGATCTTGTCCTTGTCCTCCTTGATGGACTAAGCCATAGCAACAGTTGCTTATCCTTAAGCTCGCGTCCTTTATCCTTACTCTTATTATCCTTCCTTGTACCACGACAACAGGTCTCTCGAGAACCACCTCCATCGCACGGGAAAATACTTATGTAGCTAGACAAGGATTAGTCGCAGTTAGAACTACTGTAACTACAGATGGAGGGAAGAAAGGAAAAGAGATTCGATCAAGGAAACAAAGGACAGTGCTAATGGCTTTTGGGGTATAGCCTTTAAAAACTTTTCTTGAAAAATGCTTCTTTATAAACGGTTTTTCAAATAGTTTTCAGAAGGTTTTAAAAACTTTTGCCCAGTCTGGTAACCTTCTGCTCTGATACCAAATGTAACACCCCACCTCCACTAGGGTCACTCACAAAGGGAATGCACTAGGTTTGGTGAAGCATTATCGAGGTACACATGCACAGAAATATTACAAGACAGAACATATATATATAAAACAGCGGAAGTAAAACAAATTTCCTTACCTTATAAAATAAGGTCTAAAGCCTTTTACATCAGAATACATCAAAACCTGTCTTGCAACAATAAAGAAGCATAAAAACCTTTTCATAAATTATTCCCCAAGTAAAACAGTAAAGTAGCCATAGCTAAGAAAAGTCCGAGCCATACATGATGACCTTCAAACAGGAGAAGTCCGAACTAACAATAGCATTTCCTCCCTGTAACCTGGGGGGGGGGGGAACGGAAGACAAGAGGCGAAACAAAACGGGGTCAGTCATAAAGACTGGTAAGCCCTATCTACTATTAGTATATAAACTAGTAAAGTTAACTGGCATGAGGAACTGAGATGAACATAAGTATGATGACAAGACAGATAAGCTAAACCAAAATAACAGGATGAACTACTGTACCAAGATACACGAGTGTGTCATGATAAACTACGGTGTCAAGATAAACCAAGGTATCACATTGTCAGGTTTCTATCAAGTATACTATCCCAAGGTATCTACCCTGTATAACGTCCCACGGTATCTATCATGTATATTTCCCCTGGTTCTAACATGTATATTTGCTCTACACCCCTCGTACTAGTATCCCAACCCGCGTCATGCGTTAACTATGAATGTCCCTTGCCCAATGTCATTTAATGGTCCATGTCAACCTAATATATAGCATATGTAGGTTTTCCCAGCTCGTATGTTTCTTTCCATGTATAAGTTAAGTCCTTTGCCATAGGCCATACGGGCTTTCCCATGTAAACGTTTTATCCATGAGGTTATTTTGGACTGCTACCCTTGATCTAGTTATGTTTCCTTACCATGAACTATCGCGCGTTCACTTAGGATTTATGCCACCTAGGACCACTAGGGATTATGCTACCTAATGAACGATTCTGTGTCTCGGTTTGGGTTCAGCCACCTAGGGCCACTAGGGATTATGCCACCCGTCAACCGCGCCCTTTATCCCACGTATGTATCGTGAACCGTTTTCCATGTCTAGACGCACATGTTTCTCAATGTGCCATCCGAGTTCCGTAACAGGGCAAACCAAGAAATACGGAACTCGGTTGGGAGCTTTAAGTCGTCTGCTGATGCAGATATCAAGGTCTGTTTTTGTGCCCGTGGCTATGGTCCCACGTGACCCCTCCCTCAACTACTGAAAGGCAATCTAAGAAAAATCATGTATGAGAACTACATTAAGGCCCATCGATGCCCATTTCCAGATAGCCAACCTCACCCATAACTTGATAGCTAGTATATGGTCTTTTGGGAGTTGCCTGCCTTTCCGTACGTACACGATTGACTAAAGATGGTAGGTAGCCGGCGACATGCTATCCCAGGGCAAAATCAAGTATCGTCGACTCCACGCTAATCCATCCCAGTCTTTAGGTCGCTCGCATAGCAACCAAGGCATACTCTTGGCTCTCCTACCGCAGACCTTAACCTCTGTGAGGCCGGGTTTCATGTACCACTTGCCACCTCACAGAGGGATACCAAGAGTACCCTCACGTTCCCCAAAGCTTCCGCTTCGTCACCCAGTTCGCTGGAGCTTTTATCCAAGTCAGATAACTTGCTCCTCCTCGTGTTTTAAGCGATGACCTACCGTACCGGGTTACTCATCTATTCATGAACTAGTCCCATGTCCTTGGCTAAGAATTATTACTTAGTTACACTTAACTAAGGTTTACCACTTAGCTTCCTTTCCCCGTTACACTTGATCAACTACGATTTTCTACCTACTTCCTCTACTAGGGTTTTGCTTATTGGGTTAAGTGTTGTTATTCAAGTTCATGACTTAACCCTCCTATGAATCATGTCAAGATTGGCTAAGTACTCAAGTTCAAGGCTTATCCCTACAAGTTGGTTAAGTGTACCAAGAAGCCCATGACTTAACCCTATCAAGTCAAATTGGTTAAGTACTTATTCGTCTTAACCCTATCAGATTATCATGTTAGATTGATTAAGCATAGATTATCTTAATCCCATCAGATTATCGAGTCGGATTGGTTAAGTATGGTTTAGCTTAACCCCATCCACTAATCGTATTACAATGGTTAAGCCTAATTTTAAAAGGTCTCGTGACTTAACCCTATCAGGTCCACCTATTAGATTGGTTAAGTATAGGTTACTTAACCTCATCAAATCATCATGTATAATTGGTCAAGTATAAGTTACTTAACCCCATTAAATTACCGTGTTAAGTTAGTTAAGTACTGGTTACTTAACCTCATTGAATTACCACGTTTAGATTGGTTAAGTGTTTATCCCCATCGAATTACCGTGTTTAGATTAGTTAAGTGAAGGTTACTTAAACCCATCTAATTACCGTGTTTAGATTAGTTAAGTCTAAGTTACCTAACCCCATCTAATTACCGTGTTTAGATTAGTTAAGTCTAAGTTACATAACCCCATCTAATTACCATGTTAGATTAGTTAAGTATGGATTACTTAACCTCATCGAATTTACCGTGTTTAGATTAGTTATGTGTGGATTACTTAAAACCATCTAATTATCAAGTCGGATTAGTTAAGCGTAAATTACTTAACCCCATCCCCTAATTGTCTTGTATGGTTAAGTGTCATTAAGAAATCAAGCTCGGTCCCACTTAACCTACCCATTCGTGTCATATCGGTTAAGTGTCATTAGTCAAATTTACTTAACCTTATCATGTGGCATTAATTTAATTAATGCACTCTTAACCTCTCACATTAGACCTTGTTGTGTTTACTAGTTAAGCCGGGCGGGTCCGGGTAGTTTTACACCACAACCTAGTCTAACCTCGGGTCTTAAGCGCGACATGACCAACTTCTCACATTGGATCCTATTGTTTGTAGCCACTAGTTAAGCCGGGCGGGTCCGAGTAGATTTATGCTACAAACTCAACCCAAACTCGAGTTGGCCATTTTCATGTTTGGTCTAGTGTCTTGTTACACTTACAACCCATACGTGTCAAGTTTCCAAGTCCCATGCTCATAGCCAAAGTTACATGTTGTCACGTTTATACCAATTTACCCAAATCATGTTTCATGTCATTAAAGTTTCCCCATAACCTAAACCCAACGCTTTTAAACTCGCATATACATTCACAACAACGCATAATGGATTAAAGAAGGAACTTGGCAAAGGCATGACAAAAAGGGTATAAGGCCACAAGTTAATCATGGTGGCATATGAGGCGTAAGTGTGTTCATTAACTTGCATGTTACATTATTAACCCTCAAAAACATGCATAACCCCAAACTTAGCACATAGGCGAATCATGATGATAGGTGACATAGAAAGATGCCTAGAAGTTCGCATATAGCATTACATGCAAGTTATCATAAGGGATATGATAGCTCTCATGTTGCATAATGCAACACTCAACATAAAGCTTATAGCTTTTAGCCCATAAGATCAAGATGGTGTCTTTACAAACATGATGGGATACATAACATGATAGCATGTATGATACTTAATGTTCAAATCCAACTTGCAACATTCATTTAACTTCATAGTTAATATCTAAGAGTAGGAGGGGGCTTACAATGCTATGAAGGCACAAATCAACATATAAAACAAAGATTGAGACGAAGCCATTCATGCTATCACCCAAAAACCCCAAAAGAACAAGCTCCAAATGAAACCCTTGAGCAAATATCAATAAAAATCCTTGCTTTGAAGAAGAAAGGTTTCAACTTTGGCTTTGAATGAAGCTTATGAGCTCTCATGCAAGATCCTTGATTTTTGGTCAAGAAAAGGTTGCAACTTTGGCTAGAATGCAACTTAAGAACACTCATACAAGTTTGAAAGCACTTGTATGAACTCACAATCTCTCATAGAAATAGGCTTAGGAATTTTAGCATGAGAGTGGAGGCCATGAGAGGAACAAATTTGACATAGTTTAGTTGTAGGATTGAATAATGGTGATTTAGGCTAGGTTTAGGGGTCTTTTTATAGAGGATTAGGATAGTATTAGCCATAGGATTAACCCTAGATTCAATCCAAGCCATCAAAGCTTGTCTTGGGGAAGAAGTCAAGTGTAGGAACCATCTAGGGCCTTTAGATTAAAGCTGAACCATGAGAACCATTCAAATGCAAAATCTGCATTTGAGCGAATCGGCCCACGGGTTGACAGCCAAACACCCTGGATTAACCCCTAGTCGACCCAGCGAGCTTGGGTCGACCTCAAAAATCGGCCGGTTCGGTTATTCCCCTCTCCCAATTCGCTGTTTTGAACATTTTTGCATATTTATTTATTTAATTTTCAATTATATATATATCAATAAATATATATTTCTCTGCGCAACCCATTTCACTTAATTAAGTATACTTTAATTTGTGAATTTTTATGTTCAAATTACGGGGTGTTACAATTTCACTGTCCATTTCAAAAATCTTGGTAGTATACGTAACACCCCGTGTATTCTATAACAGTGAAATTCACAAATTAAATTATAATTAATTTCAAATCAAAGAATTAAGGGAAATGGGATACGCCATTGCGTTCGTCTCGGAATTCTGCTTGAGATAGAGTCCGAGTATACGTAAAACGGACTCTGTATGAAGAAGATATGGCTTCCGGAAGTTTCAGAGTTCAGTTTAAAATTCAAACAGACCAAAACAGCTCAGAAAAACAAATTTAAAGTTCAAAATCGGGCCCAATTGGCCAGGGCGGGAAAATTCCCACCCAAGGCACCCAGGTCGACTTGGCAGTCGACCTGGGGTTACCCAGGTCGACTGGGCAGTCGACCTGGGTAACCCGTGTCGACTGCCAAGTCGACACGGTGTCGATTGGGGTATCGACCTGGCCCCTGAGCCAGGTCGAACCCAGCCCACCCTGGCTGGCCTGGTCTGTGTTTGATCGATTTTCTAAGCCTTGCCTTGTCACTAGGGCTAGGTGTCAGCTCCTGGTTGGTCTCTCCTTTGAACGAACGGTTATTATTAAACCAAGCTCCATCGACGGTCTAAATCAACTCAAAAAACCTATAAAAAGAACCTAAGACCTAGCCTAAATCATACTATTTCATTTTAGCCTCAGGCCGCCGCCATTAAACCTAGAGCTCTAGATTAAAAATACAAAGAACAAAATTAAATAAGATAAAGGACGAATCTTGAAGGCTACAACTAGAAGCTACAACAACTACGACGCTTTAGACAACGGAATTGGGGCTATTTGATTTGGAATTTTGATTACTTGCTTCATATTGTAAGTTCTATGTCACTTTTTAGGCAAAAACGCTAAAATAACATGGACATGCCATGAATTGAAACCGGATTTAGGAACTATTATTAATCCATGTTTATATTGTTTAACTTTGAATCATAATTTGGGAATATTGCTATGTCAACGTTGCAGGTTAAACTTATCATGATTTTGATGTTGTTATGAATCACTTGGGCTTAATTGTATGGCAAGTTGGACTAATACATATCCATGTAATCACTATGTTTATTGAAATCTTTATGTTGATTAAACCATGCCTATGATGCTAATTAAAACATGTCTATGATGATGGAACTATGCCTGTGATGTTAATATACCTATCATGTTAATGACAAATTGGGAATTGCTAGGTTATGATAAAAAGTTGGAATCATTATGTTTATAATGCTAGATGAGAATCATTATGTTAAAAATGCTAAATTGGAATCCACTATGCCTATTAGAATTACCATGCCTTTAATGTTTCATGTTTGTAATAAAATTATTATTATGCCCACAATGATTATTATGCCTATGATGTAAAGTTGAAATCATCATGTTAAACTAAGTTGGAACCATTACTATGCCAAGTTATCATCATGCTAGTATTGAAACCATGTGATATGTTATAGCCTATTTATTATGCAAGTGATGTTGAAATTGTCACATATGCCTATCACATGTTTGTATTATTCCCCTTTATCTCTTGAATTGTTTATGCTTGTGAACGAAGTACGTTTATATACGTTGGGGATATGATTGGGTAGAATAGGAAAAACTTGAATTTATTATAATCCTAAACCGTGAAATTTGGCATAAGTAGAACATGAAATATGGCACGAAAACTTGACTTGAACATGCCATAAATTGACTTGAAAAACATGCCTTAGTTGGGCACGAAGTTGACATATGAACATGCTATGGAAACAGCACGAATCTGATAAGAACATGGGCATGACTTTAGAAAACAAGAAAGTGGCCAACTCGAGGTTGGGTTGAGTTTGTAGTGTAAATCTACCCGGAACCGCCCGGCAAATTCAGTTGCTACAAACAATAGGATCCAATGTGGGTAGTTGGTCATATCGCGCTTGAAACCCGAGGTTGGGTTGAGTTCGTAGTGTAAACCTGCCCGGAACCGCCCGGCAAATCCAGTGGTTACGAACAATAGGATCCAATGTGAGTGGTTCGGTGCATTAACGAATCAATTAATGCCAATTAGGGTTAAGTCATGAACATGAAAAAGACAACTTAACCAACTTGAACACGATTTGTAGGGCTAACTCATGAACTTGAAACGACAACACTTAGCCAACTTGACATGACACGTAGGCGGGTTAAGTCGCAAATTTAAACGACATGCTTAACCCTCTTGACATGACTAGATTGGAAGAAGATTAAGTCACGAATTACATGACTTAATCGGTTAGGCGGATTAGGTCACGAATTACATGACCTAATCTATTAGGCGAAACCCTAGACACGACCCTTTTCAGCAGTAACCCTCTAGATGTATCAAGGCACCCTGGGGCTAGGCCGGGTGGGGCACGATTACTGGGCTGATTGTAAGAGGTGAACGATGGCAGTGGGGTACGCCAGTGTAGGTTCGGTGGACTACGGTCGTGCACGTATTCCGGGGCAGACACTGGGTATCCGTAGATTTATCTGTGCATCTTGAATCGTGTCAGGGGTTGACACCCTAGGGCTGATACACCTGAAGGTGGACCCAGCACAGGTGACTACATTTGTGATTAGCCGTATGACACGGCCACTTGACGAGCTAGAACTTGTAGGGAGCCGATCGACTAGATAAGCGCTCCGTAGGGCCCTGTACTTTGGTCAGACACCGTTTCAGGGTCGTTTCACGATATTGGGCCATGGGATTTATTTCGTGATTAACTCGTGACATGGGCTTAGTATACTAGTACAGTCGATGCAACGAATCTTGAACATGTGATGCTTTATTTGACTTGTCTTGACTTATCATGATCACCTTAGTCTATCTTGTCCACCTTGACACCCTTCTTGAGTTTAGTTCCAGTTCATACATGACATGTTGTTTTAACCGTTTTTACACTGAAAGTCACTAGGACTTACTCAGTCTTTATGACTGACCCTTTTCCTTTCGCCTCGTTTTCTTTCGTTCCCCCCCCCCCCCCCAGGTTCACAGGGAGGGAATACCGCAGCTTGACCAGTTTTCACATCCAGCTTGAAGAGAAAGAATGTATTGCTTGGATCTTTTTCGTTCTGGACTATGGCTTTGGACAGCAATTAGGGGACTTTTGCAGTTTATTTATGTTTTCTTTATGCTTCTTTAAATAATGTAATCAAGACAGTTATGACTTTGGAAGTATTGTAAGACAAATTATGACATGGTTTGTGAACACGTATTACGTTGAAATAAAAGTTGTTGTTTTTCCGCTGTTCAAAAATATGTGTTCTTATATCTGTCTTGTATATCTGTGACTTGTACTTACAAACCTCCACCAAAATTAGGGCATTCCCTTTGAGAGTGACCCTAACGGAGGTGGGGTGTTTCAGTATAAGTCTTTGCAGACCTGGCTAAAATACAGTTGCCCATGTACTCTTAAGATATCTCGTTTTCAATGATATTATATCATGTAGAAATGACCCTACATACTCAAATAAAAAAATGGTTACGAGGCACACAATTCATATTCAATAATTCTTGCTGTTCTTACTTTTAAAAACATGTGGCAATCATAATGGCCATAATAATCTTTAGCTCATTCTACTGATGTTATATCAAAATGGGTTTAATAAACACAACGCAAAATCATTTATATATATATATATATATATATATATAAAGATATTGACAGACAACACATGTAAACCAGTCTTTGATGGGGGGAAAATCTAATCTAAACCTGTACCAAATCTCGCAAATCTTTACAAAGTTCTATATACTCGTTCTTATAAGTTTTAAAATATTTGCCAAATCTAAGATAATAAATATTTGCGGCTGATTGATATGAAAAGAAAACTCAACACAAATTTTTCACATTTAAATATCACAACCTATAGTTTGACTTCGTATATCAATTTATTGTTTTAATCAATATGTTTGGCGACCGTTCTCTCCTTTCACATTACAACACAACATCTACTCTACCTACCAAAATAACGTTACTTTTCGTACTGCTTTCATTTTCAAAAAAAAGAAAAAATAAAGCAGGCACATAGGACGGAAGACAAACAACAAGAATAAAAAATAAATCTTTTCTATTTATCAACATCTCGCTCAACTATTCGTGGAAATGACTGGCTTATGGCCTCACCTGAGTAGCCTATCCATAGGCTAATTTTCAATCTAATTAAATAAAGAACCATGCTGATCAAGGAAACTCAACTGAAAGGACGTGCCAAAACCTTGCCCACCACGCCTTTCCCACTATATATATTGCCTTCATTCTTATTTTCGTTTCAAGCAAGAATAATGGAACCAGACCTAAAGGAAAAGCCTTCATTCCATTTAAAAATTCATATCACCTTCCAATAGTAAAACTGATTCTCCAAAAAAAATTAGCTATAAAACTTCGCAGCAAGGACTGTGTTGAAAGCTCGAGCGAACCAAGAGGCAAATGGGAGGGCATTTCGAGATGACAGAGGGGATTATATGGTGATAGGCACTTCTAGGTGGAGTTTGGTGGAAGTTGAAAGGAAAATATTATCACGCAACCACTGTAGTCGTGCTTTTGAGACGCTGGAACGCATCTTGCCCTAGAGATGCGCGATTGATAATGTGGTGGTATAAACGGTCGCGAGTTATACATAGCGATGGAGTTTAAAAGGGTCTCTGCGCATAGGGATGAGCGAGTGGAAGTTCTGACGGAGTCTAGGAACGCCGGACTGACCAGGGATGACGATGCTGAACTCGGAGTGGCTCCAGGTGAGCCATGGGGGAGCGCAGGGGTGTCTGAGCGATTTCAGGTGGTTGGTGAAGGCGGGGGTTGGCGGTTCAAGGTGATGGGGAAGTTTATGAGTGGACATACATTTTTGAGGCTGCGATGGAGAAGTTAAGAAATGGAGGAGCAGTACGGTTTGGATTCATATTAGGTTGGGAGTAGCGGTTTCGTTTCTAGTGTAGGAGAAGATAGAACGAAGATGGAGCGGATGTTACTGTAGGGGATAATAATGTGTTAGCAACTAATCATGGCTTGAGTAATATAAAATGGTGCTTAGGTGGACTCACAATTATGGGAGATGCTACAGGGAGTTTGAATATTTAATAGGGGAAGAAATAACCGCATATAATCACGTGACTAGGAAAGTTTTGAAGGTAACAAAAAGTTTAATTTAATTAACCTTAATTATTAGGAAATAAAATTATTAATTTTAATAATTACAAATCGATTTAAATATTATAGCATTTTATCTCAGGAATAAATAATGGGATTCAGGAGAAATTGGATCCACTGGAATCACATAGAAGAACACTACGATACTATGCAGATGCAGACCAGAATGGAAGCAATCGAGCTTACGTTTAATTTTAAGCATATTTTAAAATTAAATGGAACAATGCAACGACCATCAATTGAAAAATAAAGGTGAGTTAACTCTCACAATTTTCTGGATTGCTATGATGTGATAAATCCATATAATTAAAATATCAACAATAATATATTATATATTGGTTGATTGGTTGCCTTTGTTGCTTATGGTTGATATAATGGTTTCTGTTAATTATATTATCATCGTTAATTTATTTGTTTAAAATTTTATGCTATCATGAAATGTTATAATAATCTGTGATGCAGGGAAGGACAGGTTGGAGGGATCCGACTGGATTCCTCAAATATCATATCTGCTATTTATTTTTATATTGGTTTCACGGGAACCAATTGAACCCCAAATGACACTGAAATCTGTTTGAATGTTAATGGATGGATGAATGAACGTTAAACCCTTGTTGTAATTTTAATCAGTCGACAACATTGATTAAGTGGTTGGCAGTGAGGGCCTAAAATCTATTGTTCCAAGCCGTCGTATTGGCATTAAGTGAATTGATGCAGTTTTAAATTATAAAATTTATTTTATAACTGAACCAAAGTTTTGAGTTCATTTTATTTAGAAATGGAAAGAAGTTTATAAATATATTTACATGTTAGTATCATGGTTCAATAGAAATTATTAAATATTTTATAATAGGAATTTTAATGTTGTTACTGAGATTTGTGAACTACAATCAGAAACTAACCTACTGGTTAGTGGAATTGAATGATTGTTTTTATAAAACAATTAACCGATATTTTTAATTAGTTAAGTTATTTAATTAATTTAAGAGGAGTATCGGTAATGGAAATCAGTTAACAGTTAACTAATTTGTACGATTGGCCAAAATCAACCATTTTAATTGAAAATTAATAATTGACAATTAGACTAATTTGATTTAAATTAATCAAATGAATAATTTTCTGAATATTCATTAAATTTAACGAATGATGTTAACAGTTAGTTAATCTTTGATTAACTATATTTTAAAGTAATTATCGAATTGTTTATTATTATTAAAGTTAATTATTATTTAACAAGCTTTTAAAAATGATAATTATTCTATTTTTAGCTAATATCAAAGTTAACTATTTTTAAGTTAATTTTAAAGTTAGTTTAATTAATAATGATTAATGCAATTATTTTTAATTGAAATTCAATTAAGTGATAATTAAGTAGCGATAAGTTTGAATCAAAGTCTAATAAGAGTTTGATAAAAGGATTATAATCCAAAGTTATTGACAAAGTTTGTAAAAGTGATTTATAAGCTAATGTGGGGATTTCGACTATATTTTATGAAGTAAAAACGGTGGTGAGTATAATAGGATTTCAAAGGAGATGGTTAAATGCGTTTGTGAAAAAGGATATTAATTCATTTAATAATATAAGTAAAAAGATTATAGGGCAATGACAAATATAAGATATGGTTTAAAAATCTATATTGAAATTAAATGGTAAATAAGATCGAGAAGTTTACTTAATGAAGAAAAAGGAATTAACATGTACAACGGGTTTTAAAATAAAAGGAAATGGTTTATAAAACCATAGTAAGTGGAAATGGAAATGAAATATCGGATTGTTGAATTGCAAACTTTTATTATCTTTAGATAAGAGCATTGTCGATCAAGGTCTGAGAGGTAATAAGAATACCCCAACTTGAATGGCTTCACTATTATCAAGAGATAATATCAGTTTGTAATGAGTAAAGATGTCGGAATAATTATTAAGGGAAGAACTGCAACTTTAACTTGCAAAGGATTTAGAAATGAAATAAAAGCTATTGGATCTTTTCAAATGAAATGTTTTGGTTAGTATTGATTGGGCAATAATAAATTTGGTAAATACCTAATTCGAGAATAAAAGTCCATGGTTTGGTTTACGGAAATGTGAATAAAAGGATGATATTGGTTTTGAAATGTAGTTGTATATTTGAAATATAATTATAATTCCCATAAGCGCAATTATTTTAAAGTAAATAAAAAATTTAACGTTATGTTTTAAGAACTACATCACTTGACGTTAATTTAACCATACTAGATTGGATATGAAATTTATAATGTTTGGTTGAGTATATATATATCGATGTTAAAAGAAATGGAAAGTGAGTTATGAACTATTGTGACAATTTTAGAAATAAGGAAAATATGAAAAGGGATTTGAAGTTTAATTCAAATCATATAAACAAAGGTTGTAAAAAGGGTTTTACCCGAGACGATGATTTTAAAAATAAGCGTTCACTTGGGAACTGAATTAAGTGAAATGGGTTAAATAAAATAAGGGAAGATTTTGGTAATTAAACCTATGTCGTTTGATTAAATAGAAATAAAAATGATATTTCCAGTAGTAAAAGAAATGGAAAGTGGATTACAAGAATCGATGAATGGTTCAACGAAATGTTTAAATAAATGACCTGGGCTGCCAACGTACTTAACAATATTGTTATGATTTGATAGTTAAACCACCAATTATCAAATAAATATTATTCTTGGACCTTTTTGATGTGTTGTTTTTGAAGAAACCAGGATGGGAACTAGATCCGAAACCACTTCGAATCAACTGTGCGCTCGTGACTAACTTGCAGAAAATAAAGAGGGAGCATTGAAGACCATTAATTTTCATAAGCGGAAGGATTACTTATAATCTCTGACTTGTAATAGGAGATATACTGTAACTCCCCACATCCATTAATTTCACTCACAAAGGGAATGCATTAAGTTTCGTAGAGCGTTATAAGTAAACAGAACATAATATTACAAGACAGATACATAAAATTGTAATAACCCTGAAATCCGAGCCAATTTAAAAATTTTATTTTGGCAATTTTGATGAATTTCGAATATTTAAAATGAATTATTTTAAATAATGATGACGAGAAATTTATTTTGAATATAATTAGAATGGAAATATTTATATAGATCGTCGTTAGAATATAAATATTTATTTTAAATTATGAAAGAAATTGAAAATGGCGCGCTAGTTCGAATATTCAATTTCAAAGTTCAAATGAATATACAGGATTCAAAATAAACCGGATTTTAGCGAAACCAAAAATATTAGAATCTATTTGAGAATATCTTTCCATCGAATCCGAAAAATTGAAATTTCATAGCGGGACTAAAAAGTTATGCCTAGTTGAAAATTCAGAATAGTCGCTATGGAATTCTGGCCCTTAAAAATGCAAATTTTGCAAACGACCTTCATTTTCGACGAAACCACTTTTGTTGGATTCGGGATGTCAAATTATTGCTAGGTTTAACAATTCATAATTTTTGAAGTCAATATGTGAGCGTGGCGAAGTTAAACGTGTTTGACCAGTTTCAGTGGAATTTAGTCGACTGGAAAATGGCTATTTTTCAAACGGTGGTAGAATTCGATGAAATTAGTTTTATTAGGACCGTATCGTTAATACGAAGCTAGAAATAATTTTTCCGGAATTTTTAGAGTCAATATGTGACCCCGGTAAATTAAAATGTACGTTTAAACTGAATATATAATGATTTATATTTTAATTTGAAGAATAACTGACCGTAACAGTCGAATGGGCCTACGAAACATATCCCATTGCGTTCGGAATAAGGGTATTTAGCTAGGGGTGACATTCGTTGGGATTCATTCAGAGTTCGAATGGGAATTCACTTTTAAAGAAATAAAATTAAAATATTATAATTACATATATATATATATATATATATATATCCTCATATTGGCCCAAGCCCTAGTCAAAGTTCCAAGCCACAGTCAAATAAGAAAAACCCGCCTCCATTTCGACTTGCTGAGAAAAAAATTCCTAAATCAGAATCGCGACTGGGGTGGTGCCCTTCCTCCGCCTCGTCGCCGCCATCCCTCATCCTATTCCGGTTCTCCGCCACCGCGTTCGAGATTCCCCGCACCCGTCGCTCCCCAAACCGAGGTCAACCCCATCGCACTGGACACCTCGAAGTCCACCACCGCCAGTGCAGGCTTCCCCCCTCGAACCCGGAGCTTCGACCACCGGCGCTGGCAAATTTCAGCACACCTCATCCCTCCATCCACCTGCGATGGCACCAGCGAACCCCCCCCCCCCCCCCCTTCTCCAACAAGCGCAGACAACACCCACCACCAAAATTTCAAGGTAATAAATATAAATTGATTTTTATTTTACAGGTTTTTTTAGCAATATATAAAGTTAGAATTTTAAATATATAAAGCTGAAAATTTTAAATGTATAAAGTTGAGATTTTTAAATATATAAAGCTGAGAATTTTAAATATATAAAGCTGAAAATTTTAAATATATAAAGATGAGATTTTTAAATATATAATGCTGAGATTTTTAAATATATAAGGCTGAGATTTTTTAAATAGGAAAGATACGATTTTTTAATTAAAGGAAGAATGGATTTTTATGCATGATATTAGCGGAGGAAGAATAGATTTTTATCAAGTAAAAGGATAGATTTTTATCGAGTAAAAGAATAGATTTTTGTTAGAAGAAAAAGATTTGATTTTGAATAGAGAAGAATATGATTTTTAGCGAAGTAAAAATTTGATCTTTATATATGTAGCAAAGTAAAAATACGATTTTTATATGTTCAGTAGCGGTATAAAAATGAGATTTTTATATATACAATAGTGATGTAAAGGTATGATTTTTATTTAATGCCATAGCATAATAAAAATATGATTTTTATTATGAAAAGAACGACATAAAAATATAATTTTTATACATGAAGTGATATTATAAAAATGTGATCTTTATATGAGTGGCGGTATAAAAATATGATTTTCGTATACTAGAGAATATAAAAATGTGATTTTTATATATGTAGTGAATATGGCCGACAAAAGTGACAAAAGGCGAGCACGACGAAGATTTCCTACATATGAAGAGTCGCGGCGTTTGGTTTAGCTTCTTGGTGAGAACTCCTCACTTTTATTTTTATTTGTTTTCTAGTTGAAATATATACTAGGATGCAGACAGTGCTTAGCAGCACCCGACACCCGTCGTCCACAGACCATGGATGACTTGTTTGTTTGATTGATGTGTTGTTAAAATTCATTGTGTAATGTGGAATGAATAAATATTTTATAGTTAAAAATATAATTTTTAACGTGTATATAAAATAAATAAATATAAACAAATCGCACGATTTGTTTGTGTACACACATTTGACTGATATGATCGGGACGATAAATTTTGCACATCGCCCAACTGCACAAATAAAAATTTGTGTTTGTTGATTTGAAACCCCACACGGGTGTTGGGATGATGTTTGGCGTACACTGATCCCAATTATTTAGCTGTATGTCGATCGATGGGTTGACAGACTGTGTAAGCGTTAGTTATTTATATTTAATGCTTATGCAGTTGTGTGGTGCACTTTGGATGATGGTTGATTATTTATCGTTGCTATTATATACATGTGTTGTATGGAATCCATATAATTAACATTATATGGTAATAGATTGGGCCTCATACCAATTTGGAAAATAAAGAATATTATAAAATGAAAATACACGTGTTGAATAGAATAAAAATTCATGTGTTGAATAAAATATATATTCATGTGTTGATTAGAAGAAAACTCATGTATTGAGAATACTCATGTGTTGAGAATATTCATGTGTTGAAACGATTCATGTGTTGAATGAAATATTTATACAATACAATTCACATTTTTATTGTAAGTAAGAATTAATAAATATTCATGTGTTGAATAAAGTATATATTCATGTGTTGAAGAAAATATTTATTTGTTGAATAAAATAACGAAGTTATTGAAATATATAAAGTCGTCTTGATTAGATATGCACCATTTTGACACGAACGATATTTATATCGATTTTATTCATTTTTATAATGAATATCGAAAAGGAATTGATTTCCAAATATAATGTTTTGAAAATATTATCATTTATATATCGATGATAGGGGATATTCAATTTTGATTCGAAATTCAATAGGAAGTTGAAATCGTTTTGAAAACGAATTTAAAACGATTTATAAAATACGTTTTGAAAGGAAATCGACGAAATATATAATATATATATATAATGGCCTGAATAGAATGCGCCGCGCCGCGGTAGTTCGTGAATTTCGACCATTGACTTCGAATGGACATTAAGGGAGATCCGACCGTCAAATTCTCCTAAAACCGAAACCGTTGAGTTCGTATCGAAAGGAGCTTTCTAACGAATATTAGAGATTTGAAATCTAACGGTTGGATTTGGAATTATGTCCAAATCAAATTTGGAAAAGGTCGCTGTCAGTGTAGTTCGATGGCCGTTTATGGAAATCGATTGTACGGGCCTTGATAAAATTATTAAAAATAGTAATAATTTGTGTAAAATAATAAGAAATGATTTGGAAAGAATTGGGATGAAAAACTCCATATTTGTAAAGATAAAAATAAATTTTTATCAAAATGAACTAGTTTTGAACTAGAATTAAATTCCATTTACTTTTGAAATAAATAAATTGGATTTGAAAGGGTTTTAAAAGTAACTAGAATTTCCAATAATTGAATTGGAATGGATTTTAATCGAAATTGTCTTCGGAATATTTGATGTTGGATTTCGTGATTATACAGATATTATTATGGAAATCTGAAAGATATATTTATATCGTTATTTCCAATACGATATTTGTTGGTCGTAGAATTTGGTATTGAATATAAGCCGATATATTTTCTATTCAGAGCCTTGTATTTAATATCAAAAGGGATTTGGGGTTGTCGTGAATGGTGTCTTCATTAACACTGTTCTTAAACCCAGTTGAGAAAAAGATTAAATCTTTTTATTTAGATTTAATGAAATATACCAATTAAATGGTATTTAATTGGAATTGAATATGAATTGATTTTTGGGTTTATCGTGAACGGTATTTTAAATAACACTTGCTCTTTAACCCGATAATTAACGGAATGTGAGTTGGGCCTATCGTGAACTTTGTTTTAACGACATTCGTTATTTAACCCTATTTACAATGAAATGTGATTTGGAATTTATAAATCTTTTGTTAAGATTTAAAGGAGATTTTCCAAAGTAAAGTTTTCCAATTTAATAAAATAAATTGGAATGGAATGGAATTCGATTTGGTAATAATCGAAGTGAATTTCTGTGGAGGAAGAGAGCTAATATATCTGGAATTTAAAAGGCTTTGCCGTTATTCCATTTATATTATTAGTCGGATATGGAAGTTTATATCGATTTGTTTTCCATGAAGATTCCATTATAAATGGAATGTGATTGGGTTTATCGTGAACCGTGTTTTAAATGACATTGGTTCTTTAACCCAGTTAAAGACAAGATATGATTTCCCAAGTTAAATAATCATTGATAGTGATTTTTGGGAAGATTAAAACCAAGTGGAGTTTTAATGAATCTTTAATTAGATAGAAATGATCGAGAATGGAGTACCACCAGTTTTGCTCTAGGCGATAGTTAAATCTTTAACTAGATTTGAACGTGAAATGGTAATTGAATTTATCGATAACACCGTGGTGTTAGGTATGAAGTATTACCAGTTTTACTTCATGGGATGAATAGGTTGGGGTTGGGAAATTTAACAAGTGATTACTTCGGTAAGGTTCGCTAATCCCGACTAGTTTGGATAAACCATAATTTGGTTTGAATTGATATTCAAAAGAAGATTATAGAATAAATTTAAAGAATTTATCTTTGATAAAATTAATGGGAACCTTTCCCAAATTATAAGAATATTTGAATAAAAGAATATTCTGAATTGTAATGAGGCGTATGTTGTGTTTGTGTAACACTTGTTTATGATATACGCGAGTTATTCGGAAAGGCTAGGTTTATCCAATTCTGAATAACTGATTCGATGATAAGTCAACGATGAAGACGGTGGTTGAAGACCGGAGGTCTTCACATCGTTTGCATAATTACTGATGATCTTGATTGAGCTGTAAACCCAAGAGGAGGAAATCAGTTGGTGATCATCCAGACATACTTGGAGATCGATGGATATGCGAGGTACAAGGTGCCTCTGGTTTCGTTCAGACCCAGAACGGATTTGTAAATGGACTGTGTGTCTGACATTGGATATCATTCTGTGTGATTAATGGATATCGGTTGCATGGAGTGGTTTGCCTGTGTGGCATGCTAAGATGCAAATGATCAAGGCTTCTGTTGAAAAGAAGAGTCTTGTGATAGATGATCAAGGCACCGCCTGTGTGGCAAAGCTTTGTGTAGCCTTAATTCACGAGCTTCACACCCGGGTTGTGAACCAGAAATGGGAGAGGACATCAGGGAGGGTATGCGTTTCCTTCTAGCTAGGGTGGTGTAAGTGACCTACCAGCCCTGACATTTATATTATTTTCACCTGTGTGGTTGTGTGATTGTGAGGCACCTCGGATATATCGGTGACTATGTGGAGCTGATGGAGTCATTTGGCTCATTTACGCCCCAAAGGGTGGGGAAACGCAGTGTTCGGGCATTTTAATCCACATCGGCGGACCGGCCCTGACAATCCAAGGCTTGACAGAGTACTTGCCTGAGACATGGGCTATATTGTCTCGAAGCGTTGAGGACAATCCCTTGCCTTGGTTCACAGATGGAAATCCAATTTCCAATACGTGATTTTATGGTTTTGATTGCAAAACCTATATATGGCGACATTGCGGTATGGGGCACTTATCGTCTATGATTGATACTTATGATTGAAATTGTTTTGACACTATACATTTATAGTAATAATAAAAGATGAAATTTAGCATATCAAGCATTCTTTGGCTATTATAAGGTAAAACCCTATCCTCCGGCTTGTGTTGCATTGTGTGATGGGACCTGGGTCTTGTAATAGCTTCATTGTTCTTTATTTAGCACTTCGCTGTTGTTTTATGCACTGGTATTCTTGGGGGAAACCAGTTCCGTGTTATACGGCGTGGTCCCTTGATTTACCTAACTTTAAAATAAAGATTAATAAATGTTTTATTTCTCACACCAGTCACATGACTGACCTGGAGTTTATTGTTTTAACCTGAACTCTGGGTGCCCCTATTTTCCATGGGCAGCTTGTAGTTTTGGTTTTTGCAGATTTATATTCACAGGATCCTGATTTACAACTGGAATGATATCCAGAAAGCTCTGTATCCATATATTCTTTCCAGTTGTGTTTTGTATTATTTTTCCGCTACATTGTAATTTGTAAATCTCTGATATTTATCGAATGTGTAATATTTATTCATACTCTGTATATTCTTGTATTCTGATGAATTCTTGTAATAAGCAATGAAATGTTCTTCTATTTGTGTTCCAATTTGTCGGGTTCTCAAAACAATCAGGGGTTTCGAACGGTCTTGGTCGGTTTGGCGATCGATTCGGATCGAGCGAAATTCCCAATAGTTACATGTGGTATCAGAGCTTTGGTTTACAAAGCTCGAGAACAAGACATATTAGAACCAAACGAAAGAATCCATCAGAGATTGGATTAGTAATATCCAATGAGAATGACTCGTTAGAGACGGGATCAGTAGTATCCGAGAACGAGTGTGAAGAGTCATGTGTTTAAAACAAAATTGAAAACAAGTTTTGTTTTGAAAATTTAAACCTTATTCAGCGTATTTGAATTTTTATTTGTATTGAATTTGGACAATCCAGTATATAAAGATTTTGTGTAACACCCCACATCCGTTAGTGTCACTCACAAAGGGAATGCACTAAGTTTTGTGGAGCATTTAGGGTAAAAGATGCAGATAAATTACAAGACAGACAGAAATTAAACAGTGGAAAATAAAACTTTGCTTTATTGATAAAATAGTTTGTACAAAGATTTCTTTACAATATCAGAGTATCACCTGTCTTACAAAATAAAGAAGCATAAAACAACATTTATATTCCCTAATTCTAGCAAGAGCCTGCCATAGCATCTGGAAAGAGAATCCAAGCAAAACTTCGACAAATCTTCAAGCTGGGAAAGAGTGACGGTCCAACTAAATCTGAGCTATGATATTCCCTCCTTTACTGCCTAGGGGGGAACGGAAGAAAAGAAGACGAAAGAAAAACAGAGTCAGACATAAAGCCTGAGTAAGTTCAGTAACTTCTAGCATGTGAACATGGAAAAGCAAGACGACATGAATTAACTGAATACAAGATAACACCATGATGATAGGGTCAGCAAGATTAGACAAGATAACCACAAGATATGCCAAGATACGATAAACTGGATATGCTCTAATACTTTCGCCGCTTCGCTATTTCCTTGTTATACTGATTTCTATATCTCTGCACCACCTAACTAATGTCCCAACTAGTAACGATAACGTGATCCCAATCCCTGTATTTTCCATCGCCTTCAGGCATACATTTATTATTTGTTACCTAGATTTAATCTAGGGTTTTCTACCAAGTGTCTTCTAGATTTAACTAGAGTTTACGTTACCTGCTGAACGCTTCTTGGATTCAGGGTTTATGCCACCTAGTCCAACTAGGGATTATGCTACCTGACGAACGATGCCCCCAAGTCTAGGAAACGCTACCTAGAGTGGTATATGTTCCTATACTTCCCCACGCATGTATCGCGAATCGTTATCGCTTGTCTAAATGCACATGTCCTGTAATGTGCGGTCCGAGTCCTGTGTCAGGGAAAATCAAGGAATACAGAACTCGGTCGGGAGCTTTCAGATATCTGCCAATGCAGATGCTAAGGTCTGTTTTTGTTCCAGTGGCTATGGTCCCACTTGACCCCTCCCTCAACTAATGAAAGGCACACCTTGAAAAATGAGAACTATACCCCGGCCCCCGGTGCCCCACTATCCTATGGCCATCCTCACCCATAACTAGATAGCAAGTATATGGTCCATCCTAGTCTTTAGGTTGCCATATTTTGCAACCAAGGCATACCCCTGGTTCTTCTACGCAGACATTAACCTCTGTGAGCCCAGGAGGATCATCTGCAGCCTCACAGAGGGATACCAAGAGTACCCTCACGTCCCCTCGAAGCCTTGGGCTTCATAACCCAATTCGTTGGAGCCTTCTTTTTAATCAGATGGACGTTCGCTCCTTCCCGTGTCATACTAAAAATTACTACTTAGTTCTGCTAACTAAGGTTTACCACTTAGTTTCCCAAATCGTTGTTTTCTTAACTAAGGTTTACTACTTAGCTCCTTTTAACTAAGGTTTACTACTTAGTTCTCTTTCCCTTCAATTTGGATTGGTTAAGTGTCATTAGTAAATTCAAGCTAACTTAACCCTCTTCATTCATCCTGTTTAAACTGGTTACGTGTCATCAATAATCCATGTTGACTTAACCCTATCATAAACCAAGTTATATTGGTTAAGTATTTCTTATTACTTAACCCTACCCCTTCATTCTGTATTGGTTAAGTGTTCCTTTTTAACTTAACCCTGCCCGTCTGTTTTAACTAACATGTTATTAATGGTTAAGTATTATCCCTTCACGTTTTAGACTTAACCCTATTCCTTTACCACAATCTGATGGTTAAGTGTTCAAGTTTACTTAAACCTACGGTATAGCCCAGCTTACATATCAAATTGGCTGAGTGTATTATCTTTACTTAACCCCAACCTCTAGTCTAGTTAACATGTTAATTTGGCTAAGTGTATTAAATCTTACTTAACCCCAACCTCTAGTCCAGTTAACATGTTAATTTGGCTAATTGTATTAACTTTACTTAACCCCACCTTCTAGTCTAGTTAATATGTTAATTTGGATAAGTGTTTTCTTAGTTACTTATCCCCTACAAATCTTGTCTTGTTACGATGTTAAGTTTGGTTAAGTGTCCCTATGGACTTAGCCCTCCCATTCTAGCTTAACTGCATTAGGTTGGTTAAGTGTTCCTATGGACTTAACCCTCCCATTCTAGCTTAACTGCGTTAACTGTCTGTATGGACCTAACCCCACCCATTGGTTTGGTTATCATGTTGAATTGGTTAAGTGTCTTAGTTAACTTAACCCTACCATTCTTGCTTTAACTAAATTAAAGCCAATACTACTCACATTAGACATATATTATTGCGAATACTGGATGTGCCGGTCGGTTCTGGGCAGGTTTACATCGCAACTCAGTCTAACCTCGGGTTAGGCGTATTCGTGTTTTCTAAGTTCAAAGGGTTTTGATTAATTTTTAAATCAGGTTTTGAAAGTAACCATCCCGTCCATCGGATCAGTTAGGGATAGCCAGGGAGAGCAGGAAACTTGTATTCTCCAAACTCAAGCCTAGACACTATCCTCTCTGTCACCCTAGAACTTTCTGGTGTGTCATTAAAAGAGATGTCATTAATAAACCTTTCTTTTGTCTAAAAATAAATTATTATCAATTTATCCTCAAAGCCCACTTTCCCTTTCTGAATAAATTTTGGCCTACACCATATTCATTTATCATGCTCACTAATAGACTTATATTCTAGGCCCAAATCCATATTTGCCTATCTTACAGTTTATTGCAATTTAGATCCAACATCCCCATTTACCAGTTTATGCCAAACTAGATTTCATATTCTAGTTCACCGTTTATGCCCAAAACTTAATTTGCATACCAACTACCTATTTTGTGGCCCACTAAACCCTTTTCCATTTACGCCCGACGTATGTAAATTATGCTAACATACTTATCCTGCTTAATTTAGCCACCCAATTCTGGTTTAATATTCTAATTTCAGTTCATTACCAAAACTAGACTTGTTGTTCTAATTTTCATCAAATTATGCCAATTTCCAAGTTTAGTCAATTTCATGTTTTCCCCAAAACGTATTCCCATCGTTCGCATAATCGCGGTTCAACCTAGATTATAAATAAAGCTGGATTCGTGGATAGAAGGGAATGAGCTAAAATGCCATCAAAGAACGGACATAACAATTTGCATAAGATGACAGTTCACAGGCATGGCAATATCATGACATGAAAAGGGTTGAAATGTATAGGTTCAAGAACATGGGTGGACCTAACTTAATAGGTAAATTCCCAAGGTCTAAAACCAAGAATAGACAGAGTAGGTTCAAGAACATGGGTAGACCTAACTTAATAGGTAAATTCCCAAGGTCTAAAACCAAGAATAGACAGAGTAGGTTCAAGAACATGGGTAGACCTAACTTAATAGGTAAATTCCCAAGTCTAAAACCAAAGAAAAACCAAGAACAGACAGAATAGATAATCGGGTTTAGACCCAATTTCATAAAACTTAAGCAACACTTTCCTAGTTATGAATCACAGAGTTTCTTGTTATGTTATAGGCAATAGTTTATGTTTCCAAATCAAAGGCATAGGCTTGTGTTCATGGTCAAGGAAATAATTCTCATAGTCACAGTCACAGTCATAGGCAATGTCCATAGTCATAGGCAATGTTCATAGTCGAAGAGGCATATAGATTTAAGGTCCATAGTTTCATAGTCACAGTCTTATCGGTCATCGAATCATAACAGTTCTTAATTAAGTCCAAAGATATAGGCACAGATTCGAATAGAAAGATTTGGCATATTCTTTTATTCCTTTAATTCATGTCACGAACAGAGAGAAACGTTCAAATCTAAAAAGTAACTGACTTATAGAAATTAGATTAGAATAGAAAGATGGCATTGCTATGATTCGTGCGATGTTGCTCGAAACCGTTTGAATTAGCCTTTGATTCTTCACTTGAAATCCTAGCCTGACTTGAACCTCTTCTTGAAAGTCTTTTAGTAGCATCTCCTCGTCTTGATTTATTTTATATATATTATTCTATTTATATTTTAATTAAGAGGAGGAAAAGAAGCCATGTTCACTAAGAATCTTTGCAGCATAAGGGTAGAGAAGATTTGTGAATAGAGAAGGAGACTAGGGCTGTTTATATAGGGTTAGGCAGACGAACCTAGTCAGAAAACGTGACCAAATACATCAGAACGAATCAGGTGCAGAAAGCTGGAAAAAGCGGGGGGAGGGGGGTCGACCCCCAGGTCGACTACCCAGTCGACCTGGGTGCCTCGGGCGGGAAAATTCTGGCCCAGCCTAATCTGGGTCCGATTTGAATTTTGAACTTGACTTGTTTTGAAATTTGAACTTTGCTGAATCTTCCGGAGGCCATATCTTCCTCATACGGACTCCGATTTACGCAAACTCGGACTTGTTTTCATGCAGAATTCCGAGACAAATGCAATGGCACATCCCGTTTCTCTTACTTTTAATTCTGCCTTAATTTGTGAATCCTAGTGTTGCAGAATTACGGGGTGTTACATTCTCCCCAACTTAAAAGGATTTCGTCCCCGAAATCTTCAAGTTAGGAAGAATGTGTCCTACCATCCAATCACCCGTCTACTCAACCATTCAATCACAGGCATTCATTGGCCCTAAAAGATTTCTAATGCTTTCATGTTCATATGCATAGTGTGTGTATATATGTCTTTATCTAATGCAAAATCAGGTAGTCTACTGATTCAGTTGACCTCCTTAATGCGAATCATGTCGGTGCCATGCGTCCAATCATGTATGCAAGCATCCCTAGTTATGTAGATACTACATGTGTGCACAACCATTCATCCATGTGCAACATCCATATGATAACATATCAAGTTCAACTTGCAAAAAAATACATATCTGTAAATGCAATATGAAAGCGTCTGAACTGATCTAGTGCCTAATACGTATGCATATGCATTCACGAGCAACCACTTGCAACCATCAACCATAACATGTTTCAAATACATGTTTACATCCACTGGCTTCTACATAAGGATCGAAGATACGACCTAGAGGATATACTTTGGAAAGAGAGAAACAATTATGCGTAAAGCTCCTACAAAAAGAAAATCAAGGATGCACCCTTAAGGAAAAGGGTATGATGCTAGTATCTAGCCTTCTTGAACTTTACTCCATTGTATTCTAACTAACTTAACTTCACGATTGTGAAGTTCCTGACCTCCATTTCCAAAATAAACAGATGTCAATCACGGTGCTAAGTATATGTACTAAGATGATTAGAGGTCTCTCTCTTATCCACCATGCCATAACTATAAGGGTCGATAGGTCACTACGTGCTTTTTGGAGTGCCTGCCACAACTATTCATCTTTCACGCAAACCATCCTAGTCGAACTCGACATTCTTCAAGTACAAGCCCCAAAGGCCTAAACCAATATCAGACAAGAACCCAAGGAATATCTCCTCCGAATTTAGACGATCTACGTGAGATGATATAAGCAAATTCGATAGCTATTCTCAAATCCCTACTAACCAAAAATAAACTGGTCGGACCACCAATTGGATTTGAGACTCTAGTGGGATCTTTCTACTATACAAGTACTATGGTGCAGAGACTTAACTATGGAAGTGGATATGAACAAATGCGAAGCGCTGAAACCAAAGGAAAGAGTACGAACAGCAAAACTAGATTCTTCCAACAGGACTTCACTACCTTTTTCCTAGGTACGCTTAGTGGTGAAAGTATGTACTTTCCCTTTTGAAAATCTTGTTCCTCGTTCTTGCCCTTGTCCTTAATTATAAGCCCTATCATACCCTAGTAAAGTTACTTCCTCTTGTCTTAGGTTTTTATAATTTCTTCCTCCTTCGTGAGCTAATTCTACATCCATGAATTCCTCATCCTAGGGTTATGCTCCTTAGCCAAACTCCTCATCCCCTTCCGTGTGTAGTCATGTTGACAAATCTCTTGAAAGCTGCTTCCATCGTATAGAAAACCTTATAAGCTTGAAAGAAAACTGGCCGTAGGTGAAACAACTACGGCTATGGATGGAAGTCGGGCACTACTTTGCCCTTCGATGAGGTTACCTCCCAGAAAGCCAGGAGCCCCAGAGACTCAAGAAAGAAGGAGATAAGAATTCAAATAGAGGAAGAGAAAATAGTGCGTATGGCTTTAGGGAATATGCCTTTAAAACAAAACTTTTCTTTTGAAAATGCTTCTTTTAAAATCGTTTGAAAATAATCTTTCAAATCCTTTATCTGATCCGGTAACCTTCAGCTCTGATACCACGTGTAACACCCCACATCCATTAGTGTCACTCACAAAGGGAATGCACTAAGTTCTGTGGAGCATTTAGGGTAAAAGATGCAGATAAATTACAAGACAGACAGAAATTAAACAGCGGAAAATAAAACTTTGCTTTATTGATAAAATAGTTTGTACAAAGATTTCTTTACAATATCAGAGTATCATCTGTCTTACAAAATAAAGAAGCATAAAACAACATTTATATTCCCCAATTTTATCAAGAGCCTGCCATAGTATCTGGAAAGAGAATCCAAGCAAAACTTCGACAAATCTTCAAGCTGGGAAAGAGTGACGGTCCAACTAAATCTGAGCTATGCTATTCCCTCCTTTACTTCCTTTGGGGGGGGGGGGGAACGGAAGAAAAGAAGACGAAAGAAAAACAGAGTCAGACATAAAGCCTGAGTAAGTTCAGTAACTTCTAGCATGTGAACATGGAAAAGAAAGACGACATGAATTAACTGAATACAAGATAGCACCATGATGATAGGGTCAGCAAGATTAGACAAGATAACCACAAGATATGCCAAGATACGATAAACTGGATATGCTCTAATACTTTCGCCGCTTCGCTATTTCCTTGTTATACTAATTTCTATATCTCTGCACCACCTAACTAATGTCCCAACTAGTAACGATAACGTGATCCCAATCCCTGTATTTTCCATCGCCTTCAGGCATACATTTATTATTTGTTAACTAGATTTAATCTAGGATTTTCTACCAAGTGACTTCTAGATTTAACTAGAGTTTGCATTACCTGCTGAACGCATCTCGGATTCAGGGTTTATGCCACCTAGTCCAACTAGGGATTATGCTACCTGACGAATGATGCCCCCAAGTCTAGGACACACTACCTAGAGTGGTATATGTTCCTATACTTCCCCACGCATGTATCGCGAATCGTTATCGCTTGTCTAGATGCACATGTCCTGTAATGTTTGGTCTGAGTCCTGTGTTAGGGCAAATCAAGGAATACAGAACTCGGTCGGGAGCTTTCAGATATCTGCCGATGCAGATGCTATGGTCTGTTTTTGTTCCAGTGGCTATGGTCCCACTTGACCCCTCCCTCAACTAATGAAAGGCACACCTTGAAAAATGAGAACTATACGCCGACCCCCGGTGCCCCACTATCCTATGGCCATCCTCACCCATAACTAGATAGCAAGTATATGTTCTTTTGGAGTTCTCCGCCTTTCCGCTTCACGTATCTCAATTGACTGAAGATGGATGGTAGACGACGAGTTGCTGTCACAGGGCTACCGTTTTCTCGCCGAATCACCCTGGTTCATCCTAGTCTTTAGGTTGCCATATTTTGCAACCAAAGCATACCCCTAGTTCTTCTACGCAGACCTTAACCTCTGTGAGCCCAAGAGGATCATCTGCAGCCTCATAGAGGGATACCAAGAGTACCCTCACGTCCCCTCGAAGCCTCGGGCTTCGTAACCCAATTCGTTAGAGCCTTCTTTTTAATCAGATGGACGTTCGCTCCTTCCCGTGTCATACTAAGAATTACTACTTAGTTCTGATAACTAAGGTTTACCACTTAGTTTCCCGAATCGTTGTTTTCTTAACTAAGGTTTACTACTTAGCTCCTTTTAACTAAGGTTTACTACTTAGTTCTCTTTCCCGTCAATTTGGATTGGTTAAGTGTCATTAGTAAATTCAAGCGAACTTAACCCTCTTCATTCATCCTGTTTAAACTGGTAACGTGTCATCAGTAATCCATGTTGACTTAACCATATCACAAACCAAGTTATATTGGTTAAGTATTTCTTATTACTTAACCCTACCCCATCATTCTGTATAGGTTAAGTGTTCCTTTTTAACTTAACCCTGCCCGTCTATTTTAACTAACATGTTATTAATGGTTAAGTATTATCCCTTCACGTTTTAGACTTAACCTTATTCCTCTACCACAATCTGATGGTTAACTTTTCGAGGAATCCTTCATCAGTGGTTGTTAATGACTGACTTTTTCAATCGCAAGCACCTTGGTTCCGTAGGAGCACAAGTCAGAAAGATTGAGAAATAGAACCATCTGATTTGATTCGTTCTCAATATCCATGAGATGATCATCTTAGGGTGATCCTTTTGTCAAGTGTTCAAGTTTACTTAACCCTACGGTCTAGCCCAGCTAACATACCAAATTGGCTGAGTGTATTATCTTTACTTAACCCCAACCTCTAGTCTAGTTAACATGTTAATTTGGCTAAGTGTATTAAATCTTACTTAACCCCAACCTCTAGTCCAGTTAACATGTTAATTTGGCTAAGTGTATTAACTTTATTTAACCCCACCTTCTAGTCTAGTTAACATGTTAATTTGGATAAGTGTTTTTTTAGTTACTTATCCCCTACAAATCTTGTCTTTTTACGATGTTAAGTTTGGTTAAGTGTCCCTATGGACTTAGCCCTCCCATTCTCGCTTAACTGCATTAGGTTGGTTAAGTGTTCCTATGGACTTAACCCTCCCATTCTAGCTTAACTGCGTTAACTGTCTGTATGGACCTAACTCCACCCATTGGTTTGGTTATCATGTTGAATTGGTTAAGTGTCTTAGTTAACTTAACTCTACCATTCTTGCTTTAACTAAATTAAAGCCACGACCACTCACATTAGACAGATATTGTTGCGAATACTGGATGTGCCGGTTTGTTCCGGGCAGGTTTACATCGCAACTCAGTCTAACCTCGGGTTAGGCGTATTCGTGTTTTCTAAGTTCAAAGGGTTTTGATTAATTTTAAAATCAGGTTTTGAAAGTAACCATCCCGTCCGTCGGATCAGTTAGGGATAGCCAGGGAGAGCAGGAAACTTGTATTCTCCAAACTCAAGCCTAGACACTATCCTCTCTGTCACCCTAGAATTTTCTGGTGTGTCATTAAAAGAGATGTCATTAATAAACCTTTCTTTTGTATATAAATAAATTGTTATCAATTTATCCTCAAAGCCCACTTTCCCTTTCTGGATAAATTTTGGCCTACACCATATTTATTTATCATGCTCACTAATAGTATTATATTCTAGGCCCAAATCTTGATTTGCCTATCTTACAGTTTATTGCAATTTAGATCCAACATCCCCATTTACCAGTTTATGCCAAACTAGATTTCATATTCTAGTTCACCGTTTATGCCCAAAACTTAATTTGCATACCAACTACCTATTTTGTGGCCCACTAAACCCTTTTCCATTTACGCCAGACGTATGTAAATTATGCTAACATACTTATCCTGCTTAATTTAGCCACCCAATTCTGGTTTAATATTCTAATTTCAGTTCATTACCAAAACTAGACTTGTTGTTCAAATTTTCATCAAATTATGCCAATTTCCAAGTTTAGTCAATTTCATGTTTTCCCCAAAACGTATTCCCATCATTCGCATAATCGTGGTTCAACCAAGATTATAAATAAAGCTGGATTCGTGGATAGAAGGGAATGAGCCAAAATGCCATCAAAGAACGGACATAACAATTGGCATAAGATGACAATTCACAGGCATGACAATATCATGACATGAAAAGGGTTGAATAGTATAGGTTCAAGAACATGGGTAGACCTAACATAATAGGTAAATTCCCAAGGTCTAAAACCAAGAGTAGACAGAGTAGGTTCAAGAACATGGGTACACCTAACTTAATAGGTAAATTCCCAAGGTCTAAAACCAAGAATAGACAGAGTATGTTCAAGAACATGGGTAGACCTAACTTAATAGGCAAATTCCCAAGGTCTAAAACCAAAGAAAAACCAAGAACAGAGAGAATAGATAATCGGGTTTAGACCCAATTTCATAAAACTTAAGCAACACTTTCCGAGTTATGAATCACAGTTGTTCTTGTTATGTTATAGGAAATAGTTTATGTTTCCAAATCAAAGGCATAGGCTTGTGTTCATGGTCAAGGAAATAATTCTCATAGTCACAGTCACAGTCATAGGCAATGTTCATAGTCATAGGCAATGTCCATAGTCATAGGCAATGTTCATAGTCAAAGAGGCATATAGTTTTAAGGTCCAAAGGTTCATAGTCACAGTCTAATCGGTCATCGAATCATAACAGTTATTAATTAAGTCCAAAGATATAGGCACATATTCGAATAGAAAGATTTGGCATATTCTTTTATTCCTTTAATTCATGTCACGAACAGAGAGAAACGTTCAAATCTAAAAAGTAACTGACTTACAGAAATTAGATTAGAATAAAAAGATGGCGTTGCTATGATTCGTGCGACGTTGCTCGAAACCGTTTGAATTAGCCTTTGATTCTTCACTTGAAATCTTAGCCTGACTTGAACCTCTTCTTGAAAGTCTTTTAGCAGCATCTCCTCGCCTTGATTTATTTTATATATATTATTCTATTTATATTTTAATTAAGAGGAGGAGAAGAAGCCATGTTCACTAAGAATCTTTGCAGCATAAGGGTAGAGAAGATTTGTGAATAGAGAAGGAGACTATGGCTGTTTATATAGGGTTAGGCAGACGAACCTAGTCAGAAAACGTGACCAAATACATCAGAACGAACCAGCTGCAGAAAGCTGGAAAAAGCCGGGGGGGGGGGGGGGTCGACCCCTAGGTCGACTACCCAGTCGACCTGGGTGACCCAGGTCGACTACCCAGTCGACCTCGGTGCCTTGGGCGGGAAAATTCCCGCCCAGCCCAAACTGGGTCCGATTTGAACGTTGAACTTGACCTGTTTTGAAATTTGAACTTTGCTAAATCATCCGGAGGCCATATCTTCCTCATACGGACTCTGATTTACGCAAACTCAGACTCGCTTTCATGCAGAGTTCCGAGACGAACGCAATGGCGCAACCCGTTTCCCTTGATTTTGATTTTAACTTTTAATTCTGCCTTTATTTGTGAATCCTAGTGTTGCAGAATTACGGGGTGTTACATTTTGCGTATATGTCTGATCCGCGTGTATTTGAACTTTTAATATACTGGGTAGATATAGAATCACACTCTAGTCGCCCGGACATGGTCTTGATGATGAAGTATACCATCACCAGTATTCATTTTCGCGTGACGAAAGTCGGATTTCTATATATTTGCAATTGACTAGTGTGAGAACCAAAATATAGTTAGAATATATTGTTGTGACTTAGCATCAAAAATCTGATTTTTGGACTATGTATCAAAGTTATGAATTTGAAAAGCTAATCAACTAATTGATTGCTAATTGTGTTGTTTGATTAGTGGTTTGATATTTTTTTACCATTTAGGCCAAATTGTATCAAATATTGAACTGTATTGAAAATTGTTTGAATTTGCATACATGTACATGTACTTACATTGAGCAGTTCATAACAAGGAGGCTGGAGAAGAGGAATAAAATTGTTTGCTCGAAAAATAGGTACATGTTTATTGTATTTCTTGGGTTTTGGATGATTTTATGAGCCGACTAGCTAGCCGCTTGGCTATTTCTTTTTCTTTTTGGATTGGAGAGGCCTGTATGGCAATTTCGGGATTTTCCTGGTGCTCCCGTGTAGAGGAGGTTATGGCAAAAAATTTCGAAAATTTAGGGTGTTAGCCAAATTTTTGAAAAATTTGAAAAGTTCTTAGAAACTGAAAAGTTGAAGAACTTAAGCCATAACGAAAACAATGGAAGTTGAGTTAGTTTGTAAAACAACTTTCAGCTTCGTTCCTTTTCGGAGTCGAAAATTTTTAAGTGGGGGAGATTGTAATAACCCAGAAATCCGAGCCAATTTAAAATTTTTTATTTTGGCAATTTTGATGAATTTCGAATATTTAAAATGAATTATTTAAAATAATAATGACAAGAAATTTATTTTGAATAGAATTAGAACGGAAATATTTATATAGATCGTCGTTAGAATATAAATATTTTTTTTAAATTATAAAAGGAATTGAAAATGATGCGGTAATTCGAAAATTCGATTTCAAAGTTCAAATGAATATACAGGATTCAAAATAAACCGTATTTTAGCGAAACCAAAAATATTAGAATCTATTTGAGAATATCTTTCCAACGAATCCGAAAAATTGAAATTTCATAGCGGGAATAAAAAGTTATGCCTAGTTTGAAATTCAGAATATTCGCTATGGAATTCTAGCCCTTAAAAATGCAAATTTTGCAAACGACCTTCGTTTTCGACGAAACAAATTTTGTTGGATCCGGGATGTCAAATAATTGCTAGGTTTCAAAATTCATAATTTTTGAAGTCAATATGTGAGCGTGGCGAAGTTAAACGTGTTTGACCAGTTTCAGTGGAATTTAATCGACTAGAAAATGGCTATTTTTCAAACGGTCTCAGAATTCGATGAAATTAGTTTTGTTAGGACCGTATCGTCAATACGAAGCTAGAAATATTTTTTCCAGAATTTTTAGAGTCAGTATGTGACCCCGGTAAATTAAAATATACGTTTAAACTGAATATATAATGATTTATATTTTAATTTGAAGAATAACTGACCGTAACAGTCAAATGGGCCTGCGAAACATATCCCATTGCGTTCGGAATAGTGGTATTTAGCTAGAGGCGATAGTCGTTGGGATTCGTTCGGAGTTCGAATGGGAATTCACTATTTAAGAAATAAAATTAAAATATTATAATTAAATATATATATCCTTCTATTGGCCCAAGCCCTAGTCAAAGTTCCAAGCCACGGTCAAATAAGAAAAACCCGCCTCCATTTCGACTTGCTGAGAAAAAAAATCCCAAATCAGAATCTCGAATGGGGTGGCGCCCTTCCTCTGCCTCGTCGCCGCCATCCCTCGTCCTATTCCGGTTCTCCACCACCGCGCTCGAGATTCCCTGCACCCATCGCTCCCCAAACCGAGGTCAACCCCATCGCACTGGACACCTCGAAGTCAACCAACGTTGGAAACTTCACCACCGCCAGCGCAGGCTTCCCCCTCGAACCTGGAGCTTCGACCACCGGCACCAGCAAATTTCAGCACACCTCAGCCCTCCTTCCACCTGCGATGGCACCAGCGAACCCCCTTCTTCCAACAAGCGCAGACAACACCCTCCACCAAATTTTCAAGGTAATAAATTTAAATTGATTTTTATTTTACAGTTCTATTTTTTTAGCAATATATAAAGTTAGAATTTTAAATATATAAAGTTGAAAATTTTAAAAATATAAAGCTGATATTTTTAAATATATAAAGCTGAGATTTTTAAATATATAAAGCTGAAAATTTTAAATATATAAAGCTGAGATTTTTAAATATATAATGCTAAGATTTTTAAATATATAAAGCTGAGATTTTTTAAATAGGAAAGATACGATTTTTTAATTAAAGGAAGATTGGATTTTTATGCATGATATTAGCGGAGGAAGAATAGATTTTTATTAAGTAAACGAATAGGATTTTGTTAAAAGAAAAAGATTTGATTTTGATTAGAGAAGAATATGATTTTTCGCGAAGTAAAAATTTGATCTTTATATATGTAGCAAAGTAAAAATACGATTTTTATATGTTAAGTAGCGGTATAAAAATGAGATTTTTATATATAGAATAGCGATATGAAGGTATGATTTTTATTTTATGCCATAGCATAATAAAAATATGATTTTTATTATGAAAAGAGCGATATATAAATGTAATTTTTATACATGAAGTGATATTATAAAAATGTGATCTTTATATGAGTGGCGGTATAAAATATGATTTTCGTATACTAGAGAATATAAAAATGTGATTTTTATATATGTAGTGAATACGGCCGACGAAAGTGACAAAAGGCGAGCACGACGAAGATTTCCTACATATGAAGAGTCGCGGCATTTGGTTTAGTTTCTTGGTGAGAACTCCTCACTTTTATTTTTATTTGTTTTCTAGTTGAAATATATACTAGGATACAGACGGTGCTTAGCAGCACCCGACACCCGTCGTCCACAGACCATGGATGACTTGTTTGTTTGATTGATGTGTTGTGAAAATTGATTGTGTAATGTGGAATGAATAAATATTTTATAGTTAAAAATATAATTTTTAATGTGTATATAAAATAAATAAATATAAACAAATCGGACGATTTGTTTATGTACACACATTTGACTAATATGATTCGAACGATAAATTTTACACATCGCCCAACTACACAAATAAAAATTTGTGTTTGTTGATTTGAAACCCCACACGGGTGTTGGGATGATGTTTGGCGTACACTGATCCCAATTATTTAGCTGTATGTCGATCGATGGGTTATCAGACTATGTAAGCGTTAATTATTTGTATTTAATGCTTATGCAGTTGTGTGGTGCACTCTGGATGATGGTTGATTATTTATCATTGCTATTATATACATGTGTTGTATGGAATCCATATAATTAACATTATATTGTAATTGATTGGGCCTCATTTCAATTTGGAAAATAAATAATATTATAAAATGAAAATTCACGTGTTGGATAGAATAAAAATTCATGTGTTGAATAAAATATATATTCATGTGTTGATTAAAAGAAAACTCATGTGTTGAGAATACTCATGTGTTGAGAATATTCATGTGTTGAAACGATTCATGTGTTGAACGAAATATTTATACAATAATATTCACATTTTTATTGTAATTAAGAATTAATAAATATTCATGTGTTGAAGAAAATATTTATTTGTTGAATATAATAACGAAGTTATTGAAATATATAAACCGTGTTGATTAGATATGCGCCATTTTGACGCGAACGATATTTATATCGATTTTATTAATTTTTATAATGAATATCGAAAAGGAATTGATTTCAAAATTTAATGTTTTGAAAATATTATCATTTATATATCGATGATAGGGGATATTCAATTTTGATTAGAAAATGAATAGGAAGTTGAAATCGTTTTAAAAACAAGTTTAAAATGATTTATAAAATACATTTTGAAAGGAAATCGACAAAATATAATATATATATATATATATATTATATATATAATGGCCTGAATAGAACGTGTCGCGGCAAATCGCGATTTTCGGCCATTGACTTAGAATGGACATTACGGGAGATCCGACCGTCGGATTCTCCTAAAACCGTAACCGTTGGGTTTGTATCGAAAGGAGCTTTCTAAAAAATATTAGAGATTTGAAATATTTGTGTCCAAATCAAATTTGGAAAAGCTCGTTGTAAGTGTAGTTCGATGGCCGTTTATGGAAATTGACTGTACGGGCCTTTATAAAATTATTAAAAATATTAATAATTTGTGGAAAATCATAAGAAATGATTTGGAAAGAATTGGGATGAAAAACTCCATATTTGAACAGATAAAAATAGATTTTTATCGAAATGAACTAGTTTTGAACTAGAGTTTAAATCCATTTGTTTTTGAAATAAATAAATTGGATTTGAAAGGGTTTTAAAAGTAACCAGAATTTCTAATAATTGAATTGGAATGGATTTGATTCGAAATTGTCTTCGGAATATTTTGATGTTGGATTTCATGATTATACAGATATTGTTATGGAAATTTGAAAGATATATTTATATTGTTATTTTCAATACGATATTTGTTGGTCGTAGAATTTGATATTGAATATAAGCCGATATATTTTCTATTCAGAGCCTTGTATTTAATATCTAATGGGATATGGGGTTGTCATGAATGGTGTCTTCATTAACACTGTTCTTAAACCCAGTTGAGAAAAAGATTAAATCTTTTTATTTAGATTTAATGAAATATACCAATTAAATGGTATTTAATTGGAATTGAATTTGAATCGATTTTTGGGTTTATCGTGAACGGTGTTTTAAATAACACAGGTTCTTTAACCCGATAATTAATGGAATGTGAATTGGATTGATCATGAACTGTGTTTTAACGACATTCGTTCTTTAACCCTATTTATAGTGAAATGTGATTTGGAATTTATAAATATTTTGTTAAGATTTAAAGGAGATTTTCCAAAGTAACGTTTTCCAATTTAATAAAATAAATTGGAATGGAATGGAATTCGATTTGGTAATAATCAAAGTGAATTTCGGAGGAAGACAGCTAATATATCTGGAATTTAAAAGGCTTTGCCGTTATTCCATTTATATTATTAGTCGGATATGGAAGTTTATATCGATTATATATATCGATTTGTTTTCTATTAAGATTCCATTGTAAATGGAATGTGATTTTGGGTTTATCGTGAACCGTATTTTTAATGACATTGGTTCATTAACCCAGTTAAAGACAGGATATGATTTCCCAAGTTAAATAATAATGATAGTGATTTTTGGGAAGATTAAAACCAAGTGGAGTTTTAATGAATCTTTAATTAGATTGAAATGATCGAGAATGGAGTATCACCAGTTTTGCTCTAGGCGATAGTTAAATCTTTAATTAGATTTGAATGTGAAATGGTAATTGAATTTACCGATAACACCGTGGTGTTAGATATGAAGTATTACCAGTTTTACTTCATGGGATGAATAGGTTGGGGTTGGGAAATTTAATAAGTGAATACTACGGTAAGGTTCGCTAATCTCGACTAGTTTGGATAAACCATAATTTGGTTTGAATTGATATTCAAAAGAAGATTAATGAATAAATTTAAAGAATTTATCTTTGATAAAATTAATGGGAACCTTTCCCAAAGTATAAGAATATTTGAATAAAAGAATATTCTGAATTGGAATGAGGCATATGTTGTGTTTGTGTAACACTTGTTTATTATATACGCGAGTTATTCGGAAAGGCCGGGTTTATCCCTTTCTGAATAACTGATTCGACGATAAGTCGACGATGAAGACGGTGGTTGAAGACCGAAGGTCTTCACATTGTTTGGATAATTACTGATGATATTGATTGGGATGTACACCCAAGAGGAGGGAATCAGTTGGTGATCGTCCAGACATACTTGGAGATCGATGGATATACGAGGTACAAGGTGCCTCTGGTTTCGTTCAGACCCAGAACAGACATGTAAATGGACTGTGTGTCTGACATTGGATATCATTCTATGTGATTGATGGATATCGGTTGCATGGAGTGGTTTGCCTATGTGGCATGCTGTGATGCAAATGATCAAGGCTTCTGTTGAAAAGCAGAGTCTTGTGGTAGATGATCAAAGCACCGTCTATGTGGCAAAGCTTTGTGTAGCCTTAATTCGCGAGCCTCACACCCCGGTTGTGAACCAGAAACAGGAGAGGACATCAGGGCGGGCATGTGTTTCCTTCTAGCTAGGGTGGTGTAAGTGACCTACCAGCCCTGACATTTATATTATTTTCACCTGTGTAGTTGTTGGATTGCGAGGCACCTCGGATATATCGGTGACTATGTGGAGCCGATGGAGTCATTTGGCTCATTTACGCCTCAAAGGGCGGGGAAACGCCGTGTTCAGGCATTTTAATCCACATCGATGGACCGGCCCTGACGATCCAAGCCTTGATAGAGTACTTGCCTGAGACATGGGCTAGATTGTCTCAAAGCGGTGAGGACGATCCCATGCCTCGATTCAGAGATGGAAATCCAATTTCCAATACGTGATTTTGCGGTTTTTGATTGTAGAACCTATATATGGCGACATAGTGGTATGGGATACTTATGCCGTCTATGATTGATACTTATGATTGAAATTGTTTTGGCACTATACACTTATAGTAATAATAAAAGTTGAAATTTAGCGCATCAAGCATTCTTTGGCTATTATTAGGTAAAACCCTATCCTCCGGCTAGTGTTGCATTGTGTGATGGGACCTGGGTCTAATATTAGCTTCATTGTTCTTTATTTAGCATTGCGCTGTTGTTTTATGCACTGGTATTCTTGGGAGGAAACCAGTTCCGTGTGATACGGCGTGGTCCCTTGATTTACCTAACTTTAAAATAAAGATTAATAACTGTTTTAGTTCTTACACCAGTCGCATGACTACCTGGAGTTTATTGTTTTAACCTAAACTCTGGGTGCCCCTATTTTCCACGGGCAGCTAGTAGTTTTGGTTTAGCAGATTTATATTCACAGGATACTAATTTACAGCTGGAATGATATCCGAAAAGCTCTGTATCCATGTATTCTTTTCAGTTGTGTTTTGTATTATTTTTCCGCTACATTGTAATTTGTAAATCTCTGATATTTATCGAATGTGTAATATTTATTCATACTCTGTATATTCTGTATTCTGATGAATTGTTGTAATAAGCAATGAAATGTTCTTCTGTTTGTGTTCCGATTTGTCGTGCTCTTAAAACAACCAGGGGTTTCGAACGGTCTTGGTCGGTTTAGCGATCGATTCGGATCGAACGAAATTCCCAATTGTTACATGTTGTATCAGAGCTTTGGTTTACAAAGCTCGAGAACAAGACATATTAGAACCGAACGAAAGAATCCATCAGTGATTGTGTTAGTAATATCCATTGAGAATGACTCGTTAGAGATGGGATCAGTAGTATCCTCGAACGTGTGTGAAGAGTGATGTTTTTAAAATAAAATTGAAAACAGGTTTTGTTTTGAAAATTTAAACGTTATTCATCGTATTTGAATATTTATTTATATTGAATTTGGACAATCCAGTATACAAAGATTTTGCGTAAACGTCTGATCCGCGTGTATTTGAAGATTTAATATACTAGGTAGATATAGAATCACATACTAGTCGCCCGGACATGGTCCTGATGATGAGGTATACCATCACCAGTATTTATTTTCAAGTGAAAAAAGTGGGATTTCTAAATATTTCCAATTGACTAGTGTGAGAACCAAAATATAATTAGAATATATTGTTGTGACTTAGCATCAAAAATCTGATTTTTGGACTATGTATCAAAGTTATGAATTTGAAAAGCTAATCAACTAGTTGATTGTTGATTGTGTTGTCTGATTAGTGGTTTGATATTTTTTTTACCATTTAGGCCAAATTGTATCAAATATTGAACTGTATTGAAAATTGTTTGAATTTGCATACATGTACATGTACTTACATTGAATCGGTCATAGCAAGGAGGCTAGAGAAGAGGAATAAAATTGTTTGCCCGACAAATAGGTACGTGTTTATTGTATTTCTTGGGTTTTGGATGATTTTATGAGCCGATTGGCTAGCGATTGACTGTTTCTTTTTCTTTTTGGATTGGAGAGGCCTGTATGGAAATTTTGGGATTTTCCCGATGCTCCCGTGCAGGGGAGATTATGGCGAAATTTTTCGAAAATTTAGGGTGTTAGGCAAATTTTTGAAAAATTTGAAAAGTTCTTAGAAACTGAAAAGTTGAAGAACTTAAGCCATAATGAAAACAATGGAAGTTGAGTTGATTTGTGAAACAACTTTCAGCTTCGTTCCTTTTCGTGGATGAAAAGTTTTAAGGGGGGGAGACTGTAATAACCCGGAAATTCGAGCCAATTTAAAATTTTTATTTTGGCAATTTTGATGAATTTCGAATATTTAAAATGAATTATTTTAAATAATGACGACGAGAAATTTATTTTGAATAGAATTAGAACAGAAATATTTATATAGATCGTCGTTAGAATTAAATATTTATTTTAAATTATAAAAGGAATTGAAAATGGCGAGGTAGTTCGAAAATTCGATTTCAAAGTTCAAATGAATATACAGGATTCAAAATAAACCGGATTTTAGCGAAACCAAAAATATTAGAATCTATTTGAGAATATCTTTCCTACGAATCCGAAAAATTGAAATTTCATAGCGGGAATAAAAAGTTATGCCTAGTTGAAAATTCAGAATAGTTGCTATGGAATTCTGGCCCTTAAAAATGCAAATTTTGCAAACGACCTTCGTTTTCGACGAAACCACTTTTGTTGGATCCGGGATGTCAAATTATTGCTAGGTTTCAAAATTCATAATTTTTGAAGTCAATATGCGAGCGTGGCGAAGTTAAACGTGTTTGACCAGTTTCAGTGGAATTTAATCGATTGGAAAATGGCTATTTTTCAAACGGTCTCAGAATTCGACGAAATTAGTTTTGTTAGGACCGTATTGTCAATACGAAGCTAGAAATAATTTTTCTGGAATTTTTAGAGTTAGTATGTGACCCCGGTAAATTAAAATGTACGTTTAAACTGAATATATAATGATTTATATTTTAATTTGAAGAATAACTGACCGTAACAGTCGAATGGGCCTGCGAAACATATCCCATTGCGTTCGGAATAGGGGTATTTAGCTAGGGGCGACAGTCGTTGGGATTCGTTCGGAGTTCGAATGGGAATTCACTTTTTAAGAAATAAAATTAAAATATTATAATTAAATATATATATATATCTTTCTGTTGGCCCAAGCCCATGTCAAAGTTCCAAGCCACGGTCAGATAAGAAAAACCCACCTCCATTTCAACTTGTTGAGAAAAAATTCCCAAATCAGAATCGTGACTGGGGTGGCGCCCTTCCTCCGCATTGTCGCCGCCATCCCTCGTTCTATTCCGGTTCTCCGCCACCGCGCTCGAGATTCCCCGCACCCGTCGCTCCCCAATCCGAGGTCAACCCCATCGCGCTGGACTACTCGAAGTCCACCAACGTCGGAAACTTCACCACCGCCAGCGCAGGCTTCCCCCCTCGAACCCGGAGTTTTGACCACCGGCACCGGCAAATTTCAGCACACCTCATCCTTCCCTCCACCTGCGATGGCACCAGCGAAACCCCCTTTCTTCCGACAAGCGCAGACAACACCCTCCACCAAATTTTCAAGGTAATAAATTTAAATTGATTTTTATTTTACAGTTCTATTTTTTTAGCAATATATAAAGTTAGAATTTTAAATATATAAATCTGATAATTTTAAATATATAAAGCTGAGATTTTTAAATATATAAAGCTGAAAATTTCAAACATATAAAGCTGAGATTTTTAAATATATAAAGCTGAGATTTTTAAATATATAAAGCTAAGATTTTTAAATATATAAAGCTAAGATTTTTTTTAAATAGGAAAGATACGATTTTTAATTAAAGGAAGATTGAATTTTTATGCGTGATATTAGCGGAGGAAGAATAGATTTTTATCAAGTAAAAGAATAGATTTTTATCAAGTAAAGAATAGATTTTTGTTAGAAGAAAAAGATTTGATTTTGATTAGAGAAGAATATGATTTTTAGCGAAGTAAAAATTTGATCTTTATATATGTAGCAAAGTAAAAATACGATTTTTATATGTTCAATAGCAGTATAAAAATGAGATTTTTATATATACAATAGCGATGTAAAGGTATGATTTTTATTTTATGCCATAGCATAATAAAAATATGATTTTTATTATGAAAAGAGCGATATAAAAATATAATTATTATACATGAAGTGATATTATAAAAATGTGATCTTTATATGAGTGGCGGTATAAAAATATGATTTTTGAAACACCCCACCTCCGTTAGGGTCACTCTCAAAGGGAATGCCCTAATTTTGGTGGAGGTTTATAAGTACAAGTCACAGATATACAAGACAGATATAAGAACACATATTTGTAAACAGCGGAAGAACAACAAACTTTATTTCATAAAGTCAAATACGTGTTACAACAACATCCTTTCCAAAAACATAACATAACACTTTCATAATCTGTCTTGAGTACATTATTTAAAGAAGCATAAATAAAACATAGATAAACTGCAAAAGCCCCATAGTGGATTGTCCAAAGCCATAGTTCAAAACAGGAAAGTCCAAGCAATACATTTCTCTTCTTCAAGCTGGATGTTGAGGTTGGTCAAGCTGCTGTGTTCCCTCCCTGAGGACCTGGCGGGGAACGGAAGAAAAGAAGACGAAAGAAAAGCAGAGTCAGACATAAAGCCTGAGTAAGTCTAGTACTATTTTGTCTATGAATAAAGAACTGGGTATGATAAGTATAAACAAGAAGTGGGCAAGCACTATAAACTTGGTTAAGTTGTCTAGGGTCGAATATACTATCGTACCCCATGTTAATCTCTGAACCCATATAAACTAGTTTCCAACTGGCACCCCAAAATCAGGGTGATGTGATCCATTCTATGATGATCGGCTCCTACTCGCATAGTTACATGTGTCTTACGGCCCCCGATGTTGTAGTTACCTATGCTGGTCCCACCATGGGGTGTATCAAGTCCCATAGTGGCAACCCGACACAACCTTAGAGTGCACAGGTATGCTACTGGTGTCCAGTGCCTTATTTTTCTGCGCCGGAGTGTGTGCACGCCCGCACTCCGTTAGAACCTACACTGCTACACCACCGCCGTCGCTTTGACCTCTTACAATCAGCCCAGTAATCGTGCCCCACCCTGCCTAGTTTCAGGGTATCCTGATACACCTTTCAGGGTTACTGCTGAAAAGGGTCCCCCGTTACTAGGTTTTCTATCTCTAGCCAACATGCTAAGTTGGTTAAGTGTTTCCTAACCTAACCCCCACCAGTCCGTTTTGTTTAGCATGTTCCATTTTGATTAAGTCTTTAGTTCACTTAATCCTATCAATCCTGACTCAGCCTTAATTGTCTTATTAAGGCCCTGACCTCTCACATTAGACAGGTATTGTTGTGGCTGCCTGTTGCCGGTTGGTTCCGGGCAGTCATATGCCACAACTCAGTCTAACCTCGGGTCCTTGCTGGGCTCCATGTTTAACCTCCCACATTGGATAGGTATTGTTGTGACTACTGGACAGCCGGGCGGTTCCGGGCAGGTTTACATCACAACTCAATCCAACCTCGGGTTAAACACATCGTATGTTCTACATTTACATATTTTGTCATTCCTCTTTATTTCTTATATGTAAATATTTGCGGCCCATTATTAAGTTAATGGTGTAAAGGTTACACCAATCATGGGCCCAACCCATACTTGAACTTGGGCCCTTCTATTTTATATTTTCATTCATTAGTAATTTTAACCCAACGTTATTTTCCCCCGTTTAACACGTCCGTTTATATATATTTTGGGCTTAGCCTTTTAAAGCCCAAATTAGCCATGCGAAAAGGGGAGGCTTAAAGCGTAATTACATACACAAAGAGGGGAATGTGAGCGCATGAACTTGCAATACGACGTTGGAAATACAAAATAGAAACTGGTGTACTTGCATAGTGGTAACATAGGTGACATGAATCAAAGCATGTGAACTTGTAATTGAGATATCATTATTGTCACATGAACCTATATTTTTATTTAGGCATAATGTCAAACATAAGCATGGCATAAATATTTCTAGCATAAGCATGACATAATGTCAAACATAAGCATGGCATAATATCAAACATAAGCATGGCATAAGTATAGTTAAATTTGTTCACATAACCATGGCATAAATATATCTAACATGAAATCATGATTCTTACTTTAGCCATGTAAACTTACAAAAAGGGACCTTTTGAACCTAACCTAGCCATGTACTACATATGTCATCATATAATTCTTGTAAACAAGATAGACCTAATCATGGTTGCCAAATATCAATCATAGCCTAGCCATATTCATAAGTTTGCAAATAGGTTTTCTAGTACAAAAGCATGGCTTAATACATAATGCCAAATTCTCAACATAATTTCATACGGATAATAACCAAACTTGTTCCAATTACTTACAAAATGATTTATGCACAAAAATATACATCATGGTGGCATAGAAGCAAACCCCAAACTTGCATGAATTTAAATCAACTACATACATGTAGCTTCAACATGGATTACATAATTTGCGAAATATTCCAAACGTATACTTGCATAGAACTACCGCATGTAGTTCTTTATAATGAATAACATAATTCATAAATATCCAAACGTATATAATATTTCAAATTGATAAGAACGCACAAATATGAATTACTTTATTGCCACAATTCAAGCATACAAACCAACACAATTGTTTATTCATACCAAAGTAATACTCTACTTACAATGGTGTGATGAATTCTCTAATTTAGGGATTGAAGACGCAAATTCCTTTGTTGAATTGATTTGTTTAGGTTGCTTTAAGCTTTAGAATCTTCCTCCTAATCCTCTCTCCAATTTGGTGGCTACTCCTAGTCGTTCCTCAGCAACATGGCGGCTATGTTCTTATTTTTGAATGAATAGATTAGGGTTTAGTCTAGGGTTGTTTATATAGAGGTTAGGAACTGATTAGGACCATTGATGTTGCTTGGATTGATCGTAGCCATTCATTCTAAGGAGAGACCAATTAAAACTTGCCACCTAGCCCTAGTGACAAAGCAGACCACAGAAAATCGACCACATAGAGAATAGGCCAGCCGGGTTAGACTGGGCTCGACCTGGGTCTGGACCAGGTCGACACCCCTGTCGACAGGCCTGTCGACCTGGTTAGACCAGGTCGACAGCCTAGTCGACTTGGTGGGCCAGGCGGGTGTTTTTCCGCCCTGGCCCATTGGGCCCCATTTTCGAATTTAAACCTGATTTATTCTGTTTGAATTTAAACTTGATTCTCAAACTTCCGAAGGCCATATCTTCTTCATACGGACTCCGTTTTTCGAAAACTCGGACTCTATTTCGCGTATTTTTCCGAGACGAACGCAATGGCATATCCCGTTTCCCTTAGTTCTTTGATTTCAGATTAATTATACTTTAATTTGTTAATTTCACAGTTATATAATTTGCGGGGTGTTACATTCTCCCCCACTTAAAAGGATTTCGTCCCCGAAATCTTCAAGTTAGGAGGAATGTATATCCTAACATCCAATCATCCATCTACTCATCCATCAAACACGAGCATCCATTGTCCTTAAAAGACTTCTAATGCTTCATGATCATATGCGAAGTGTGTGTGTACATGTACTTATCTAATGCAAATTCAGGCGGTCTACTGATTCAGTTGACCTCCTTAATGCGAATTATGTAAGTGCCATGAATCCATTATGTATGCAAATTTTCCTATTTTTGATTTTACATGAGTGCACAATCATTCATTACAAATGCAACATCCATATGACAACACATTAAAGTTCAACCATATACGAATGCAAACATATATGCATATGCAATATGAAGTGACTGAGCCGATCTAAAACCTAGATTGTGTGTGTATATGCAACCACGAGCAACCACTAGCAATCACTTGCAACCACTTGCAACCATCATCCATAACATGTTTCAACTACATGTTTCCATCCAAAGGGTTTCTACCTAAAAGATACGGTCGAGGAAATATACCTAAAAAGATAGATAAAAGCGCAACTTAAGGAAAAAGAAAGATCAAAGACGTACCCTCGAACAGAAAAGGGTAGGCAGTACGTATTCTAGCTTCAGTTTCCCAAGTCGTGTCTCCCTCGGCGTCGCTCCACTGAACTTTGACGAGCTTGACTTCGCGGTTGCGTAGCTTCTTCACTTCCGTTCCTAATATGCGGGTTGGAACTTTTCTTATGGTTGCTTCGCGTTCCACTTCGGCCTCTTCGAGGATATTTGGCTCTACCATTTCAGCAGACTCATGTAGACATTTTCGGAGATGTGAAACGTGAAAAACGTTGTGGACTCCGGCCAACTTCTCGGGTAGCTCTAATTTATAGGCCATTTTCCCAACTTTCTCGATGATAGGGAATGACCCTACGAACCTTGGTGCCAGTTTTCCTGTGGTTCTAAAACGAACAACGTTCCTTAGTGGTGATACCTTGAGAAAAACTCTGTCTCCAACTTCAAATTCAAGGTCGGTCCTCCTCTTGTCGGCGTAGGACTTTTGTCTGTCTTGGGCCGTCTTCATCCTTCTTCGTATTAAGTCTACTTTCTCTGAGGTCTCTCGGATCATATCTGGTCCAAGTATGAGCTTATCCGTGGACTCCCACCAACAAGTGGGCGATCGGCACGGTCTTCCATATAAAGCTTCGAAGGGCGCCATTCCGATGGTTGCTTGATAGCTGTTGTTGTAGGCGAATTCTACCAAAGGAAGGTGGTCTTCCCATGTCCCTCCGAAGTCAAGGACGCATAGTCTTAAGAGGTCTTCCAAAACTCTATTCACTCTCTCTGTTTGGCCGTCAGTTTGGGGATGATAGGCTGTGCTCAAGCATAACTGCGTTCCTACTGCTTCTTGCAGACTCCGCCAAAACTCGCTGGTGAAGATGGGGTCTCGGTCACTAACAATGCTAGATGGTATTCCATGGAGTCGAACGATTTCCTTGAGGTAAAGTGATGCTAGGGATGAGGCAGTTCTCTCTTACTTTTGACAGGTAAAAAGTGGGCGCTTTTAGTAAGCCTATCCACTATTACCCAAATGCTAGTGTTGCCTCTCCTAGACCTAGGCAGCCCATCGATGAAGTCCATTGAGATGCTATCCCACTTCCACTGCGGGATCTCCAGAGGATGTAGTAGTCCGCCAGGCTTTTTCTGTTCCGCTTTAACCTGTTGGCACACCATACACTTAGAAACGAATTCTGCCACGTCCTTTTTCATGCCGTTCCAGAAGAAAGTCCTTTTTATATCTTTGTACATTTTATCTCCGCCTGGGTGTATCGTCATCTTGGAATGATGCGCTTCCTCGAGAACCTTCCTTACTAAATCTTTTGTCTATGGGACGCATAGTCTTCCGTCTCGCCTTAGTAAACCTTTATCGTCAATGGAGTATCTGTTGAGGTGACTTGAAGTCTCACCCCTAATTAGCCTATCAATCATTTCCACAAGCTGAGGGTCTTCGCGTTGTGTTGCCCCTACTGAATCCACTAAAGTCGGGCGCACTTCGAGAGATGCAAGCAAGCCCGGTACGAAATCGGAGGAAGGCCTAAAGTCGAAGCTGGCTATAAACTCTAGGCTTTGTCTTTCAACAAACAACGGGCTTAGGGTCAATTTCTTTCGGCTCAACGCGTCTGCCACTACGTTGCCTTTGCCCGGAGTATAGGAGATTTCGAAATCGTACGAGGCAAGAAACTCCATCCATCTTTGTTTCCTCAAGTTAAGATCCTTCTGCGAGAAAAGATATTTCAACGATTTATGGTCAGTGTAAAGTTCGAACTTCTCACCTAGGAGATAGTGTCGCCAAGACTTGAGTGCAAAGACGATGGCGGCTAACTCAAGATCGTGGGTTGGGTAGTTCTTTTCGTGCACCTTCAATTGCCTCCCGCCATAAGCTACTACCCTTCCTTCTTGCATTAAGACGGCGCCTAGCCCTGTCCCACATGCATCCGTATAAACAGTGAACATCTTGCTCCCATCTGGCAGCGTCAAAACTGGGGCTGTTGTGAGAGCCCTTTTTAGTCGTTGGAAAGCAAACTCGCAATCCAAGTTCCAATTGAACGCTAGGTTCTTCTTAGTCAATTTCGTGAGCGGAGCTGAGATTTTTCGCAAAATCCCTTATGAACTTCCGATAGAAACCTGCTAGTCCTAGAAAACTTCGGACCTCAGTTGCATTCCTTGGTGTCTTCCAATCCTGTACCGCTACTACCTTAGCAGGGTCCACCGCTAACCCTTGTTTGGATTCTATGTGCCCAAGGAACCTCACCTCTTCTCTCCAAAAGTGGCATTTGGAGAACTTGGCTTTTAGTTGATGGACTCGCAAAGTTTCCATGATTGCCCTTAGGTGCTGAGCATGTTCCTCTTCACTCTTTGAGAAGATAAGGATATCATCTACGAAGACCACTACGAATTTGTTGAGGAAATCTCTAAATACCCTACTCATCAGGTCCACGAAGTAAGCAGGTGCATTTGTCAAGCCGAAAGGCATGACAAGCCATTCAAAGAAACCGTCTGGGGTTCTGAACGCCGTTTTATCGATGCTATCTTCAGCTACCCTTAGCTGATGAAAACCGGTTGCTAAATCGAGTTGGGAGAAAACAGACGCTCCTACAAGCTGGTCAAACAAATCGTCAATTCTAGGGAGAGGGTGCCTATTCTTTTTCGTTAGCTTGTTGAGCTCCCTATAGTCAACACATAGACGGAGTGAACCATCTGCCTTTGTAGCGAACACCACCGGAGCGCCCCATTCTGAAATGCTCCTCCTAATGAACCCCTTTTCTAGAAGCTCTTTAATCTGTTTACTGAGCTCTTTCCTTTCTCGTGGAGCCATATGTCTAACGGGCAACGCAACGGGCTTTGCATTATCTACAAGATATATGCGGAAGTCTATTTCCCGCTTTGGAGGCAAGCCCTTCACCTCTTCGAAGACATCCGGATATTCCCGGACCACTCTAACTGATTGCAAATTTTCAACGGAGGCATCTAGCGATTCAAGATAACTAAGCATAACCGCATACGAGGGATTACAAGAAATTTCCAAAGTATTACCGAGCTGGGTTAGGAGCCTAACAACCCTTTTCTCACAATCAAGGATGGCCCCGTTACTGGATAGCCAATCCATACCCAAAATCAAACCATACCCCGAAAAGCCCAAAACAAAGGCACTACATTGAAATTCTACACTTAGAATAGAAATTTTCAATCCCACACAGATCATAGACAAATGAGCTGGGCCCCCAATTGGGTTTGAAACAATTAAGGGGTCCTCTACCATACTAGTTTCTAGGTGCAGAGATTCTACTAAAGCAGATGAGATAAAGGAGTGTGATGCGCCAGAGTCAAATAAAGTGCGAACGGGGTGATCATAAAGATAAACTACACTTTCTACAGAAGTATTTATACCTCGCTGTTGCAGAGGTGGCGCTTCTAGCACATGGACCTGTGCCCCTGGGGTGGATCCAGCCCTCTGCCCCTGTCCTCGTTTCTTTGGGCAGTCCTTAGCCCTATGGCCTGTCTCACCGCAAGAAAAGCACCCACCATTCTCCTTGGCCTTCTTTTTCCGGCAGTCCTTTAGTAAGTGCCCCACTTTGCCACAGAAATTGCACTTCCTCTTCTCTTTGTTGCCTTTCCCGCCCTTCTTAAAGTCTGTCTTCTTGGGCTGCAAACCCTCTTTCTTCTTGCCCTTATCCTCTTCATTCAGCAATGCCATTTGCACCAATCTTTCATACGTGGCTCCCATGGGTATATGGGTCATGGCCAAACTGTGTAATGGCTCATTTAACCCTTTGACGAAACGGAGAGCCTTCTTGTGCGGGGTGTTGACTAGGTCAAGCCCAAACCTAGCCAGCTCATCGAACTGATTCACATACTCTCTGACCGCCTTGTCCCCTTGCTTAAGAAATAAGAATTTTTCCAACTGCAAACTTCTTTCCGCATCTGAGAGAAATTTAGTCTCAAACCTTGCCCTAAAGTCCTCCCATGTCTCCACTGGTCTTTTAGCATTAGTGACTTCCCACCAGTAGGAAGCCTCGCCCTTCAATAGCCACACTGCCAACTGTACATTTTGTCTATCTTCTACCTCAAAGATGATGAATAGGTCCTCAGTTTCTTTCAGCCAATTTCTAGCTGCTACGAAGGACTCAGTTCCATGGAAATCCCTTCCTCCCATAGCTTTAAAATCTTTACATATCTTAGCAAACGTGTTTCCCCGAGGAGGAGGTGGAGGAAAAGGTGCCGCTGCGGCTGGATGATTTCCTTCAGCTGGGGGAGGAGGAATGGTAGGACCTGGCTGAGTGGCCCTTGCTTCTAAGAACCGTCTAAACCAACCAGGTATTGGCACCCCTTCCGGCAAGTTAAGTTCTTGGGACATGCTGAAACAAAAAGGATAGATTCAAAACGAAGGATAAGAGATAGTTCCTATGGCTTTGGGGGGTGGACTTTGCCTTTTTAAAATAAAATAATATTTTTCTTTTAAAAATGCTTCTTTAAATTTCCTTTTTGAAAATAATTTTTCAAAACTTTTTATCTTATCTGGTAAACCTATGCTCTGATACCAAGTGAAACACCCCACCTCCGTTAGGGTCACTCTCAAAGGGAATGCCCTAATTTTGGTGGAGGTTTATAAGTACAAGTCACAGATATACAAGACAGATATAAGAACACATATTTGTAAACAGCGGAAGAACAACAAACTTTATTTCATAAAGTCAAATACGTGTTACAACAACATCCTTTCCAAAAACATAACATAAAACTTTCATAATCTGTCTTGAGTACATTATTTAAAGAAGCATAAATAAAACATAGATAAACTGCAAAAGCCCCATAGTGGATTGTCCAAAGCCATAGTTCAAAACAGGAAAGTCCAAGCAATACATTTCTCTTCTTCAAGCTGGATGTTAAGGTTGGTCAAGCTGCTGTGTTCCCTCCCTGAGGACCTTGGGGGGGGGGGGGAAACGGAAGAAAAGAAGACGAAAGAAAAGCAGAGTCAGACATAAAGCCTGAGTAAGTCTAGTACTATTTTGTCTATGAATAAAGAACTGGGTATGATAAGTATAAACAAGAAGTGGGCAAGCACTATAAACTTGGTTAAGTTGTCTAGGGTCGAATATACTATCGTACCCCATGTTAATCTCTGAACCCATATAAACTAGTTTCCAACTGGCACCCCAAAATCAGGGTGATGTGATCCATTCTATGATGATCGGCTCCTACTCGCATAGTTACATGTGTCTTACGGCCCCCGATGTTGTAGTTACCTATGCTGGTCCCACCATGGGGTGTATCAAGTCCCATAGTGGCAACCCGACACAACCTTAGAGTGCACAGGTATGCAACTGGTGTCCAGTGCCTTATTTTTCTGCGCCGGAGTGTGTGCACGCCCGCACTCCGTTAGAACCTACACTGCTACACCACCGCCGTCGCTTTGACCTCTTACAATCAGCCCAGTAATCGTGCCCCACCCTGCCTAGTTTCAGGGTATCCTGATACACCTTCTAGGGTTACTGCTGAAAAGGGTCCCCCGTTACTAGGTTTTCTATCTCTAGCCAACATGCTAAGTTGGTTAAGTGTTTCCTAACCTAACCCCCACCAGTCCGTTTTGTTTAGCATGTTCCATTTTGATTAAGTCTTTAGTTCACTTAATCCTATCAATCCTGACTCAGCCTTAATTGTCTTATTAAGGCCCTGACCTCTCACATTAGACAGGTATTGTTGTGGCTGCCTGTTGCCGGTTAGTTCCGGGCAGTCTTACGCCACAACTCAGTCTAACCTCGGGTCCTTGCTGGGCTCCATGTTTAACCTCCCACATTGGATAGGTATTGTTGTGACTACTGGACAGCCGGGCGGTTCCGGGCAGGTTTACATCACAACTCAATCCAACCTCGGGTTAAACACATCGTATGTTCTACATTTACATATTTTGTCATTCCTCTTTATTTCTTATATGTAAATATTTGCGGCCCATTATTAAGTTAATGGTGTAAAGGTTACACCAATCATGGGCCCAACCCATACTTGAACTTGGGCCCTTCTATTTTATATTTTCATTCATTAGTAATTTTAACCCAACGTTATTTTCCCCCGTTTAACACGTCCGTTTATATATATTTTGGGCTTAGCCTTTTAAAGCCCAAATTAGCCATGCGAAAAGGGGAGGCTTAAAGCGTAATTACATACACAAAGAGGGGAATGTGAGCGCATGAACTTGCAATACGACGTTGGAAATACAAAATAGAAACTGGTGTACTTGCATAGTGGTAACATAGGTGACATGAATCAAAGCATGTGAACTTGTAATTGAGATATCATTATTGTCACATGAACATATATTTTTATTTAGGCATAATGTCAAACATAAGCATGGCATAAATATTTCTAGCATAAGCATGACATAATGTCAAACATAAGCATGGCATAATATCAAACATAAGCATGGCATAAGTATAGTTAAATTTGTTCACATAACCATGGCATAAATATTTCTAACATGAAATCATGATTCTTACTTTAGCCATGTAAACTTACAAAAAGGGACCTTTTGAACCTAACCTAGCCATGTACCACATATGTCATCATATAATTCTTGTAAACAAGATAGACCTAATCATGGTTGCCAAATATCAATCATAGCCTAGCCATATTCATAAGTTTGCAAATAGGTTTTCTAGTACAAAAGCATGGCTTAATACATAATGCCAAATTCTCAACATAATTTCATACGGATAATAACCAAACTTGTTCCAATTACTTACAAAATGATTTATGCACAAAAATATACATCATGGTGGCATAGAAGCAAACCCCAAACTTGCATGAATTTAAATCAACTACATACATGTAGCTTCAACATGGATTACATAATTTGCGAAATATTCCAAACGTATACTTGCATAGAACTACCGCATGTAGTTCTTTATAATGAATAACATAATTCATAAATATCCAAACGTATATAATATTTCAAATTGATAAGAACGCACAAATATGAATTACTTTATTGCCACAATTCAAGCATACAAACCAACACAATTGTTTATTCATACCAAAGTAATACTCTACTTACAATGGTGTGATGAATTCTCTAATTTAGGGATTGAAGACGCAAATTCCTTTGTTGAATTGATTTGTTTAGGTTGCTTTAAGCTTTAGAATCTTCCTCCTAATCCTCTCTCCAATTTGGTGGCTACTCCTAGTCGTTCCTCAGCAACATGGCGGCTATGTTCTTATTTTTGAATGAATAGATTAGGGTTTAGTCTAGGGTTGTTTATATAGAGGTTAGTAACTGATTAGGACCATTGATGTTGCTTGGATTGATCGTAGCCATTCATTCTAAGGAGAGACCAATTAAAACTTGCCACCTAGCCCTAGTGACAAAGCAGACCACAGAAAATCGACCACATAGAGAATAGGCCAGCCGGGTTAGACTGGGCTCGACCTGGGTCTGGACCAGGTCGACACCCCTGTCGACAGCCCTGTCGACAGGCCTGTCGACCTGGTTAGACCAGGTCGACAGCCCAGTCGACTTGGTGGGTCAGGCGGGTGTTTTTCCGCCCTGGCCCATTGGGCCCCATTTTCGAATTTAAACCTGATTTATTCTGTTTGAATTTAAACTTGATTCTCAAACTTCCGAAGGCCATATCTTCTTCATACGGACTCCGTTTTTCGAAAACTCGGACTCTATTTCGCGTATTTTTCCGAGACGAACGCAATGGCGTATCCCGTTTCCCTTAGTTCTTTGATTTCAGATTAATTATACTTTAATTTGTTAATTTCACAATTATAGAATTTGCGGGGTGTTACAATTTTATTATACTAGAGAATATAAAAATGTGAATTTTTTATATGTAGTTAATACGGCCGACCAAAGTGGCAAAAGGCGAGCATGACGAAGATTTCCTACATATGAAGAGTCGCCGCGTTTGATTTAGCTTCCTGGTGAGAACTCCTCACTTTTATTTTTATTTGTTTTCTAGTTGAAATATATACTAGGATGCAGACGGTTCTTAGCAGCACCCGACACCTGTCGTCCACAGACCATGAATGACTTGTTTGTTTGATTGATGTGTTGTGAAAATTGATTGTGTAATGTGGAATGGATAAATACTTTATAGTTAAAAATATAATTTTTAACGTGTATATAAAATAAATAAATATAAACAAATCGGACGATTTGTTTATGTACACACATTTGACTGATATGATTGGGACGATAAATTTTACACATCGCCCAACTACACAAATAAAAATCTGTGTTTGTTGATTTGAAACCCTACACGAGTGTTGGGATGATATTTGGCATACACCGATACCAATTATTTAGCTGTATGTCGATCGATGGGGTTGATAGACTGTGTAAGCGTTAATTATTTATTTTTAATGCTTATGCAGTTGTGCGGTGCACTCTGGATGATGGTTCATAATTTATCACTGCTATTATATACATGTGTTGTATGGAATCCATATAATTAACATTATACGGTAATTGATTGGGCCTCATTCCAATTTGGAAAATAAAGAATATTATAAAATGAAAATTCACGTGTTGAATAGAATAAAAATTCATGTGTTGAATAAAATATATATTCATGTGTTGATTAAAAGAAAACTCATGTGTTGAGAATACTCTTGTGTTGAAAATATTCATGTGTTGAACGAAATATTTATACAATAAAATTCACTTTTTTATTGTGAGTAAGAATTAATAAATATTCATGTGTTGAATAAAGTATATATTCATGTGTTGAAGAAAATATTTATTTGTTGAATAGAATAACGAAGTTATTGAAATATATAAAGCCGTGTTGATTAGATATGCGCCATTTTGACGCGAACGATATTTATATCGATTTTATTCATTTTTATAATGAATATCGAAAAGGAATAGATTCCAAAATATAATGTTTTGAAAATATTATCATTTATATATCGATGTTAGGGGATATTCGATTTTGATTAGAAATTGAATAGGAAGTAGAAATCGTTTTGAAAACGAATTTAAAACAATTTATAAAATACGTTTTGAAAGGAAATCGATGAAATATATAATATATATATTATATATATAATGGCCTGAATATAACGCGTCGTGGCAGTTCGCGAATTTCGACCATTGACTTCGAATGGACAGTACGGGAGATCCAACCGTCGGATTCCATTTATATTATTAGTCAGATATGGAAGTTTATATCGATTATATATATCGATTTGTTTTCCATGAAGATTCCATTGTAAATGGAATGGGATTTTGGGTTTATCGTGAGTCGTGTTTTAAACGGCATTGGTTCTTTAACCCATTTAAAGACAGGATATGATTTCCCAAGATAAATTATCATTGATAGTTATTTTTGGGAAGATTAAAACCAAGTGGAGTTTTAATGAATCTTTAATTAGATTGAAATGATCGAGAATGGAGTATCACCAGTTTTGCTCCATGCGATAGTTAAATCTTTAATTAGAATTGAACGTGAAATGGTAATTGAATTTACTGATAACACCGTGGTGTTAGATATGAAGTATTACCAGTTTTACTTCATGGGATGAATAGGTCGGGGTTGGAAAATTTAACAAGTGATTACTTCAGTAAGGTTCGCTAATCCCGACTAGTTTGGAGAAACCATAATTTGGTTTGAATTGATATTCAAAAGAAGATTAAAGAATAAATTTAAAGAATTTATCTTTGATAAAATTAATGGGAACCTTTCCCAAAGTATAAGAATATTTGAATAAAAGAATATTCTGAATTGGAATGAGGCGTATGTTGTGTTTGTGTAACACTTGTTTATTATATACGCAAGTTATTCGGAAAGGCCGGGTTTATACCATTCTGAATAACTGATTCGACGATAAGTCGACGATGAAGACGGTGGTTGAAGACCGGAGGTCTTCACATCATTTGGATAATTACTGATGATCTTGATTGGGTTGTACACCCAAGAGAAGGGAATCATTTGGTGATCGTCCAGACGTACTTGGAGATCGATGAATATGTGAGGTACATGGTGCCTCTAGTTTCGTTCAGACCCAGAACGGACTTGTAAATGGACTGTGTGTCTGACATTGGATAACATTCTGTGTGATTGATGGATATCGGTTGCATGGAGTGGTTTTCCTGTGTGGCATGCTAAGATGCAAATGATCAAGGCTTCTGTTGAAAAGCAAAGTCTTGTAGTAGATGATCAAAGCACCGCCTGTGTGGCACAGCCTTATGTAGCATCAATTCGCAAGCCTCACACCTCGGTTGAGAACCAGAAATGGGAGAGGACATCAGGGAGGGCATGCGTTTCCTTCTAGTTAGGGTGGTGTCAGTGACCTACCAGCGCTGACATTTATATTATTTTCACCTGTGTGGTTGTTGGATTGCGAGGCGCCTCGGATATATTGGTGACTTTGTGGAGCCAATGGAGTCATTTGGCTCATTTACACCCCCAAAGGGCGGGGAAACGCAGTGTTCGGGCATTTTGACCCACATCGGTGGACCGGCCCTGCCGATCCAAGGTTTGACAGAGTACTTGCCTGAGACATAGGCTAGATTGTCTCGAAGCGGTGAGGACGATCCCTTGCCTCGGTTCACAGATGGAAATCCAATTTCCAATACGTGATTTTGCGGTTTTGATTGTAGAACCTATATATGGCGACATAGTGGTATGGGGCACTTATGCCGTCTATGATTGATACTTATGAATGAAATTGTTTTGACACTATACACTTATTGTAATAATAAAAGATGAAATTAAGCGTATCAAGCATCTTTCGCTATTATAAGGTAAAACCCTATCCTCCGGCTTGTGTTGCATTGTGTGATGGGACCTGGGTCTTATGATAGCTTCATTGTTCTTTATTTAGCATTGCACTGTTGTTTTATGCACTGGTATTCTTGGGAGGACACCCGTTCCCTGTTATACGGAGTGGTCCCTTGATATACCTAACTTTAAAATAAAGATTAATAACTGTTTTAGTTCTCACACCAGTCACATGACTGACCTGGAGTTTATTGTTTTAACCTAAACTCTGGGTGCCCCTATTTTCCATGGGCAGCTAGTAGTTTTTGTTTTGCAGATTTATATTCACAGGATCCTGATTTACAGCTGGAATGATATCCGGAAAGCTCTGTATCTGTATATTCTTTTCAGTTGTGTTTTGTATTATTTTTCCGCTGCATTGTAATTTGTAAATCTCTGATATTTATCGAATGTGTAATATTTATTCATACTCTGTATATTTTTGTATTCTGATGAATTGTTGTAATAAGCAATGAAATGTTCTTCTGTTTGTGTTCCAATTTGTCGTGTTCTCAAAACAGTCAGGGGTTTCAAACGGTCTTGGTCGGTCTAGCGATCGTTTCAGATCGAGTGAAATTCTCAATTGTTACAAAAATAGTACTTGAAAAATTTGTAACTTTATTGCAGCGAAAACAGAAATAAGTTTGGTTACATCTCCAAACCCATCGCACCAAAACCACGTACATAATATCAGTCTTGTACAAAATCCATCAGAGTACATAATTTTCAAAACCATAATCCCCAATCCAAAATGCCATATGAAAGAGGAACAAAGCTAAGCATTACTTTCATCACTTCAAGCAGGAAAGTCTGAATCAAGCTTCAACACTCCCACATTAGGAACCTAGTGGGGGGAGGGGGAAGGAAAGAAAAGAGGCGAAACAAAAAGGGTCAGACGTAAAGTCTGGCTAGTCCAGTGACTTTAACAATATAATTAGTAAAGCAACATCATAAGAACATAAACTGGATATAAGAGATGACTGTAACATAAGCAGATATGACAAGGTAACAAGATGAACAAGATGTAACGTTGATTGCACTTCTAACCTCTATAAGATATTCTCTGCACCGCACCAATACTAGTTTCATACTAAAAGATGATCCCTCTTATCTAACTAGAATGATGATAGTTTCCTGTACTTATAGCTACCATCATAGGTAATCAACGTGCACCTATCACCACTAGATGTATCCACTATCCTCCTTGTTCGATTATGTACCCCTAGTTGCTACCATAGGTAACCAATATGCACCTATCACCACTAGATGTACCCTCCCTATTCAATTGTACCTCTAGCTGCAATCATAGGAAAACAATATGCACCTATCACCACTAGATGTACTCTCCCTATTCAATTATGTACCTCTAGCTACTATCATAGGTAACCAATCTGCACCTATCACCACTAGATGTACCCACTACCCTTCCCATTCGATCGGCTCCCTAACCTCGTAGATACCTGTGCTAGTCCCACGATAGGGTGTATCACTCCCTATGGTGGCAACCCTGATACTACTGAAATGCACAGCTTATACCTACACGATGCAACAACGTCTTACCTACTAGCGCGGACCCACGCACGCACATGACTCCGTTGGACTTGCACTGCCATCGCTAACTCTTTATTGTCCTCTTACAATCAACCCCAGTAAGCATGTCCCTGTCCTCGACCTAGTTCGAGCTCATATAGATATTGAAATTGGTTACTGGTTGAAAAGGGTCCACACACTTGACACAAGCTTCCCTCCTAAGCTTGGTCCCCACTAGGAATTCCCACTTAACCCCTTTTTTATCCCCATGCCTTATCACATGTCTCATCTTGGTTGAGTGCTTTTATTATGTTTCACATGCTACCCATGTCACCCACTTAACCCTTTTTTATTCCCATGTCTTACCATATGTCTTATCTTGGTTAAGTGTTTTTAATATGTTTCACATGCTACCCATGTCACCCACTTAACCCTTTATTATTCCAATGTCTTACCACATGTCTTATCTTTGTTAAGTGTTCATTAATTCATTATAACTGTAATCTTACAAGACCTCCCACATTAGATTGCCGTTTGCGGTTGTTGGATATGTCGGGCGGTTCCGGGCTGGCTTATACCACAATCCGAATCTAACCTTGTGTCTTTGCTTTATTACGCGTCTAATTTCTTCCTTGGACCTCTCACATTAGATTACCAAATTGCGGTTGCGGGATATGCCAGGCGGTTCCGGGTAGGCTTATACCGCAATTCGAATCTAACCTTGAGTCTTAGGCGTTCATTATCACTTTCTTGATTCAAGTCCCAATTTCAAATCTTGGATTATAGTGATTTCCAATTACCCATAAATTCCAATCCAATTTTTGCTTATAATTCTAATCCAATTTATACCTATAATCCCATGTATACAAGTTATACCAAATTATAGCCAAATCAATTTGTGTTCATTGTTATTAACAATTTATTCGAAGTCTCATGTATACAAGTTATAATCAATTATGCCCAACCCAATTTATGCCAAACCTCATGTATACAAGTTATACTCAATTATGCTCAACAATTTATGCCAAATCTCATGTATACAAGTTATACTTGATTATGACCAAACCAATTTCCATATTCATCAACAATTTATGCCAAATCTCATTTTATTGCATATTTTCCAAACTTTTCCCAATCGTTCCAATGTTATTCGTACGTAAATCTCAATGCAATATGTTAGGCTCGAAGTTAACCTAATCTCATAAAGAAAAAGGAAAAGAAGAAGAGAAGAGAATCAAAATTGGCATAAACATATAAATGAGCATGTGAAATGAATAACGACAAAGTAGATCAGATAGGCATATGATAATAGCAATTGGGTATGAATCTAAAGGATAACAAATTACATAACTTGATATTATTCATCTTATTTACAGGCATATACATCAGATCCAATTTACAATCCTATCACAATTACTTTTTAATTAAATTATATGTGAAAGTAACATAGACTCACGGTGACAGGATTCCTAGAAGAGAGAATTAATCGTTATGGTAGCAATTCTGATCTTGAATAATCTTCTAATTTGATTATTGAAGAAGAACTATCTGTAAATCTCTACTTTGATTTTGGTTGGAGAAGAAAAGCTAGGTTAATTTAGATTAGAGCTGCATGGAGGCACCATGAATTAGTGTAATGAAATTACGGTTTGGTTTAGGTGCTTATTTATAGGTGTATGGGGTGAACTAGGACCTTTAGATTAGACTAGGAGCCATTAGAACCATTCAAAACAGAAAAACACATCATCTCGAAGCTGTTCAGAAATTTCCGTCCAGATCTAAAAAGGGGTCGAAACCCCTTAGGAGTGTCGACACCCCTGGGCGGGATTTTTCCCGCTCTCTCTTACTTTTTTTTTGAATTTTGAATTATTTAATTTAATTATTTATTTTAATTCTTCATATCTTTTAAATCTTTTGAGCCTCATAACTTTTTCATACAGTGTCCAATTCACGCAAACTCGGACTCTATCCCAAGCAGAATTCCGAGACGAAAATAATGGCGCAACCCATTTTACTTAGTTCTTATTTTAAAAATTAAGTGTTCTTAAATTTGTTAATTTTAATGTTTTAAAATTACGGGGTGTTACATTCTCCCCTACTTATAGGATTTTGTCCCCGAAATATCCAAGTTAAGAAGAATGTATATCCTACCATCCAACATCCATCTACTAATCCATCAACCACAAGCATCCACTGTCCTTAAAAGATTTCTAATGCTATATGAACATATGAAAAAGTGTGTGTATATATCCCTTATCTAATGCAAAGATCAGGCAGTCAACTAATTCAATTGACCTCCTTAATGCGAGTTATGTTAGTGCCATGAGTCCAACATGTATGCAATTATTCCTAATGCACTTTATAACTTCTATATGAGTGCACAATCATTCACTCAAATGCAACATGCATATGATAACACATTCAATATACATCCATTAACTTAAATATGCACACTCATTCATATGCAATATGAAAGTGATTGAGCCAATCTAGTGCCTAATGTGTGTGTAAATGCATCCACGAGCAACCACTAGAAAACACTTACATCCACTTGCATCCACCAAACATAACATGTCTCAAACACATGTTTACAACCATAGGATTTTCTACCTAAAGATCAAAGATATAATTGAGAGGATACACTAAATGATAGAACAAGTATAAACAAAGTGGTAGAAGAAGGAGAAGTTAAGAACATACCCTCAAAAAGGAAAGGGTACGACGCACATATCTTGTCTTCTATTTCCCAAGTCGTGTCTCCTTGATCATCTCCCATTGGAGTTTAACCAACTTGACCTCTTGGTTGCGTAATTTCTTGACCTCCGATCCAAGGATGCATGTAGGAAATCGTCTAACCGTGGCATCTTGCTCTACTTCCACTTCTCTAAGCATGCTCGGATCTACTACTTCCGCAGTATCATGTAAACACTTCCTCAAATGCGACACGTGAAATACATCATGAATGCCACTAAGCTTCTTGGGCAACTTCAATCTGTAGGCCATCTATCCAATTCCTTCTGTAATGGGGAATGGCCCTACGAATCTTGGTGCCAATTTCCCTGCGGATCCAAAGTGATCTGCATTCCTCAATGGTGATACTTTAATATAAAACGTGTCTCCAACCTCGAACTCAAGATCGGCTCATCTCTTATTAGCGTATGACTTTTGCCGGTCTTGTGTTGCCTTCATGCGTCTTCGAATCAATTCTATCTTCTCCAAAGTTTCTCTAATCATCTCGGGCCCAAGCAAAATCTAATTCGTAGATTCCCACCAACAAGTTGGTGTTCGGCAAGGTCATCCATATAGAACTTCAAAAGGTGCCATGCCAATACTAGTCTGATAGCTGTTGTTATAGGCGAACTCTACTAATGGAAGATGTTCCTTCCATGTCCCTCCAAAGTCCAAGATGCATAACCTCAAAAGATCTTCTAGAATCCGAGTCACTCTTTCTGTTTGGCTGTCCGTCTGAGGGTGATAAGCGGTGCTCAAACACAATTGCGTTTCTACCGCCTCTTGCAAGCTCTTCCAAAACTCACTAGTGAAATTGGGATCTCGATCGCTTACGATACTAGAAGGTATGCTGTGTAGACGAACTATCTCTCGGAGATAAATACATGTTAACCATGTCGCTGTTCTTTTACTCTTAATGGGAACGAAATGGGCACTCTTGGTAAGTCTATTTACTACTACCCAAATCTCCATATTACACTTCCTTGACCTCCGCAACCCATCAATGAAATCCATGGAAACACTTTCTCATCTCCAATGTGGAACCTCCAAAGGGTGAAGCAAACTGCCAGGCTTCTTTTGCTCAGCCTTGACTTGCTGGCACACTAAGCATCTAGAAACAAACTCTGCCACGTCCTTCTTCATTCCGGCCCAAAAGAAAACTTCTTACTTCTGTTGCGTTCTTTGGGATCTTCTGTTCTTGGATTGCCACTACCTTCGCGAGATCCATAGCTATCCCTTCTTTAGAGACCACATTCCCTAAGAACCTTACTTCCTCCAAAAATGGCATTTTGATAAATTAGCCTTGAGTTGATGTGCTCGAAGTGTCTCTAAGAATTCCCTAAGATGTAGGGCATGCTCTTCCTCGCTTCTAGAGAATATCAAGATATCATCCACAAGGACTACCACAAACTAGTTTAGAAACTCCCTAAACACCCTACTCATCAAATCTACAAAATATGCGGGTGCATTCGTCAAACCAAAAGGCATGACGAGCCACTCGAAGAAACTGTCGGGAGTCCTAAAAGCAGTCTTATCTATACTATCCTCAGCTACCCTAAACTGATGAAAACCTGTAGCTAAGCCCAACTGCGAGAAAACTGAAGCACCAACCAACTGATCGAACAAATCACCTATTGTTGGAAATGGGTGTCTATCCTTCTTCGTGAGCTTATTCATCTCCCTATAGTCCACGCACAATCTAAGAGAACCATCAGCCTTTGTAGCGAAAGCAACCGGAGCACCCCATTCCGAAATACTTCTTCTAATGAACCCTTTTCTCAAGCAGCTCCCCTACTTGTTTACTGAGTTCGTTGCTCTCTCTCGGAGCCATGTGGCGCACTGGAAATGCAACTGGCTTTGCATTATCTACTACGTATATATGGAAGTCTATCTCGTGCCTTGGGGGTAAACCCCGAACCTCATCAAAGATGTCATCATACTCACGGACTACTTGTAACACCCCGTAATTTTCAATATTAATGTTCACAAATTAAATAATAATTAATATCAGATGTGAGAATTAAGGAAAACAGGTTGCGGCATTGTGTTTGTCTCGGAATTCTGTTTGGGATAGAGTCCGAGTTTGCGTGAACTGGACTTCGTATGAAGAAGTTATGGCCATCGGAAGTTTCACTAAAATTCAAAACAGATTTCAAAAATTCAAATTTCAAACTCAGATGGGCTAGGCAGGAAAATTCCCGCCAGGGGCCAGGTCGACCAGGGGGTCGACCTGGGGGTCGACCAAGGGGTCGACCTGCCCCTCCCCCCGGAAAGATTTGTTTGATGACAATTTTTTGACTCTTGGCTAAGTCATTAGGGCTGACTTGTCACCCTATCTTGACTGAATGGCTATGGTTCATTCTAGGTTGATCGGATGGCCTAAATTAATCCTAAACTCTATAAAAACACATGTAGAATCAAACCCTAAAATCAAATAAAAATTAGAATCATGGCCTCCATGCTGTCACCTTGCAACCTAGAATAGCCGCCACCAATTAGAGAGGAAGAAAAGCTAATCAATTCAATTCTAAACTAAACCGCAACAAACTGTCTTCTTCAAAGGAAAGCTAAATCAATTTCAGAACTCAAATTTCAGAACTCAAGACCTTCTTTGAGTTGTGAGTTTGATTTCTTTAATAAGATAATTAACAATTTAATTTGGTTGAGTTATGATTTGGGATTATATGGTTATGTTGTGAATCATTGACTGTTATGTTATTATCTATGTTTTAAATCTGTTATGCTACTATCCATGTTGTTATTATCTATGTTGTAAAGCTGTGATGTTATTTTGTAAATCAATTCATATGCTAGTTTGGTTATGTTGGTGGAACTAATTCATGTGTTAAGTTATATGTAAAGTTTAACTTGATAATTCTACATACAAGTTAGGATGTTAATTGAGGCATGTTGTAACACCCCACCTCCGCTAGGGTCACTCTTTCGGGGGCACTAGCTTCTAGGGGGCGCTAGAACTGGGTAAGCATGCATAATGATATATCAAGGTAGAACAAGAACATAAATATATATGTAAAACAGAGTAAGTGAGAATAAAACAGCGAAATATCTCAAACCATCTCAAAACAAGTCTAGTACATCATAAAGTCAACTGCCAAAATAAACATGTCTAGTACATCATAAACAGAAATACTGAAATACATAGTGCTATCCCCAAAATAAAGATGATAAACCATAGCGAGCTCAATGTCCAGACATACATGAGCTATCCAGCAAACAAGCAAGCGATCCAAGCTAAGCACCACTATTCCCTCCCTGAGAACCTGGGGGGGGGGGGGAACGGAAGAAAAGAAGCGAAAGAAAACAGGTCAGTCAAAAAGACTGGTAAGCCCTACTACGATCAGTCTATAAACTAATAAAGTTAGCATCATGATGGAAACTGAGATGAACATACTGGCAATAGATAAAGGTGTCATCACATAAAGAAGATTAAGCTTTGCACCACAGTGTACTAGCGAACTAACATAACAGGTATTGATCCCTCAGCCCAAACTTTGGCCCAATAACATGAGGTGACCTTAATACAAGGTCCAGCCCAACGGTCTAGTCGATCGGCTCCCTATAAACCTAACACGTCAAGTGTTGGTGTCCATACGGCCCACATATGGTTGTAGTCAGACTGTGTTGGGTCCAACTTCGGGTGTATCAAGCCCTCGGGTGTCAACCCCAGACACCTAAGCAATAATGCACAGTCTAAACCTACTGGTACTCGTGCCTCGAGTTTGTCCAACACCGGACTACGTGCACGTCCGTAGCCCGCCTGGACCCGCACCGCTGTACCACTCAGCCGTCGCTTTGGTCGCTTACATCAGTCCAGTAATCGTGCCCCGCCCTAGCCTAGCCTCTAGGGTTGTGAATGATACCAAACTGGGATTACTGCTGGAACAGACCACGTTGCTAGGGTTTTCTAAGAGGGTTAAGTGTGGTTTAACCCCTCACTAATCATGGATTAAATTAGTTAAGTGTAACCAACAGTTCACCACTTAACCCCATTTAATCCCTCGTATCCCCAAAATTGGTTAAGTATTAGTGGGCCATGACTTAACCCTAATCAAGAGGCATTAATTAATTTAATTGTGCCTTAACCTCTCACATTAGACTTTGTTGCGGTTACCTAGTTAAGCCGGTGGGTTCCGGGTAGATTTACACCACAACTTGGTCTAACCTCGGGTCTTGGCACCACATGACCAACTTCTCACATTGGATCCTATTGTTTGTAGCCACTAGTTAAGCCGGTAGGTTCCGGGTAGAATTACGCTACAAACTCAACCCAACCTCGAGTTGGCCACACTTATGTTTTCTAAGTGTCATGTCCACTTTATTTTCAAAACATAATTACAAGTTTAACAAATACTTGGGTAGACCTAACTTAATAGGTAAATTCCCAAGGGGTAGACCTAACTTAATAGGTAAATTCCCAATCTTATATTTTCATGTATTTTAAGTTTTACCCAACCCCCCCAACGTCATTCTATCGCTTACATATTCGTCATAACGCATAAAGGATAGAAAGAGGGAACTTGGCACAACATACATGATGAATCTTACATATCATAATAAACATGCATAACATGTTGGACTTGCATAACTTAGCATAGTGAACTTGCATAAACATGCATAACTTGTTAAACTTGCAAATCATGGCATAGTGAACTTGCATAAACATGCATAACTTATCAAACATGTGTAACATGGCATAGTGAACTCGCATAAGCATGCATAACTTATTAAACATGTGTAACATGGCATAGTGAACTCGCATAGGCATGCATAACTTATTAAACATGTGTAACATGGCATAGTGAACTCGCATAAGCATGCATAACTTATTAAACATGTGTAACATGGCATAGTGAACTCGCATAAGCATGCATAACTTATTAAACATGTGTAACATGGCATAGTGAACTCGCATAAGCATGCATAACTTATTAAACATGTGTAACATGGCATAGTGAACTCGCATAAGCATGCATAACGTATTAAACATGCATAAATCCCAACTTTCATCACATATTAACTTTAGAGTTTCTAAAATGAAGGTAAGAGGGCTTACAAATATTATGAAGACACAAATCTACAAGTAAAGATTGAGAAGCCCTTTATGCAAGCATAAAAACCCAAAACAAAGCTCCAATAAGAAACACCCTTAACAAAAATCCCAAAAACTCTAGCTTAGCTAATAAAACTTGCAACTTGATGATGTATGCAAGCTAATGATCATTCATACAACTTAGAAATGCTTGTATGAACATCATAATCTTCATAGGAATGATTTATGAAGAGGGTGGAGGCTAGGGTTTTTAAGTGGAGGCCATTTGAGAAATCAATTTGACATAGTTTGGTTGCTAGAATGAATAATGGGGTTTTAGGGTAGGATTATGGTCATATTTATAGAAGATTAGAGTGATATTAGCCTTAGGATTAACCCTTAGTTGAATTAGGTCCATCAGATTTCGGAATTCTCCAGAACCAAGCCACACAACCAAGCCCAGATCAGAAATGGTGCGCCAGGCAAAACTGCCCGGCCACCCCGTGTCGATAGGGCTATCGACAGGGCAGTCGACACCCTTAGACCCCTGTCGACATGCCTGTCGACTTGGGGGTCTTGGCGGGAGTTTTCCCGCCTGACGCCAGTTGTGCCCTAACCCTTGTTTTTAACTTAAAATTTAAATCTGTTTTTAATATGGAAATTTCTGAAAACTTCAATGGGCCTTAACTGGGTCATACGGACTCCGATTTTCGAAAACTCAGACTTTATTTCGCGTATTTTTCCGAGACGAACGCAATGGCACAGCCCGTTTCCCCTTGATTCAGATTTTTAAATTAAATTCTGCCTCAATTTATATCTTAACAGGTTATTAAAAATACAGGTTGTTACATTCTCCCCTCCTTAAAGGATTTCGTCCCCGAAATCTTCAAGTTTGGAAGAACATATCCTACCATCCAACATCCATCTACTCAAAAAATCATCCACGAGCAACCATTGTCCTTAAAAGATTCTAAATGTTGTATGAACATATGCAAAAGTGTGTGTATATGTACTTATCTAATGCAAAGATCAATGCAAAATATGTTAGTGAAATGTATCCATATGTATGCAAATCCCTAACATAATGTATAATATCTACATGCGTGCTCAATCATACATCCATATGCAACATCCATGTGATAGCATACAAATTTCATCCAAGAATAAGCATAAACACTCATGCACATGCAATATGAGGAGTGTGTGAGCCGATCTAGTGCCTAATGTGTATCATGCATCCACGAGTAACCACTTACAAACACTTGCAACCACTTGCAACCATCAAACATAACATGTCTCAAACACATGTTTCATCCAAAGGATTCTACCTAAGGTTCTCATGATAAGATAGACACGATGAACTAGATAAACTAGATAGACATGGAAAGATAAAGAGATTGAGAGTGTACCCTCAAAAAGGAATGGATAAAGCCTACGCATCTTCTCTTCAGTTTACCAAGTTGCGTCTTCCTCGGCTTCACCCCATTGAACCTTCACCAACTTGACCTCACGATTCCTTAGCTTCTTGATCTCTGTCCCCAAGATACGAATCGGAGCTCTCCTCAAGGTAGCTTCTTTCTCTACTTCCACATATTCTAGAACACTTGGCACAACCACCTCTGCTGACTTATGCAAACACTTCCGGAGATGCGAAACATGAAAAACATTATGCACTCCAGCTAGCTTCTCGGGCAATTCCACTCTATAGGCCATCTGCCCGATCCTCTCTACAACTGGAAACGGTCCAACAAACCTTGGGGCTAACTTTCCTACTGCTCCAAACCGAACCACATTCCGCAAAGGAGAAACCTTCACGAAAACCATATCCCCAACATCAAACTCCAAATCAGTCCTTCGCCTATCAGCATAAGATTTCTGTCTGTCTTGGGCCACCTTCATCCGTCTTCTAATCAACTCGACCTTCTCGGATGTATCTCTAATCATGTCAGGTCCAAGTATAAGCTTATCTGTAGTCTCCCACCAACATGTAGGTGACTTGCACGGTCTCCCATATAAAGCCTCAAATGGTGCCATCCCAATGCTCGCCTGATAACTGTTATTATAAGCAAATTCCACAAGAGGAAGATGGTCTTCCCAAGTACCACCAAAATCCAGAATGCAAAGCCTCAACAAGTCCTCAAGTACCCTATTCACCCTTTCTGTCTGACCGTCCGTTTGTGGGTGATAAGCCGTACTCAGGTTCAACCTCGTGCCCATAGCTTCCTGCAAACTGTTCCAGAACTGACTAGTAAAGATGGGGTCTCGGTCACTGACTATGCTAGAAGGGACTCCATGTAGTCGTACTATCTCACGAAGATATACTGATGCTAGTCCAGATGCGGTCCTTTTGCTCTTCACCGGAATGAAATGAGCACTCTTCGTAAGCCTATCCACAATGACCCATATGCTTGTATTCCCTTTTCTTGACCTTGGCAATCCGTCAACAAAGTCCATAGAAATACTCTCCCACTTCCATGGCGGGACCTCTAGAGGATGCAATAGCCCACCGGGCTTCTTCGACTCGGCTTTTACTCTCTGACAAACAACAAATCTAGAGACAAACTCTGCCACATCCTTCTTCATTCCAGGCCAGAAGAAAATGCGCTTCATATCCTTATACATCTTATCTCCACCCGGATGTATAGTCAACTTGGAGTGATGTGCTTCCTCAAGAACTTTCCTCACCAAGTCTTCCACCATCGGAACACAAAGCCTTCCGTCTCTCCTCAGCCAACCCTTATCATCTATAGAATATCGAGCAAGGTGACTAGATGTCTCCCCTCGAATCAGCTTATCCATAATCTCAATTATCTGAGGGTCTTCCTTCTGCGAAGCCCCAACTTGATCCAGAAGGGTAGGCCTGAGCTCAAGAGATGCTAAAGAACCGGTCATCGACTCAACTGCCAAAGAGAAATCAAAGGTTGCCAAGAACTCTAAATTCTTCATCTCAACAAATAGAGGACTTAGTGTCAACCTTTTCTACTCAACGCATCCGCTACAACATTCCCCTTGCCAGGGGTATAGGCTATATCAAAATCGTAGGATGCCAAGAATTCCATCCACCTTTGCTGCCTCAAGTTCGGATCCTTCTGCGAAAAGAGATACTTCAAAGACTTATGATCAGTATACAGCTCAAATCTCTCTCCCAGAAGATAATGACGCCAAGCCTTGAGTGCATATACTATCGCTGCCAGCTCTAGATCATGAGTGGGATAATTCTTCTCATGCACCTTAAGTTGCCTACCACCAAAACATATAACTCTGCCTTCTTGCATCAGAACGACGCCCAATCCCGTGCCACAAGCATCAGTGTACACGGTAAACATCTTACCACCATCGGGTAAAGCTAGAACTGGTGCTGAGGTAAGGGCTCTCTTGAGTCTCTGAAAAGCAAGCTCACAGTCCATATCCCAAGCAAAAACTAAGTTCTTCTTCGTTAACTTAGTAAGAGGAGCGGATATCTTCGCGAAGTCCTTGATGAACTTCCGGTAAAAACCTGCAAGACCTAGAAAACTTCTCACTTCGGTTGCATTCCTTGGAGTCTTCCAATCCTGCACAGCAACTACTTTAGCGGGATCCACCGCCAAGCCTTGCTTAGATACTATATGCCCAAGGAACCGAACTTCCCTTCTCCAAAAGTGACACTTGGAGAACTTGGCCTTTAACTGATGCGCTCTAAGCGTATCCATCACCTCTACAAGATGCCTCGCGTGCTCTTCTTCATCCTTAGAGAAGATCAGAATATCATCCACAAAGACCACGACAAACTTGTTCAAGAACTCTCGAAACACCCTACTCATCAAGTCCACGAAATACGCGGGTGCATTCGTCAAACCGAACGGCATAACAAGCCATTCAAAGAATCCATCTGGAGTTCTGAATGCAGTCTTGTCTATACTATCTTCAGCCACTCTGAGCTGATGAAATCCAGTAGCAAGATCAAGCTGAGAGAAAACAGAAGCACCAACAAGCTGGTCAAAAAGATCATCAATCCTCGGTAATGGGTGTCTGTTCTTCTTAGTCAGCTTATTCAACTCTCTATAGTCCACACAAAGTCGAAGAGAACCATCTGCCTTAGTAGCAAACACCACAGGCGCTCGCCATTTGGATATACTTTGTCTGATGAAGTTCTTCTCAAGCAACTCCTTTACTTGCTTGCTGAGCTCCCGTCTCTCACGCGGAGCCATGTGCCGAACGGGCAAAGAAACAGGCTTAGCATTATCCACCAGATAAATGCGAAAATCAATCTCTCGTTTAGGGGGCAACCCCTTAACTTCTTCAAAAACATATGGATAATCTCGGACCACCCTTACAGACTGAAGGGTTTCCTCTGACGAGTCGAGAGATTCAAGATAGCACAACATGACGGGATCCTTCGGATTGCATGAAATCTCTAAGGTGTTGCCAAGGCGAGTCACAAGCCTCACAACCCTATGCTCACAATCAAGAATGGCTCCATGTCTAGACAGCCAATCCATGCCCAAAATCAATCCGTATCCCCTGAAACCAAGAACATACGCACTACACAAGAACTCTACACTGAGTATAGAGATCCTCAGATCCTCACATATCATAGATAGATGAGCAGAACCCCCAATGGGATTCGAAACACAAACGGGATCATTCACTAAGCTAGTACTAAGGTGCAAACTATCAACAAGATCAGATGAAATAAAGCTATGTGATGCACCAGAATCAAACAAGGTACGAACTGGAAGATCGGAAACATAAACAAGGTTCTCAACAGAAACACTACCTCGATCGGGAACTGGAGCGGTATTGAGAGCATGAACTTGCCCTCCTGAAGGTCCAGCACGCTGAGTCTGACCCTGCCCTTTCTTCTTCGGGCATTCCTTGCTGAAGTGTCCAGTCTCACCACAGGAAAAACATCCACCACTAAGCTTCCTTTTCTTCTTCCTACAATCCTTAGCAAAGTGTCCAGGCACACCACAGTAATTGCACTTCCCCTTGCCTTCGTTGTTGTTCCCCTTCTTGTTCTTGCTCTGATTCCCCTGACTGCTTTGACCACCTTGATTGCCTTTACCCTGAGAATCAGTCTTCTTTGCTTGAGTATCACTCGACTTGACCTCTTTCTTTCCATCTCCCTGAAGTAGAGCCATATCGACCAAACTCTCAAAAGTAGCCCCATGCGGAATATGTGACATCGCCAAACCCTGCAGCGGCTCATTCAACCCTCTAGCAAATCGAAGAGCCTTCTTCTCAGGAGTGTTCACCATATCCAAACCAAAACGGGCCAGCTGATTAAACTTGTTCACATACTCCTTGACAGACATATCACCTTGCTTTAATGCAATGAACTTCTCCATCTGTAAATTCGCCTCAGCAGAAGATAGAAACTTGGCCACAAATCTAGCCCTCAAATCGGCCCAAGTCTCGACGGGCCTCGTCCCATTGGTGACCTCCCACCAATAGGCTGCTTCGTCCTTCAAAAGCCACACTGTCAATAAGATCTTCCTCTCGTCATCAATCCTAAAGATAGCAAACAAGTCCTCAGTGTCTTTCAGCCAATTCCTAGCTTCAACAAAAGATTCCGTGCCTAGGAAATTCTTGCCTCCCATCGCCTTGAAGTTTTTACAAACCTTCGTGAACTCAACCTGAGGATGCTGAGGGGGAGGAGGAGGAAGAGGAGCCTCAGCAACTGGAGGAGGAGGAACAGGAACCACCGGAGGAGGGACATTAGGGGGAGGATTCTCAACTACAGGAGGAGGAGTGGGAGTAGGGTTTGTGGGGCCAGCTGCCGCCCTAGCTTCTAGAAGTTTCCTATACCAGAGTGGTACGTTTACTCCATCCGGGATGGCAAGATTCTCAGCCATACTGAAACGAAAGATAAGATAAGATTAGGTCAAGGGAACGAAGGATAACACTAATGGCTTTTTGGGGAATAGCCTTTTAAAATACTAGACTTTTCTTTGGAAAATACTTTATACTTGTTTTGAAAATAGTTTTTCAAAAGTCTTTTAAAAACTTTTTGTTCTTTCTTGTAAACCATATGCTCTGATACCAAATTTGTAACACCCCACCTCCGCTAGGGTCACTCTTTCGGGGGCACTAGCTTCTGGGGGGCGTTAGAACTGGGTAAGCATGCATAATGATATATCAAGGCAGAACAAGAACATAAATATATATGTAAAACAGAGTAAGTGAGAATAAAACAGCGGAATATCTCAAACCATCTCAAAACAAGTCTAGTACATCATAAAGTCAACTGCCAAAATAAACATGTCTAGTACATCATAAACAGAAATACTGAAATACATAGTGCTATCCCCAAAATAAAGATGATAAACCATAGCGAGCTCAATGTCCAGACATACATGAGCTATCCAGCAAACAAGCAAGCGATCCAAGCTAAGCACCACTATTCCCTCCCTGAGAACCCGGGGGGGGGGGGGGGGGGGGGGTGGAGAAACGGAAGAAAAGAAGCGAAAAAAAACAGGTCAGTCAAAAAGACTGGTAAGCCCTACTACGATCAGTCTATAAACTAATAAAGTTAGCATCATGATGGAAACTGAGATGAACATACTGGCAATAGATAAAGGTGTCATCACATAAAGAAGATTAAGCTTTGCACCACAGTGTACTAGCGAACTAACATAACAGGTATTGATCCCTCAGCCCAAACTTTGGCCCAATAACATGAGGTGACCTTAATACAAGGTCCAGCTCAACGGTCTAGTCGATCGGCTCCCTATAAACCTAACACGTCAAGTGTTGGTGTCCATACGGCCCACATATGGTTGTAGTCAGACTGTGCTGGGTCCACCTTCGGGTGTATCAAGCCCTCGGGTGTCAACCCCAGACACCTAAGCAATAATGCACAGTCTAAACCTACTGGTACTCGTGCCTCGAGTTTGTCCAACACCGGACTACGTGCACGTCCGTAGCCCGCCTGGACCCGCACCGCTGTACCACTCAGCCGTCGCTTTGGTCGCTTACATCAGTCCAGTAATCGTGCCCCGCCCTAACCTAGCCTCTAGGGTTGTGAATGATACCAAACTGGGATTACTGCTGGAACATACCACGTTGCTAGGGTTTTCTAAGAGGGTTAAGTGTGGTTTAACCCCTCACTAATCATGGATTAAATTAGTTAAGTGTAACCAACAGTTCACCACTTAACCCCATTTAATCCCTCGTATCCCCAAAATTGGTTAAGTATTAGTGGGACATGATTTAACCCTAATCAAGAGGCATTAATTAATTTAATTGTGCCTTAACCTCTCACATTAGACTTTGTTGCGGTTACCTAGTTAAGCCGGTGGGTTCCGGGTAGATTTACACCACAACTTGGTCTAACCTCGGGTCTTGGCACCACATGACCAACTTCTCACATTGGATCCTATTGTTTGTAGCCACTAGTTAAGCCGGTAGGTTCCGGGTAGAATTACGCTACAAACTCAACCCAACCTCGAGTTGGCCACACTTATGTTTTCTAAGTGTCATGTCCACTTTATTTTCAAAACATAATTACAAGTTTAACAAATACTTGGGTAGACCTAACTTAATAGGTAAATTCCCAAGGGGTAGACCTAACTTAATAGTTAAATTCCCAATCTTATATTTTCATGTATTTTAAGTTTTACCCAAACCCCCCAACGTCATTCTATCGCTTACATATTCGTCATAACGCATAAAGGATAGAAAGAGGGAACTTGGCACAACATACATGATGAATCTTACATATCATAATAAACATGCATAACATGTTGGACTTGCATAACTTAGCATAGTGAACTTGCATAAACATGCATAACTTGTTAAACTTGCAAATCATGGCATAGTGAACTTGCATAAACATGCATAACTTATCAAACATGTGTAACATGGCATAGTGAACTCGCATAAGCATGCATAACCTATTAAACATGTGTAACATGGCATAGTGAACTCGCATAAGCATGCATAACCTATTAAACATGTGTAACATGGCATAGTGAACTCGCATAAGCATGCATAACTTATTAAACATGTGTAACATGGCATAGTGAACTCGCATAAGCATGCATAACTTATTAAACATGTGTAACATGGCATAGTGAACTCGCATAAGCATGCATAACTTATTAAACATGTGTAACATGGCATAGTGAACTCGCATAAGCATGCATAACTTATTAAACATGCATAAATCCCAACTTTCATCACATATTAACTTTAGAGTTTCTAAAATGAAGGTAAGAGGGCTTACAAATATTATGAAGACACAAATCTACAAGTAAAGATTGAGAAGCCCTTTATGCAAGCATAAAAACCCAAAACAAAGCTCCAATAAGAAACACCCTTAACAAAAATCCCAAAAACTCTAGCTTAGCAAATAAAACTTGCAACTTGATGATGTATGCAAGCTAATGATCATTCATACAAATTAGAAATGCTTGTATGAACATCATAATCTTCATAGGAATGATTTATGAAGAGGGTGGAGGCTAGGGTTTTTAAGGGGAGGCCATTTGAGAAATCAATTTGACATAGTTTGGTTACTAGAATGAATAATGGGGTTTTAGGGTAGGATTAGGGTCATATTTATAGAAGATTAGAGTGATATTAGCCTTAGGATTAACCCTTAGTTGAATTAGGTCCATCAGATTTCGGAATTCTCCAGAACCAAGCCACACAACCAAGCCCAGATCAGAAATGGTGCGCCAGGCAAAACTGCCCGGCCACCCCGTGTCGACAGGGCTGTCGACACCCTTAGACCCCTGTCGACATGCCTGTCGACTTGGGGGTCTTGGCGGGAGTTTTCCCGCCTGACGCCAGTTGTGCCCTAACCCTTGTTTTTAACTTAAAATTTAAATCTGTTTTTAATATGGAAATTTCTGAAAACTTCAATGGGCCTTAACTGGGTCATACGGACTCCGATTTTCGAAAACTCGGACTTTATTTCGCGTATTTTTCCGAGACGAACGCAATGGCACAGCCCGTTTCCCCTTGATTCAGATTTTTAAATTAGATTCTGCCTCAATTTATATCTTAATAGGTTATTAAAAATACAGGTTGTTACACATGGATTATATGCAAGTTAATGAAAATTATATACAACCTTACATTTTCATGACATCTATTTTATGTGTAAATTGGATCTAAAGTTAGGCTATGACATGGGTGAGTTATATGCTAGTATACAAAATTCTATATGCTAGTTTACATGTTTAGACGTAAGTTTACACCATAGTTTATGTTGCATAAATCACATATGCAAGTGTATATATATATATATATATATATATATATATATATATGTTTGGAGTATGAATCATGTAATGTAAGTTTGTGATTATTGCCTATGCAAGTTTACACCTTATGATTAGACCTATGACATACATGGTTTATGCAAGTTTGTGACTATTACCTAAACAAGTTTACACCTTTAGATTTAGATCCATGACATATGTAGTTTTATGCAAGTTTGTGACTTTGGCCTAGGCAAGTTTTAGATGAAGAACCTCATTCACACATGCAAGTTCACCCCTTATGTTTAGATATAGTTTTATTTCTATGTATGTTGTGATGCTTTCTCTTTATTTCATAAGTTAGACTATTCGAGTCTAACGTATATTTCACGTTAAACAAACGAACGTACAACATGGGGCGAATGGATAATATTAAAAGATTTAATATTGAGAATTGGTATAAATGCCTTAAATGGCATAAAAATAATTTGTGATGATAATTGGTAAAATTTTACATATCATAAATAGATGGACATAATTGAGTCAACTATGGACATAGTTAAATTTGGAATTGATTGATAATTTGAATACGGAAATTAATTCAAATTAGGGGATAATTAATTATATGTAATTAATCGCCTAAGACACGAGGTTAGGCTCTTTTGTGGTGTAAGACTGCCCGGACCCGCCCGGCAAATCCAGCTGTCACAAATGCTAGTCTAACGTGGGAGGTCTTAGCCATAAATTAAATGCGTAATGGTTGTAAAGACACGAGGTTAGGCTCGTTTGTGGTGTAAGACTTCCCGGACCTGCCCGGCAAATCCAGCTGCTACAAATGCCAGTCTAATGTGGGAGGTCTTTACAAGGTTACGGTGTTAATGAATTAAGAAACACTTAACCAGATAAACATGTGGTGGGACATGCGGGTTAAGTGGGTGCCTTCGGTGGCTTTTGAAATACGATTAGAAACACTTAACCAAAAATTGAGACATGTAAGTGGACATGAATAAGAAGAGGGTTAAGTGGGATGTACTAGAGGGGACCAAGCTTAGATGGATAACTTGTGTCAAGTAATGGGTGCCCATTTCAACCAGTAACCCATAAGTATCTTTTTGGGCTCGACCCTAGTCGAGGACGGGACACGCATACTGGGCTTGACTGTAAGAGGCCAAAACGGGTTAGCGGTGGCAACGCAAGTCCAACGGGTTCATGTGCGTCTGTGGGCCCGGGCTAGTAGGTAAGACATCGTTGCATCGTGTAGGTATAAGCCATGCATTATTGGTGGTTTCGGGTTGCCACTTTGGGGAGTGATACACCCCACTGTGGGGCCAACACGGGTATCTACGAGTTAGGGAGCCGATCGCATGGGGGTAGTGGGTACACCTAGTGTAGATAGGGGCAGGCGGCACCTATGAAGGCAACTAGGGGTACACGAAACTACCATTATCATTATTAAAGTTTTGTAGGCGGGATCAACTTTTAGGGTGTTTGGTGTGGTGCAGTGTAGCAATTATCTTATAGAAACTAGGTGCGCCTTTAGCATTATCTTTGTTCATCTTGTTTCCTTTTGTTTGCTCTTCCAAACCCAATTGTTCACAGTCATTTCCTTATTTTCCAACTCATGCCTTAGCCTAGTTATTTTGATAATTATATTGTTAAAGTTTTTGCACTCGCTAGACTTTATGTCTGACCCCCTTTGTTTCCACCTCTTTTCTTCCTTTCCCCCCTAGGTGCTCAGGGTGGAAATAGCACCAGTGGAGCTTGATTTGGACAGCTGTATCTCTTTCTTTTAGAAATTGCTTGGGTCGCTGAAGTAAAAGTTCATCCTACCTTATTTATGGCTATTTTATGTTGGGGTTATGTCTTTCAATTTATGTACTCTGATTTAGTCAAGATGGATATTATCTACTTTGACTCTGGTTTTTGATGATGTAATCAAACTTATGTGTTTACCGCTGTAATGAATAAAGTTTTAAATTTTTAAATAGTGTTTCTATCTGTCTTGTTGTTAAGTTTCTGTTTTATACACACTTAAAACGCTCCATAGAAGTTAATGCATTCCCTTAGTGAGTGACATTAATGGACGTGGGGTGTTACACGTGGTATCAGAGCTGAAGGTTACCAGAACAGATATGAATTTTGAAAAATTGTTTTTCAAAAGTACTTTTATGAAGAAGTACCTTCAAAATATGTTTTAAGGAAAGTATTTTCAAGAGAAAAGCTTATTTTAGAAAGCATAACCCCAAGAGCCATATATCCCTTCTATTCTTTTGTATTGAATCTTTCCTTTTTCGTTTCAGCATGTCTGGATTTCCTGAGATACCCGAGGGGATACCGATACCAGGATGGTTTAGGAGGTATTTGGAGACTAGGGCCACCACCGCAGGTCCAGCAAATTCTCCTCCTCCTCCTCCTCCTCGTGTCGATACTTTTGCAATGATATGTAAGTACTTTCGGGCAATGGGTGGAAAACATTTTCACGGGACGGAGACATTTGTTGAAGCTCGAAATTGGCTAAAGGAGGTGGAAGAATTGTTTGGGATCTTTGAAGTGGAAGATGGAAGAAAGGTCCAGTTAGCTGTCTGGCTAATGAAGGATGAGGCCTCGTTTTGGTGGGAGATCACTAATGGAGAGCGTCCAGTTGATAGATGGCCAAATTTCAGGCGTAGGTTTGAGGCAAAGTTTCTCTCACGAGCCGAAGAAAATCTATACATGGAAAGGATTTTGGCATTAAAGCAGAGGAACCTATCAGTGAAAGAATACGTCAACAAGTTCAATCAGTTGGCGAGATTTGGCTTGGACTTGGTGAATACACCAGAAAAAGAAGGCTCTGAGATTTGTTAAGGGTTTGAACAAGCCGCTTCATGGTTTATCTATGACCCACATCCCCATGGGGCTACCTTTGAGAGACTAGTTGACATAGAGCTTATGCATGAAGAGGAGAAAGGCGCCAATGCTAGTAAGGAACCCGAGAAGAAAGGGGATCAAAAGAAACCACAACAGCAACAACAGAACAAGAAAGGTGGTAAAGGCAACAATGGTAAGGGAAAGAAAAGATGCTTTAACTGTGGGACACCAGGCCATCTAAGCAAAGACTGTAGGAAGAAAAAGAAGACTAGTTGTTTCCACTGTGGTGAAGCGGGACATTTGTGCCTGAGGAAAGGACAAAGGGCAGGGTCTACCTCGGGAGGGGAAGTACAGGCTCTCATGGCACAAGGGCAGGCAAGGGGCAAGTTCAGGCTCTCGTGGTCCCACCGCTACAAGAACGAGGTAGAACGATTTCCGTTGAAAGTTTAGTTTTTCTGTTTGATCATCATGTCCGTACTTTATTCGATTCTGGCGCATCACATTCGTTTATCTCTACATCATTAGTTGAAACACTGCACCTAAATAATAGTTTAGTTACAGATCCCTTGGTGTCTCAAATCCTATTGGTGGTTCGGCTTATCCTTCTATGATTTGTCAGGATTTGAGAGTGTTTATCTTGGGCGTTGGGTTTGAATGCAACGCCTTTATTCCTGGCTTCATGGGCTACGGCTTGATTCTAGGTATGGATTGGCTAACTAGATATGGGGCCATCCTAGATTGTGAAAGAAGGGTAGTTAGATTGTTGACTCAATGTGGAAAGACCCTTGATATTTCTTGGGACCCTAGAGGTCCAGTAATGCTTAGCTACCTAGAATCCCTTGATGCATCCAATGATGATTTACATTCTGTTCGTATAGTCCGTGAATATGTTGATGTCTTCGATGAGGTGAGGGGTCTACCCCCAAAACGTGAGATAGACTTTCGAATATATCTAGTAGATAATGCAAAGCCAGTTGCATTGCCAGTGCACCATATGGCTCGAGGAGAGAGAAGAGAACTCAGTAAGCAAGTGAAAGAATTGCTTGAGAAGGGGTTCATAAGACGTAGTATATTGGAGTGGGGTGGGGTGCTCCAGTAGTATTTTCCACGAAGGCAGATGGGTCCCTTAGACTTTGTGTGGACTATAGAGAACTTAATAAGCTTACTAAGAAGAATAGGCACCCACTGCCGAGGATTGACAATCTCTTCGATCAGTTAGTTGGCGCCTCAGTGTTTTCGCAGTTGGACTTAGCCATGGGTTTCCATCAGTTGAGAGTAGCTGAGGATAGCATAGACAAGACTGCCTTTAGGACTCCGGACGGTTTCTATGAGTGTCTTGTGATGCCCTTCGGTTTGACAAACGCCCCTGCATACTTTGTTGACTTGATGAGTAGGGTGTTTAGGGAGTACCTTAATAAATTCATGGTATTCTTTGTGGACGACATCTTGATCTTTGCTAAGAGCGAGGAAGAGCATGCCCTACTTCTTAGGGAAGTGTTGGAGACCCTTCGAGCGCATAGCCTTAAAGCTAAATTTTCTTAATGTCACTTTTAGAGTAAGGAAGTGCGATTCTTAGGGCACGTGGTTTCTAAAGAAGGGATAACTATGGATCCCGCGAAGGTAGTAGCCATCCAAGATTGGAAGGTCCCTAAAAATGCTACCGAGGTGAGGAGTTTCTTAGGGTTGGCTTGCTACTATAGGAATTTTATCAAAGACTTCGCAAAAATATCAGCCCCATTAACACAGTTGACGAAGAAGAACCTAGTTTTCACATGGGACGTAGATTATGATGATGCGTTCCAACGTTTAAAGAGAGCTTTGACCATAGCCCCAGTCTTAGTGTTGCCAGATGGGAGTAAGCCATTTACCGTTTATATTGATGCTTGTGGGACAGGACTAGGCGCAGTCAAGGGGGAAGGGTAATAGCCTATGGAGGAAGGCAGTTGAGAGTGCATGAGAGAAATTATCCTACCCATGACCTAGAGTTGGCCGCTATTGTTTTCGCGCTTAAGTCTTGGCGCCATTATCTTCTTGGCGAGAAATTCGAATTGTTCACTGACCACAAATCGCTAAAATACTTGTTCTCTCGGAAGGACTTGAACTTACGGCAGCAAAGGTGGATGGAATTCTTAGCGTCCTACGATTTCGAGATAGCATATACCCCTGGCAAGGGTAACGTGGTGGCAGACGCCTTAAGTAGGAAAAGGTTGTCCTTGAGTCCATTATTTTTTGAGCGGCGAAGCTTAGAGTTCATCTCAACGTTTGACTTTAGACCTTCCATTGACTTGGTACTCGGTTTGCTAGCACCCTTAGAGGTCAAACCTACGCTTTTAGGACGGATTGGTGAGGCACAGCGAGATGACCCACAGTTGGTTGAGTTAGTAGAGAAGCTCAAAAGGGGGGAGTCATCGAGCCATCTCAGTAGGTATACCCTAGATGATAAGGGTTGGTTACGTAGGGACAGTAGACTTTATGTACCACAAGACGAGAACTTGAGGAAGATCATTCTTGATGATGCACATCGTTCGAAGATGATCATCCATCCCGGCGGGGATAAGATGTACATGGACATGAGACGAGTTTACTTTTGGGCCAGTATGAAGAGGGATGTGGTCGAGTTTGTCGCTAGATGCTTGGTGTGCCAACAAGTAAAAGCAGAGCAAAAGAAGCCCGGTGGGTTGCTTCACCCATTGGAGGTCCGACAATGGAAGTGGGAAAGTGTCTCGATGGACTTTATTGATGGGTTACCGAGATCAAGGAAGGGTAATACAGGGATTTGGGTGATGGTAGACAGACTTACTAAGAGCGCCCATTTCATTCCCATGAAGAGTAAGAGGACTGCTCCATTGTTAGCCTCCGTATACATTCGAGAGATAGTTCGTTTGCACGGCGTTCCTTTTAGCATAGTGAGCGACCGCGATCCTATCTTTACTAGCGAGTTTTGGAAGAGCTTGCAAGCGGCGGTAGGGACTCAGTTATGTTTGAGCACTGCATATCATCCTCAGATGGATGGCCAGACCGAGAGGGTGAATCGTATTCTAGATGACCTTTTGAGGCTATGTGTCTTAGACTTCGGAGGTACATGGGAGGAACATCTTCCTTTGGTGGAGTTCGCATATAATAATAGCTTTCAGTCTAGCATTGGCATGGCACCTTTCGAGGCTCATTATGGACGGCCGTGTCGTTTACCTACATATTGGTGGGAATCTACAGATAAGATCTTGCTTGGACCCGATATGATTAGAGAGACTTCGGAAAAAATCAATTTGATTCGAAGGAGGATGAAGACGACGCAAGATAGGCAGAAATCTTATTCGAACAAGAGGAGGACAGATCTTGAGTTTGATATTAGGGATATGGTCTTTGTCAAGGTGTCTCCATTACGGAATGTTGTTCGCTTTGGGTCCGTTGGGAAGTTAGCACCAAGGTTCGTAGGGTCGTTTCCTATTAAGGAGAGGATTGGACAGATGGTGTAACACCCCGTAATTTTCAAATATTAATCGAATTAACTAAATTAAAGAATAATTAATCTCAGGCTTTAGAGTTAAGGGAAATGGGTTGCGCCATTGTGTTCGTCTCGGAATTCTGGTCGAGATAGAGTCCGAGTTTGCGTAAAACGGATATCGGATGAAGGAGATATGGACGAACAAAGTCAGGCGGGAAAATAGAAAAAAAAAGATTGCACTGGCGCACTTGGGAAGTGCGCCAGTACAAATTTGCACTGGAGCACCTGCCAAGTGCGCCCACGCCGAGCAGTAGGCCTGCACAGCTTTCTGGTTCACTCTGATCCATGTTGTGACTCATTGCTGAGTCCTTTCTGACTCCTTGCTGAGTCATTAGGGCTGAGGTGTCACCCTATCCCGACTGAATGGTTTTGATTAACCCTAAGATCATCCGACGGCTATAATTAAATTTAAATTCTATATAAACATGGGTAGACTCAAACCCTAAATCAAAATAAATACTGAAACTATGGCCGTCATGCTGTCATCTTGTAACCTAGAGTAGCCACCACCAACTAGAGGGAAATCAAAGCTAATCAAATTAGTTCTATTCAACTTTAACAACGAATCTTCTTCAAAGGAAAGCTAATTTAACTTTAGAACTCAGAATTCAGAACTCAAGACCTTCTTTGAGTTGTGAGTTCAATTTCTTTAATAAAATAATTAGAAATTTAATTGGATTGAGTTATGATGTGGATTATATGGATATGATGTGAATTATTGACCGCAATTTATAATTATGTTGTAAAATTATGATGTTATCATATATGTTGTAAATTATATGATGTTATGTTGTGATGTTATCATCTATGTTGTAAAGTTATGATATTATCATCTATGTTGTAATTCGATATAATCAAATCATCATGTTGTTCATATGCTAGTTTGGTTATGTTGATTCATATGATAAATCATAAGTATCTATGCAAGTTTAGATTTTGATTTAGACATGAATCATATGTAATTGGGGAAAATTATATGTAACCTTACATGTTTCATGACATCTAATTTAGATCTAAAGTTAGGCTATGACATGTGTGAGTTATATGCTAAATCCTACATGCTAGTTTACATGTTTAGATGTAAGTTTACACCATTGTTATGTTGCATAAATCACATATGCAAGTTTATATAAATGTATGAGTTTGGAATATGAATCATGTTATGCAAGTTTGTGGTTATTGCCTATGCAAGTTTACACCTTTAGATGTAGATCTATGACATACATGATTTATGCAAGTTGTGACCATTACCTATACAAGTTTACACCTTTAGATTTGGATCTATGACATATGTAGTTTTATGCAAGTTGTTACTTTGGCCTATGCAAGTTTTAGATGTAGAACATCATTCACACATGCAAGTTCACCCCTTATGTTCAGATCTAGTTTTATCTATATGTATGTTGTGATGTTTTCTCTTTATTCCATGAGTTAGACTATTCGAGTCTAACGTATATTTTACATTAAACGAATGAACGTACAACGTGGGGTAATAGGATAATGTTAAAAGATTTAATATTGAGAATTGGCATAAATGCCTTAAATGACATAATACAAATAGGTGAAGATAATTGGTATGATTTTTCATACCATAAATAGATGGACATAATTGAGTCAATTATGGCCATAGTTAAATTTGGAATTGATTGATAATTTGAATAGGGAAAATTAATTCAAATTGGGGAATGATTAATTAGGTGTAATTAATCGTCTAAGACACGAGGATAGGCTCGTTTGTGGTGTAAGATTGCCCGGACCCGCCCGGCAAATCCAGCTTCCACAAATGCCAGTGTAATGTGGGAGGTCTTAGGCATAAATTAAATACGTAACAATTGTAAAGACACGAGGTTAGGCTCGTTTGTGGTGTCAGACTGCCCGGACCCGCCGGGCAAATCCAGCTGCCACAAATGCCAGTCTAATGTGAGAGGTCTTTATGCGGTTACGGTCTTAATGAATTAAGAAACACTTAACCAGATAAACATGATGTGGGACATGAGGGGGTTAAGTGGGTGCCTTGGGTGGCATGTGGAATCTAGTGGGTGCCTTGGGTGGCATTTGAAATACGATTAGAAACACTTAACCAAAATTTGAAACATGTAATTGAACATGAACAAGAATAGGGTTAAGTGGGATGTACTAGAGGGGACCAAGCTTAGGTGGATAGCTTGTGTCAAGTAATGGGGGCCAGTTTCAACCAGTAACCCATATGTATCTTTGTGGGCTCGACCCAAGTCGAGGACGGGACACGCATACTGGGCTTGACTGTAAGAGGCCAAATCGGGTTAGCGGTGGCAACGCAAGTCCAACGGGTTCATATGCGTGTGTGGACCCAGGCTGGTAGGTAAGACGTTGTTGCACCGTGTAGGTATAAGCCGTGCATTAGTGGTGGTATCGGGTTGCCACTTTGGGGAGTGATACACCCCACTGTGGGGCCAGCACGGGTATCTACGAGTTAGGGAGCCGATCGCATGGGGGTAGTGGGTACACCCCTAGTGGAGATAGGGGCAAACGACACCTATGAAGGCAACTAGGGGTGCACGAAACTACCATTATCATTATTAAGTTTTGTAGGCGGGATCAACCTTAGGGTGACTAGTGGTGGAGCAGTACAGTATAGTGGTGGTGCAGTATAGTAATTATCTTATAGTGGTTTAGGGTGCGCTTTAACGTTATCTTTGTTCATCTTAATTCCTTGTTTACTCTGTCATACCCAATTGTTCACAGTCATTTCCTTATTTTCCAACTTATGCCTTAGCCTAGTCATTTTGGTAATTATATTGTTAAAGTTATCGCACTCGCCAGACTTTATGTCTGACCCCCTTTGTTTCCACCTCTTTTCTTCCTCCCCCCCCCCCCCCCCTAGGTGCTCAGGTTGGAGCTAGCACCAGCGGAACTTGATTTTGGACAGCTGTATCTCTTGCTTATAGAAGTTTCTTGGATCGCTGAAGTAAAAGTTGAGCTTATCTTATTTATGGCTATTTTGTATTGGGGATATGTCTTTCAATTTATGTACTTTGATTTAGTCAAGATGGATATTATGTACTTTGACTCTGGTTTTTGATGATGTAATTAAACATACGTGTTTACCACTGCAATGAATAAAGTTTTAAAGTTTTAAGTACTATTTATATATGTCTTGTTGTTAAGTTTCTGTTCTATACTCACTTAAAACGCTCCATAGAAGTTAATGCATTCCCTTTGTGAGTGACATTAATGGACGTGGGGTGTTACAGATGGCGTATAGAGTGGAGTTGCCCGAGAAACTTAGTGGTGTACACGACGTATTCCATGTATCACATTTGAGGATGTGCTTGCATGAGACCGCAGAAGTGGTAGAGCCGAGCTTTCTTAGAGAGGTGGAGATAGAGCGCGATGCGACGATTCGACAAGCTCCTACGTGCATTCTTGGGTCGGAGATTAAGAAGTTGAGGAATTGAGAGGTCAAGCTAGTCAAAGTCAATGGGGAGATGATGAAAGCAACGCTACTTGGGAGACGGAAGAGAAGATGCGTTCATTGTACCCTTTTCTTTTCGAGGGTATGTCTTTTAATTTCTCCTTTATCGCTTAGCTTGAACTTGTTTTATCTTTAGTATGTCCTCTCGCTAGTATCTTTGACCTTTAGATAGGGTAGTCCTATGGTTGAAACATGTGTTTGAGACATGTTATGTATGATGGATGCATGTGGATGCAAGTGGTTGCTAGTGGTTGCTCGAGGATACATATACACACACTTTAGGCACTAGATCGGCTCAGTCACTTCATATTGCATATTGCATATAAATGTGTGTACATATTTAAGTTAATGGATGTATAATGGTTGTACTATCATATGGATGCTGCATTTTGGTGAATGGTTGGCACACATGTAGAAATAATATGTATCAATAGGATTCTTTCGCATACATAATGGACGCATGGCACTATCATGGTTTGCATTAAGGAGGTCAACTGAATCAGTAGACCGCCTGATTTTGCATTAGATAAAGAACATATACACACACTTCTTGCATATGTTCATACAGCATTAGGAATTTTATAAGGACAATGGATTCCTGTGTTTGATGGTTGAGTAGATAGTTGTTTGGATGTTAGGATATGCATTCTCCTTAACTTGGAGATTTCGGGGGCGAAATCCTATAAGGAGGGGAGAATGTAACACCCCGTAATTTTCAATATTAATGTTCACAAGTTAAAGAATAATTAATCTCAAATATGAGAATTAAGGAAAAAGGGTTGCGCCATTGTGTTTGTCTCGGAATTCTGGTTGAGATAGAGTCCGAGTTTGCGTAAATTGGACTTCGTATGAAGAAGTTATGGCCATCGGAAGTTTCACTAAAATTCAAAACAGATTTCAAATTTCAAACTCAGATGGGCTAGGCGGGAAAATTCCCGCTAGGGGGCCGGTCGACTAGGGGATTGACCTACCCACACAGGTCCACCAGGAGGTCGACCTGGGGGTTGAGCTGGGGGTCGACCTGCGCCCTCACCCACCCCCCCCCCCCCCCCCGAGCAGATTTGTTTGATGACAATTTTCTGACTCTTGGCTGGGCCATTAGGGCTGACTTGTCACCCTATCTTGACTAAATGGCTATGGTTCATTCTAGGTTGATCGGATGGCCTAAATTAATCCTATACTCTATAAAAACACATGTATACTCAAACCCTGAAATCAAATAAAAATTAGAATCATGGCCTGCAGGCTATCACCTTACAACCTAGAATAGCCGTCACCAATTAGAGAGGAAGAAAAGCTAATCAATTCAATTCTAATCTAAACCGCAACAAATTGTCTTCTTCAAAGGAAAGCTAAATCAATTTCAGAACTCAGATTTCAGAACTCAAGACCTTCTTTGAGTTGTGAGTTCGATTTCTTTAATAAGATCATTAACAATTTAATTTTTTTGAGTTATGATTTGGGATTATATGGTAATGTTGTGAATCATTGACCGTTATGCTATTATCTATGTTGTAAATCTGTTATGCTACTATCCATGTTGTTATTATCTATGTTGTAAAGCTGTGATGTTATTTTGTAAATCCATTCATATGCTAGTTTGGTTATGTTGGTGAAACTAATTCATGGGTTAAGTTATATGTAAAGTTTAACTTGATAATTCTACATACAAGTTAGGATGTTAATTGAGGCATGGATCATACGCAAGTTAATGAAAATTATATACAACCTTACATGTTTCATGACATCTATTTTAGGTGTAAATTGGATCTAAAGTTAGGCTATGACATGGGTGAGTTATATGCTAGTATACAAAATTCTATATGCTAGTTTACATGTTTAGATGTAAGTTTACACCATAGTTTATGTTGCATAAATCACATATGCAGGTATATATATGTTTGGAGTATGAATCATGTAATGTAAGTTTGTGATTATTGCCTATGCAAGTTTACACCTTATGATTAGACCTATGACATACATGGTTTATGCAAGTTTGTGACTATTACGTAAACAAGTTTACACTTTTAGATTTAGATCTATGACATATGTAGTTTTATGCAAGTTTGTGACTTTGGCATATGCAAGTTTTAGATGAAGAACCTCATTCACACATGCAAGTTCACCCCTTATGTTTAGATCTAGTTTTATTTCTATGTATGTTGTGATGCTTTCTCTTTATGTCATAAGTTAGAGTATTCGAGTCTAACATATATTTCACGTTAAACAAACGAACGTACAACGTGGGGCGAAGGGATAATATTAAAAGATTTAATATTGAGAATTGGCATAAATCCCTTAAATGGCATAAAATTAATTTGTGATGATAATTGGTAAAATTTACACACCATAAATAGATGGACATAACTGAGTCAATTATGGACATAGTTAAATTCGGAATTGATTGATAATTTGAATAGGGAAATTAATTCAAATTGGGGGATAATTAATTATGTTTAATTAATCGCCTAAGACACGAGGTTAGGCTCTTTTGTGGTGTAAGACTGCCCGGAAATTCCAGCTGCCACAAATGCCACTCTAATGTGGGAGGTCTTAGGCATAAATTAAATGCATAACAGTTGTAAAGACACGAGGTTAAGCTCGTTTGTGGTGTAAGACTTCCCGGACCCGCCCGGCAAATCCAACTGCCACAAATGCCAGTCTAATATGGGAGGTCTTTACAAGGTTACGGTGTTAATGAATTAAGAAACACTTAACCAGATAAACATGTGGTGGGACATGGGGGTTCAGTGGGTGGCTTGTGAAATACGATTAGAAACACATAACCAAAAATTGAGACATGTAAATGGACATGAATAAGAAGGGGATTAAGTGGGATGTACTAGAGGGGACCAAGATTAGGTGGATAGCTTGTGTCAAGTAATGGGGGCCCGTTTCAACCAGTAACCCATAAGTATCTTTGTGGGCTTGACCTAAGTCGAGGACGGGACACACATACTAGGCTTGACTGTAAGAGGCCAAAACGGGTTAGCTGTGGCAAAGCAAGTCCAACGGGTTCATGTGCATGTGTGGGCCTGGGCTGGTAGGTAAGACGTTGTTGCATCATGTAGGTATAAGCCGTGCATTGTTGGTGGTATCGGGTTGCCACTTTGGGGAGTGATACACCCCACTGTGGGGCCAGCACGGGTATCTACGAGTTAGGGAGCCGATCGCATGGCGGTAGTGGGTACACCTAGTGGAGATAGGGGTAGGAGGATCCTATGAAGGCAACTAGGGGTACACAAAACTATCATTATCATTATTAAAGTTTTGTAGGCAGGATCAACTTTTAGGGTGTTTGGTGTGGTGCAGTGTAGCAATTATCTTATAGCAACAAGGTGTGCCTTTAACGTTATCTTTGTTCATCTTATTTCCTTTTGTTTTCTCTACCATACCCAATTGTTCACAGTCATTTACTTATTTTCCAACTCATGCCTTAGCCTAGTTATTTTGATTATTATATTGTTAAAGTTATCACACTCGCCAGACTTTATGTCTGACCCCCTTTGTTTCCACCTCTTTTCATCCTCCCCCCCCCCCCCCCAAGGTTCTCATGGTGGAACTAGCACCAGTAGAGCTTGATTTGGATAGCTGTATCTCTTGCTTTTAGAAGTTGCTTGGATCGCTGAAGTAAAAGTTCAGCCTACCTTATTTATGGCTATTTTATGTTGGGGTTATGTCTTTTAATTTATGTACTCTGATTTAGTCAAGATGGATATTATGTACTTTGACTCTGGTTTTTGATGATGTAATCAAACTTATGTGTTTACTGCTGCAATGAATAAAGTTTTAAATTTTTAAGTACTGTTTGTATCTGTCATGTTGTTAAGTTTCTGTTTTGTGAGTGACATTAATGGACGTGAGGTGTTACACTACTCAAACAAATTGCAAATCATCGAAGGATGTGTCAAATGATTCTAGGTAGCTAAGCATCACTGAACCCCTAGGGTCATAAGAGATATCAAGGATCCTTCCACAACGAGTCAACAATCTAACTACCCTCCATTCACAGTCTAGGATGGCACCATATCTGGCTAGCCAATCCATCCTTAAAATCAAACCATAGCCAATGAAACCTAGAACGTAGGCGTTGCATTTAAATTTAACGCCCAAGATAGACACTCTCACATCCGACAAATCAGAGATAAATGAGCCGAACCACCAATATGATTTGAAATTACAATGGGATCCATAACTAAACTAGTATTTAGGTGCAGTGTTTTAACTAATGAAGCAGATATAAACGAATGTGAAGCGCCAAAATCAAACAAAGTTCGAACGGATGATCAAAAAGGAAAATCAAACTTTCGACAGAAATGTCTCTACCTCTCTCCTGTCCTGGTGCCATGAGAGCATGAACCTTCCCTCCAGAAGTAGATCGTATCCTCTGTCTATGCCCTTGTCCTTGCCTCCTTGGGTAGTCTTTAATCATATGTCCTGCCTCATCGCAATGAAAACAACCATGCTTCTTCTTCTTCCTACAGTCCTTAATTATATGGCTCGTTATGCCACAATAAAGACACTTCCTCTTGTCACGGTGTTTATTATTCTTTCCACCCTTCTTAGATTCTACTTTCTTGTTTTATGATTCTTCCACTTTCACCTCTTTCTTTTCACCTTTACCTTCTTCGTGGATTAAAGCTATATCAACAAGTTTCTCATCCTTGGGTTGTGCTCCTTAGCCTAAACTCCCTCATTCTCATTTCTACCATCCTTGTTTAACATGTTAACAAGTCTCTCGAAAGCTGCCTCCATCACACGGAAAACCCTACAAAGCTTGAAAGAAAATTAGTCGTAGGTGAAACTACTGCGGCTATAAATGGAAGTTAGGCACTTCTTTGCCCTTCGACAGGCGTTGTAGTCTCGTTAGGCCTACGGAACCATGTCGCGATGAGGTCACCTCCTAGAAAGCCAAGATCCCAGAGACTCAAAAAAGAAGGAAACAAGGATTCAAACAGAAAAATCAAAAGATAGTGCATATGGCTTTGGGGAATATGTCTTTCAAAATGAACTTTTCTTTTGAAAATACTTCTTTAAAACCGTTTTGAAAACAACTTTCAAAATTTTTTATCTGATCCGGTAACCTTCAGCTCTGATACCACGTGTAACTCCCCACATCCGTTATTGTTTCTCACAAAGGGAATGCATTAAGTTTCGTGGAGCATTATAAGTAAACAGAACAGAATACTACAAGGCAGATACATAAAATAGTACTTGAAAATTTTTAACTTTATTGCAGCAGAAACATAAATAAGTTTGGTTACATCTTCAAACCCATCGCACAAAAACCAAGTACATAATATCAGTCTTGTACAAAAGCCATCAGTGTACATAATTTTTAAAACCATAATCCCCAATCCAAAATGCCATATGAAAGAGGAACAAAGCTAAGCATTACTTTCAGCACTTCAAGAACGAAAGCTTGAATCAAGCTTCAATGCTCCCACATTAAGAACCTGGGGAAGGGGGAAAGGAAAGAAAAGAGGCAAAACAAAAAAAGGGACAGACATAAAGTCTGGCGAGTTCAGTGATATTGACAATATAATTAGTAAAGCAACCTGATAAGAACGTAAACTGGATATAAGAGATGACTGTAACATAAGCAGATATGACAAGGTAACAAGATGAACAAGATGTAATGTTGACTGCGCTTCTAACCTCTATAAGATATTCTCTGCACTGCATCAATACTAGTTTTATACTAAAGATGATCCCTCTTATCTAACTAGAATGATGATAGTTTTGTGTACTTCTAGCTATGATCATAGGTAATCAACGTGCACCTATTACCAGTATATGTATCCACTATCCTCCTTGTTCTATTATGTACCCTAGCTGCTATCATAGGTAACCAATAGCACCTATCACCACTAGAGTACCTTCCCTATTCAATTGTACCTCTAGCTGCTATCATAGGCAACCAATATGCACCTATCACCACTAGATGTACTCTCCCTATTCAATTATGTACCTCTAGCAGCTATCATAGGTAACCAATATGCACCTATAACCACTAGATAAACCCACTACCCTTCCCATTCGATTGGCTCCCTAACCTCGTAGAAACCTGTGTTGGTCCCACAATAAGGTGTATCACTCCCTAAGGTGGCAACCCCGATACTACTGAAATGCACAGCTTACACCTACACGATGCAACGTCTTACCTACCAGCCCGGACCCACGCACGCACATGAATCCGTTGGACTTGCACTGCCATCGCTAACTCTTTATTGACCTCTTACAATCAACCCCAGTGAGCGTGTCCCTGCCCTCGACCTATTTCGAGCTCATATAGATACTGAAATGGGTTACTGGTTAAAAAGGGTCCACACACTTGACACAAGCTTCCCTCCTAAGCTTGGTCCCCACTAGGAATTCCCACTTAACCCCTTTTTTATCCCCATGCCTTATCAAATGTCTCATCCTAGTTTAAGTGCTTTTATTATGTTTCACATGCTACCCATGTCACGCACTTAACCCTTTATTATTCCCATGTCTTACCACATGTCTTATCTTGGTTAAGTGTTTTTAATTATGTTTCACATGCTACCCAAGTCACCCACTTAAACCTTTATTATTCCCATGTCTTACTACATGTCTTATCTTGGTTAAGTGCTTATTAATTCACTGTAATCGTAATCTTGTGAGACCTCCCACATTAGATTACCGTTTGCGGTTGCTGGATATGCCGGGCGGTTCTGGGCAGGCTTAAACTGCAATCTGAATCTAACCTCGTGTCCTTGCATTATTACGCATCTAATTTCTGCCTTTGATCTCTCACATTAGATTACCAAATTGCGGTTGCGGGATATGCCGGGTGGTTCTGGGCAGGCTTATACCGCAATTCGAATCTAACCTCATGTCTTAAGTATTCATTATCACTTTCTTGATTCAAGTCCCAATTTCAAAATTTGGATTATAGTGATTTCCAATTACTCATAAATTCCAATCCAATTTATGCTTATAATTCTAATTCAATTTATACCTATAATCCCGTGTATACAAGTTATACCAAATTATACCCAAATCAATTTGTGTTCATTGTTTTTAACAATTTATGCCAAGTCTCATGTATACAAGTTATAATCAATTATGCCCAACCCAATTTATGCCAAACCTCATGTATACAAGTTATACTCAATTATGCTCAACAATTTTTGTCAAATCTCATGTATACAATTTATACTTGATTATGCCCAAACCAATTTCCATATTCATCAACAATTTATGCCAAATCTCATTTTATTGCATATTTCCCAAACTTTTCCCAATCGTTCCAATCTTATTTGTATGTAAATCTCAATGCAATATGTTCGGCTCGAAGTTAGCCTAATCACATAAAGAAAAGGTAAAAGAAGAAGGGAAGAAAATCAAAACTGGCATAAACATATAAATGAGCATGTGAAATGAATAACGACAAACTAGATTAGGTAGGCATATGATAATATCAATTGGGTATGAATCTAAAGGATAAAAAATTACAGAACTTGATATTATTCATCTTATTTACAGGCATATACATCAGATCCAATTTACAATCCTATCACAATTACTTTTTAATTCAATTATATGTGAAAGTAACATAAACTCACAGTGGCAGGATTCTTAGAAGAGAGAATTAAACATTGTGGTAGCAATTCTATTCTTGAATAATCTTCTAATTTGATTATTGGAGAAGAACTATCACTACATCTCTACTGCGATTTTGGTTGGAGAAGAAAGGCTAGATTAATTTATATTAGAGCAGCATGGAGTCGCCATGAATTAGTGTAATGAAATTAGGGTTAGGTTCAGGTGCTTATTTATAGGTGTATAGGGTAAACTAGGACCTTTAGATTAAATTAGGAGCCATCAGTACCATTCAAAACAGAAAAACACGTCATTTGGAAGCTGTCCAGAAATTTTCTTTCGGATCTGAAAAGGAGTCGACACCCCCTAGGGGTGTCCGTCGACCTCGGTGTCGACACCCATGTCGATACCCCCCATGGGGGTAGACACCCCTGGGCGGGATTTTTCCCGCTCTTTTTTTTTGAATTTTTAATTTTTAATTTTAGTTATTTTTTAAAAATCTTCCGAGCCTCATAACTTTTTCATATGTTGTTTGATTTACGCAAACTCGGATTCTTTCCCAAGCAGAATTCCGAGACGAACACAATGGCACAACTCATTTTACTTAATTCTTCTTTTAAAAATTAAGTGTTCTTAAATTTGTTAATTTTAATGTTTTAAAATTACGGGGTGTTACATGTACTGTGATTCTATAGTGGTCGAAATTTGCAGATTTGCAAGGACTACTCGCTAATGATCTATAAGGTGATTCCTTGGATGCAGTAGGAGGGTGCCTTTGGTTCGTCCTATTCCTGGATGACTTGTATGGACGAATGTCTGACAGAGTATTTCCTTAAGAATCATGTATGTTATTTTTTTACAAATATACCAAGTTTGGTGGCGGAGAAATTCTCTTGCTTAACACCCAAAGTGTATTTGTGGACGTCAATTAATGACTTGATGGATTTGACGATGTGGCATTCAAAGTGAATGGAGATGTGCTAAAAGATAAACATAACCTTAAGGCTCATCAACCAGGGAATGGCACAAAATCGGGTAGGCAACATAGCTATGTGGGTCGCACCAATTAAAAGGTATATCATTACATGATCTGGAGAAATCAAATGCCTTTGGTTTTCCCATTTATTTTTGTATGCTTACGATTCGGTTGGCTGGCCCCCAACCGTCGTAATGTTATATTCGGTACTGTCAAGAGAAATGGGGGGGGGGGGCTGGTCATGTGTAACAGGGTTGCAAGATGTTCTTTTTGAACCCCAATGTATTCATCTCCGGAGATACATTGTCGGAAGGTGGTCCCATACCTTTCTAGGAAATCCATTCTCTAATAAAAGCCTGCGGTTTTGTTTGTATACTATATATGTAAAGCGTGAGATGCAAGCGTTCCGCTAGATTAATATTTATTTGTGATTTGATAGACACTATTATAACATCAGAAAATTTATTGATTTCAAAAATGTTTTGGGTTATAGTAAGGTATAAACCGTCCGTGTTTATGTGTGGGCTGGTCATACTATTATTCTTTTCTTTCAAAAAGGATTTTTTTTAAAGTTAAACAAGTTGTTTGTGTTGTGAATTTATCACTGAAAGTATCTGATCTAGGTGAATTTTGGTTTGCTTCAAATGTGCTCGGTTCAAACCGAGTATATTACAGGTTAGGTTTCCGCTTGGAGTCCAGGAGCTATAAGTAGAAGGCTTCATCGTTAGTTATATAAAGTGTATTTCCGCTGTGACAGATATATGTTGTACTCTGATGATTGGTATGTATATACAGTTCTTTTGAAAAGAAATTTGATATATTATATTTATTCGTTCCGCTGTGAGATTTTGATGTGTCCTTCTTCTTTCTTCTGTTCTAAATTTCTTTCTTTCATTTCTCACCATCCAGTTTCTTTCTATTAACAATCTGGTGTTGTTCTCTACTTGAGTTTTTGGCAATTAATATGAGTTGTGTATATTATTGTCGAAATTCAAGCATCAAATTTCTCGTCAGATCGTTACAATAAATTCCTATATATATGTTTATAATTATATTATATAAGTATATAATTATATTATATATAGTTTTTATATCACATGTATATTAAGTTTTTAATCATATGTTTAATTAATATTTTCTTATGTTCTTATACTTGAAAAATAATGTTTTAGCTACTAGTTTTGTTTTAGGAATTTCTAGAATTTAAATATTGATTTAAATACTTGAAATACTTCAAAAATAATAAAAATGATAAGTATGTTGACATAACAAAAAGGGCATGTCAACATGTAAATGTCAGAAATTTAAATTTGATAGGAAGTGTATTTTCACAATTTGTAACGCTCCAAAAATGTTGCAACCTTTCACACACTATAAAAAGGGGTTAAAACTGAAGTTTAAACATATTTTCTTCTCTACTTTCATCATCTTTCATTATATAATTACTATTAATCATTTTTATGATTTCTATACTTATACTCTACCGAATTCAATTCTGTTTTGATCAAATTTCTTCTCTCTACACTCTCTTCTCATCTCTCTCTAAATCAAATGTTATTAATGAGTTCTAGGGCTGTATGTAATTGTTTGAGTTGAATAAACATTGTTTGGGTTGAATCAAGTAGGAATCGGTGTGTTCCTTTTAACCGTGAAATGAAGGAAATTGGAACCGGCGTTTCCTTGTAGCCGAGAAAACAAGGAAGTAGTAATCGGTGGTATCCCTTGTAGCCATGAAATCAAGGATACTTGACTATTGGAAATAGTAATAAAACTTTGCACAATCCAGCGTTGTACGGGACTGGACGTAGGAGCAATCTGAACCAGTATAAAATATGGTGTGTTCTTTCCTTTTCTGCATTTTTATTTTTGTTTGTTTAGCATCTGTGTTTGAATCTTTGTCTGTGGTTGTGTTTGTAGTGTTTGATTCATCTCATAGTTCACATAAGTTTTAGATTTTATTTAAATTCGCACAAACACTATTCACCCTCCCTCTAATATATTTTTTGCCTTAACAATCCACTCTGCATTCCCTAACAGACGGCCTAAGAATGTAATTAGAGATAATAATGTAATTAATTATTTACTTAAATTATATAAACTTTAAACGTTTTTATTTTTCACACATATGAATAGAATTGAATGATTCAAAATGCGTTGGAATCGTCTCAACGGACACTACACAATGGAGCTGACTAGAACAGAGACGGAGCACGTTAGAAATTCAAGAAAATTTCAACCCAAACTGTACTGAAATCCTCAAATAAAGAACGACAGAGTGGAACCCGATGTGTGAATTCTCTCACTAAAATTATTATACGGTTATTTAATTTATTTTATAATTGTAAATATATAGAAATTGCCAATGTTGATTTTTATCTGTTGTATGTGACATTGCTTGACTTCAACACATGAAATATTCACGACTCATCTGCATAAGAAGCGTTGTTTGAATATACAACACTCGTATTTCAAACAATATGGATACACTTTGTGGTTGATGAAATGTGATGTAAATATTCATTTATAATTTAAATAGTGAAAATTGGTTAATTAGAAAAATAATTCAAACTGAATTTGAATTGGTTAAATTTGTTAACAAATAATTTATTTAAATAGACTGTTGTTGTTTGAAAACCCCACATGGGTATTGGGATGATATTTGGCACACACTAATCCCAATATTTAGTTGTATGTCAATCGATTTCTTGATAGACTGTGGTGAGCATTATTTATTTATTTTAATGCTTACACAGTTGTAGAATGCACTACGGATGATGTTTGAACGTGTAATGAATATTTGTCATTACTGTTGAATACATGTGATGTATGAAATCCATGTTACTGAAATTACATTGTAACACCCCACACCCACTACGGTCACTCACTAAGGGAATGCCATAGCATCGGTGGAGTATCTTAAGTGAATATAGAACAGAAAAGTTACAACAAGACAGATATAAGTAATACTTGAGAATTTAAAACATCATTTCATTGCAGCTGAAAGTAAAACATGTTTGGTTACATCACTAAACCATAAACAAGAGTCAAGTACATAATATCCATCTTGATAAAACAAAAGTACATAATCACACTACGTGAACTAATAGCCATAAAAGAAAAGATAAACTGAGCTTTACATCAATGGTCCAAGCTCCAAAAGACAGATAAAGCAATCTGATCAAAGCCCACTAGTGCTAGGCCCACTCTGAGAACCTGAGGGTTGGGGAAAAAGATAAAAACAACGGGTCAGACATAAGTCTGAGTGAGCCCTATAACTTTAACAATTCAATCATTAAAGTAATTAGGGTATGATATAAACCTGGCACGGTACGACTGGGGATAAATGACTACACTAAGCAGCCAACTAGACTTAGGATGAACTAAGATAACGGTAAAGACGCGCCTATCCACCCAAGGATAAATACTACACTGCACCACACCAGATCTACCCACCCAAGGATAATTCCTACACTGCACCACACCAGATCTACCCACCCAAGGGTAATTCCTACTTAAAGGTTGATCCCACTAAGTGTACTTAGTAATTTTAATAGTTGTCTCGTGTACCCCTAGCTGACTACATAGGTGCCGTCTGCCCCTATCTCCACTAGGTGTACCCACTACTCCCATTCGATCGGCTCCCTAACGTAGATACCCGTGTTGGCCCCACAGTGGGGTGTATTACTCCCCAAAGTGGCAACCCGATACAACCAATGGTGCACGGCTTATACCTACACGGTGCAACAACTTCTTACCTACCAGCCCGGGTCCACACACGCATATGAAACCCGTTGGACTCGCGTTGCCACCGCTAACCCGTTTTGGCCTCTTACAGTCAAGCCCAGTACGCGTGTCCCGTCCTCGACATGGGTCGAGCCCAATAAGATACATATGGGTTACTGGATGAAATGGGCCCCCACAAGCTACCCACCTAAGCTTGTCACTTCTAGTGTATCCCACTTAACCCTTTTTTATAATCATGTCCACTTACATGTTAAAAGTTTGGTTAAGTCATCTAATCGTATTTTCAATTGCCATTCAAGGCACCCACTAGATTTCCACATGCCACCCAAGGCACTTACTTGATTTCCACATGCCACCCAAGGCACTTACTTAACCCTTTAATCATGTTTAATTACATGTTCTACCTTGGTTAAGTATTCTAATCGTATTTTCTATTGCCACCCAAGGCAACCACTAGATTTTTCCTCATGCCACCCAAGGCACTTACTTAACCCTTTAATCATGTTTAATTACATGTTCCACTTTGGTTAAGTATTCTAATCGTATTTTCTATTGCCACCCAAGGCAACCACTAGATTTTTCCACATGCCACCCAAGGCACCCACTTAACCCCTCTTGTCCCTCTACATGCTAATATGGTTAAGTGTTTCTTAATTAATTAAGAACGTAACCGTTGTAAAGACCTCTCACATTAGACTATCTTTTATGGTAGCTGGATTTGCCGGTCGGGTCCGGGCAGCCTTACGCCATAACCGAGTCTAACCTCGTGTCTTTACACTTGTCATGTATTTAGTTTGTGCCTAAGACCTCTCACATTGGGACAATCATTTGTAGCCGCTGGATTTGCCAGTCGGTTCCGGGCAGTCTTATGCTACAAAAGGGTCCAACCTCGTGTCTTAATCGATTAATTACACCTAATTAATCACCCCCATAATTTGTATTAATTATCCCTAATTAATTACAAATTTAACGATGTACATAATTGACTCAATTATGTCCATCCACTTTATGGTATGCATAATCATACTAACTTCACACCATTTCATTAACATGAATATTAACCCCATCCTCCCCCACGTAATTCGCTAACATGACATACTTAAAAGCGAAGATTCATCACAAATACAATGGGTTCTACTTGCATAACATTAGCATCAACATGGGTTTTTAAAAGTGTCAACATGCATATAGCATCAAACCCAACTAGCATAAATAATCAACCCAAACTTGCATGAATCACATATGTCATAAAGATGTTAACTTGCATAAGCTACTTATGTCATACAAAGGGGTAAACTTGCATATGTATGTATGACATACAAAGGGGTTAACTTGCATATGTATGCATCTCATACAAAGGTGTAAACTTGCACATGTTACTTGCATATAATCAAACACCAAACTTGCATAACATGTCATATATGAACTTGCATATAATCATACACCAAACTTGCATAACATATCATATATGAACTTGCATATAATCAAACACCAAACTTGCATAACATGGTGTCATAATGGATCAATGTTTATCATAGCGATTTGCATAACTAGCATCATGAACACATAGCCTAAAACTTGCATAACTTGCATAACATCATGATCACCTAGCATATGACTTGCATAACTTGCATAACATCATGATCACATAGCATATGACTTGCATAACTTGCATAACATCATGATCACATAGCATATGACTTGCATAACTTGCATAACATCATAAACACATAGCATATAACTTGCATAACTTGCATAACGTCATGAATACATAGCATATGATAACATAACTTGCATTGATCCACATTCATATCCATAACCTCATTATATCCTATCATAATCATTTCAACAATTGGTCATTAAGGCTATAGAAACTCACAACTTGTTGATTAGCACTCCTATGAAGAAGATTAAGTTGCTAGAGTTGATTAGAATTTGATTTGAGAAGCTATCTTCCTCTTTAATTTGATGGAGGCTCCTTCAAGTTGCATTTTGACGGCATAACGACGTTGTATCTATTTTTAGTATGGATTAGGGTAGTCTTAGGGTGTATTTATAGATTTAGGATGTAGTTTAGGCCCTTAGATTAACCCTAGATTAGGTTAGAGCCATCAGATTTCGTCACAAGCCCTAAAACATAGCCCAAACCCCACCAGGTTGCACCCAGGTCACACAGACCGACAGAGGGGCTCGACCCCTGTGTCGACCCCTGGGGAGGGGGTCGACACCCATGTCGACCCTAGGGTCGACTCCCTCTACCTGGCGGGAATTTTCCTGCCACTTCTGAAATGTGAAATTTTTGTATTTAAATCTGTTTTGAATTTCTGAAAACTTCTTCGGGCCTTAACTGGGTCATACGGACTCCGATTTTCGAAAACTCGGACTCTATTTCGCGTATTTTTCCGAGACGAACGCAATGGCATAGCCCGTTTCCCCTGATTCAGAATTTAAAATTTAATTCTGCCCTGTTTTATATTATAGCAAGTTATTCAACATACGGGGTGTTACATTCTCCCCTACTTAAAGGATTTCGTCCCCGAAATCTCTAAGTCAAGAAGAACGTATCCTACCAACCAAACAACCATCTACTCAAACCATCAAACACTGGCATCCATTGTCCTTAAAGTTTCTAATGCTGTATGAACATATGCAAAAAGTATGTGTATATGTTCCCTGTCTAATGCAAAATCAGGCGGTCTACTGATTTAGTTGACCTCCTTAATGCAAACCATGATAGTGCCATGCATCCAATATGTATGCGAAAGAACCCTATCGACACATACTATTTCTACATGAGTGCACAATCATTCACCAAAATGCATCATCCATATGATAACACAACCATTATACATCCATTAATATAACTACCTACACACAATTTTATGCAATATGAAGTGATTGAGCCGATCTAGTGTCTAAAGTGTGTGTATATGCGTCCACGAGCAACCACTAGCAACCACTTGAATCCACACGCATCCATCAATCATAACATGTCTCAAACACATGTTTCAACCATAGGTTTACCCTATCTAAAGGTCAAAGGTGCTAATGAGAGGACACACTAAAGATAAGATAAGCACTAGACAAACGATAAAGGAGAAGTTAAAAGACATACCCTCAAAAAGGAATGGGTACAATGAACGCATCTTCGCTTCTGTCTCCCAAGTAGCATTGCTCTCATCTTCTCCCCATTGCACTTTGACAAGTCGAACCTCTCTGTTTCTCAACTTCCTAATCTCTAACCCAAGGATGCGGGTAGGAGCTCGTCGAATAGTCGCATCACGCTCTACCTCCACTTCTCTAAGCAAACTCGGCTCTACCACCTCTGCGGTCTCATGTAGGCACTTCCTTAAATGTGACACATGGAATACGTCATGTACCCCACTAAGTCCCTCGGGTAAATCCACCCTATATGCCATCTGTCCAATCCTTTCCTTAATTGGAAACGGTCCTATAAACCTTAGTGCTAACTTCCCAACGGACCCAAAGCGAACAACATTCCGTAATGGAGATACTTTGACAAAGACCATGTCCCCAACATCAAACTCAAGATCTGTCCTCCTCTTGTCCGCATAAGATTTTTGCCTATCTTGCGCTGCTTTCATTCTTCTTTGAATCAAATCAATCTTTTCCGAAGTCTCTCTAACCATATCAGGCCCAAGCAAGATCTTATCCGTAGATTCCCACCAACATGTAGGTGATCGACAAGGCCTTCCATAAAGAGCTTCGAAAGGAGCCATACCAATACTAGACTGAAAGCTGTTATTATATGCGAACTCCACCAATGGAAGATGCTCTTCCCATGTACCTCCAAAATCATAGCCTCTTGCAAATTCTTCCAAAACTCGCTAGTGAAGATAGGATCTCGATCACTCACTATGCTAGAAGGTACCCCATGCAATCGAACTATTTCTCTAAGGTAAACTGAAGCTAGCCATGGAGCAGTTCTCTTGCTCTTTACGGGTATGAAATGGGCGCTCTTAGTAAGTCTGTCTACCACAACCCAAATTCCTGTATTACCCTTCCTCGATCTCGGTAACCCATCAATAAAATCCATCGAGACGCTATCCCACTTCCATTGCGGAACTTCCAATGGGTGAAGCAACCCACCAGGTTTCTTTTGCTCCGCTTTCACTTGTTGGCACACCAAGCATCTAGCGACATACTTGGCCACATCTTTCTTCATACCGGCCCAAAAGAAAACTAGCTTCATGTCTTGGTACATCTCGTCCCCACCGGGATGAATGGTCATCTTTGAACGATGCGCATCATCAAGTATAGCCTTCCTCTAACCCGCGTCTTGCAGTACACAAAGTCTACCGTCTCTATGCAAGCACCCCCTATCGTCTAGGGTTTACCTACTCAAATGGCTGGACGATTCCCCCCTTATGAGCCTCTCTACCAACTCAACCAACTGTGGGTCGTCCCGCTAAGCCTCGCCAATCCGTCCCAAAAGAGTAGGTCTGACCTCTAAGGATGCTAGCAAACCGGGTATAAAGTCATTGGAAGGTCTGAAATCAAACATCGAGATAAATTCCAAGCTTCGTCGTTCCACGAACAATGGACTCAAAGACAACCTTTTTCTGCTTAAGGCGTCTGCCACCACGTTACCCTTGCCAGGGGTATACGCTATCTCGAAATCATAGGATGCTAAGAACTCCATCCACCTTTGCTGTCTCAAGACTATGCGCTCGAAGAGTCTCCAACACTTCCCTAAGATGTAGGGCATGCTTTTCTCCACTTCTAGAGAAAACCAGAATATTCTCCCATGCAAAAATCGTCACAACTATCCATCTCTCACGCAGACCATCCTAGTCGAACTCGACATCCCTCAAGTGCAAGCCCCAAAGGCCTAAACCAATATCAGACAAACACCCAAGGGATACCTTCCTTCGAATTCAGACGACCTACGTGAGATGATACTAGTAAAAACGGCTAAATAATTAAGCCCTTGTCCAACTCTGGATATCCTTGCCAGTCTCTCTCCAAAACCACCGTTGATCAAATAACTGGCTTTTCTTAACCTATTAAGCACATACGAAAACTTATTTCGCTCTTAGAAAAGACCAAGATGTCATCCACAAAGACCACTACGAAGTTATTTAGGTACTCCCTGAACACCCTACTCATCAAATCAACAAAGTATGCGGGGGCGTTCGTCAAACCAAATGGGATTACAAGCCACTCATAGAAACCATCTGGAGTCCTAAGGCGGTCTTCTCTATACTATCCTCAGCCACTCCCAACTGATGAAACCCCATGGCTAAGTCCAACTGCGAAACACTGAGGCGCCAACCAACTGATCAAAGAGATCATCAATCCTCGGCAATGGGTGTCTATTCTTCTTTGTGAGCTTGTTGAGTTCTCTATAGTCTACACAAAGTCTGAGGGACCCATCTGCCTTAGTGGCAAAAACTACTGGAGCACCCCACTCCGATATATTTCGTCTTATGAACCCCTTCTCAAGCAACTCCCCTACTTGCTTATGGAGTTCCCTCCTCTCACGAGGAGCCATGCGGCGCACTGACAAAGATACTGGTTTAGCATCGTCTACCAGATATATTCACAGGTCTATCTCCCGCTTCGGAGGTAAGCCCTTCACCTCCTCAAACACATCCGAGTATTCCCGGACCACTCTAACAGATCGCAAACTCTCGACCGAAGTGTCAAGCGATTCAAGATAACCTAGCGTAATAGAATCCATGGGATTTCAAAAAATCTCGAGAGTGTTACCCAAGCGGGTCATAATCCTAACAACTCTCCTTTCACAGTCAAGAACGGCACCATTACTGGATAACCACTCCATGCCCAAAATCAACCCATAGCCCGTGAAGCCCAAACAAAAGCATCACATCTAAACTCAACGCTAAGTATGGAAATCTTCAAACCCAAACATATCATGGACAAATAAGTGGAGCCCCCCCAATTGGGTTTGAAACAACCAAGGGATCATCTACTAAACTGTTGTCTAGGTGCAGTGACTCAACTAATGATGATAAGATAAACGAATGTGATGTGCCAGAGTCGAATAAAGTTCGAACATGATGATTGAGAGAACCAAATTTCAACCTCGACGGTCCTACCCCATCAGGTATACCCGTCGTGAGGGAATACATCTACCCTCCAGAAGATCCTGTACTTTGTCCTTACCTCTTTGGACAATCCTAATAAGGTGTCCTATTTCTCCAAAACAACTAGCCTTCTCCTTCACATTCTCCTTTCGTGGCCTTCTTACCACGATGAGGTTTCGTCCTTTATTTCCCTAACAGCTATTTGAACCTTCCTCCCTCGTCCATCTTAAAGGTGCCCACAAGCCCTCCACCTCCTTGGACTAACTTCTTAGCCCGACAACCGTCTAAGTCCCTTGAAGTGGTTCTTCCGTCCTCTATACGGAAGTCCTTATTTATCTTAAAAAGACATCTATATGCGGAGGGGAAATTCAAAAAGAGAAAGAGGAAGAGATTCAAAACGGAGAATCGAAGGAAGGATATATGGCTCTTGGGGATTATGTTCTTTTCTTTCAAAAACTTTTCTCTTAAAAGACATGTTTTTGAAAATACTTCTTCCAAAAATGTTTTTAGAAAAATAGTTTTCTAAAATTTTTATCTGTTCCGGTAACCTTAAGCTCTGATACCACGTGTAACACCCCACACCCACTACGGTCACTCACTAAGGGAATGCCATAGAATCGGTGGAGTATCTTAAGTGAATATAGAAAAGAAAAGTTACAACAAGACAGATATAAGTAATACTTGAGAATTTAAAACATCATTTCATTGCAGCTGAAAGTAAAACATGTTTGGTTACATCACTAAACCATAAACAAGAGTCAAGTACATAATATCCATCTTGATAAAACAAAAGTACATAATCCCACTACGTGAACTAATAGCCATAAAAGAAAAGATAAACTGAGCTTTACATCAATGGTCCAAGCTCCAAAAGACAGATAAAGCAATCTGATCAAAGCCCACTAGTGCTAGGCCCACTCTGAGAACCTGAGGGTTAGGGAAAAAGATAAAAACAACGGGGTCAGACATAAGTCTGAGTGAGCCCTATAACTTTAACAATTCAATCATTAAAGTAATTATGGTATGATATAAACCTGGTACGGTACGACTGGGGATAAATGACTACACTAAGCAGCCAACTAGACTTAGGATGAACTAAGATAACGGTAAAGATGCGCCTATCCACCCAAGGATAAATACTACACTGCACCACACCAGATCTACCCACCCAAGGATAATTCCTACACTGCACCACACCATATCTACCTACCCAAGGGTAATTCCTACTTAAAGGTTGATCCCACTAAGTGTACTTAGTAATTTTAATAGTAGTCTCGTGTACCCCTAGCTGACTACATAGGTGCCGTCTGCCCCTATCTCCACTAGGTGTACCCACTACTCCCATTCGATCGGCTCCCTAACGTAGATACCCGTGCTGGCCCCACAGTGGGGTGTATCACTCCCCAAAGTGGCAACCCGATACAACCAATGGTGCATGGTTTATACCTACACGGTGCAACAACGTCTTACCTACCAGCCCGAGTCCACACACACATATGAAACCCGTTGGACTCGCGTTGCCACCGCTAACCCGTTTTGGCCTCTTATAGTCAAGCCCAGTAGGCGTGTCCCGTCCTCGACATGGGTCGAGCCCAATAAGATACATATGGGTTACTGGTTGAAATGGGCCCCCACAAGCTACCCACCTAAGCTTGTCACTTCTAGTGTATCCCACTTAACCCTTTTTTATAATCATGTCCACTTACATGTTAAAAGTTTGGTTAAGTCATCTAATCATATTTTCAATTGCCATTCAAGGCACCCACTAAATTTCTACATGCACCCAAGGCACTTACTTGATTTCCACATGTCACCCAAGGCACTTACTTAACCCTTTAATCATGTTTAATTACATGTTCTACCTTGGTTAAGTATTCTAATCGTATTTTCTATTGCCACCCAAGGCAACCACTAGATTTTTCCTCATGCCACCCAAGGCACTTACTTAACCTATTAATCATGTTTAATTACATGTTCCACTTTGGTTAAGTATTCTAATCGTATTTTCTATTGCCACCCAAGGCAACCACTAGATTTTCCACATGCCACCCAAGGCACCCACTTAACCCCTCATGTCCCTCTACATGCTAATATGGTTAAGTGTTTCTTAATTAATTAAGAACGTAACCGTTGTAAAGACCTCTCACATTAGACTATCTTTTATGGCAGCTGGATTTGCTGGTCGGGTCCGGGCAGCCTTACGCCATAACCGAGTCTAACCTCATGTCTTTACACTTGTCACGTATTTAGTTTGTGCCTAAGACCTCTCACATTGGGCCAATCATTTGTAGCCGCTGGATTTGCCGGTCGGTTTCGGGAAGTCTTATGCTACAAAAGGGTCCAACCTCGTGTCTTAGTCAATTAATTACACCTAATTAATCACCCCCATAATTTGTATAAATTATCCCTTATTAATTACAAATTTAACGATGTACATAATTGACTCAATTATGTCCATCCACTTTATGGTATGCATAATCATACCAACTTCACACCATTTCATTAACATGAATATTAACCCCATCGTTCCCCACGTAATTCGCTAACATGACATACTTAAAAGCGAAGATTCATCACAAATACAATGGGTTCTACTTGCATAACATTATCATCAACATGGGTTTTTAAATGTGTCAACATGCATATAGCATCAAACCCAACTAGCATAAATAATCAACCCAAACTTGCATGAATCACATATGTCATAAAGAGGTTAACTTGCATAAGCTACTTATGTCATACAAAGGGGTAAACTTGCATATGTATGCATGACATACAAAGGGGTTAACTTGCAAATGTATGCATCTCATACAAAGGTGTAAACTTGCACATGTTACTTGCATATAATCAAACACCAAACTTGCATAACATGTCATATATGAACTTGCATATAATCATACACCAAACTTGCATAACATATCATATATGAACTTGCATATAATCAAACACCAAACTTGCATAACATGGTGTCATATTGGATCAATGTTTATCATAGCGATTTGTATAACTAGCATCATGAACACATAGCCTAAAACTTGCATAACTTGCATAACATCATGATCACCTAGCATATGACTTGCATAACTTGCATAACATCATGATCACATAGCATATGACTTGCATAACTTGCATAACATCATGATCACATAGCATATGACTTGCATAACATCATAAACACATAGCATATAACTTGCATAACTTGCATAACATCATGAATACATAGCATATGATAACATAACTTGCATTGATCCACATTCATATCCATAACCTCATTATATCCTATCATAATCATTTCAACAATTGGTCATTAAGGCTATAGAAACTCACAACTTGTTGATTAGCACTCCTATGAAGAAGATTAAGTTGCTAGAATTGGTTAGAAGTTGATTTGAGAAGCTATCTTCCTCTTTAATTTGATGGAGGCTCCTTCAAGTTGCATTTTGACGGCATAACGACGTTGTATCTATTTTTAGTATGGATTAGGGTAGTCTTCGGGTGTATTTATAGATTTAGGATGTAGTTCAGGACCTTAGATTAACCATAGATTAGGTTAGAGCCGTCATATTTCATCACAAGCCCTAAAACATAGCACAAACCCCACCAGGTTGCACCCAGGTCACACAGACCGACAGGGGGGGTCGACCCCTGTGTCGACCCCTGGGTCGACCCGTAGGGAGGGGGTCGACACCCATATCGACCCTAGGGTCGACTCTCTCTGCCTGGAGGGAATTTTCCCGCCACTTCTGAAATGTGAAATTTTTGTATTTAAATCTGTTTTGAATTTCTGAAACTTCTTCGGGCCTTAACTGGGTCATACGAACTCCGATTTTCGAAAACTCGGACTCTATTTCGCGTATTTTTCCGAGACGAACGCAATGGCATAGCCTGTTTCCCCTGATTCAGATTTTAAAATTTAATTCTGCCCTGTTTTATATTATAGCAAGTTATTCAACATACGGGGTGTTACATACATGGTAATTAATTGAGTCGCATTCCAATTCAGAAATAACGAATATTTCAAAATAAAGAATATTTTAAAATAAAAATTTAGTAAAGAATTAAATTATGATTTTGATGTCTGATTTTGGATGGACACGAAAATACTGAAATATATGAAGTCAATTAAGTAGATATTCGCCATTTAAACCCAAACTGATTTTTCTGTCGATTTTATTCATTTTATAATGAATATCGAAAAGAATTGATTTCAAAATCAGATATTTTGAAAATATTACCATTTTAATATTATAATGATATGGAATATTCAATTTTGATTTAAAATTGAAAAGGAAGTTGGAATCGTTTTAAATCAAAATTATAAATGATTTATAAAATACGTTTTGAATGGAAATCGACGATATATATATATTATATATATTTAATGGCTTGATAGAGCGCGTCGCGCAGTGACCATTCGCGAATTTCTACTTGACGTAACGGGAGATCCGACTATCGAATTCTCCTAAAACCAGAACCGTTGGGTTTGTATCGAAAAGAGCTTTCTGACGAATATAAGAGATTTAAATTTAAACAATTGGATTTCAAATTATATCCAAATCAATTTCAGAAAAGGTCGCTATGGATGCAGTTTGGTGGCCGTCATTGGAAACCGACTGTAAGGGCTTTAATAAAATTATTAAAATTATGGAAAAATAGTGTACAATCATAATAAATGATTTGGAAATATTTTAGATGAAAAATTCCAGTTTTGAAAAGATAAAAATATATTTTTATCAAAATGAACTAGTTAATAACTCGAATAATAATCCGTTGTTTTTAAATAAATAAATTGGATTGAAAAAAGGGTTTTAAAATAACCAGAATTTTCCAATGAATAAATTGGAATGGATTTGAAATGGAAATAATCTTTGAAATATTTCGATATCGGATTTTGTGATTATATGGATATTATTGAGGAATTTGGAAGATATAAATATGGTTATTCCCAAAACGATATTTTTTTGTTTCAGAATTTGATATTGAATATAAGCCGATAAAATTTCTATTTTGAGCCTTGTATTTAATGTGAAATTGGATATTGGGTTTGTTGTGAATGGTGTCTCAAATAACACTATTCTTAAACCCCGTTGAGAAGAGAATAAATCTTTTAATTAAGATTTAGAGAAGTTTTCCAATTAATTAATTAATATTTAATTGGAATTGAATAAAAGAATTGGATTTTTGGGTTTTTCGTGAATGGTGTCTTAAATAACACCATTCTTAAACCTAGTTGACAAGAGAATAAAAGAATTGGATTTAGAGAAGTTTGGGTTTATTGTGAATGGTGTTTTAAATAACATTTGTTCTTTAACCCAATTAACAGTGAAGATATGATTTGGAATTTATAATCTTTTAATTAAGATTAAGGGGATTTTCCAAAGTAAAGTTTCCAGTTTAATATATTAAATCGGAACTGAACTGAATTTGATTTGGTAATAATCGAGATGAGCTTCTGTGAAGGAAGACCATTACTATATATGAAATTTAAAAGGCTTTGTTGTTATTCTATTTATATTATTAATCTGATATGGGAATTTATATTGATTATACACTTATAATTTTTGTGTAGATTCCATTTTGATGGAAGATGATTTTGGGTTTATCGTGAAATGTGTTTTAAATGACATTGGTTCTTCAACCCAAGTAAAGATGGGATTTATTTCCTAAATTTGAATAATCATTAAGTAATGATTTTTGGAGATTAAAACTAAGTAGTGTTTTAATAAAACTTTAATTAAATTGAAATGTTAATGTGGTAATTAAATTAGCCAAATTTGAGAAGTGTTCGAAAATAGAGTATCACCATTTTTACTTCATGCGATAGTTAAATCTTTAATTAGATTTGAACGTTAAATGGTAATTGAATTTACCAATAACACAGAGGGTGTTAGATATGGAGTACTACCATTTTTGCTCCATGGGATGAAAAGCTTGGGATTGGAAAAATAAAATAAATGACTACTTCCGTAAGGCTCGATAATCCCGACTAGTTTGTTAAACCATAATTTGGTTTAAAGTTGTGAAAAGATAATACAAATTTTTTTGAAATGGTTTCCGAGCGAAGATTTAAACAAGAGGTTTAAATGGATTAAATCTTTGATAAGATTTATGGGAATAATTTAAAATGTAAAGAATATTTGTAAAACAATATTTTGGATTGGAATGAGGCGTATGATGTGTTTTTAGAGCACTTGATTATTGATTATAAAATATGTGAGATATTCGGAAAGATCGAGTTTATCTCATCCTGAATAACTGATACGAGGATTAATTGTCGACGATGGTTGAAGAACGGAGATCTTCACATCGTATGGATGATTACCGATGTCTTGATTGGGTTGATCCCCCGAGACTAGGTAATAAGTGGTGATCGTCTAAATGTACATTGAGATCGACTGGATATGCGAGGGCCTCTCTCCTGTATTGGACATATGGGACTAGGAATAAAGTGCCTCGGTTTCGTTTAGACCCAGAACGGACTTGTAAATGGATGTGTGCCTGACATTGGATCTCATTCTATGTTGATTGATCTCTATTAAATATATATCTGTTTGGTGGAGGATAATTTATTCACTTTCTTAACACCCTTTTCTGAGACGTACGAGCTTAGAGGTTATATATTAGACATCAGTTGCATGGCGTGAATTGTCAGTGCGGCATGCTGAGATGCAAATGATCAAGGATTTTTTTAAAAGCAGAGTCTTGTGGATGATCATCAAAGAACGGCTTTAATTAGCATAGCTTTGTGTATAGCGTTAATTCGCGAGCTTCATACCTCGGTATGAACCAGAAACGGGAGAGGACTGCAGGGAGTGCACGCGTTTCTTTCTAGCTAGGAGTGGTGTCATGGTATGGAGCCCAGACATTTTACTTATGTGGATGTTGGAAAGCGAGGTACCTTGGATTTGAGTCCCTAGTGGCTCTTGATATTGGTCGATATACTGATCAGATTTTATTCCCCATAGGGCAGGGAAATGTATTGTTTAGGAATTACCAATCCACTAAAGTAAGTGTGGATCGGCCCTGTCGTATCCAAGTGCAGTTGCGGCTGAATCCTAAGGCACGGGCTAGAGTGTCTCGAATCGGAAGGAAGATCCATTTCCTTGGTTCATAGATAGAATCCAATTTCCAATACACGACTTTTCGGTTTTAGTGGTAAACCAGTATTGCAGCATAGTGGCATGGGATGGTCATGTTGTCTATGATTGATACATTTATATTTGAAATTGTTTTTGACACACTATGCACTTATAATAGTATCAAAATGATTTGTTTTAAACGTACCAAGCATGTTTGGCTACTATAAGGGAAAACTCTGTCCTTCGGCTTGCATTGCATTATGTGATGGGACCTGAGTCTTATAATAGCTTCAATTTTCGAAAAGCATTGCGTTGTTTATTTTAAACTGAGATTCGAAGTAAACCCGTTCCATGTTATACGGCATGGTCCCGTGATTTCCCAACTTTTAAAGTAAAGCTTTAATAACTGTTTTAGTTCTTACACCAGTCCCATGACTGACTCGGAGTTTATTGTTTCTACCTAAACTATGGGTGTCCATATTTTCCATACGGGAAGCTAGTAGTTTTGTTTTTCGCAGATATTTCTTTTCCCATAATCCTGGTGTAACGAATCGGAAAATTCGATGCTCGAATTTTCGACATAAACACATTGAGTGTCCAAACTCGAGTACCGAAAATCCAGAACGTTAAGGAAAGAAATTAGAGGGTGAGATAAGAAAGAAAGAAATATTATAGTAGAAGAATAAGAAGAAACATATCAGAATCAGAGTCTCACATTGCAGCGGAGTAAATATAATATAGAAATAGATCTTTATTGAAAACTTGAAATAATACTTACAATCAGAGTACATCATTCAAGACCATCTGGACAGTTATTATAATCTGTCCTCATATACAATACACAGTGGAATAAATACTAATACGTCTGAACCCTTCCAGCACATCTTCTGAACTTCGTAGGGTCCAATAACCTGAACCTGTACAACCCGGTCTAACCCGAGCATTACAAATACCGGGTCAGTCTGGTGAACTAGAGTGAGAAAACTCGCACAGTTTAAGGTGAATCATCCAACTTGATTTTAAAGTTCAAAATCCTTTCGAAAGAAAAGAATAATCGTAAGACCAAATCCACATAAATACGGACGGTTTTTACCTTACGATAACCCAAAACATTTTCGAAAATGATATTATAATAATGTCTAGATACACATAAATATCTATCTAGCAGAACGCTTGCATCTCACGCTCTACATATATAGTATACAATCAAAACCACGGGCTCTTATTGGAGATTGGATTCCGACTATGACAAGGTATGGAACCACCTGCCGATAGTGTATCTCTAGAGAGGAATGCACTGGGTTCAACAAGAACGTCTTGCAACCTGGCCCACACATGACCGACCACTCATTTCTCTTGAGTGTATCGAATACATTGTCACCTCATGGCTGCGCAGCTACCGTTTTCCCGGGAGATACAGAATTGAAAGGAAGTAACAAATATGAATATTCCCTAGATGGTGACAATACACCCTAATGGGTGCGACCCACATAGCCATGCTGCCTGCCCGATTTTTTTCATTTCCCGGTTGATGATGCTTGAGGTTATAATCATCTTTTGAAACATCTGGCCACCTTTCACTTTGAATGCCGCATCGTCAGATCCGCCAGATATCACTAGTTGACGTCCACAAAAATACTCTAGTCGTTAAGCTAAGAGTAGTGCCCTTCTCTGCCTTCAACTATAATATGTTTGAAGAAATCAACGTACGTAATCCTTTTGGAAATAATCTATCAGACATCCATCCATACAAGTTGTCCTTGGACTGGACAAACCGGAGGCACCCTCCTACTACATCCTAGGAATCACCCTATGGATCAGTAGCGAGCTGTCCTTGCAATCCGCCGATTCCAACCATGACAGAATCACAGTGTATCTCTGATTGCAAGTCAGAGATTATAAGTAGTTCTTTCACTTTCTAAAGATCAACGGTCTTCAATGCTCCAACTCGATCATCGTCTGATATCTACAATATTCACTTATGTGTTGGTCGGAATGGTTTTCGAATCTAAATTCGATCCCGGTCTTTCCGGACCAACAATCGTATGGGCCAGATTTTGATAGTCGGTTATTTAACTATCAAAATAAACAATCATTCAACCATGAAAATCAAACGAGTTCACTGATTTAGTATTCAGCATCACTTGGCCCTTTTTATATTTCCATTTGTTTATCAAAACCTTTATATTTCAAATATTTGATACAAAGCCTTTTTATTTCTTATTTCAAAAGTACTATTATACTTAAAATCATCTTATTGTTTTAAAAACATTTCAAACTTCATTATATAATACCATTCATCGCAAATCCTAGTTTTATTCCTTTCGACCACCCTCGTTTCTAAACTAATATCATTCTTGGATAATCAAGAAGTCATTCAAGTTGGGGTATTTTATTTACCTCTCAGATCTTAAGTAACAACATTCTTATCTTCAGAATAAATAGAAGTTTATCAATGAAACCCCATTTCACTAATTATCCCACATATCTCATTTACTTTCCAATATAACATGGGTTTAATATCACACCTTTTCCTGGAAATCTTATTCCAACTCTGACACATTTGTTCACTTTACGTATTAAGTAAATTGTTACTTAAAACTTTTCTTTTTAACTTTAACAATCCTTTAAAACAATATATATAAATCTTTCTTCTATTGTAAATAAAAACTTCATAAACTTCTGACGAGTTTATTTCCAACCCATATAGTCATATCTGGATAAACCTTATTTCTTATTTAATATCGCGAAATTAGATCGCATCTTAATAACTTACTCCCTTCTTAATTCTAATTCAAATCTGGGTTTCCATTTTGATTTTCATACCCTCATCAGTCTCTAATCGTAAATCAGTAAGAAAACGATTCCCTAAATATCAATCCCGGAGGCCGAAATCAACATCAGATCAATATTTAGAAACCATTTAATTTAACCGATTTCCAATTAGATTCCAATTCTTTAACTTCATATCTTGGGTCCTTATTTCATTCACAAACCATTCCTAATAACTCGTCTCGATCATATCTTACTTGGGTTATATAACAAATTCGATAAACTTGGATTTTTACAAATCTAATCAAATAGGATTTCAATAATTAAAACTTGAATTTGAACTTAACTTTTATTTCTATTTATAAAATTTGCTTTTAAACTTTATTTAATTATAGGACTTATATTTTTATAAATCTCCATTAATGCATTTAAACCCCAAGATTTACCACTTTGATCATTATTAGATAAATAATAACCAAATATCAACATTTATGAAATGTTTACTTCATCTTCATCTAATTCCACTAAGTTAATAAACTTATTTAATATTCAATTTTGGTTAACTTGGTTGACTCGGTCCACTTAAACATTATTAATATGTTAATCAAAAATCTAATTTGTCTTTCCATTTAAAAAAAATAAAATTAATTTAAATAAATCTCATTTACTTTGATTATTATTAAGCAAATAATAATCACCTTCAATATAATCCATTTTAAAACCATTCAATAATTTATTTTAAACCTTAAGTAATGAATAATAACATTTATTTCCCCTTTAAATAGACTTCCTTTTAAAATAATATATCTAAAAACCATCCTTAACTATAATTAAAATTTATAACTTCATTTTCATCAGTTTACCTGACGGTAAATCAAATCTTGTAAAACATTGTATATTTGGGCCATCTGCTATTAATTCTTCAACCAATATTACTCATTGGTTAATAACACTATATGTTGAATTTAGATTCAACAAATCAATAATCAATTCAATAATACAATCATATTCGTCAATCAGTTCATATGATGATGACATAAACAATAAATGTGATGATAACATGAATAATCAATTCAACTGGTCGACTAATAATAACAATTCAAGCATCTAATTAAATATTATACGTTTATATTATAATGAACGTAACCAACAAGGTAATCTACCTCTATTGGAAATAATCGTTATAAATAATGATTAGTTTTGATTAAATGAAAAGAACGTTTAATTTGCATCAGTTATAAAAATATCAGCGTATGCTCAAACAATCATCCAACAAATAGCAAACATAGCACACAAACAAGAAACCCGACTTATATAAAATATAAGTGGGGTAACTGAGTGAGTTGAACTCACCTTGGATATCCATTCGATGTCAAAAACGGTTTGCTTTACCAGCTTCCAGCTGCGTTCAACTTCGCCGCTCAAAATCCATAATATTACACCAGTTGATATGGCTCCATTCCAACGTCACTGGTTTTATTACATTCTGTTAATATATGGGCATGATATACAAAAATTATAGTTCACGTTTTTATTTTATTTTAAATTAATTAAATGTTAAATAATATTTATTTTAAAAATGTTTACAATTTAACAAATTAAAACTTAAATAATAAAAACGTTATATATAAAGATTAGACCATGTTTCATTTATTTAAGCATGATATACCTTTATTAGGCACGTCACCAGAACCAAATGTAGCCGCTATCTTCACAAATTCACGTCCCAACGTTTTCCCTATTCTCAGCACCCTTGCCCACTTCCGTTCTTTTACTCATTCCATACCTTTTTCTTTTTGTTTATTTTTTTCCTTTATTTTTAAATGGGCTACACCCAATAACAGGTGACCTGCTACCATTTGAAAACCCATCTGCCTGTTTAGCTCTTCGCCTCCACAAAGACACCATCCCGCAAACAAAATAAAGGCTACATGACGACTTCTTTTCACAACTCATCCTTATGCCCACGTACTGCTCTTTCCTTCTCCCATTTCAATTCTTTTCACCAATCCCACTACCATTCGCAACCTCATCATGCATCAATGCCCCAGCGCCCCTCCTGTAGCTCTATTTTTTTTGAAGGCCCAATAGCCCGCATATAGCCCACCCGCCTTTCTTTGCACCCGTGTTCAACAATATGTCTTCCCCAACCAAAATCTCCTGAAGCTTTACTCCAATATCCCCTGTATGTAACCCGATGGCACCACCAAACTACCATACAACGCCAAACTAACTCCACTGCACAATAGTGCTTACCTCCAAAACCATTTCTGCATTCAAAACAGAGGCTACATGCACTCGCGGTTTCTCCCCATACATTTGTTTGTTTGAACACCACTACAGGTCCTCCATGCCGTGAGCTCATGCCTCCTCCCACTAGTTTATTTTTTGTAACGAAAAGGAATTTTGCTCGATCTGAATCAGTCGCTAAACCGATCAAGACCGTTCGAAATGCCTGATTGTTTTGAGAACACGACAAAATAGAACGCAGACAGAAGAACATTTCATTGTTTATTACAACAATTCCATCAGAATACAAGAATATACAGAGTATAAATCAATATTACACATTCGATAAATATCAAAGATTACAATACATTACTCCAGCGAAAAATAATACAATACACAACTGAAAGAGATATACGGATACAAAGCTTCCCGGATATCGTTCTAGCTGTAAACCAGGTTCCTGCGCATATAAATCTGCAAAACCAAAACTACTAGCTGCCCGTGTCAAAATAAGGGCACCCAGAGTTCAGGTTAAAACAATAAACTCCAGGTCAGTCATGGGATTGGTGTGAGAACTAAAACAGTTATTTAAAACTTTACTTTAAATCAGATATATCAAGGGACCATGCCATATAACACGGAACGGGTTTCCTCCCAAGAATACCAGTGCATATAACAAAACAGCGCAATGCTTTTTGGAAAAATGAAGCTATTATAAGACCCAGGTCCTATCACACAATGCAACACAAGCCGGGGGATAGGGTTTTCCCTTATAATTGCCAAACATGCTTAGTACGTTTAAAACAAATCATTTGATACTACTATAAGTGCATAGTGTATAAAACAACTTCAAATCATAAGTATCAATCATAGACGGTATGGGTACCATATATCATGTCACCATACTAGGCTCTACAATCAAAACCGCAAATGTCACGTATTTGGAAATTGGATTTCCGTTTGTGAACCGAGGCAAAAGATAGTCCTCTACCGAATTCGAGACTCTCTAGCCCGAGCCTCAGGCAAGCGCGCAGGCAAGCCTTGGAGCGACAGGGCCGGTCCACCGATGTGGATTTTATGCCTGAACACTACGTTTCCCGCCCTTTGGGGCAAAAATGAGCCAATGAATGACTACATCGGACCCGGATCGTCCAATCTAACCGAGGCGCCTCGCAACAGCAACAACCACATAAGTCAAACTCGTCAGGACGTGTAAAACCACTGACGCCACTTCTAACTAGAAAGAAACGCATGTCCTCCCTGAGGTCCTCTCCCGTTTTTGGTTCACCACCGGGTTGTGAGGCTCGCGAATTCACGTTATATAAAGTTGTGCCACACAGGCTGTGCTTTGATCATCACCCACAAGACTTTGCTTTTCAACAAAAGCCTTGATCATATTGCCACTTAGGCATGCTACACAGGCAATTCACTCCATGCGTTTGATATCCGTGGCGGCCCGCCCCGCACCAGCCTGCATTTCCTCCGAAAGTGCGCTGTACACATGCCCGACTAGCACAGAACGGTCGTCAAAGAAAGGAAAGAAGGGAACGAACAAACCAAGAACCTGTAGAATGTCTCACAGCGCATGGAGTAAAATATAATAATAATAACATACTTGACATAAAACAGGTGAGACAGTGCATAAGCTGATAACTAAAATCAACATCAGAGCAGCGGAAATCCAAGTACAGCTTATTACAACTTTTCCAAATTTACTGTCTCTAAAACAAAAGAAAGCTTAAAGTAGAAAATGCACTACTAATGCCCAAGCAGTGATCTTCAACAACACAGGGAGAATACTATATATATATTACGTGGAAGCCTCCTGCTCGTCTCCAGATCGTCTACCCGTGCATCACCAGCTAACCTGTCTCTAGTCTGCTCGTGTGAGCACCCAGAGTAATAAGAAGAGACATAAAACTCCGGGTCAGACATAAAGCCTGGTATAAGCGATAAACATCAAAATAGAACAACAACAGGTGTACTAAACCATACCTGAACCTGGACCTGCAACCAAAGAGTTAGTACCACATACCGTACAGTACTCCAAGGTGCCATAATAAATAGTGTAAAGAATACGGGGGTGGGGTGTGCATGTCATAATGATGGCAAACAAATCAACCATAGCAACCATCCTCACATCTCTCACTCAGTGCGTAAAGCGTTCGATGTCCACCACTGTCAATCACTAGACCCATCGAAGTAGTGACGGTGTTCAACTTGTACAACTACTGCTACTACCAAGCTTACCACATGGAGTCATGACCAAATCTTTACAAATGACCCCACTTCATTGGTCTATAGCCCTTTAGTCGTACCTAGGCCACTGTGGCCCTGAATCCATTCACGTACCTCCCATACATAGTGATCCAAAGTCATAGACATCGATAGCCCCTTTGCACACTTCCCGCAGCAATGCCCAATCATGAAGCCCACACATTGGTTCCCAACTGGATCCTGAGTCAAAGCTCCTCATTTGGACTTCCTTTGCATCTCGGGTTCTGATCGAGTTGGAGTTGGTCTTCAAAAGAATCATCGCGTAGAAGTGGTCCTGAATTCGATTCGGTTCGGATACATACGTATAACACGGTTCGGTTCGGTGCAATGCTTCATAATGTACTCCTGAGTGCGGTTCGGTTCTGTGATCCTCCCCCTTCAGAAGTCGGTTCGGTTCGGATGTCATGCTCCATTCGGTTCGGTTCGTCCCTCCTTCTCCAGCTTGCCTGCTCCGACCCGATCCCCCTCGCTTGCCTCCTCCGATCCGACCTCGCTCCCTAGCCTACTCCGATCCGATCCTGCTCCATAGCTCCGATCTGATCCTCTGTACAACTCCAACTCTAAGCAGTGGCCTTCCTTCTTGCCAAACTTCTTTTGTGCCAGATTGAGTTCGGGTCGGATTCCTTGCCCAGCTCTCCTACCCGATCCGAGCCCATACCCGATCTGATCCGAAACCCTACACAACTTTCTACAACTTTTTCCAGCAACTTGTTTACGCCATTCGACGACGTTTTTGACCAATCTATCTATTCTAATCAACCACAAAACAGTTCATACAGTCATAGCAACAAATAGAAGTGACCATAAACACCAAAACATCATCTATAACATGTAAAACGGATCAAATATACCCAAACCCCATATTTTCCCTTAAGCATGTTTAAGAAAAACTAATCATAGGGTTAACAAAACTTAACCAAATTAAACCAAATTTCTACCAGAGGCATAAAATATTATTTTCGAATTTATGGATATTTTTCCAGAATTTATTAGTGTATAAATTCGCTAATCTTCACAATTACCCTTAATTAACTGTAATTAGTGTTAAAACAATGCTAATCACTCACCTTGGCCACAAATAAAATTCTCAGAACTGAAACCTCGCTGATTTTGGTGAATACCGATGTCTAACAGCAGCTCTAACCTTGCTTTCGTGTTTCCTCTCCTTAATGTGATGTAGATTAAGCCAAAACATGATTAGAAGGTGATTTGGGGATGTTTCTAGATGTTGGCAGTCATTGTTAGGGTTCAAGGATGAAAGTGGCGGCTGAAAGAAATGTTTTCTAACCCTAATCAACCCCTATACATCTCCAATCCCGAAATCCCCTTTGGACCTAGCTGCTAATTACCCGGTTAAGCCCAATTAAGCTGTTTTTCCCTATCTGAAACTTGTTTCAGCCATATCTCCCAAACGGTGAGTCCGTTTGGCTAATGTGACCACTCTACGGAATTGTAAACCATCATCCGGAGCCAATGGATGTGGTTTCAAGTCAAAATTGCATTCCAGTCAAAAGTTATGGCCAAACAGTACCAACTAGGGGTAAAATGGTCATTTAAAAATCGACAAAAATCATGAACATGGGAAATGACCCCAATGGTCGTCTCCCAAAGTTACATAACCATACGACTTCATATGCGAAAGAAATAAATATCCTACGATTCTATGATGCGTAGAATGCGGGTCGTTACACTCTCCCCCCCCCCCCCCCCCCTTAAGAAATTTTGTCCCCGAAATTCGTTAACCCAAAACATACAAAGGATCCCGCATGCCTAACAACCGCATACAACAATCAAACATGCAAAACAAGTAAACAAGCCTACCCTAGCATGCGGAAAACTAAATCGAAGTTAAATTCTTACCAGGCAAAGAGTTTTGGATATGTCTTCCTAATGTTCTCCTCTGTCTCCGAAGTGCAATCATTCTCGTCCTCGCCCCACTGAAACTTGACTATCTTCACCGCCTTCCTTCGAAGTTGCTTCATGTCGTGCTCGACAATACGGGCATGTTTGCGGTTCCCAACCGCCTCGGGTTCTATTTCGAAGTCCTCTAACTGATCAGATGAAATAGCCATATCTGGGTCGTGAACGAACTTCCTTAGTTGGGAAAAATGAAATACGTTGTGAACTCCTGCCATCTTCTCTGGTAAGCCAACTCTATATGCCAAATTCCCGACTGATTCAAGAACAGGGAATGGGCCAACAATTCTTGTTGCCAACTTGCCTCTCCTGCCAAATCGTATCACGCTCTTCAACGGAGAAATCTTGACAAACACCAAGTCGCCAATGGAGAACTTTAAATCTCTTCTCCTCTTATCAGCATAACTCTTCTACCTATCTTGGGCAGCCTTTATTCGCTGTTGGATAATCTTAAGCTTAGCTGAAGTTTCTCTTATCACATCGGGTCCAAGCACAAACTTCTCGCCAGTCTCCATCCAACATGATGGTGAGTTGCACGGTCTTCCGTACAAAGCTTCAAACGGAGCCATACCGATATTGGATTGGTAGCTATTATTATATGCAAACTCTACTAGATGCAAATGGTCATCCCATGATCCACCAAAATCCAATATACATGCTCTTAAGAGATCTTCCAAAATACGATTCACCCTCTCCGTATGACCATTGGTCTGAGGATGATATGCGGTGCTGAGATGTAATTCTGATCCAAACGCCTCTTGTAAGCTCTTCCAAAATCCACTAGTGAACAACGAATCTCGGTCACTCACAATGCCCTTGGGTATTCCATGAAACCTCACTACCCACTTTATATACAGTTCCGCTAACTAAGCCGCCGTCCTGTTTGACTTGACGGGTATAAACCTCGCACTCTTGGTCAATCGGTCCACAATCACCCAAATGCTATCATGACAAGATCTAGTCCTTGGTAACCCATCAATGAAATCCATAGACACTTGTTCCCATTTCCATTCTGGAATTTCTAATGGTTGCATCAAACCACTGGGCTTCTTTTGCTCAGCTTTAACTAGCTGGCAATTCATGCATTTGGATATAAACTTCCCAATGTCTCTTTTCATTCCTTCCCAGTAGTAGGACTGCTTCATATCTCGATACATCTTGTTACCACCGGGGTGTATAGTCAGTTTTGAGTGATGACATTCTCTAAGCACTTCATCTCTTAATCCATTGACATTGGGTACAACTAGTCTTCCATTCATTCTAAGCCATCCTCCTCGATCAAGCCCATACTTATTCATCTCCTCATCGATACCCATCTCCAACTTGGAGATGATTTCCAATAGGTTAGGATCGTCCCTCTGACTAGAGCCGATCCACCCAGTCAAAGTGGGTCTGATCGTCAAACTTGCTAACATTTCTGGATCCAATTCGCACTTTGGTCTGAAATCATACCCAGCGATGTACTCCAGTTGCTTCCATTCAAGAAACATAGCCATCAAACTGGCATGTCTTCTACTCAATGCATCGGCTACCGCATTGCCCTTTCCTGGTGTATATACGATGTCAAAATCATAGGAAGCCAAGAATTCTAACCACCTTTGTTGTCGGAGATTTAGATCCTTCTGGGAGAAGAGATACTTTAACGATTTATGATCGGTAAACAACACGAATCTTTCTCCCAAGAGATAGCGTCTCCACATCTTCAACGCGAACACGATCGCTGCCAATTCCAAATCATGGGTAGGGTACTTCTTCTCATGCGGTTTCTATTGCCGACTTTCATAAGCTACAACCCTGCCACCTTGCATCAATACAGCACCCAGTCCGGTACCACATGCATCCGTGTATACCATCATCTCTTCATTCCCCTTAGGGATGACTAACACTGGTGCGCATGTCAACTTGTCCTTCAGACTCTTGAATGCATTCTTGCACCTTTCATCCCAGACAAAAGCTTGATTCTTCTTAGTCAACTGGGTCAATGGTGCTGCTATCTTGGAGAAACCCCGGATAAACTTACGATAATATCCAGCTAATCCCAAGAAACTTCTTACATCTGTTGCATTCTTGGGCGTAGGCCAATCCTGTACCGTGGCCACCTTCGCAGGGTCCACAGTAATACCATTCTCGGAAACAACATGGCCCAAGAACCTCACTTCCCTCCTCCAGAACTGACACTTAGAAAACTTTGCTTTCAATTGGTGTTTTCTCAACACCTCCATCCCTATTCTTAAATGTTCCTTGTGTTCTTCCTCTGTCCTCGAATATACCAAAATATCATCCACGAACACAAGGACAAACTTATTCAACTGATCTCTGAACACCCTATTCATAAGATCCACAAAATATGTTGGGGCATTGGTCAGCCCGAATGGCATGACCAACCACTCATAAAATCCAGACGGCGTTCGAAATGTCGTTTTAGTTATACTCTCAGCTTCCACTCTAAGCTGATGGAAACCTGTCGCGAGATCCAACTGAGAAAATACTCTCGCGCCACTCAACTGATCGAACAAATCATCTATCAGCGGTAGAGGGTACTTGTTCTTCCTCGTCACTTTATTCAACTCGTGGTAGTCTACAAACAAACGAAGGGAACCATCTGCCTTGGTAGCAAACACAACTGGTGCTCCCCATTCAGAAACACTCCTTCTGATAAATCCCTTCTTCAAAAGATCGCTGACTTGCACCTCGAGCTCTCGCTGCTCCCTTGGTGCCATACGACGAAGTGGCATCACTATAGGTCTGGCATCTTTCACCAAATCAACACGGAACTCAATCTCTCGATGTGGTGAAAGCCCGGTCACTTCTTCGAAAACATCCGGATACTGGCCAACCACGGGCAAACCTGACAACTCACTATGTGGAATGTCGAGGGAGTTTAGAAAACTAGCCAATACCCCCTCACTGGGTAGACCACCAAACACTATCCTCCGCCCATCATCCGCTCTAGCTGTCACCAAAAAGCCCTCACAGTCTACCACCACCCTGTATCTTTGGAGCCAATCTACTCCCAAAATAATGCCAAACCCAGTAAAGCCCAAAACAAAGCAATCACAAACAAACATGCATCCATGACTCGATAAGACTACATTACGACAAATCATGCTAAGGCTAGTCGAACCACCAATTGGGTTCGTCACTACTAAAGGTCTATCGACAATCTCGGGCTCCAATCCCAACCTATCTACCAGGTCACTAGATATGAAAGAACTGGAAGCTCCGGTATCAAACAAAACTCTAACAGGAACATCATAAACAGAAAGCATACCTTGAATGACGACATTCTTTCCCTTCTCCGCCGCAGTTGGGGCATTCGACGAAGAAGGAATAGCATTAAGGGCATATGCTTTCACCATTTGCTTTTCTTTAGGGGGTTGCGGACACTTATTCTTGTGATGTCCCATTTGGCCACAGTTGAAGCACTTCCTATCCGCTGGCTTGGCCCGACAGTTACTAGCATAATGGCCCTTCTTACCACAGCTGAAGCACTCAACATCTTGCTTATTCTTTTTCTTCTGGCCATCCTTAGTCTGATTCTGCTTCCTCTTATTCTGGGAACCACCCTTGCTCCCACCACTTGCTTGTGGCTTTGGCTCCTCTGTAGATGCAACTTCAGTCTTCGGCTTAGGGTAGAGACTTTCTGATCTCAATGCTTTCCCGACAATCGATTCAAACGTCTCATCGATGTGGTTAATAAGCCTTTCTCTTAAGTATTGATCCAAACCAGTTATGAATTTCTCATTCTTCTTCTCGGCAGTATCAATAAAAGATAACCCATACTTTGACAAAGTGTCGAATTCAGCAATATACTCCGAGACAGCTCTGCCATTCTGCTTGAGCCCCAAGAATTTCTTAAACAGCACTGACTTCTGAGCAGCTGGAATGAACTTCTCGCTAAAGCGAACCTTAAACTGCTCCCAAGTAATTTGATCCTCGGGAGTAGCTGCCTTTATAGCATTCCACCAATTCATCGCCCGCCCTTGCAGCTGACGGGACGCTAGCTTTCTCTTCATCGCATCCTTAAGACCCAAGTCATCGAAGATACGATCACAACTATCCATCCAATCTTGAACATCTGTGGCCGACACCGTTCCGTGGAACGGCTTCCCACCAAGACTAGTATAATCCTTATTCAGCTTGGCGAAATCGGCCCTAGGCGCCTGCACTATTGGACCACCACCATTACCACCATTGGGAGCTGCCCCTTGCACCTCCTTAAGCATGTCTCTCATGAGGTCAGTAAACATTGCCCTCATGTCAGCAGCATTCCCATTATTGGCTCCCCTACCAGCACCTCTAGCATATCGGCTCATCGTCAATCTGTAAAAGGAAACGATTAACGACCCCATAGTGGTGCTAGTGCAGTACGACTTCATTCTTATACTACTAATAGTACATATACATATATAGCTTTTGAAAACCAAAGTAATCACAAATACGCTCTCTCATATACGTACAATCTCTCCCTAGTGTCTTTCCCTAGGTTAACTACGCAACCTAGAGCTCTGATACCAAGTGTGGCGGCCCGTCCCGCACCAGCCTGCATTTCCTCCGAAAGTGCGCTGTACACATGCCCGACTAGCACGGAACGGTCGTCAAAGAAGGAAAGAAGGGAACGATCTAACCAAGAACCTGTAGAATGTCTCACAGCGCATGGAGTAAAATATAATAATAATAACATACTTGACATAAAACAGGTGAGACAGTGCATAAGCTGATAACTAAAATCAACATCAACATCAGAGCAGCGGAAATCCAAGTACAGCTTATTACAACTTTTCCAAATTTACTGTCTCTAAAACAAAAGAAAGCTTAAAGTAGAAGATGCACTACTAATGCCCAAGCAGTGATCTTCAACAACACAGGGAGAATACTATATATATATATATATATATTACGTGGAAGCCTCCTGCTCGTCTCCGGATCGTCTACCCGTGCATCACCAGCTAACCTGTCTCTAGTCTGCTCGTGTGAGCACCCAGAGTAATAAGAAGAGACATAAAACTCTGGGTCAGACATAAAGCCTGGAATGAGCGATAAGCATCTAAACAGAACAATAACAGGTATACTAACCTATACCTGAACCTGGACCTACAACCAAAGAGTTAGTACCACATACCGTACAATACTCCAAGATGCCATAATAAATAGTGTAAAGAATATGGGGGTGGGGTGTGCATGTCATAATGATGGCAAACAAATCAACCATAGCAACCATCCTCACAACTCCCACTCAGTGCGTAAAGCGTTCGATGTCCACCACTGTCAATCACTAGACCCATCGAAGTAGTGACGGTGTTCAACTTGTACAACTACTGCTACTACCAAGCTTACCACATGGAGTCATGACCAAATCTTTACAAATGACCCCACTTCATTGGTCTATAGCCCTTTAGTCGTACCTAGGCCACTGTGGCCCAGAATCCGTTCACGTACCTCCCATACATAGTGATCCAAAGTCATAGACATCGATAGCCCCTTGGCACACGTCCCGCAGCAAAGCCCAATCATGAAGCCCACTCATTGGTTCCCAACTGGATCCTGAGTCAAAGCTCCTCATTTGGACTTCCTTTGCATCTCGGGTTATGATCGAGTTGGAGTTGGTCTTCAATAGAATCATCGCGTAGAAGTGGTCTTGAATTTGATTCGGTTCGGATACATACGTATAACACGGTTCGGTTCCGTGCAATGCTTCATAGTGTACTCCTGAGTGCGGTTCGGTTCGGTGATCCTCCCCCTTCAGACGTCGGTTCGGTTCGGATGTCACGCTCCATTCGGTTCGGTTCGTCCCTCCTGCTCCAGCTTGCCTGCTCCGACCCGATCCCCCTCGCTTGCCTCCTCCGATCCGACCTCGTTCCCTAGCCTACTCCGATCTGATCCTGCTCCATAGCTCCGATCCGATCCTCTGTACAACTCCAACTCTAAGCAGTGGCCTTCCTTCTTGCCAAACTTCTTTTGTGCCAGATTCTAGTTCGGGTCGGATTCCTTGCCCAGCTCTCCTACCCGATCCGAGCCCATACCCGATCCGATCCGATCCGAAACCCTGCACAACTTTCTGCAACTTTTTCCAGCAACTTGTTTACGCCATTCGACGACGTTTTCGACCAATCTAACTATTATAATCAACCACAAAACAGTTCATACAGTCATAGCAACAAATAGAAGTGACCATAAACACCAAAACATCATCCATAACATGTAAAACGGATCAAATATACCCAAAACCCCATATTTTTCCCTTAAGCATGTTTAAGCAAAACTAATCATAGGGTTAACAAAACTTAACCAAATTAAACCAAATTTCTACCAGAGGCATAAAATATTATTTTCGAATTTATGGATATTTTTCCAGAATTTATTAGTGTATAAATTCGCTAATCTTCACTAATTACCCTTAATTAACTGTAATTAGTGTCAAAACAATGCTAATCACTCACCTTGGCCACAAATAAAATTCTCAGAACTGAAACCTCGCTGATTTGGGTGAATATCGATGTCTAACAGCAGCTCTAACCTTGCTTTCGTGTTCCCTCTCCTTAATTTGATGTAGATTAAGCCAAAACTTGATTAGAAGGTGATTTGGGGATGTTTCTAGATGTTGGCAGCCATTGTTAGGGTTCAACGATGAAAGTGGCGGCTGAAAGAAATGTTTTCTAACCCTAATCAACCCCTATACATCTCCAATCCCGAAATCCCCTTTGGGCCTAGCTGCTAATTACCCGGTTAAGCCCAATTAAGCTGTTTTTCCCTATCTGAAACTTGTTTCAGCCATATCTCCCAAACTGTGAGTCCGTTTGGCTAATGTGACCACTCTACGGAATTGTAACCCATCATCCGGAGCCAATGGAAGTGGTTTCAAGTCAAAATTCCATTCCAATCAAAAGTTATGGCCAAACAGTACCAACTAGGGGTAAAATGGTCATTTAAAAATCGACAAAAATCATGAATATGGGAAATGACCCCAATAGTCGTCTCCCAAAGTTACATAACCATACGACTTCATATGTGAAAGAAATAAATATCCTACGATCCTATGATGCGTAGAATGCGGGTCGTTACAATATCCATCAATATATAACCTCTGAGCTCGTACGTCTCAGAGAAGGGCGTTAAGCAAGAGAATAAATTCTCCACCGCCAAATAGATATATATTTAATAGAAATCAACCACATAGAATAAAATCCAATTTCAGACACACAGTCCATTTACAAGTTCGTTCTGGGTTTGAACGAAACCGGAGGCACCTAGTACCCCGCATATCCATCGATCTCCAAGTACGTCTGGACGATCACCAACTGATTCCCTCCTCTTGGGTGTACGGCCCAATCAAGATCATCAGTAATCACCCAAACGACGTGAAGACCTCCGGTCTTCGACCATCGTCTTCATCTTTGACACCATGTCGAATCAGTTATTCAGAATGGGATAAACCCGGTCTTTCTGAATAACTCGCGTATATAATAAACAAGTGTTACACAAACACAACATACGCCTCATTCCAATTCAGAATATTCTTTTGTTCAAATATTCTTATACTTTGGGAGAGGTTCCCATTAATTTTATCAAAGATAAATTCTTTAAATTTATTCTTTAATCTTCTTTGAATATCAATTCAAACTAGTCGGGATTAGCGAACCACACCGGAGTAGTCATTTATTTTATTTCCCAATCCCCACCTATTCATCCCATAAAGTAAAACTGGTAATACTTCATATCTAACACCATGGTGTTAACGGTAAATTCAATTACCATCTCTCGTTCAAATCTAATTAAAGATTTAACTATCGCCTGGAGTAAAACTGGCGATACTCCATTCTCGATCTTTTCAATCTAATTAAAGATTCATTAAAACTCCACTTAGTTTTAATCTTTAACTGGGTTAAAGAATCAGTGTCATTTAAAACACGGTTCACGATAAACCCAAAATCACATTCCGTTAATTATCGGGTTAAAGAACAAGTGTTATTTAAAACATTGTTCACGATAAACCCAAAAATCAATACCAATTCAATTCCAATTAAATATTATTTAATTGGTACACTTCATTAAATCTAAATAAAAAGATTTAATCTTTTTCCCCACTGGGCTTAAGAACAGTGTTAATAAAGACACCATTCACGACAAACCCATATCACATTTGATATTAAATACAAGGCTCTGAATAGAAAATATATCGGCTTATATTTAATATCAAATTCTACGACCAACAAATATCGTATTGGAAATAAAGATATATATATCTTTCAAATTCCCATAACAATATCTGTGTCATCACGAAATCCAACATCGAAATATTCCGAAGACAATTTCGATTCAAATCCATTCCAATTCAATTATTGGAAATTTTGGTTATTTTCAAAACCATTTCAAATCCAATTTATTTATTTTAAAAATAAATAAGTTATTATTGTAGTTCCAGAACTAGTTCATTTCGATAAAAATCTATTTTATCTTTTCAAATATGGAGTTTTTCATCCCAATTCTTCACAAATCATTTCTTATTATTTTACACAAATTATCACTATTTTTAATAATTTTATCAAGGCCCGTACAGTCGATTTCCATCAACGGCCATCGAACTGCACCTACATCGACCTTTTCGAAATTTGATTTGGACATAATTCCAAATCCAACCGTTAGATTTCAAATTTCTAATGTTCGTTAGAAAGCTCTTTTCGATACGAATCCAACGGTTCCGGTTTTAGGAGAATCCGACGGTCGAATCTCCCGTAATATCCATTCGAAGTCAATGGTCGAAATTCACGAACTGCCGCGGCGCGGCGCGTTCTATTCAGGCCATTATATATATAATATATATATTATATATATCTTCGATTTCCTTTCAAAACGTATTTTAAAAACCGTTTTAAATTCGTTTTCAAAACGATTTCAACTTCCATCTCAAATTCAAATCTAAATTGATTTTTCCAATATAAATTCTCAATTTCTATTCGATTTTGAATTTATTTCAAATCGATTTCTATTCAATTTCAATTCAATTCGAATTCTTTTCAATTTGATTTCAATTCGAATTCAATTCTATTCAATTTTAATTCGAATTCAATTCTATTCAATTTCAATTCGAATTCAATTCTATTCAATTTCAATTCGAATTTCAATTCGAATTTCAAATCATTTCAGTTTATTTCGAATTTCAAATCAATTCAATTTAATTCGAATTTCAATTCAATTCAATTTAATTCGAATTTCAATTCACTATAATATTCATTTCAATTTGATTAAAATCGATACCAATATCGTTCACTTCAAAATGGCGCAGATCTAATCAACACGGCTTCATATATTTCTATTTTCAGATATTTCTATTTCACATATTTCTTTTTCAAATATTTCTCTTTCAAATATTTCTATTTCAAATATTTCTCTTTCAAATATTTCTATTTCAAATATTTCTATTTCAAATATTTCTTTTCAAACGTTTCTATTCAAAACTGGAATGCGGCCCAATCAATTACCATATAATGTTAATTATATGGATTTTCTACAACACATGTATAAAATAACAACGATAAATAATCAACCATCATCCAGAATGCATTCTACACTGTATAAGCATCAAATATAAATATTTAACGCTTATGACAGTCTGTCAATCAATCGATCGACATACAACTAATTATTGGGATTAGTGTATGTCATATATCATCCCAATATCCGTGTGGGGTTTCAATAAATCAAACACAGATTTTATTTGTGCAGTTGGGCGATGTGTAAAATTTAACGTTCCAATCAATATCAGTCAAATGTGTGTATATAAACAAATCGTCCGATTTGTTTATATTTATTTCATTTTAAATACACGTTTAAAATTCTATTTTTAACTATAAAATATTTTTATCTATATAAATATTTTATCTCATTTCACATCACATCACACAATCAACTACACATCAAAATCAAACAAACAAGCATACAAGCCGTCCATGGTCTGTGGACGACGGGTGTCGGGTGCTACTAAACACCGTCTACATCCTAGTATATATTTCAACTAAAAAAAATTAAATTTAAAAGTGAGGAGTTCTCACAGGGGGTTCCACTCCGCCGTGCTTTGCAGCTTGAACTGTTGAACCGTCTGGATCTGTCTGAAATTTCCAATGCAGTTCTTTTCACGCTGTTCATAATAAAAATTACATTTTTATTACTTCTTTTCAATAAATAAAAACCATACTTTTATTTCTACGTCATATATTTTTACAACGCTTCTTTCTATATAAAAATTATATTTCTATTTCGCTACATGTATAAAGATCAAATCTTTACTATCTATGTATTATAAAAATCGTATTTTAATTCATCTTTTCAAAGTTAAAAATCGAATCTTTACAAAGTTAAAAATCGAATCTTTACAAAGTTAAAAAATCGAATCTTTATAAAGCTAAAAATCGAATCTTTATAAAGTTAAAAATCGAATCTTTATAAAGTTAAAAATCGTATCTTTACAAAGTTAAAAATCGAATCTTTATATTTTTTTTAAAATCTAATCCTTTCAATTATAAAAATATAATCTTTTCAGTTATAAAAATATAATCTTTTCAGTTATAAAAATATAATCTTTTTCATTGAATAAAGATCAAATTTTTATTCCAATCCTATGTATATAAAAAATCAGATTTTTACAATGCTATTTTATATAAATAAAAATCATATTTTTAACTAAGTAATATCCGCATCATTTTCTAAGTAAAAATTGCATTTTTACCTAACTAAAAAAATTAATTAATTAAAAACTAAGAAACCATAAATAATAGGAGGATTAAAACTCACATTTATAGGTTGGAGGAGGGTTGTGGGTGGCCGGAGACTGCTGGTGGGGCCTGGACGCGACAACAGGTGGCTGCAAAGTCTAGGGGCGGCAGTCTTCTTCCAGGTGGCGGCGGTGGTCCTTCTGGTGCGGCGGCTGTGGATTCAAGGAAAGGGGGTGATGGGATCGAACGGGGGGGCTAGCGTGGGGAAGGTAAGGAGGAGGGGCTATCGACGGAGGGGGGGGGGGGTTTCTGGAGACGCGGCGGCGCCTGGGGGGGGGGGCGCGATCTCGATTTTGGGTTTCTTTTTTTTTTCTATTTCGATTTTCAGATCTGAGAGAGGAGGGAGAGGTGAGATTTTTATATATTTTATTTAATTAATATTTTATTCCTTCTAAAAGTAACTTTTATCTACGAACCCGGATCCGAACCCACCAACTATCGTCCCTAGCGTATTACCCACATTCCGAACACAATGGGATATGTATCGTAAGCTGATTCGATCGTTTCGATCAGTTTTCGTCAAAATCAAAATATAACTCTATATATTGAATTTGAACGAACATTTCAATTTACCAGGGCCACATAAAAACTCTAAAAATTTCCGAAAAATATTTTCTAGCTTCGTATTGACGATACGGTCGTAACAAAACTAGTTTCGTCGAATTCTGAGACCATTTGAAAAATGGCCATTTTCCAGTCGATTAAAATCAACTGAAACTGGTCAAACGTGTTTTCCTTAGCCACGCTCACATATTGATTCAAAAAATTACGAAATTTGAAACCTAGCAATTATTTGACATCACGGATCCAACAAAAGTGGTTTCGTCGAAAACCGAGGTCGTTTGCAGAATTCCCATTTTTAAGGGCCGAAATTCCATATCGACTTTTCTGAATTTTAAACTAGACATATCTTTTGATTCCCGCTATGAAATTTTGATTTTTCTGATTCGTTGGAAAGATATTCTCAATTAGATCCAAATATTTTTGGTTTCACTAAAATCCGTTTTATTTTGAATCCTGTACATCAATTTGAAATTTGAAATCGAATTATAGAACTACCGCGCCATTTTCAATTCCTTTTATAATTTTAAAATAAATATTTATATTCTAACGACGATCTATGTAATATATACGTTCGAATTCTATTCAAAATAAATTTCTCGTCGATATTATTTAAAATAATTCATTTTAAATAATCAAATGCACTAAAATTACCAAAATAAAATTTTTAAATTGGCCCGGATTTCCGGGTTATTACAATCTCCCCCACTTAAAATTTTTCGTCCTCGAAAAGGAACAAAGCCGAAAGTTGTTTAACAAATCAACTCAACTTCCATTATTTTCACTACGGCTTAAGTTCTTCAACTTTTCAGTTTCTAAGAACATTTCAAATTTTTCAAAAATTTGGCTAACACCCTAAATTTTCGAAAAATTTCGCCATAACCTCCCCTGCACCGGGGACTTTGGGATATTTCATATAGCCTCCCATGGCGTTCTTCAATCCAAAAGAAAAGGAAAAAGCCAAGCGGCTCATAAAATCATCATCACCCAAACAAAACAGTAAATTATGGTAAACATGTACCTATTTGTCGGGCAAACAAATTTTATTCTTCTGCTCTAGCCTCCTTGCTATGACCTGTTCAATGTAAGTACATGTATATGCATGCAAATGCGACTAATTTTCAATACAATTCATTATTTGATTCAATTTGGTTATAGGGTATAAATTTTAATTAATCAACCAATAATCAAACAACACAACCAACAATCAATTAGTTGATTAACGTTTGAAATTCATAATTTTGATATATAGTCAAAAATCACATTTTTGATGCCAAATCACAACAATAGGCCCTATCTAATTTTAGTTCTCACACAGTCACTAGGAAATATATAGAAATTCCACCTTCGAAACTCGAACATAAATACTGATGATGTCATGACAATCATCAGTACCATCTCCGGGCGACTAGAGTGTAATTCTATATCTGTCCAGTATATTAAAACTTCAAATACACATGGATCAGACGTATACGCAAAGTCTATATACACTGGACTGTCCAAATCAATACAAATAAATATTCAAATATGTAAAAAACGATTTAAATTTTCAAAACAAAATTCGATTTCAATTTAAAAATATACTCTTCACACTCGTTCTAGGACACTACTGATCCCATCTCTAACGAGTCATTCCCGTTGGATATTACTAATCCAATATCTGATGAATTAATTCGTATGGTTTTAACGTGTCTTGTTCTCTGAGCTTTGTAAACCAAAGCTCTGATACCAACTGTAACGAAATGGAATTTCGCTCGATTCGAATCAGTCGCTAAACCGATCAAGACCGTTCGAAATGCCTAATTGTTTTGAGAACACGACAAAATAGAACGCAGACATAAGAACATTTCATTGTTTATTACAACAATTCCATCAGAATACAAGAATATACAGAGTATAAATCAATATTACACATTCGATAAATATCAGAGATTACAATACATTACTGCAGCGGAAAATAATACAATACACAACTGAAAGAGATATACGGATACAAAGCTTCCCGGATATCGTTCCAGCTGTAAACCAGGTTCCTGCGCATATAAATCTGCAAAACCAAAACTACTAGCTTCCCGTGTCAAAATAAGGGCACCCAGAGTTCAGGTTAAAACAATAAACTCCAGGTCAGTCATGGGACTGGTGTGAGAACTAAAACAGTTATTTAAAACTTTACTTTAAATCAGATATATCAAGGGACCACGCCGTATAACACGGAACGGGTTTCCTCCCAAGAATACCAGTGCATATAACAAAACAGCCCCATGCTTTTTTGGAAAAATGAAGCTATTATAAGACCCAGGTCCTATCACACAATGCAACGCAAGCCGGGGGATAGGGTTTTCCCTTATAATAGCCAAACATGCTTAGTACGTTTAAAACAAATCATTTGGTACTACTATAAGTGCATAGTGTATAAAACAACTTCAAATCATAAGTATCAATCATAGACGGCATGGGTACCATATATCATGTCGCCATACTAGGCTCAACAATCAAAACCGCAAATGTCACGTATTTGGAAATTGGATTTCCGTCTGTGAACCGAGGCAAAAGATAGTCCTCTACCGAATTCGAGACTCTCTAGCCCGAGCCTCAGGCAAGCACGCAGGCAAGCCTTGGAGCGATAGGGCCGATCCACCGATGTGGATTATTATGCCTGAACACTACGTTTCCCCACCCTTTGGGGCGTAAATGAGCCAACGAATGATTCCATCGGACCCAAATCATCCGATCTAACCGAGGCGCCTCGCAACAGCAACAACCACATAAGTCAAACTCGTTAGGGCGTGTAAAACCACTGACGCCACTTCTAATTAAAAAGAAACGCATGTCCTCCCTGAGGTCCTCTCCGGTTTTTGGTTCACTACCGGGGTGTGAGGCTCGCGAATTCACGTTACACAAAGCTGTGCCACACATGCTGTGCTTTGATCATCACACACAAGACTTTGCTTTTCAACAGAAGCCTTGATCATATTGCCACTTAGGCATGCCACACAGGCAATTCACTCCATGCGTTTGATATCCATCAATATATAACCTCTGAGCTCGTACGTCTCAGAGAAGGGCGTTAAGCAAGAGAATAAATTCTCCGCCGCCAAACAGATATATATTTAATAGAAATCAACCACACAGAATAAAATCCAATGTCAGACACACAGTCCATTTACAAGTTCGTTCTAGGTCTGAACGAAACCGGAGGCACCTAGCACCCCGCATATCCATCGATCTCCAAGTACGTCTGGACGATCACCAACTGATTTCCTCCTCTTGGGTGTACGGCCCAATCAAGATCATCAGTAATCACCCAAATGACGTGAAGACCTCCGGTCTTCGACCACCGTCTTCATCTTCGACACCACGTCGAATCAGTTATTCAGAATGGGATAAACCCGGTCTTTCTGAATAACTCGCGTATATAATAAACAAGTTTTACACAAACACAACATACGCCTCATTCCAATTCAGAATATTCTTTTGATCAAATATTCTTATACTTTGGGAGAGGTTCCCATTAATTTTATCAAAGATAAATTCTTTAAATTTATTCTTTAATATTCTTTGAATATCAATTCAAACTAGTCGGGATTACCGAACCACACCGGAGTAATCATTTATTTTATTTCCCAATCCCCACCTATTCATCCCATGAAGTAAAATTAGTAATACTTCATATCTAACACCACGGTGTTAACGGTAAATTCAATTACCATCTCTCGTTCAAATCTAATTAAAGATTTAACTATCGCCTGGGGTAAAACTGGCGATACTCCATTCTCGATCTTTTCAATCTAATTAAAGATTCATTAAAACTCCACTTAGTTTTAATCTTTGACTGGGTTAAAGAATCAGTGTCATTTAAAACACGGTTCACGATAAACCCAAAATCACATTCCATTAATTATTGGGTTAAAGAACAAGTGTTATTTAAAACACTGTTCACGATAAACCCAAAAATCAATACCAATTCAATTTCAATTAAATATTATTTAATTGGTACACTTCATGAAATCTAAATAAAAAGATTTAATCTTTTTCCCCACTGGGCTTAAGAACAGTGTTAATAAAGACACCATTCACGACAAACCCAAATCACATTTGATATTAAATACAAGGCTCTGAATAGAAAATATATCGGCTTATATTCAATATCAAATTCTACGACCAACAAATATCGTATTGGAAATAACGATACATATATATCTTTCAAATTCCCATAACAATATCTGTATCATCACGAAATCCAACATCGAAATATTCCGAAGACAATTTCGATTCAAATCCGTTCCAATTCAATTATCGAAAATTCTTTTTATTTTCGAAACCATTTCAAATCCAATTTATTTATTTTAAAAATAAATAAATTATTATTCTAGTTCCAAAACTAGTTCATTTCGATAAAAATCTATTTTTATCTTTTCAAATATGGAGTTTTTCATCCCAATTCTTCACAAATCATTTCTTATGATTTTACACAAATTATCACTATTTTTAATAATTTTATCAAGGCCCGTACAGTCGATTTCCATCAACGGCCATCAAACTACACCTACAGCGACCTTTTCGAAATTTGATTTGGACATAATTCCAAATCCAACCGTTAGATTTCAAATTTCTAATGTTCGTTAGAAAGCTCTTTTCGATACGAATCCAACGGTTCCGGTTTTAGGAGAATCCGACGGTCGGATCTCCCGCGATATCCATTCGAAGTCAATGGTCGAAATTCGTGAACTCCCGCGGCGCGGCGCGTTCTATTCAGGCCATTATATATATAATATTATATATATATATCTTTGATTTCCTTTCGAAACGTACTTTAAAAACCGTTTTAAATTCGTTTTCAAAACGATTTCAACTTCCATCTCAAATTCAAATCTAAATTGAATTTTCCAATATAAATTCGTTTTAAATTCATTTCAATTTCTACTCGATTTTGAATTTATTTCAAATCGATTTCTATTCATTTTCAATTCAATTTGAATTCTTTTCAATTTGATTTCAATTCGAATTCAATTCTATTCAATTTTAATTCGAATTCAATTGTATTCAATTTCAATTCGAATTCGAATTCTATTCAATTTCAATTTCAATTTCAATTTCAATTCGAATTTCAAATCCTTTCAGTTTATTTCGAATTTCAAATCAATTCAATTTAATTCGAATTTCTATTCACTTTAATATTCATTTCAATTTGATTAAAATCGATATAAATATCGTTCACGTCAAAATGGCGCAAATCTAATCAACACGGCTTCATATATTTCTATTTTCAGATATTTCTATTTCACATATTTCTTTTTCAAATATTTCTCTTTCAAATATTTCTATTTCAAATATTTCTTTTTCAAATATTTCTCTTTCTAATATTTCTATTTCAAATATTTCTATTTCAAATATTTCTTTTCAAACGTTTCTATTCAAAACTGGAATGAGGCCCAATCAATTACTATATAATGTTAATTATATGGATTTTCTACAACACATGTATAAAATAACAACGATAAATAATCAACCATCACCCAGAATGCATTCTACACTGTATAAGCATCAAATATAAATAATTAACGCTTATGACAGTCTGTCAATCAATCGATCGACATACAACTAATTATTGGGATTAGTGTATGTCATATATCATCCCAATACCCATGTGGGGTTTCAATAAATCAAATACAGATTTTATTTGTGCAGTTGGGCGATGTGTAAAATTTACCGTCCCAATCAATATCAGTCAAATGTGTGTATATAAACAAATCGTCCGATTTATTTATATTTATTTCATTTTAAATACACGTTAAAAATTCAATTTTTAACTATAAAATATTTTTAGCTGTATAAATATTTTATCTCATTTCACATCACATCACACAATCAACTACACATCAAAATCAAACAAACAAGCATACAAGCCGTCCATAGTCTGTGGACGACGGGTGCCGGGTGCTACTAAACACCGTCTATATCCTAGTATATATTTCAACTAAAAAAATTAAATTTAAAAGTGAGGAGTTCTCACAGTGGGTTTGTAATGACCCGCATTCTACGCATCGGAGGATCGTAGAATATTTATTTCTTTCCCATATGAAGTCGTATGATCATGTAACTTTGGGAAACATCTATTAGAGTCATTTCCCATGCTTATGATTTTTGTCGATTTTTGAATGACCATTTTGCCCCTAGTTGGTACTGTTTTGGCCATAACTTTTGATTGGAGAGGAATTTTGACCTAAAACCACTTCCATTAGATTCGTTTGATGGTTTACCTTTCCGTAGAGTGGTCATAATAGCCAAACGGACTTACCGTTTGGGAGATATGGCTAAATAAGTTTTGGAGGGTGAAAAACTGCTTAACCGGGCCAAATCGGGTGATTAGTGAGTAGGCCCATAACCCATTTCGGGATTAGGGTTATGGAAAGGCTGAAATGAGATGGAGAATCATTCCATTTCAGTTTTCTAGCCTCCACTTATCACCAAGGAACCCTAAAAATGGCCTCCAACCTCTAAATCACCTCCAAATCATCTTTTGGTCAAGGATTAAGCTTAGCAACCTCTAATCAAGGAAGATCTACACCAAAGCAACATTGGAGCTGCTGTTTAGCATTGGAATTCGCATCAAATCAGAGATTTATTTCAGATCTTAGTTTAATTGTGGCTAAGGTGAGTGATTTGCATAGTTTTGCACTAATTATGACTAATTAGGGGTGATTAGTGTTAATTAGCGAATTTAAACATGATAAAATTCTGGAAAAATGCTTATAAAATTCAGAATGATGTTTTAGACCTCTGATATGAATTTGGGTTAATTTGGTTAAGTTTTGCTAATCCTATCATTAGTTTCACCTAAACATGCTTAAGGGGAAATAAGGGATTTTGGGGTATGTTTGATCCATTTTAACCTATCATATTGATGTTTTGATGTTTGTGGTTGATTATATATGTTTCTATGACTGCATGGTATGCTTTGTGATTGCTTAGAATAGTTAGAATGGTCGAAAACGCCGTCGAGGGGCGTAAACAACTCGCTGGACAAGGTGCAGGGATTCGGATCGGATGGGGATTGAGGGTCGATCGGATCGCCCTATGGGATCGTGGGACATCACCACGAGTCAAGTCATCTCCTCCGAGCCGAACCATCTGCGCAAGGTCCACGAACATCAACCGTGAAATGCCTCTCGTAACTGATCCGTTCGTGTTTTGTACCCCGATCCGACAGAGGGAGGCAGCATCCACGATCCCAATTGTACTTGAACGCTCCGACCCGAATGCCCATCCACGAGTTGAAGGCGCCATGAACCGATCTGAAGAAAGCACCCGACCCGAACCGTGGCAAGCTGGAGATCTCGACCCGATCCGCCAGGGGTGATGACGACCCGACTCGATCCAGTGAAGAAGGAGCATTCTGACCCGAACCGAACTGATTATTAGGGGGAGATCCGAAACGACTCAGTATTGACCAATAACCCGAGATGCAAAGGTAGTCCAATATGGGAAGTTGGAGCTCAGGATCCAGTTGGGAACCAATGAGTTCACTTCATGGTTGGGCTTTGCTGCAGGACGTGTGCTAAGGAGTTGTCGACGTTCATAACTTCGATTCACCACTAAAAATGAATGATGGCTACTTATCAGTGTAGTAGGGTCATTATGACCTGAGGGGCAAGGTGATGGTAGCAAGACTACGTTATCAGTGCAGTAGGGTCATTATGACCTGAGGGGCAAGGTGATGCGTAGTAAGACTATGAGCCAGCGCAGATGGGGTGAACAACTCCATGGGGCAAGTGGACATAGTAAGGATTGGTAAGGCTATGAGCCAGCGCAGATGGGGTGAATAACTCCATGGGGCAAGTGGACATAGCGAGGAATTAGTGGCTACGTTATCAGTGCAGTGAAGCCATTTATGACTTCATGGGGCAGAATGATCGTAGCAAGGTATGTTGGGTGATCGAAGTGGTGAACATCGTATGCTTTACGCACTGAGTGAGAGATGTGAGGATGGATGCTATGCTTGATTGTTTGCCATCATTATGACATGCACACCTCCCCCACCTCCGTATCTTTGCACCGTTTGATATGGCACCTTAGAGTGTTGTACCGTATGTAGTGCTAACTCTTTGGTTGCAGGTCCAGGTTCAGGTATGTTTTAGTTTACCTGTTATTGCTCACTTTAGATGCTTATCGCTCATACCAGGCTTTATGTCTCACCCAGAGTTTTATGTCTCCTCTTATTACTCTGGGTGCTCACACGAGTAGACTAGAGACAGGTTAGCTGGTGGTGCGCGAGTAGCTGATTCGGAGGCGGGCATGAGGCTTCCACGTATGATTTATATATATACACATCCTCCCTGTGTCATTGGTGGTCGCTACTTGGGCATTATTAGTGTACCTCCTTTATCTTGCTTTTGCTTTGAGACAGTTTGAAAGTTGTAATAAGCTATATTTTGGACTTCCGCTGCTATGATGCTTAGTTCTGTTTTTAGCTTATGCACTGTCTCTCTTGTTTTATGTCAAGTATGTTATTATTATATTTTGTTCTATGCGCTGTAAGACATTCTACAGGTTCTTGATTAGTTCATTTCCTTCTTCTTTTCCTTCTGACGACCCGTTCCGTGCTAACTGGACATGTGTACAGCGCACTTTTGGAGTAAATGTCGGTTGGTGCGGGGCAGGCTGTCACAGGGTTCCACTCCGTCGTGCTTTGCTGTCTGAACTGCTGAACCGTCTGGATCTGTCTAAAATTTCCAATGCAGTTCTTTTCACGCAGTTCATAGTAAAAATTACATTTTTATTACTTCTTTTCAATAAATAAAAATCGTACTTTTATTCCTACTTCATATATTCTTACAACGCTTCTTTCTATATAAAAAATATATTTCTATTTCGCTACATATATAAAGATCAAATCTTTACTATCTGTATATTATAAAAATCGTATTTTAATTCATCTTTTCAAAGTTAAAAATCGAATCTTTACAAAGTTAAAAATCGAATCTTTACAAAGTTAAAAATCGAATCTTTATAAAGTTAAAAATCGAATCTTTATATAGTTAAAAATCAAATGTTTATAAAGTTAAAAATCGAATCTTTATATTTTTTTAAAAATCTAATCCTTTCAGTTATAAAAATATAATCTTTTCAGTTATAAAAATATAATCTTTTCCAATGAATAAAGATCAAATTTTTATTCCAATCCTATGTATATAAAAAATCAGATTTTTACAATGCTATTTTATATAAATAAAAATCATATTTTTAACTAAGTAAAATCCGCATCATTTTCTAAGTAAAAATTGCATTTCTACCTAACTAAATAAATTAAATAATTAAAAACTAAGAAACCGTAAATAATAGGAAGATTAAAACTCACATCTATAGGTTGGAGGAGGGTTGTGGGTGGCCGAAGACTGCTGGTGGGGCCTGGAAGCGACGGCAGGTGGCTGCAAAGGCTAGGGGCGGCGGTCTTCTTCCAGGTGGCGGCGGTGGATTCAACGAAAGGGGGTGAAGGGATCAAACGGGGGGGGGGGGGGGAGGGGGGGGCTAGCGTGGGGAAGGGAAGTAGGAGGGGCTATCGACGGTGGGGGGAGGTGGTTTCTGGAGACGCGGCGGCGCCTGGGGGGGCGCGATCACGATTTTGAGTTTTTTTTTTCTATTTCGATTTTCAGATCTGAGAGAGGAGGGAGAGGTGAGAGTTTTATATATTTTATTTAATTAATATTTTATTCCTTCTAAAAGTAACTTTTATCTTCGAACCCGGATCCGAACCCCCCGACTGTCGTCCCTAGCGTATTACCCACATTTCGAACACAATGGGATATGTATCGTAAGCTGATTCGATCGTTTCGATCAGTTTTCGTCAAAATCAAAATATAGCTCTATATATTGAATTTGAACGCACATTTCAATTTACCGGGGCCACATAAGAACTCTAAAAATTTCCAAAAAATATTTTCTAGCTTCGTATTGAGGATACGGTCCTGACAAAACTAGTTTCGTCGAATTCTGAGACCGTTTGTAAAATGGTCATTTTCCAGTCGATTAATATCAACCGAAACTGGTCAAACGCGTTTTCCTTAGCCACGCTCACATATTGATTCGAAAAATTACGAAATTTGAAACCTAGCAATAATTTGACTTCACGGATCCAACAAAAGTGGTTTCGTCGAAAACCGAGGTCGTTTGCACAATTCCCATTTTTAAGGGCCGAAATTCCATAGCGACTTTCACTGGACATATCTTTTGATTCCCGCTATGAAATTTTGATTTTTTGGATTCGTTGGAAAGATATTCTCAATTAGATCCAAATATTTTTGGTTTCACTAAAATCCGTTTTATTTTGAATCCTGTACATTCATTTGAAATTTGAAATCGAATTATTGAACTACTGCGCCATTTTCAATTCCTTTTATAATTTTAAAATAAATATTTATATTCTAACGATGATCTATATAATATATACATTCGAATTCTATTCAAAATAAACTTCTCGTCGATATTATTTAAAATAATTCATTTTAAATAATCAAAATTCACTAAAATTGTTAAAATAAAAATTTTAAATTGGCCCAGATTTCCGGGTTATTACATTTTTCATCCCCAGCATCTTCATTTTGAAACAGAATAAGCTACAGGAAGTCATTTTTGCGACTTCTGTTTATTCCCCTACCTCACTGCATGAAACTTTGAAACCCAGCAGCAACCTTGCCTCGCCTGCTGCTCAACATCGAACTGCCCACACCTGATGTTCAACGACCACCATTTAACACCACCGTAGTACCTGGACGCTGCTACCACGGTCGACCAACGCCGAGCCTTTTTTTAAAACATCCGTACTGCCATTTCTGTTCGAACAGTTCCCCTTATTCCAGAAGAAACTGTTTGGGAGTTTTGCAATTTTGATACGTGAATTGGTTTGTTTAAATCGTAGAGGAATATTTACGGTTTTAGTTTTTAAGGAGGAAAGTTTCTTTTCTTGCAGTGGAGAAAAAAGAATGGTTCAGTTGCATTGAGGAGAAAATTCTGTTGTGCTTTGTTTATATTTTGCGAAGAAAGGAAGAGGCCTGACATATTAATATATGTGAATTACGTGGGGCGCAAGGAGTTAGTCTAGGTTTGTAGGTAGATGTATAGGTAGCTGTGTGTGGGCGGAGATCTCAAAAAAACACTTGCTTGACACGGTAGGGGTAAACAGATTGGGGGGCAAGTTAAGGAAATGGCGTGGCACGCAAGTTTTTACATAGATTGGGGTGCACGTAACTGAACAGTGGAAGTTTTAAAACAATTACATTAAGCGCAAGGCAAAGCTAGTTTCGAACGCAAGGTACTTGAAAATTTTTTTGGGAGCAAGGTATAAGAGAAATTAGCAGCGGAGAAGTTTATTGAACATAAATATATAATATGTATGTTAACACTCAATCGACATTTTAATTTTTGTATGACCACACGCGAACCCCAAAATAACGAAACTTGACGCAATGCTATGTCTTGACATTTCAGAATGAAATTATTTTCATCGAAAACTGGCTTCATTTGCAAAAATGGCGCTATTTTATTTCAAATTTATTTATCTGTCCACCTTTAAATTGCGTCGACTGACAAAACACTCCAATTGGATTCAAACTGAAAATCTAGCAAAAATCAGCTATACGCATTCCAATAAAATTCGTTTCATTGAAAACGGAGGTCGTTTGAAAAATAAATATTTTCAAGGCTTATATAACATCGTTAAAATATTAAATAAATTCTCAAAATCATTAAATATAATAATAATAAATTATTATTGTCAAATATATCTAAAAGGGAAAATATATAACTACAAATACAAAACAATATGAAATTATAACTCAGCGTTCACATTTTTGAGTTTAACGATATGCGGAATATATAGAAATTCCCTTTAAATTTATTAAACGACGATATAATTTATTGACAATTTCCATAGCGACTATTTTAAAATTTGATTTGAACATAACATACAATTTATAATACGAAATCTCGATTTTTCTCTTTCATTAGAAAATTATATTCTAATCGATTTCGACGTTTCTTGTTTCACAGAATTCCAACTAAAAATAGATTCTGTATATTCAATTGAAGTTCTAAATTCAATTTAACAAACTACCGCGCCATTTCGAGTTCGTTTTAAATTAAATATAAATTAAACGTTAAATCGTCATTTAATAAATGAATTCGATATTAAATCCATTAATATTCCAAATAAAATAATTTAAACTGATTTAAATATCCGAATTCAAATAGCTGAAAAATCCAGGACATTACATTCTTCCCCCCTTAAATGAATTTCGTCCCTGAAATTGCTAAGTAAGAAGAATGCTCTAAACCGGTTATACATTCAAAACAATTATTTTAATAATCATCATTAAAAATTCTAAGTTTTAAAATTTTTGGAAAAATTTGACAGCATTTCTCTACCCAACTTGATCCGGACAACTACAACCGCCTTTCCGAGCCTCACATTGATCAAAAGAAAATAAAAATCAAACTACTATCGAAACCAGAGGCATAAAATCATCCAGTCAATAATATCACGGCGCACCTATTTGTTGGGCATCATACTCCAACAACCCAGCAAAGCAACAACCAGCTCTTTCAACCTGTTCTTAACTCCATTTTCAACACAATAACAAATACACGATCTTATCATTATTTTTCATTTCATAAATGATTCTGTTGAAATTCATTTTAATTCAATTTCTTAGTTTCTAATTCATTTAGATTCTTTAACTATTAATGGATTTTATTTCAAATGAATCTAGCATCCAAACAACAAACAATACACATTAATCAACTAAGTTCGATTTCAATTCCATATTCAAATTACTAATTGATATTTTAATAACTTCAACACATAATTCATTTTAATTCTAATATCCATTAATTTCACTTAACCAAGGTAATCTCTAATTCCATATTGATTTTCTAACCCGATTCTGATTCATTTCCAAAAGCCATCATTCTAATTTGTTCTGTTTTATCTTAAATTAAATCCCGGTTTTCATTTCCATATTAAAATTTTCATTCACACACTATATATGTGAAATCTACCAGTTATATTAACCATTTAAATTAAAATTCCCATTTGAATTATATTCAAAAGAATCAGTCAAACCTCAATATCTCAATAATTTAATAAAATTATTTCTTTTCTATACAAAAATATAATTTGGGTAAAATTACTTCATTTACCCCCTTTTATAAAACAATATCGTATCAACTGCCAATTCAATATGGTTTTTCAACACTTGAACTGATCCATCAACACAATACAAAACATTTTGTATAAAATCGACAAGTACGCTCTCTCAAATATATACCCACAAACTCAATCTAGGGCATTACTAACCCCATCTCTATCGAGTTTTACCACAAAGCCAAGGTTATTTCTAAACCAATAGCTCTGATACCACTGTAACGAATCGGAAAATTCGATGCTCGAATTTTCGACATAAACACATCTAGTGTCAAACTCGAGTACAGAAAATCCAGAACGTTAAGGAAAGAAATTAGAGGGTGAGATAAGAAAGAAAGAAATATTAGAATAGAAGAATAAGAAGAAGAAACATATCAGAATCAGAGTCTCACATTGCAGCGGAGTAAATATAATATAGAAATAGATCATTATTGAAAACTTGAAATAATACTTACAATCAGAGTACATCATTCAAGACCATCTGGACAGTTATTATAATCTGTCCTCATATACAATACATAGCGGAATAAATACTAATACGTCTGAACTCTTCCAGCACGTCTTCTGAACTTCGTAGTGTCCAATAACCTGAACCTGTACAACCCGGTCTAACCCGAGCATTACAAATACCGGGTCAGTCTGGTGAACCAGAGTGAGAAAAACTCGCACAGTTTAAGGGGGATCATCCAACTTTATTTTAAAGTTCAAAATCCTTTCAAAAGAAAAGAATAATCGTAAGACCAAATCCACACATAAATACGGACAGTTTTTACCTTACGATAACCGAAAACATTTTTGAAAACGATATTCTTATGATATTATAATAATGTCTAAATACACATAAATATCAATCTGGCAGAACGCTTGCATCTCACGCTCTACATATATAGTATACAATCAAAACCGCGGGCTCTCATTGGAGATTGGATTCCGACTATGACAAGGTATGGAACCACCTACCGATAGTGTATCTCTAGAGAGGAATACACTAGGTTCAACAAGAACGTCTTGCAACCTGGCCCACACATGACCGACCACTCATTTCTCTTGAGTGTATCGAATACATTGTCACCTCATAGCTGCGCAGCTAACGTTTTCCTGGGAGATACAGAATTGAAAGGAAGTAACAAATATGAATATTCCCAAGATGGTGACAATACACCCTAATGGGTGCGACCCACATAGCTATGTTGCCTGCCCGATTTTTGTCATTTCCCGGTTGATGAGGCTTGAGATTATAATCATCTTTTGAAACATCTGGCCACCTTTCACTTTGAATGCCGCATCGTCAGATCCGCCAGATATCACTAGTTGACGTCCACAAAAATACTCTAGTCATTAAGCTAAGAGAAGTGCCCTTCTCCACCATCAACTATAGTCCGTTTGAAGAAATCAACGTACGTAATCCTTTTGGAAATACTCTATCAGACATCCGTCCATACAAGTTGTCCTAGGACTGGACAAACCGTAGGCACCCTCCTACTACATCCTAGGAATCACCCTATAGATCAGTAGCGAGCAGTCCTTGCAATCCGCCGATTCCAACCATGACAGAATCATAGTGTATCTCTGATTGCAAGTCAGAGATTATAAGTAGTTCTTTCACTTTCTGAAGATCAACGGTCTTCAATGCTCTAACTCGATCATCGTCTGATATCTTCAATATGTGTTGGTCAGAATGGTTTTCGAATCTAAATTCGATCCCGGTCTTTCCGGACCAACAATCGTATGGGCCAGATTTTGATAGTCGGTCATTTAACTATCAAAATAAACAATCATTCAACCATGAAAATCAAACGAGTTCACTGATTCAGTATTCAGCATCACTTGGCCCTTTTTATATTTCCGTTTGTTTATCAAAACCTTTATATTTTAAATATTTGATACAAAGCCTTTTTATTTCTTATTTCAAAAATACTATTATACTTAAAATCATCTTATTGTTTTAAAAACGTTTCAAACTTCATTTTATAATACCATTCATCGCAAATCCTAGTTTTATTCCTTTCGACCACCCTCGTTTCTAAACTAGTATCATTCTTGGATAATCATGAAGTCATTCAAGTTGGGGTATTTTATTTACCTCTCATACCTTGAGTAACAACATTCTTATCTTCAGAATACATAGAAGTTTATCAATAAAACCCAATTTCATTAATTATCCCACATATCGCTTTTACTTTCCAATTTATAACATAGTTTTAATATCACACCTTTTCCTGGAAATCTTATTCCAACTCTGACACATTTGTTCACTTTACGTATTAAGTAAACTGTTACTTAAAACTTTTCTTTATAACTTTAACAATCCTTTAAAACAATACATATAAATCTTTTTTCTATTGTAAATAAAAACTTCATAAACTTCTGATGAGTTTATTTCCAACCCATATAGTCATATCTGGATAAACCTTATATCTTATTTAATATCGCGAAATTAGATCGCATCTTAATAACTTACTCGCCTCGTCATTCTAATTCAAATCTGGGTTTCCATTTTGATTTTCATACCGTCATCAGTCCCTAATCATAAATCAGTAAGAAAACGATTCCCTAAATATCAATCCCGAAGGCCGAAATCAACATCAGATCAATATTTAGAAACCATTTAATTTGACCGATTTTCAATTAGATTCCAATTCTTTAACTTCATATCTTGGGTACTTATTTCATTCACAAACCATTCCTAATAACTTGTTTCGATCATATCTTACTTGGGTTTTATAACAACTTCGATAAACTTGGATTTTTACAAATCTAATCAAACAGGATTTCAATAATTAAAATTTGAATTTGAACTTAACTTGTATTTCTATTTATAAAATTTGCTTTTAAACTTTATTTAATTATAAATAGGACTTATATTTTTATAAATCTCCATTAATGCATTTAAACTCCAAGATTTACCACTTTGATCTTTATAAGATAAATAATAACCAAATATCAACATTTATGAAATGTTTACTTCATCTTTATCTAATTCCACTAAGTTAATAAACTTATTTAATATTCAATTTTGGTTAACTTGGTTGACTCGGTCAACTTAAACATTATCAATACGTTAATAAAAAATATAATTTGTCTTTCCATTTAAAAAAATATAATTAATTTAAATAAATCTCATTTACTTTGATTATTATTTAGCAAATAATACTCACCTTCAATATAATCCATTTTAAAACCATTCAATAATTTATTTTAAACCTTAAGTAATAAATAATAACATTTATTTCCCCTTTAAATAGACTTCCTTTTAAAATAATATATCTAAAAACCATCCTTAACTATAATTAAAATTTATAACTTCATTTTCATCAGTTTACCTGACGGTAACTCAAATCTTGTAAAACATTGTATATTTGGGCCATCTGCTATTAATTCTTCAACCAATATTACTCATTGGTTAATAACGCTATATGTTGAATTTAGATTCAACAAATCAATAATCAATTCAATAATTCAATCATATTCGTCAATCAGTTCATATGACGATGACATAAATAATAAATGTGATGATAACATGAATAATCAATTCAACTGGTCGACTAATAATAACAATACAAGCATCTAATTAAATATTATACGTTTATATTATTATGAACGTAACCAACAAGGTAATCTACCCCTATTGGAAATAATCGTTATAAATAACGATTGGTTTTGATTAAATGAAAAGAACGTTTAATTTGCATCAGTTATAAAAATATCAGCGTATGCTCAAACAATCATCCAACAAATAGCAAACATAGCACACAAACAATAAACCCAACTTATATAAAATATAAGTGGGGTAACTGAGTGAGTTGAGCTCACCTTGGATATCCATTCGATGTCAAAATGGTTTGCTTTACCAGCTTCCAGCTGTGTTCAACTTCGCCGCTCAAAATCTATAATATTACACCAGTTGATATGGCTCCATTCCAACGTCACTGGTTTTATTACATTCTGTTAATATATGGGAATGATATTCAAAAATTATAGTTTACGTTTTTATTTTATTTTAAATTAATTAAATGTTAAATATTACTTATTTTACCCTAATTTTATGATTAACTAATCGGCCATGTACATCTTAGGTTAGGCATTTTAAAAATGTTTACAATTTAACAAATTAAAACTTAAATTATAAAAACGTTATATATAAAGATTAGACCATGTTTCATTTAATTAAGCATGATATACCTTTATTAGGCACGTCACTAGAACCAAATGTAGCCGCTGTCTTCACAAGTTCACGTCCCAACGTTTTCCCTATTCTCAGCACCCTTGCCCACTTCCGTTCTTTTACTCATTCCATCCCTTTTTCTTTTTGTTTATTTTTTCCTTTATTTTTAAATGGGCTACACCCAATAACAGGTGACCCGCTACCATTTGAAAACCCATCCGCCCGTTTAGCTTTTCACCTCCACAAAGACACCATCTCGCAAACCAAATAAAGGCTACAGGACGCCTTCTTTTCCCAACTCATCCTTATGCCCACGTACTGCTATTTCCTTCTCCCATTTCAATTCTTTTCACCAATCCCACTACCATTCGCCACCTCATCATCCATCAATGTCCCAGCTCCCCTCCTGTAGCTCTAATTTTTTTTTTGAAGGCCCAAAAGCCCGCATATAGCCCACCCGCCTTTCTTTGCACCCGCGTTCAACAGTATGTCTTCCCCAGCCAAAAAGCTCCTGCAGCTTTAATCCAATATCCCCTGTATCTAACCCGATGGCACCACCAAAATACCACACAACGCCAAACTAACTCCATCGCACAGTAGTGCTTCCCTCCAAAACCATTCCTACATTCGAAACAGAGGCTACATGCACCCACAGTTTCTCCTCATACATTTGTTTGTTCGAACACCACTACAGGTCCTCCATGCCGTGAGCTCATGCCTCCTCCCACTAGTTTATTTTTCATCCCCAACATCTTCATTTCGAAACAGAATAAGCTACAGGAAGTCATTTTTGCGACTTCCGTTTATTCCCCTACCTCACTGCATGAAAATTTGAAACCCAGCAGCAACCTTGCCTCGCCTGCTGCTAAACATCGAACTGCCCACACCTGATGTTCAACAACTGCCATTTAACACCACCGTAGTACCTGGACGCTGCTACCACGGTCAACCAACGCCGAGCCTTTTCTTGAAACATCCGTACTGCCATTCCTGTTCGAACAGTTCCCCTTATTCCAGAAGAAACTGTTGGGGAGTTTTGCAATTTTGTTACGTGAATTGGTTTGTTTAAATCAGAGAGGAATATTTACGGTTTTAGTTTTTAAGGAGGAAAGTTTCTTTTCTTGCAGTGGAGAAAAAAGAATGGTTCAGTTGCATTGGGGAGAAAATTCTTTTGTGCTTTGTTTATATTTTGCGAAGAAAGGAAGAAGCCTGACATATTTATATATGTGAATTATGTGGGGCGCAAGGAGTTAGTATAGGTTTGCGGGTAGATGTATAGGTAGCTGTGTGTGGGCAGAGATCTCAAAAAAACACTTGCTTGACACGGTAGGGGTAAACAGATTGTGGAGCAAGCTAAGGAAATGGTGTGGCACGCAAGTTTTTACATAGATTGGGGTGCACGTAACTGAACGGTGGAAGTTTTAAAACAATTACATTAAGCGCAAGGCAAAGCTAGTTTCGAACGCAAGGTACTTGAAAAAAAAATTGGGGAGCAAGGTATAAAAGAAATTGGCAGCGGAGAAGTTAATTGAACATAAATATATAATATGTATGTTAACGCTCAATCGACATTTCAATTTTTGTATGACCACGCGCGAACCCCAAAATAACGAAACTTGACGCACTGCTATGTCTTGACATTTCGGATCCAATGAAATTATTTTCGTCAAAAACTGGCTTTGTTTGCAAAAATGGCGCTATTTTATTTCAAATTTATTTATCCGTCCACCTTTAAATTGCATCGACTGACAAAACACTCCAATTGGCTTCAAACTGAAAATCTAGCAAAAATCAGCTATACGCATTCCAATAAAATTGGTTTCATGGAAAACAGAGGTCGTTAGAAAAATAAATATTTTCAAGGCTTATATAACATCGTTAAAATATTAAATAAATTCCCAAGATCATTAAATATAATAATAATAAATTATTATTGTCAAATATATCTAAAAGGGAAAATATATCACTACAAATACAAAACAATATGAAAATATAACTCAGCGTTCACATTTTTGAGTTTAACGATATGCTAAATATATAGAAATTCCCTTTAAATTTATTAAATGACGATATAATTTATTAACAATTTCCATAGCGACTATTTTAAAATTTGATTTGAACATAACTTACAATTTATAATATGAAATCTCGATTTTTCTCTTTCATTAGAAAATTATATTCTAATCGATTCCGACGTTTCTTGTTTCACAGAATTCCGACTAAAAATGGATTCTGTATATTCAATTGAAGTTCTAAATTCAATTTAACGAACTACCGTGCCATTTCGAGTTTGTTTTAAATTAAATATAAATTAAATGTTAAATCGTCATTTAATAAATGAATTCGATATTAAATCCATTAATATTCCAAATAAAATAATTTAAACTGATTTAAATATCCGAATTCAAATAGCTGAAAAATCCAGGACATTACACCTGGATTATAGCTGGAGCTATATTCGGAAAGCTTTGTATGTGTGTATTTCATTCAGTTGTGGTAATTGATGTTTTCTGCTGCACATTATATTTATGTATTTAAAATGTAATTTTAATCTCTGATATTGTATTTCCGCTGTGTTATATTTATCGTACTCTGATATATTCTTGTACTCTGATGTAAATTGTTGTAATAACAATGAAATGTTCTATTGTTTGTATCTGATGCATCGTGTTCTCAAAGCAATTCGGGCTCCTCCATCTCCTCGGGCATCTGGAAGTCTGGGTCATTTCAATTGTTCTTTTCTTATACCTTATTTTCATATTTGTTGTAATATTTCATTTAAAGGTATCTCTTTCATCTTAAATTTGTTTTCTGCAATCCATAGTTCTAAATCAACAAGAAAATCATCACGGACGCAATGACGCTAATCCCTTGACCAAATTCTGGAAGCTCTTCAAATTTTATTTTAGTTTACTTAATTAAAAATGCGGGGTGTTACATTCTCCCACCCTTAGGAAATTTCGTCCCCTTAATTTGGTAAGGGTAAAATCAAGTAATTCCTTGCATAAATCACAACCATCATGTGTGCATCCAGTTTTGCAACCATTTGTGTACTAGTACAAAGTGTAATTCAACATAATAATATATGAATGAAATGAATGCCTAAGAGGTACCTCTTATATGAATGCAAACTTTTCTTGAAAATCTCTTTGAAAACATGATGCACACATCCTAAATATACCGGCAATTTCTATATGAATGCAATACTTGAAAATCAAAATGCTTTTTCATCCAAATTTTCCCACACTTTTACTGGGCAAGAGCATAGTTCATCCAATTTTTGCATCCAAAGCCCTACCAAGCAACATTATTTTTTTAATTTCAGAAAAATCTAATTTTCTAAATTCGATTTCTTATGTTTCAAAACGATGGAAAGCGGAAAACTTCACAACTTCCATTTTTCTTTTATATACCTTTTTCTAACTATACTTGGATTATATGAAACTATCATATAAATATTCCTTATTTTCCTATCCAAGCACAACCCATATAACAAAACTTTCTTTGTTACTGATTTTCTTTTTCAACTTATCTTGGAAAATTTTATTCTTATCCACTTTTTCTCAGAATTTTCCATTTTCTTTAACTGTCATGTTTGTTTCTTTAATGAATTTACTGTTTCCTTTTTAGTTATGCCATCACTCTTTTCTTAGCTTATTTAACTTAATCCTATGATTTAAGTTTAGTTTCAAGTAAGCCTTCTAGCCCTTCAACTAAAACAGGAAAACAGACGCTCTACACAGTTACTACCAAAGGCTAAGAATCATAGGACTATGTCCCCTTTAGATTGAAAAGCTCAAACCACGGGATCAATGACAGGTTTAGGTGTTACCCTAACTACCCAACAGGAACAAAATAACAGAACGATCCTAATAGAAATATAATAACAGGTTTTATCCCTAATAGGAAAATTAGCAATAGGATCTAAACATTTACTTGCCCTTCAATATCTAGTAGTCACCACTAGTCCTTGCTGTGTACTAACAGTCATTTCCAAGCAACACCCTAGGCTTTTCAATGCTTACGCATTCTACGGGAATTTTACCATTATTCCAAGATAATTCTCACTATATACTACATAGCCTCAAACTTTTTCCGTCTTTCCTAGGCACTAATCCTTACCTACTCCATGATTTTTAAAAACGTGGTTTGGATTCCCTATTTTATTTTCCTTCCAAAAGTTAAAAGTGTTAAAGCTTCATTTTCCTTATGAAAACTTATTTTTTCCAAACCATAAAAACATGTCATCTCATAAAAAAACATTTTTTTTTTCAAATCACAAAAATTTGGAGTAGACAAGGAAAACTATTACTCAATCAGGTTTACAACTATACTTACTTACAATGTCAGTTCGATTTCTTACAACTAGGTACAAACATCTACATCTACTCCATTCTTAGTTTCTACAACTTATTTTGTCAACCCAACATTTTTTTTCAAAACAATTATCAAAAATGATTGTTAAAAGAATAGAGAGTTCAAAACTTTCTTTACTGAAAATTTCCAGTTTTCAACAAAATGCAACATTTTCTATGTTTTGCTTTTTAATCCTTTCATACGACATAACATAAAAACTAGCGAGCTATACATACACTATAATGTGCACCTTTTAGTGGGAGAATTTTATTTTAGACAAATTTTTAACAAGAAATCACTATTTCCAAAATAAATCCCATTTTACTCCAAAACCCAATATGTAATTCTTTACATATTTTATTTATTTTAAACATCAAAAACACTTTTAAGATCATAACTGGAAAACACCATAAACCATCTTCCAAAAAGCTTTTACAATTTCAAGTTTTAAAAGTTAACAATGGGGCTGGACTCAAAGTGGGTTTCCAACTTAACTAGGCTTTCCTAGACATTCCCACAAGGTCAGTTCTCTCAACTATATATATTTCTAATCCACTTTACTCTTTTTCACCTTTTCCAGTTCATAAGTTTTACTACCGAACCCACTAACCTAAAATACTAACATATGGGATTCACCTTTCTTCCATACAAAGTATATTGTACACTTCCCACCCAAATGACCTAAGGGTCTCAGAATTCCATGTTCATTCCTATAGTGTACAAAACGGATATCCTAACTTTTACCATATTATGCTTTCTCTGTATAGTGAGTTCCCCTATGGACCTAGGTACATATATAATATATTTATAATAAAAAAATACAAATATGTTCATTCATTATCTTTACAGGAATCCTGAACCTAAGCTCTGATACCAGATGTAACAATCTGAATTTCAACAGACTGATTTTTTTTGAAATTCTAATCCATCGATACTCAAGTTGGCTTATCTGGTATCCTGCAGAAAAGACAGAGATATAAAATATATCAGAACTTAAAAATCATCTCATAGCGGAATGAATAAAATATAATATAACTAAATATAGCCTTACCATAGTAATAATACTGTCTAACAAGTATCCATAGCTATCAGATCTCTGCAATAAACCTAACCTGCGAGGGTGTTATGAGGAGGGGATCAAAGCACAAATTCTGATGAGTGGACTAAATTACACAATATGAAATAAACCTACATATACCATTCAGTTATGTTACTTTATTTATTAGGTTACTTTGGGTTAATAGCACTCGAGGCTTTACACATACGTCATACCCATCTACCTCCCAGTAGATTAACCTAATATAATATATGTAGCTACCCCAATATCAGGGTACCTAAAATGGTACCCTTCTCACACGGTCTACGCCGTCTTGCCACGGAAGCGTATACAACTTAAATCCAATGCCAGAACGACGTACGGATCTCCATATCCAAACTTCTCGGCCATGCTCGATCTTGAAACGAAGTAATGCTTTGTCGTCTACGATACACCACCCAGAGCAGTCATGCATGTATCTAGACCCCCACACATACGTTTTGTCTACTGTAACCCGAGTCCCATAATAGGGCTGCATCCAATGCACATAACTTGGTCGGGAGCTCTTCCATATCTGTATAGGACCGCCTTTAAGGACCTCGAAATACAAATATTCAGTATGGTCTGCTTTTCACTATGGCTATGGCCCCACCCAGGCCCCTCCCTCAACTAGTAAAGACTACAAAAGCCAAGTGACGTGCCTCTAACAAACAATTTAAACATCCAGTTGGCGTATCCCTCAACCACTGTGCCTCGATAGTGAAAGGTGGATAGCATCTTGGTTTTAACTCTAGTCTTTTCTCTTCCTACTGACTGCCGATGATGGGTACCCGACGATCTACTATCCTGTATTGATCCTGACCCAACCTCCTGCCGAGGCGATCGCCGAATCACCATAGTGTTATACCGCCACAGACTTCTGACTGCAATACTACTTTTGTAGTCAAGGTATACTTGCCGGGTGGTAACGCGCAGACCCAACCCCTGCGAGTCCTGAGCATGCACTGCAACAGAGGATCACCACGGAGTACCCTACGACGTCCCTCGGAAGCCGCGTGCTTCCCTCCAGTCCCAGCAAGAAATCAAGCCATAAGTCGAGCCGAGTAATCAAGTGGACGTGCTCCTCCAATGTATCTAGACACCCTAGTGATCTACCCCGTTGGGTTTTCACCTTAAGACGTGCGGACTAGTCCAAGCGCATCACACTAACGTGTTATTAGATCTTATGTCTAAACGTTTTATTATGCGCTTGCTCTACCTCACCTAATTTCCAGTTAACTTGGTTATTTTCAATGATATTAACTTCTTATTCAAGTTACCAAGTTTACTTTGAGCCCCTTATATCTCTAAGGAATGGATCCCTCTTTCTTATTAATTTCATTTATACAACTTAATCCATTTAAGTTTATTAATAAGCCGATAACATTTTATTTCCTCGATTGTAATCCAAGGTCAGCAGTCTACAATCTCTTTATATTATTATCATGTAAATCATTGTCTGATTTCATGGTTACAATAACATGTTCTACTTAATATATAATTAAGTATATTTTATCTCAGTCCACGTGTTTTATGTTAATAACATGTCACTTATTATATATGATTAACTATAACTTATTTCATTCAATAAGTTTGCCTCATTCTTTCTTATGTAATCATAATTTCATCTTACACTATCACTACAACTTGTTGTTGTTTACTTATTAACTTAGTTCTCTTAAGTAAGATTTACTAATAAGTTTCTTTTTCTTTTTCTTTTTGAAAAAAAAAAGTGTGATCTTCTATAAAGAAGAGAGCACATATATATAATAAAAAAACAAAATGAATACAATATTCGACCACCAACCCAAAAAGGAGAACCAAACAATACAAAACAAAACTACAAGAATGTAAAGGATAGTAGATAGATGAGCTCCAGATAAACCACCGCCCATCAAACTTCAATATTGAATTCCGGCAAAGCCACCACCCGATAATGAAGTATATCTACTCCATACAGGAACAAGAAACTCAAAGCTAAATACAATAAATGAACATCCCCAAAGAAACTCTACAAAAAACCTTTCACAAATAAACTCGAGAGATAAAATTAAGCACTAGCCCAAGTAGCTAACCACCAAACTCCTCAGCTAAAATCAGCTACCTGAAACCTAAAAGAAACTAGCCAAAATCATAAGTAACCAACACACATATATATATAGGTATATGTGCATATATATATATATATATATATATATATATCAAAGAATATTTATATAAATATAAACATATATCCATATATATATATGTGAAGAAGAAATAAAGAAAAAACTAATAAAAAATGCAAGGTCTATTACAACTAAAATATCTATTGATTCTAAAAAATAAACACAAATTAAATCTAACCTTAGTCAGTAAACTCTCAAAAAACGATTCACCAAAAAACTTATAGTGAGAGTTAGACATCCAGTCCAAACAGTAATTAACAATCCTAGTAATTAAATTATCAGCAGACACAGAAATAGAATGAAAAAATCTCTGATTCCTCTCCAACCAAATGAACCAACTAATGATAGTGACTAAAGAATCCAACACCTATCTCTGTCTAGAATTATAAGAAACTCTAAAGTCATTCCAATAATCAACACAATTGCTAAAGGAAATAGAACTACCAAAAACAAAAATCCTAAAAACCATAATTAAAATGTAATTAGTAACACTGCAAGAGAAAAATAAATGATTAACATCTTCATCCAAAAGACTACAGAACCAACACTTAACATCAAACACAACATTCTTCTTCTTTAAAAGCTCAACCGTATTAATCTTCTTATGAATAATCAGCCATATAAGAAACTTAACTTGGAGCATTAGATTTCCAAAGAAATTTAAAAGGATACAAAGAAACACCAGAAAAATTAATGAAATTATACATAGAATTAACAGAGAACACTAATCTCCTATCAAAACCCCAACTAATACAATCGCTATTCTCATCAAGATGGTGAAGAGCTAACTTTGCTTTAAGTAAGGCTAATTGCCTTAACGTCCCCCCTTCTAAAATAATATCAAAGGTAAACTCCCACGGGGGATCCAAATCACCTCTATAAACATCAATAATTAAAGCATTCTTAAAGCAGCAATTATTAAAAAGCTCACTAGATTCAATTTTAAGAGGCAAATGAGAAATCCAAGCATCATGCCAAAAGAAAGTAAGATTCCCAGAATGAACAGTCAACTTACAACCTAAATTAAAAAAAATTACAACATATCGGAACAGGCTTCCAAAAATAAGATAATATATTAAACTAACTAAAACTAGAACCAACAATAAATTCTCCCCCATAATAATAAAATTGGGAAATAATATTCTTCCAAATAGCCGACACCATCAGGGCATCTATATTTCCAAAGCGAATTGGCAAAGAAGGAAGAATTAAAATTAAACAAATTAATGATCCCCAGGCCCCATCCTTCTTGGGCTTACAACACACCTCCTAGTTAACTAAACATTTAAAGCCTCTACAAATAGAAACACCACTCCAAAGGGAATTACGCCTGATTCTGTCAATTTTCTCAATAACCCACTGAGGAAATCGATGAACAACCATCCAATAAGTGGGAATAGCAGACAACACCGAATTAACAAGCAATAATCTACCAGCTCTAGACAGGAATCTATTACTCCAACTCGACAATCTATTATTGATCTTATCAATAATAACTAACCAATCATCCTTCTTAAGTTTTGAAGGTATAATCTTAAAACCTAAATAATCAAAGGGAAATTTCATGACATAACAGTTCAAAGTGCCAGCAACCAGAGACTGAACATTATCAAGATCGTTAAGGAGCATTAAAGAACTCTTATCAAAATTGATTCTAAGCCTAGATAACATCTCAGAACAATAAAGAATAAACTTCAGAGCAATAATATGCTTGGGAAGGTGCGAGGAAAACAATAATGTATCATCTGCAAATTGTAAAATAGATAAATCATTATTAAAATCCTCATTACCAATATGACCAAAGACACCTAATCTAACAGCTCTCTTAATAATTCTAAAGAAAACATTAATCGCTAAATTAAAGAGAAGAGGCGGTAGTTCCTACACTGCGGACACTACGTCCACTATGTTTCTACCTTTAATAAAGGAAGTTTGGGAACAATCAATGAGCTCGTTCAGCTTAATACTGAGCCTATTATCTAGGACTTTGGAAATATTCTTGACGGAACAATTAATTAAGGAAATAGGCCTGAAATCCTTTAAAGAATTAGCACCCTCTCTCTTATGAATGAGAATAACATTAGAAAAGTTAAAGCTTCCTAAACGCAAATTACTACTATAAAAATCATTATAAAGGTTAATGATATCAAATTTAAGAACCTCTCAAAATTACTTATAAAAAAGAACAGAAAAACCATCAGGCCCTGAAGCTTTATCGCTTGGCATATCGCAGATAGCCTTCCAAATCTCCTGCTCAGAGAGAGGCTTGTCTAAATCTACCAACTCAACCTTAGAGTCAGGCGGATAAATGTCATTCCAACTAACATTAATCCTTCTCTTAATCCTAGCTCCAAAAATCTGTTTATAATACCTAGTGAAAGCCTCATTTAATTCCCTCGGAACGGTCACTTCCACATCATTATGATAGAGTGAATCAAATTATCACGCCTCCTCTTATTAGCCACACTATGAAAAAACTTAGTGTTTCTATCACCCTCCTTAATCCATTGGACTCGGGCACTTTATGATCTCTTCTTTTTATATAGTCAGCTTGAGATCATTCCTAAGGTAGCAAAGTCTATCCCTCTCAGTGGGAATAAGGATCCTGGACTCACTGATCTTTCTAAATCTAACAACTCATACATAATCTTATCTTTCTTAATCCTAACACTTCCAAAAAAAAAAATTATTCCAATGCTTAAGAAAAAATTCTTAACTTACCAAGCTTCATAACAAAATCTTCGTAGAATTACCCCTATACAAAATATTAAAATAGGACAAAGAAATCCACTTGACAGAAACAAGGTTAATAAAACTAGAATCTAATAACCACATCTTCTCAAATTTGAAACTGTTACTAATAGAAATATTCAAAAAACACGATATAATAATAGGACAATGATCAGAATATAAAAATGGCAATCTTTAACTCTGCAAATAGCGAACCTGTCATCCACCTCAGTATTAATAAAAAATCTGTCTAATAAAGCAAAAGAAGGACTATCTCTGACATTAGACCAAGTGAACGATCAATTATTTAAAGGAATCTCAATCAAATTATTATCTAAAATGAAAACATTGAACTCCTCCATATCGGAGAAATCACCTTCTTGAGGCGATCTCTCCCCTAAAAATCTAGTGACATTGAAATCGCCCCCCACAACCCATTGATTAGGAATAGGATTTCTAAAATCAGCACATTCAATCCACAAGAGTCTCCTCTCAATCTTAGTATGAGGACCATACACATTAGAAATGACCAATAAAGAATTATCAATGAGAGAGACTAAAATGATGTGCAAAGAGTGAGTCTTAGGAATCTTCTGCACGAGCCTAAATTGATTATCTTTCCAACCAATCATAAGTCCTCCAGCACTAACTATGGCCGGAAGACAAGCCCAATTACGAAAGAGGGAACCACCTAACCTCGAAAAAAAACTAAAATCTGGGTTCTCTATTTTAGTCTCCTAAAGCAAAATAATATCAATATGAAAATCTCTAAAAAAGGTCCTAACCTTAGCACATTTTTAAGGATCATTTAGACACCTAATATTCCCACTAACAATCCTCAACATCTCAATGAACTAACCCTCTCTAATTCCTTACTTCTAATGAATTCCACATCTAACTCAAAATCAGTAAAAATAAAAGCAGTATCGCAAGCCAACTGAAATAACTGACTATTCGAAAGGCTACCCAAAGCAAAAAGGGTATAATCGCTACCATAAACAGGAACCGTACCTGATCCCAAACCCGAATTATTACAACTAGTATTCGAGCTCGGGAACCTACCATGAGGAGAAGAAGAGTTATATCTAATCCTCGCACTACGTCTGACCAAGCCAGAACTAGGAGCTACTCTCCTGCGCCTCCTCCTCCTAACCGAAATAGTGGATGTACAACTACTCAATGCACGCCCTCCACTAACATCCTGCGAACCAGATCCAACCGAAGGACAAAATCTAACAGCTGAAACGAGCTCTAGAAAAGGCACATCAAACTCCAATTGAAACACATTAAAATCCGGCTTCAAGAACATGGAGAGAAGCCTCACTCCTGACATACTCAAAAATATAAAGCAACCAAACTTGTCCAACAAAAACACGGAACCCCACTTGTCAGAACTGACCAACGTTGAAAAAAGTCTATTCGAAACCTCATTCACAAGCAATGGTTACCACCAAATGAAGAACTATAAACATAACCCTCAACCCAACCCTTGTTCTCCACTATATCCTCCCCAGACAATACAACCTCACCGCATTCACACAAAAAATGACAGAGCCCCTGAACCAAATCTACTCTATCATCAGTAAAACGAAAACTAACCCCCAAGTCATCACTCACAGAACGCGCATCAAACCTCTTATCCTGTTCTTGGCTTGAAGACCTCTCAGACTTCAATTTTTTCTTCCATCCAAATTTAAGCCTTCCAACTTTAAATCCTTTCCTCATCAAAGGGGAAGACTTCCGCCAAGCCTTCTTCTGAACTGCTAACATACTATCTACCTCCTTCTTTCTTGAAGTCAACTCTACATCAGTAACCTCCAATAGACTGAAGCTGTTAGATAAAACAATGTCCTCAGCCACACACCAATTGAACCCCTCGTCTACACATGCATGCTGGTTAAAACAAGCATGAGGACCATCAAAAACAAATCCTGAATCAAACCCTCTCATATCCACTGAATCATCCCCTGTCATCACTTCCTCAATCCTCCCACTGTTAATGATCTTACCAACATTGAGCCATGATACTTCACAAAGACCCATACAATTCAACATAGCAGGGTCAATGATCATTAGATCAAAATGCTGCAGAGACCAATAATATCCATCAAAATCCACCATCTCTCTTTCAATAAGCACCGCTCCATCATCAAATAAAACAGACTCAGCATCATATTCTGTCCCCTCCTGAAGAACAACATCCAATTGAGAAATGAAAGGAAGATCACCATTAGATGATAGCTGAAAATCTGTAGCATTATGACCACAATTAATAACAGTATTAATTGCGTCGAAATGTGAAGGAATCTCATCCAACAACATAAGAACTTTCTGTTTGTTTCTTGCAAACGAATCAACAAAGATCCTCCGCAATTTCAAAAGATTCAAGCTGAAAGAGAAAGCATGCTCTTTTCGTCCCATCGAACTTGGTAAAGGAGGAAAAATAACAACGATATTGTCACTTTTGCGCCACAAAATCCCGTCAACAGGGTCCTCCAAATGTCAACCCAACAGCAATGCCAAATAAGCCCCATCATTCTCCTTATTAGGAAAATCCAAAACATAAAGATCCAAGAACACAATCATTTTCTGGCATAACCTCGAGCAGTTGAAGAGAAATAGTTCAAAAACTGATTTGCCTCTAAACATCTCTGGACAACTACTCTTCCGATGACCCACTCCTCTACAATTGAAGTATCGAATTCCGTTCCTACAATCCTTCACTAGATGTTGAAAATCGCCACGTCTGAAACAAAAACGAACTCCAGCAATTTTCCTTCGCAGATTACTCTTGAGCGAGATCCTGTTAGAAGAATAAGGAAGAGGTTTCCTCACAACATCCGCAAAAGAACGCTAAGAAGAAACCCTAGAATCAACCAGCGACGAGGACGAATAAGGAGGAAGGAAATCGGAATTCACAATAAAAGATCTTGAAAAAAGAAGAGAGTCCGCCATTATCTTGAAAAAAGACGAGCAGTTCGGAGGAAATTTCTTTTTCATTTATTATAACTGGTGTTATAATTTCCACTTGTCCCTAGGACAAGCCTACTTATTATATAACATTCTTATTAATCTAATTAATTATAATAGGTTATTATCATTTCCCATTCATTCCAATTCTTATACCGTTGTAACATCCATTTATTACTATTAATGCCATTTATTCATTTTCCATTATGCACATATATTTATATATATGTTAGGGGCACCTGACCTCTGACGTTAAGTTGACTACTTGTGGATGCTGGATTTGCCAGGTGGTTTCGAGCAGGCTTCTACCACAAGTTGAACTTAACCTCGTGTCTTAGTACCATTATATATGTTTATGCACCAGACCCCTCACTCACAATAAATTAACCACTTGTGGATGCTGAATTTGCTGGGTGGTTCCAGGCAGACTTCTACCACAAGTTGAATTTACCCCTTGTGTCTAAGTGCAGTTACAATTACTGTAAATTTTCATACAAACTAAGTTATTTATCCTTTCTTATAATCCTAAATTGTTCTGTACTTCTATTTTTACATGTCATACTTAATATCATATTAAGTCCATTTTAACTGATTATCATATCGCACGTTCTTCCTAACATGTAATTAACCCAACTTTAAAAGAATAACATATAATTATCCAATCTAACAGATTAACATGTAATTATCCCAATTTTTGCAGTCAAGGGTTCACTTACATAATATGCCAAATAAATGGGTTCTTAGGATGTATTTATATACAATAGTAATCTTTTTAACATGTCCCAAACAGTTTTAAGACACAATTTTCCACAAATATCAATTGTTTAGCAGGTCATTTTAACAGGGAATATAAAAGATAAATATACTATTATTTAAAATATTATAATTTAGATGCACTCTCCTAATAGCTTCCCAATTCATGAATCTGGTCCAGACCTAGTACTCCATAGCTCCCCTAACTGAATCTAGAACCTAAATAACCATGGATTCACAATTCTCAAACAAAAAGAAAAGGGATGAAAAAAGAGAAATCTAAATTGACCACATCCAAGAATTTACCTCACTTCGATAAGAATTCTGAACACCCATTTGTAGGTACACATTCTTTTCCTTCAGATCCCGAATCAGAATTTCCTAAGACTAAATATTCTATTTTCTAAAGATATTTGAGGAGGAAGAAGAATGGCAGAGTCTAGACAGCCTATTAGAAAATATGAGATTTAGGCTAGGCTCTGCTAGACTATTTATAGGTGTTCAAGAAAGTGGATATGATCTTGTACACACCGCGCTGAGTCAACAATGAATGTGTTTTGAAAAACAGTCCAGATTTGTCCAACGAGTCTGCCCAGATCTGGGGTGTGTCGACCCTTGGGTCGACCCAACCCCCCTTGTGTCGACCCTGCCGCCTGGGTCGACCTATTGATCGACCCACCTTCGGTCGACCCTTAGGTCGACCTAGGCCCTATTTTTTCTTCTTTTTCTTCGTGCATGGTCTTCAGTTTGAATTGATTTGAATTATATTTATATATAACGTCCTTATATGTATACAAAACTTCTAATGCCCACTTTACACGTATATTTATATACATACAACTTTTATTTCATTTTCAAAATTCAAACGACGTTCTACTGTTATTTAACTCTTACATATTTTCATTGATTGCAGGTTTATTTGAATTTCTCCTTTGTGTATATATATATTAGTTTGCATATATATATATATATACGCATATATTTACATATACATATATACATATATTTTTATACTTTCTTATATGTATAATTTTTCCTTGTATGTGCTTTTATACATATTTTCCCTTAAGAACATGTATTATTTTAGCCATTTCTCTAAAATAAAAATATGGCGCCCGCGGGAAGCGAACTTGCGCCACTCTCTTGGAAGTCACATGTCTTTACCAACTGAGCTACAAGGTCTTTATTTAACAAACATAAAAACAATGGTGGTCATTGTTCTTTTCGTATTTGTTGTAATATTTCATTTAAAGGTATCCCTTTCATCTTAAATTATTTCCGCAATCCATAGGTCTAAATTGACCAGAATATCACCACGAACGCAATGACGCTAATCCCATGACCAAATTATGGAAGCTCTTCAAAATTTATTTTATTTTACATAATTAAAAAACGCGGGGTGTTACATTGATTTACTTTCTGATGCTCTGATTATCTTAATGCTCTTGGTCACTGATTTGGGAACATGATTGAAAACGTGAGTACTCTGATTTGATTTGCTTTTTTTCTCTCGAATTGTTTCTTTTGGGTTTTCGATAGAATTGTCGATGACGAAGTATGTGTTAAATAGGGTATAGAAACCCTTGAATTATTCTCTGATTTCCTCAATGACTTTGCTGATTTGCATGATTGTTGTTTTGATTTCTAGCATGATATTTATGTGATTGTCGCCCTATACTCACACATGATTTCTGGAAACAAATAAAATTGTTTTCTACCCAAAAAATTGATTGTGTATTTTTGGAATGATTTGTTGTTGTGAATGATTTTGTGAATTATTTCTTGCCCAAAATATATACAATTTACTTGCCAACCTGCTAGAAATGTTTTTCAAGAAAGTAAATAAAATTGTGTATCATTCTTGCTTGTCTTTCTTGGAAGATTTCTAACATGTATTTTTAGAAACTTGCCAAAACTTTCATTGTGATTTCTAGAAATCTTTCCTTACCAAATATTTTTCTCCCAACTTGTTATTGCTTCATGCAATTTGCTGCTGTATATTTTGTGTGTGACTGTCAGCGAGTTTAGAAACAAATGTCTTTCTTTTTACAAACATTACTCGGCCATGGCATGAAAAAAAATCAGTATGTTCATACATTACCCATATATATATATATATATATATATATATATATATATATATATATTGAAACAAATGTAACTTGCCTCATTATAGACGATACCAACTTGTTTATTTCATTGGTATGCACATTTCCATGTATCATTTGAACTTATCCCATACTTGTCTTTTAATGCAACTTCCATTGATATTGTTGTGTGTTCAGATCTCCCTGAACCATGTACTCTTGAGTACTTCATTTTGACCTTCAGGTTTGGTCAAGCGTTTTCAGCTGCACATTGATTTGAGTCTTGCCATTTTTGTAAAAGGCCCCAGTAAATTAGTTTGCCATGATCATGGCTGGTCTTTACCCTTTGTTTCAACTGCCCTGACATATACATTTATGATTTGAACTGTAACATGCATATTTATAAGTACATACTATATATTGACTTCCATGTCCATACATATGTGTTCATACTTGATTTGTACTCTGCCTTATTGAGCCATGCACCTGTTTTGTGCATGCCCACTTGAAACTGTGCACGTATACTAAATTGTGCCATGTTGAAGTTTTCCATTCATTTTCTTGTTTCTGACCTGATTTGTTCGAGCTTGTGCATGATTGGGTCTGAGTCGTTTCACTTTGGCTTGAGCAACATTATTCATTTCCTTTATATATCGGCCTACATGTTGTGAGTACAATCTTGTATCCAGTTTGCCATGCTTCATCAAATTGTGCAAACTATTGTGTACTTCTTCATTTCTGGGCTAACATGTTTTTTTCTTCGAAATCCATGCATATATATAAACACACACACGATCATGTATGTGTGTGTGTGTGTCTTGAGCTTGAAGTTGTGCATTTGTAAGCTGACTAGTATCGGTCTAATCTTGACATTATTGAGTGCTATGCATATGTGTGTGTGTGTGTGTTTGTGTATACACAAAAACCTATATACATATATGTGTGTACCTAGACCCATGCTCACTTTAATTTATGGTCTGGCTCGAATTCATGTACTTTGTGCAGACTATTGTGATGCTTAACTTTGATGTTGTCATGAACTTGTTTGAGCTGTGTACACACATATTGATTTCTCTTTGCCTTTGTATGTATATGCCATGTATATACTTGCACACACACACACACACAAACACATACATACAATTTTGTATATGTATATGTGTGTTTGGCACTATGTATATGTTGCTTGTATTAAGTTATTTTGAACTGCCTTGTTGCCTTGTCATTGGCTTGAAACTAGTTTTCACTGAGCATATAAAACTTGATATATTTGTCCCTTTCTGACCATATTTCTCCTATACAACTGAAAAAAATATGTGTATATACATACATGTATATGCATACATGTATTGTGTACAAGCAGTTTCTATATGTAAGCACTATAGGAATTGTCTACCTTGTGGTGTTTACAGTGAATCACTGTGAATATCACAAGCTGTCTAAACACAGATGGAAATAAACACAAATCAAATCAAGTCATGAAATATGATGAGAAATACAAAAACTATAAGGCAATTAAATTTTAAATTAAAATTATATCTACTAGAATTTAAATTTTTTTTGTTCCAGTTCACTCTGCGTGTGTTTCTATGATAAATCAGCAGGTGACCGGACTGATTGTGAAGCTGACAAATGAAACAGTGATGAGTCAGTGCAAGAGTGAGTCAATACATGAGAGAGAGTGAAATGTAGTGAGACATCGTTGTGTTTAAAACTGAAATGTAGTTGAGTGAACTATGAATGTGTAAATTGAGTGACACTGAGATATTGTAGTAAGGAGCTGATGTAAAAAAATGAAACTGAATATGAAATGGAATGTATTGTTCTATGGTGAAATGTACAAATAGTGGAGTTATGAAAAATTGTACTATTGAAATGTTGAAATAAAATATTATATTCCAATAAAATATTATTTGAATATTTAAATTCTTGTGCAATAGTATTGCATAAGAATTTAAATATTCAAGCAATATTTTTATTCAATACAAATATCTTATTTCAACATTTTAAATGGTACAAACTTCCAACACTATTTTACATCTCTCTGTAATATAATATATCCAATTTCATATACATTGGTTCCTCACTACATTTCTCTCAGATTTCACTCCAATACATTCATACACTCAATCACCATGTTTCCTACACATTTCATTTTTCTCTCTCAATTAAACACACTTGTCTTCAGTCTGCTTCAGATTCAGTCCAGTCACTTGTACACCTGTCATAGAAACACATACAGCGAACTGGAACAAAATAGATTTAAATTCTAGAAAAATTATTTTGTTTTAAATTTTATTCGCCTCAGAGTTTTGGTGTGTTTCTCATCATATTCCTTGACTTGGTTTGATTTGTATATACATTTATTTATTTCTAGACTACTTGTGATATTCACTGTAATTTACTGTAAATACCACAAGGTAGACTATATAACATGTGCCTGCACATCAGCCTCAACTCACATTTGTTGTCTGTTAATCATGACCAGCCACGACACATCATATAGCGGTTTGCTAATGTAAGTAAAAATATAACTGCACATGCAAGATACATGCGTACACGTACATGTGTATGTATATACATACATATATATAGATATATAAATATAAATATATATATATATATTGATATTATAAAGAGTCAATTTTGTCAAACATCAGTGAATGCACGGTTCAAGCCAAACAGGTCGTGAGCACAGTTGTGTGGATCATCAAGGGAATGCAATACATATGAACAAGGGATAATGTGTAACACCCCGTATTTTCTATTAACATTGTAATAACGAATCCTAGAATACTTAATTTAAAATGTAAGAATTAAAGGAAACGGGTTACGCCATTGTGTTCGTCTCGAAATTCTGGTTGAGATAGAGTTCGAGTTTACGTAAATTGGACTACGTATGAAGAAGTTATGGCTGTTAGAAGTTTCAGAAAATTCAAATGATTTCAAACAGCTCGAAAGAACAAATTCAAAATTCAAACAGAAGCCAGAAATGAGCTGGGCGGGAAAATTCCTGCCCAGGCAGGTCGACCAGGGGGTCGACCCTAGTGTCGACCTCCCCCCTAGAGGTCGACCTAGGGGTCGACCTAAGGGTCGACCTGGGCCCCGGCCAGATCTGAAATTTGAACGACTGATGACATGCTGCTGAGTCACTAGGGTTTCTGGATGGTCCTAATTAGGTCTGAGTGGCAGTGATTAACCCTAGGTTTATCTGACGGTTATAATTAAATTGAAATTCTATATAAACAACTTAATGTCTAACCTAAAAACACACAGAAAAATAAACCTAGATTGAAATGCCGTCAGTAGGAGACTTGGAGTAGCCGTCACCATTTCCAATTCAAAGACATGTTAAAAGCTTACATCTAAAATCAAATTAAAGCGAGTCTATTTCAACGATCTTCTTCAAAGGCACGGATCTCTAATCTCAGAATTCAGATTTCAGAATGCAAGAATTCTTTTTAGTTTGTAAGTTAGTTGTTACGCAGATTTAAACATTCTTTTGATTTAAATCATGACATGTTGTAATTGGGATATAGTATGACACCTATGTATAAGATTTGATTCTCGTTTATCTTAAAATATCTTTGTGATTAATCATGTCTATATGCTTGTGTCGATGAACATGTTGTATATTTCATGTCTATATGCTTGTGGCGATGAACATGTTGTATATTTCATGTCTATATGCTTGGGTGATGTATAACATTGTATGTTATTGAAATCTATTACGATTGGGTAAAGAACTTGTTATGCCAACAAAATGGTGAAACATGTCATGTTGTAATTTAATGGTTATTTGCAAGTCTAGGATCTAAATCACATGCTTACATGTAGATTAACATTCATGAATAGTTAGAACCATGTCAAGTTGAATCTATTTATGTTGTAAAAAGTTGGAATTGCAATCCTCTTATGTTTAACACACATAAGTTGCAATTTAAAAATGGTTAGAGTAGCTTTCTTATGTTTTTGACATACATAAGTTAGTATGCTAAATTGTGGTTTAGAATCTTGTTTATGTGTTAAACCTCCATGTTAGACCCTTATCAAGTTTACATGACTTAGTCACAAGTTCACCTTTACCTGTTTAGTTGAGATAATGATACATCTATGCCAAGTTACATGTGATAAGTTTAATGTATGCTATTTTATGTTTATGTCATGTTCCTTGATTATTACCCCTTTTTGTTTATGGGTTTGGGCTAATTTGTTAGCCCAACATTTTATGTGATTCGTACGTATGTTCTAGGGGGATAACGATGGAAAAACATGAAAATTCATGGCATTGGTTTGTCCATAAAATGGTATATTTGATATACCATTTATTGTGAACAATATTTGAAAGGATAATTATGGCATGAGTAAATTAAAATTAATTTACATAAAGAAATTTGACGTATGTAGAAAAATATAAATTTAGAAAAGACGAATATGCCTAACCCGAGGTTAGACTGAGTTGTGGTGTAAATCTGCCCGGAACCTATCGGCATATCCAGTGACCACAACAAGACCTGTCTAATGTGGGTGGTTAGTGCATCAAGCCCAAAAAGAACCCGAGGTTAGACTGAGTTGTGGTGTAAGTTTGCCCGGAACCGACCGGCACATCCAGTGACCACAACAAGACCTGTCTAATGTGAGTGGTTGGTGCCTTAACAAATTAAAGCTAAGTCAGGATTGGTAGGGTTAAGTAAATTAGGAAAACACCTAACCGACTCAACATGTTAACTAAAAACGAATGGCTTGGGTTAGGTAAGCTTGGACACTTAACCAAATAAACATGTTGATTAGAAAACCCTAGTAATGGTGACCCATTTCAACAGTAACCTACATAGATGTTTCATGGTACCCTGAAATTAGGCAGGATGGGGAACGATTACTGGGATGAATTATAAGCGGTCAAAACGTCGACGGTTGGTGGGCCAGTGTAGGTTCCGACGGAGTATGGGCGTGCACGTACTCCAGAGTGGAAAAATCAGCCATGGGCATCAGTAGTGTACACTGTGCATCTTGAATCGTGTCGGGTTGCACCAGAAGGACTGATACACCCCATAGTGGGACAAGCAAAGGTAGCTTCAGTCAAGTGGGGGGAGGGGGGAAGGGCCGAATGACACAGGACATGAATGCATGCGAGTAGGAGCCGATCATTAAGAGCATTGTTTGTTGTAAACACGTGGGCTAGTTGAACCAATGGTTAAGTAGGTGCAGAGACTATAGTAATGGGTGCAATCACAAGTTCCTCTTACCTTATATTAGGGTATTTTCCTATGTTCTGTTATCACTGTCATGATCCCTTTCCTTGTTTAAATACTAGTAACCACTGAACTTACCAGACTTATTGTCTAACCCGTTTTCTTTCGTCTTCTTTTCTTCCGTTTCCCTCCCACCTCAGGTCCATAGGGAGGAAATACTCCTGCTTAATCAGACTCTTTACAAGCTTCAAGAAAGTAGATGTATGACTTGGACTCTCTTGCATGGGTTATGGCTTTTATCCTTGGGGATTTATGTATTTTTACTTTTTTTGGTTTATGCTTCTTTATTGAATAATCAAGACGGAAATTATAGTGTAATGTTTTGAAGTTGTTTTGAGGCAATTTGATGTAATGCTTTTGTATTGAACTATGTATGAAATAAATATTTGAATTCCGCTGCTTAAATTCATCTGTCTTGTAAATTTTTGTGTCTTGTACCTATAACCCTCCACCAAAGTTATGGCATTCCCTTTGTGAGTGACGCAAATGGAGGTGGGGTGTTTCACTTGGTATCAGAGAAAAGGTTTACTAGATCAGATAAGAATTTTTGAAAAACTATTTTCAAAAAAAATATAAAGAAGCATTTTACAAGGAAAAGTGTTGTTTTAAATTCAAAAAGGCATAATCCCCAAAAGCCATATGCACTATCTTTCTATCCTTCATTTTAAATCTTTTCTTTTTTCGATTCAGCATGTCTGGGAATCTCAACCTTCCAGAGGGCGTGCGAATACCTGGATGGTTCAGGAGGTACTTAGAGGCTAGGGCCAACGACGCAGGCCCAACAGATATTCCTCCTCCAGCTGCAGCGGTTCCTCCTACTCCTCCTCCTCCTCCTCCTCATGCAAATGCTTTCTCAAAGATCTGTAGAGATTTTAGGGCCATGGGTGGAAAGGATTTCAAGGGAACTGAATCATTCGTAGAAGCAAGGAAGTGGCTCAAAGAAACTGAGGATCTGTTCGTTATCTTCGAGGTGGACGATAGACCAAAGATACAGTTGGCAGTGTGGTTGCTCAAAGACGAAGCTTCCTATTAGTGGGAAGTCACTAACGCTGAAAGACCTATTGACACATGGATGGATTTCAGGATAAGGTTTGAGATGAAATTCTTCTCACAAGCTGAACGAAGTTTACAGCTGGAAAAGTTCTTATCTCTCAAACAAGGAAGTATGACGGTCAAGGAGTACGTCAATCAATTCAATCAGCTGGCCCGATTTGGACTAGACTTAGTGAATACTCCTCATAAGAAGCTCTCTGTTTTGTCAAGGGATTGAATGAGCCACTTCACAGCTTGGCTATGACCCATATACCTATGGGGCAAACTTACGAAAGGTTAGTGGGCATGGCACTCCTACATGAGGAGGACAAGGGCAAAATTGAGGCAAAAGCGGAAGTGCCTGAAGATAAGAAGGGGAAGGGTCGCAGAACAAGAAGGCTGATTCAAAGAAAGGCAGGAAGAACAACAAACCCCATGAGAAGAGAAAGTGTAATTTCTGTCGCATTCCCGGGCATTTGGTCAAAGACTGCAGGAAGAAGAAAAGGAAGATGGGTGGCTGTTTCCACTGTGGTGAGACAGGACACATGTCTAGAGCATGCCCAAAGAAGCAAGGGTAGGGAGCTGGACCTTCTTCTGGAGAATGTAACACCCCGTATTATCTATTAACGTTGTAATAACGAATCCTAGAATACTTAATTTAAAATGTAAGAATTAAGGGAAACTAGTTACGCCATTCTGTTCGTCTCGGAATTCTGGTTGAGATAGAGTCCGAGTTTGCGTATATTGGACTTCGTATGAAGAAGTTATGGTTGTTAGAAGTTTCAGAAAATTCAAATGATTCAAACAGCTCGAAAGAACAAGTTCAAAATTCAAACAGAAGCCAGAAACGAGTTGGGCGGGAAAATTCCCGCCTAGGCAGGTCGACCAGGGGGTCGACCCTAGTGTCGATCTCCCCCTAGAGGTTGACCTGGGGGTTGACCTGGCCCTCGGTCAGATCTGAAATTTGAACGACTGATGACATGCTGCTGAGTCACTAGGGTTTCTGGATGGTCCTGATCAGGTCTGAGTGGCTGTGATTAACCCTAGGTTCATCTGACGGCTATAATTAAACTGAAATTCTATATAAACAACTCAATGCCTAACCTAAAAACACACAGAAAAATAAACCTAGAACTGAAATGCCGTCAGTAGGAGACTTAAAGTAGCCGTCACCATTTCCAATTCAAAGACAAGTTAAAAGCTTACATCTAAAATCAAATTAAAGTGAGTCTAATTCAACGATCTTCTTCAAAGGCGCGCATCTCCAATCTCAGAATTCAGATTTCAGAATGCAAGAATTCTTTTTAGTTTGTAAGTTAATTGTTACGCAGATTTAAACATTCTTTCGATTTAAATTATGACATGTTGTAATTGGGATATAGTATGACAGCTATGTATAAGATTTGATTCTCGTTTATCTTAAAATATCGTTGTGATTAATCATGTCTATATGCTTGTGGCAATGAACATGTTGTATATTTCATGTCTATATGCTTGGGTGATGTACAACATTGTATGTTGTTGAAATCTATTACGATTGGGTAAAGAAATTGTTATGCCAACAAAATGGTGAAACATGTCATGTTGTAATTTGATGGTTATTCGCAAGTCTAGGATCTAAATCACATGCTTACATGTAGATTAACATTCATGAATAGTTAGAACCATGTCAAGTTGAATCTATTTATGTTGTAAAAAGTTGGAATTACAATCCTCTTATGTTTAACACAAATAAGTTGCAATTTAAAATTGGTTATAGTAGCTTTCTTATGTTTTTGACATACATAAGTTAGTATGTTAAATTGTGGTTTAAAATCTTGTTTATGTGTTAAAACTCCATGTTAGACCCATATCAAGTTTACATGACTTAGTCACAAGTTCACCTTTACCTGTTTAGTTGAGATAATGATACATCTATGCCAAGTTACATGTGATAAGTTTAATGTATGCTATTTTATGTTTATGTCATGTTCCATGATTATTACCCCTTTTTGTTTATGGGTTTGGGCTAATTTGTTAGCCCAACATTTTATGTGGTTCATACGTACGTTCTACGAGGGATAACGATGGAAAAACATGAAAATTCATGGCATAGGTTTGTTCATAAAATGGTATATTTGATATACCATATATTGTGAAAAATATTTGAAAGGATAATTATGGCATGAGTAAATTAAAATTAATTTACATAAAGAAATTTGACGTATATAGAAAAATATAAATTTAGAAAAGACGAATATGCCTAACCCGAGTTTAGACTGAGTTGTGGTGTAAATCTGTCCGGAACCGACCGGCATATCCAGTGACCACAACAAGACATGTCTAATGTGGGTGGTTAGTGCATCAAGCCCAAAAAGAACCCGAGGTTAGACTGAGTTGTGGTGTAAATCTGCCCGGAACCGGCCGGCACATCCAGTGACCACAACAAGACCTGTCTAATGTGAGTGGTTGGTGCTTTAACAAATTAAAGCTATGTCAGGATTGGTAGGGTTAAGTAAATTAGGAAAACACTTAACCGACTCAACATGTTAACTGAAAACGAATGTGCTGGGTTAGGTAAACGTGGACACTTAACCAAATAAACATGTTGATTAGAAAACCTTAGTAACGGGGACCCATTTCAGCAGTAACCCACATAGATGTATCATGGTACCCTGAAACTAGGCAGGGTGGGGCACGATTACTGGGCTGAATTATAAGCGGTCAAAACGTCGGCGGTTGGTGAGCTAGTGTAGGTTCCGACGGAGTATGGGCGTGCACGTACTCCGGAGTGGAAAAATCAGGCACTGGGCATCAGTAGTGTACACTGTGCATCTTGAATCATGTCGGGTTGCCACCAGAGGGACCGATACACCCCATGGTGGGACCAACACAGGTAGCTACAGTCAAGCGGGGGGGGGGGGGGGGGAGGCGAATGACACAGGACATGAATGCATGCGAGTAGAAGCCGATCATTAAGATCATCGTTTTTTGTAAACACGTGGGCTGATTGAACCAATGGTTAAGTAGGTGGAGAGACTATAGTAATGGGTGCGATCACAAGTTCCTCTTATCTTGTATTAGGGTATTGTCTTATGTTCTATTATCACTGTCATGATCCCTTTCCTTTTTTAAATACTAGTAACCACTAAACTTAACAGACTTATTGTCTGACCCGTTTTCTTTCGTCTTCTTTTCTTCCGTTTCCCTCCCCCCTCAGGTCCAACGGGAGGAAATACTCCAGCTTAATCAGACTCTTTACAAGCTTCAAGAAAGTAGATGTATGACTTGGACTCTCTTGCATGGGCTATGGCTTTTATCCTTGGGGATTAATGCATTTTTACTTTTTTTTGGTTTATGCTTCTTTATTGAATAATCAAGGCAGAAATTATGGTGTAATGTTTTTAAGTTGTTTTGAGGCAATTTGATGTAATGCTTTTGTATCGAACTATGTATGAAATAAATATTTGAATTCCGCTGCTTAAATTCGTCTATCTTGTAAATTTTTCTGTGTCTTGTACCTATAACCCTACACCAAAGTTAAGGCATTCCCATTGTGAGTGACCCTAATGGAGGTGGGGTGTTTCATAATGCATGAAGCAAGATTAGCAACTCACACATATATACATACATGAATGTATGTATACACATAGAGGCCAACAATGAACAACAAAGTACACACATCCATATAGGACATGGAACAGTGCATATTGCAGTAAAACACACAAACAAAGTAAGGAAGTGCAGAATAGAGATAGTACAACAAGTACATGACAATGCATGCACATAATTCAGGTTCACTGCTCAAGCATGTGGATACACATGAGTGCACTAATATCAAGACAACCCAAACACAATAGCAACTAATCAAGTATGGTCAACAAAGAAGCAGATATGCACATGCACACAGTTCAGTGCAAGTATATATGGCCACACAGTCTATCACCTCAAGCACAAGTGAAATGACAAATCTGCAAAGACAAAGTTAACCTAATTTCACATAAAAGGACATGGCATCAAGAAGACACTGTTCAAATAAAGACTGCGGAAACGTGCATAAGAAAATACATATGCTTATACAAGCATGATGCACAACATGCAAACGAAATGTACATGAATATGGATTGCAACAGTCAATGGTTCATTTCAAGAGACACAGTGAATATGGGATATACATCAACCAAGTACACACAACTGCCACTTCAAGTTAGGGTCCAAAATATGAGGGTAGTTTCATCAGTGGCTGAACTGTCAAGAGAAACAAAGCAAGCTATCACACAATGTAGCATGGATATGTGCCATGCATATGCATCAAGAGATAGTCAAGGTAGAAAGCAATTTAGAGTGCACAAAAGAATTACAAGGGAGTGTAAGTGTACATATTCAATATGTCAGGTTCATATGCATAAGACCAACAACATGTTTGCATTTCACATGAGAATACAAGTGAACCAGCCAAAGCATTCAAAATACTCATAGGTCACAACAAGGTAGAGGAGTGGAAAATGCAACAAGCTTTAAGCTCAAAATACTAAAAATTGAACAGGGCGGTATTAATTCAAGAAAGTCACAAGAGACATCAAGTTTTGAATGTACAAGTATATGTGTGTGCAAAAATCTTTTCACACACATATACGTGTATACACAAGCAAGAACAGGTGCAATCAAGCAAATTGTATCTGCTCTCATCAATGCAAAAATAAAATAAAAATGATTTCAAACTGCATGTAGAAGTAAAAGAATTTCAGGAATATTTTTGGCAAGCGTAAAGGTTCTAGGCTTGACAAATTCATCACGCGGAAATCATGCATCAGCGTGATTAAGGGAACTTTTCTTTGCAAGTTGAAACACTAATTCACTGGTTCTAAAAGTGGAAAGAAATCATTTTTCATTATCGACATAAGTAAATTCAGCAATTTATTCTCAAATGCACAGTGACCAAAAAAATGACCAATGCTTCAAAGATATTCATGCATGATCAACATAATCAAAGAGATATTGATGGAAAGTTCTTTAATCGAGATTTCCCAAAAATACATTGGGTATTCACGATAAGAATTCACGACATTTAATCAAGCAAGAATCAAGACTAAATTAAGACTAAACCAGTGCGATGAAACCAGAGATAATTAAAAAAATTTAACCCTACAAATTACATACGATTCATCACAGGCCTAACATCGAAACACAACAACCAATCGAGAAATTATCAAGTAAATTCAGAGTACTCACAATTCTTCGTAAGTTTCGATTGCAAAATCCAAATCATTGATCGTGAGCAACAAGCATTGAAGCCATCACTGAATTGATTACATCAACGACCAAAAGTCACAATTGGATAAACCCTATTTTGATCAGAGAAGAGCGGTGACCATTGGAGAAAAAAAGAAAGCCGGTGTTTTAAGTGACAAGGCATAAAGAATAAAAAGGGGTTGTCTTAATTTTATATATCTTAGTTTTAAACTAAGGTTCTAGGGTTTCAATTTTGTCTTTTTTTATTTGTTGTAATTCTTTTGAAATCTGACACGACCCGAAATCCCCATCTGGCCTAGACCGAACGAGAACGCGGATTGCGTGATAACTCGATGCATCAGAACGAAAAACTACAGAACATTTCATTGCTATCACTACAATTTACATTAGAGCACAAGAATATCATAGTGGGGATAAATATTACACAACGGAAAAATACTATTATCAAACAATATAATACATAGCAATGGAAATAAAAAACATAAATACAATGCACAGAGGAAATACATCAACTACCACAACTAAAAGAAATACACGGAAACAAAGCTTTCATAATATAGCTCCAGATGTCAACAAGGATCCTGTGAAAATAAAGAATCTGCAAAACCAAAACTACTAGCTGCCCATTGTGGAAAATATGGGAACCCTGAATTTAGGTAGGAAACAATAAACTCTGAGTCAGTCATGGGATAGGTGTGAGAGCTAAAACAGTTATTAAACTTTACTTTAAAATAGGATAATTCACAGGACCACGCCGTATGTCACGGAATGGGTTCCCTCCCACCAATACCCTGAGATAAAACAATTTATAAACAACGAAATGCTTTTTGGAAAAATGAGGCTATTATAAGATTCAGGCCCCATCACACAATGCAACACAAGCCGGAGGACAGAGTTTTCCCATATAATATCCAAACATGCTTGGTACGTCTCAAAACAAATATCTTTGATACTGTTATAAGTGCATAGCGTACAAAACAACTTCAAATATAAATGTATCAATCATAGACGGCATAGGTACCATATATTATGTCGCCATATAGGTTTACAACTAAAATCGAAAGTCGCATATTGGAAATTGGATTTCCATCATGAATCAAGGCAAGGGATGGTCTCCTTACCGATTCGGATCACCTCTAGAAAGACAACCCAAGATCACACCTATAGGCAACTCTTGGATCCTACAAGCTGGTCCAAAGCTAACATTCGTGGATTAGTTATCCCTGAACGATATGTTTCCCGATCCTATCGAACCTCTAAAATGGTCAGTACGTCGACCATATAAGCCTTTTAGTTGACTCTATATCCGAGGCGCCTCACAATCCATCATCCAGATAAGTAAAAATGTCTAGGCTCCATACCATGACACAACTTCTAGCTAGAAAGAAACGTATGCACTCCCTGCGTTCCTTATCCTGTTTCTAACTCATACCGAGTGTGAGACACGCGAATTAACGCTATACAAAAAGCTATGCTACTTAAAGATGTTCTTTGATCATCATCCACATGGCCCTACTTTATAACCTCTAAGCTCATACGTCTCAGAGAAGGGTGTTAAGCAAGAGAATAAATTCTCCGTCACCAAACAGATACATACTTGATAGAAATCAATCAATATAGAACGAAACACAATGTCAGACATAATAAATTCACAAGTCCATACTGTGTTTGAACGAAACCGGAAGGACCTTATTCCTCATCCCATATGCCCAATACAGGAGAGAGGTCCTTGCATATCCCGTCGATCTCCAAGTATGTCTGGACGATCTCCAAGTACGTCTGGACGATCACCACTTATTACCTCATCTCGGGTGTATACCCCAAGTCGAGACATCAGCAATCATCCCAATGATGTGTAGATCTTCGGTCTTCAACCGCTGTCTTTATATCTTTGACTTTTAGTTGTCGTAACGGTTATTCAGAATGAGTTAAACCCGGTCTTTCCAAATAACTAGCGTATCTTTATAATCATGTAATAAATACACAAAGATAGCTCACATCTCATTCCAATCCAGAATATTCTTTTATTCAAATATTCACATCTTTAGGGAAAGGTTCCCATTAATTTTATCAAAGATAAATTCTTTTAAACTTATTGTTTAACCTTCCTTTGGATATCGTTTCAAAAGATTTTATTATGTCGTTTCACCACTTAAACCAAATTTAAGTTTATCAACTAGTCGGGATTGACGAGCCTTACCCAAGTAATTATTCATTTCATTATCCCAATCCAAACCTATTCATCACATGGAGCAAAACTGGTGGTACTCCATATTTAACACTCATCGTGTTATTGGTAAATTTAATTACCATTTATCATTCAAATCTAATTAAGGATTTAACTCTCGCATGGAGTAAAACTGCCGGGGGTGGGGGGGGGGTAGAGGGTACTTCATCTCGAACATTTCTTAAATTCAGTGAATTTAATTACCTTACTCACATTTCAATCTAATTAAAGATTCACTCAAACTTTAGTCAGATTTAATTTTCAAAAATCATTATTTAATTATTATTCAACCTTTGGAAATTAGTCTTGTCTTTAACTGGGTTAAAGAACAAATGTCATGTAAAAACACTTTTCACCGTAAACCCAAAAATCATTTTCCATTAATACGGAATCTGCACAGAAATCTGAATAATTTATGATCGATATAAATTTCCATATCAGACTAATAAAATAAATGAAATAACGGCGAAGCCTTTTAAATTCCATAAATAGTAATAGCCTTCCTTTACAGAAGCTCATTTTGATTAGTATTAAATTGAATTCCATTCAATTCCTATTTAATTATATAAACTGGAAAACTTCTCTAAATCTTATTTTAAAGATTTATTCTTTCACAAGTAGGTTCTGGTACAGTATTATTTAAGAAGCCATTCACAACGAACTCAATATCCAATTTGATATAAAATATAAGATCTTAAATGGAAATCATGTCGACTTATATTCAGTACCAAATTCTGAAATTAATAGGTATCGTTTTGGAATAACGATATCAATATCTTTCAAATTCCCATAACAATATCTATATAATTACGGAATCCAATATCCAAATACCCAAAGAAAAATTCCATTTAAATCCATTTTATTTATTCGTGAGAAAACTATGGTTATTTCAAAACCATTTACAAATCCAATTTATTAACAAAAAAAATATTGGATTTCTTATAAAGTTGTTAACTAGTTCATTTAGATAAAAATATATTTTATATTTTCAAACTTGCAATTTTTCATCCAAAATCTTTCCAAATCGTTAATTATGATTTTACATAATTTATTCATATTTTTAATAATTTTAAGCAGGCCCTTACAGTCGGTTTCCAATATCGGCCACTAAACTGCCTCCACAACGACCTTTCCAGAAATTTATTTGGACATATTTTAAAATCTTACCATTCAAATTTAAACCTCATATATTCCTCTGAAAGTTCTTTTCTATACGAACCCAATGGTTCTAGTTTTAGGAGAATCCGACGGTCGGATCTCCCGGTACACCAATTTGAAGTTAATGGTTAAAATTCGCGAAGGGTCGCTGCGTGACGCGTTCTATTCAAGCCATTAAAATATATATAATATATTTCTTCGATTTCCACTCAAAAAGTAATTTATGAAACATTTATAAATTTTCTTAAAAATGATTTCAAGTTCCATTTCAATTTTAAATTAAAATTGAACATCCCATTTTATTACAATCTCAAAATGATAACCTTTTCAAAATGACAGATTTTGAAATTTATTCTTCTCGATGTTCATTGTAATAATATATAAAATTGGTATAAAAATCTGTTCAAGTCAAAATAGTGTTATATACTTAACTCGACTTCATATTTTTATATATTTTCGTGTCCATCCAAAATTGTAACGACCCATATTTTTGACTGTTCAAATCGACAATAAACCACATATGTCGACCCAAACAAATCACAAATTCAGGTAGTTATTAAAAGAAGAAAGAACAGAAAAACCAATCACAGAATCTCACAGTGGAAGGACAACATATAATAAACAAATAGCAGTTAAAACAGTTGGAATATATACATTTGACTATAACATACAAATGATAAATCAGAGTTACACATAAACAGATACATAACATGGCAGCAGAAATACACATATAATAGATATATACTGAATCTTTGTTTTCGATCTCCAAGGCAAAGGAACGTCGCAAACTGCAAACTTCTACTAACCCGAGCGCATTACATAAAAGAAAACACAACAAACGCTCGGATCAACACTAAATCATTCTCATATTAGTCAAATTAAAATACGAAACAACTTCAGAGTCATGGGTGCAGTAACTCAAGAGATGTTACGGGATTTTTCCATCTCTCGAGGATCCGTTAAACTAATACATACATAGTATAATATGCTATTATGATAATGTCTATCCAGTAAAGTAAATATCATAAAAATAGCGTAAGCGGGATTACCATATTCCCTTACGCCGTTTACAGGCATCAACAGTCTATACAGTACCGTAAATTCACCGTACTGGTGTTATCAGATGTCACTCCATAGAAGGCAATGCTAAATCAAAATCGTATGGGGCTTGATATGGATAAATATGACAAGGCACTCGAGGCAATGCCCAGGATTGGATTTTACCAATTGCACTCCCGGACCGGTGGTAACGCATAGCAGCCACTACCGCACACCTCGGATCACACTCCAAAAAAATAAAAAAAATTGGGCCCAACTCATCATCATCATCATCATTATCATTATCATTATCATAGAAATAGTATCGAAGAAGTGTGTCCGATCAAAGGTGCTACCTCAATTAGTCATGGTATAGCTCCTGTTTTAGTCATTTCAATTCTGACCCGAACGTCAGGGCCATTTCGTTATCGTTCATCTTCTTCAATTCAACAAATGCCTCCAAGTCATCATATTTCATTCTGGATACGTCATAACGTTCACAGTTGTTAAAGTGGTATCGACACTAACAGAGAGTATGCCTTATGTCGACTCCGGTCTCTTTAACAAACAACGTTTACATTTTCCACAACGGTCGGTTCTTTTACTGTTCACAAAGGTTCGCTTTCATATCAAAATATCATATTTTGCTTCAAACCGAATTTTTATATTCAAATATAATATAATTCCATCTCAAAATATCACAAATCATTTCCCCAAACCGAATTTTCCAACTAGAATATATTTCCATATCCATATATTATAATCATATAGTCCTTCAAAATCGATTTATATTCGAGTAGAATATATTTCGTATCCAAATCATAATTATTTCAAAATCGATTTATGGTTGGAAATCCATTCATATTCTAATAGAATATATATATTCTCATAACAACTCATTTAATCATATAGGGAACCCATTTATATTCAAGTAGAATATAAATTTACATATCCATATAAAAATCGGTTTAAAATTGATTCATATTCAATAGAATAAAACTTTATCTCAACTCCATTTGAACAAATGGCTTAAATCCAAACACTTTCCATTCGGAAGAAATTTACAATTCATAAAATACTTTTGAAAATAAATGCTTATAAGAAAAATCTTTATATAAAATAAATATATATAGAATATAATACTTAAAAATAAATAAGATAATTTAAATATTATGTACATACATAAATTAAAGTTTATTAGATAGTTTGAATACTAAAATATAATGGAAACTTTATTTAAAATAAAATAGTTTATAGATTAGAAGTTTGAATAAATAATTTTGAAAGAAAGGAATAGTTTATTTTGAAATCAAGCAAGGTATATATATATATATATATATAATTTTAAACCATAATTTTTCTTCCTTCCGAATTTCCAATTCATGAATCTATATCCCAGTTTTCAATGGAGTTCATTCAGTTTCCATTTCCCATTTTCAAACATCATTCAAACAACCGTTCAATTTAAAGGATTCAACCCATATTCATACCAAAATCGAAGTAATTCCAAATATTCTCAAATAACTTTCATTTTCGAAACTTAGTTCATCGAGAATTATAAATTTCACATCTTGATGTAAATTTGGAAACTCCGAGATATATTTAAAAATCCCATTTTACATATCTCAATTTGTTTGGAAAAATTCCCTCGACAAATTCATTAACATTCAAGGTTCATGCTTTAAAGGAAAATAAAATTTATTAAATTGATATATTCCTTTAAATAAAATTTCCATCAAATCGAATTTCGAATATTTAAAATCATTTAACGAACCGATGTGCATATACAATTTTCTATCCTATGGCCAAGTGATTTTAAATTTAATTTCTCAATATTTCAGGGATGGATCTATCATTTCAATCCAAATCAGAGTCACAGATATTTATCATTTCAACCTGTGATCTTAATTCATTTTTAATCGATTAATCCCGGGTTTATTTGATGCCCGTAACATCTAGGTTGAAATGGGATTAACCGTTACAATAAGCATGCAACATCCATATACTGAATAAAGGAATATTTCAGAATCAATACCAATTCATCAACCAAATTAACCAAGGCATCCATCATAACCGATAACGGTAATTATTAATCATTTCACTAGTTAACAAGTATCAGGATTTCTAACTAGGAATTTAATTAAACTGAAATAACTAGTTATCAACTTAAATTTGTAGATTTACACACTTGCATGTCAGATTTAGGCAACACATCAACAATTAATCATAACCATGCAATCAAACTTATTTCATGAATTAATTTAATAAATATGGGGATAATTCAGTTAGATGTGGGCGATAAAATCACTCAACTTTGGGTCTCTAGTTAGTCGAACGCCCAACTAAAGCTCAAAATTTTACAATCTTCAAACACAGCCAAACCAGTGCCATAATGTCCATCATCTCACCACGATCCCAACGCAACAAACCACGTCCAAATCCGACCTCGTATGCGAAAGTTATGGACGTTAGAACGTTTGATATATATATGATTAAATAAACAAATATCCACTAATAAGCTTCTGACACGTCATCACCTTCACAAAATAACTCCCGCTCCTCATCTACAGTACTTAACGCAGAAAAAACTCCGTCAGCGCCGAACTTTGACCGCCGATTGTGGCCAATTACGACCACCGTTTGACGAACCCCCACCTCCTATCGACAGCCCAGACCCGACCACTCCTTCCCATAGTGGCGCCACCAACACCGGTCAACCTGAACTCCTCCGCCGTCAGCCCAAAAATTCGACGGAAATGAACCATAATCCAAGAAATTCACCTACCTCAGGCCGTACTATGGCCAGTAAACAACACCATTATGGACTTCCACTACAAAACCCATATTCCTGTTTCTTCGATTGACATTTAAATAAAAACCCCTAATTCGAGCTTTAGGGTTTTGATTTTCAGCACCTTTGACCGCTAATTCGGGCAAGATCGCTTACTGCATGTCAAAACTGAGAGGACCCGTAGCTTTATATCGTCGAGCTCTTCGTTTTGATATGTAATTTGTCGTGGTTTGGAGAGATTTGATTTTGAAGTTGTATTTTTTATTTAGGCTAGGGTTTTGAGAATTTTGTTTCAGCCATTAAAGATAAGAAATAGATGGACAAAGTATACGTACAGATGAGAATGGGCTGGTTAGTGACAAAAGGAATTTATTTATATATATAAAAGGGGACCAAATATGAGAAACAACCATTATCAAATTATACCGACTTCTTTCACATTTTCTCACATACGATCAAAAGGTAAGTCGGATTATAACGCAAATTGAAATCCTATCATAATTCACCGTACTGGATCCAATGGCGCCAGTTTGGTCGAATTCCGAGATAGTTGCCAAAACCGTTAAATTTCACAGTTAATTAATTATTAAAATAATCAATTATTCGATTAACTGTTTTAATTTGAATTAAATTATAACTTAAACAAATTTTATACATCAATTTTCACACATTTTTAAGTTCTTGAGTTAAATTTTCGGATTTAAATTTAAATTTCAGTTATAACTTAAACAGCTCAGAATTTCATAATTCATAATTTAAATTATAAATTCAAACTTGACTTATACCACTCAACTTTAACCCTGTCATAAAAATATTGAATTCCAATTTCAACATTCCTAGCATAACTAAATTTAACATCTGTTTATACTCAATTCAAGCAGTCATTATTGTTTAATCAGCGAAAATTTGATTATTTTTTTTCCAATTTAATTCCATTCTTTCATTTTAAATTGAAAATTTAAATATACAGAAAATATGCGATGTTACATTCTCTCCCACTTAAAAGCTTTTCGTCCTCGAAAAGAGAACGAAATAAGATATTTAAACAAATTATACTTTCAAACCCATAATTATAAAATAGAATTTGTAAAATAAGTTATATAGTTGTAAAATCTCATAAAATATTCTAACTCCCGAAATTAAGGAAAAATTTCGGTAGCATCTCCTTTTGTACGGAGAGGTCCGGGAAAAATCCCTACATGTAAAACTAACATATTCATCCCATTACACGATGGGGCATCCAAAAATGGGGAAAAACACAAAACAAAACCCCAAAACCAATATAATCCCTAGATACGTACCTCTTTTAGCGTTTATATGCAAATTTTATTTATCTTTAGCACTTAGCATTTTGCGCAAGTGAGCTCCAAGCATAATTCCAATCCTTGCACCTACTAAAACACTCAAACATGCATAAGAATTAAACATATAACAATACATGGCATTCGCATACAACTTACACAACATATACAAAACAATTCAACCACAAAACCACGATTTTTATGACAAACCAGCTAATAAAATGAGCTTTATCACCCCATAAATGTTAGAATTTGACAAAGGTACACTGGGAAGAAGTTGTAGCATTTGTTTCAAGCTTTCCAAATTGTTAAGATTCGTCGAATTCGGATAATCCGTTTGAAAGTTATTACCGTTTTAGCGAAGTCGAACGCTTCGGTCCGAACACTGAAAATACAGGCCTGAAATTTTCAACCCAGTTTTTAGCCCTCTAAACATCCGAATTTGACTTAGCAAATTAAGAGAAATTTTTAGTTTACATTCTGGCCTTTTTGAGTTGTACTCGCACATCAAAATCCGACGCTCAGTTAGGAAGTTATAGCCAAAACAATATGTATATATGTTTCAAATTTTAATTTCCTGCACTTAATACTGCATCCAAAACATGGATTTCGGCCTAGTAAACATGAGAATTTCAATGTGGCGCTATATACGAAAGTTTTAGTTCAGTTTCTAAGATTTTCGAAAAGTTCGAAATCATCGAATTTCGATTAGCCTAGCGAAAGTTATGGTCATTTTAGTTTCAGTTTATCAACTATTTCAGATTTGCGCATAAACATCGATTGATTTCTTTGAAGTTTCGACTTTCAATTCTAAAATTTGGTAATTCTTTAATACTTCAAAGTTGTTATTTCCTTATTCGAGGAATGGATTTGAATTAAATTTGATTTACTTTATTACGTTATATTTTCTTTGCATTTCCTCATTTCATTTCAAATATTACTTCGATTCTAAGACTTGAGTTTATTTTAACATTTCCAACTAACTCAATTGTATTAAATCTTTAATCTATTAATAGTAATCAAATTGCCAAATTTCAAGGTTTCTATTTTCTTTCCTAAGTACTTAATTCCTAATCGACCTTTATATGGTCTTTTAAGTTAACTCTTATTGATTTAACTTCGCCAGACTCGACGTACTTTCATGCTTTTTCTCAAATTGGTTCATATACTTAATCATCTTGTTGTTAGTGGAATTTGAATCAAGTTTGAATCGTAACCTCATTTCATTCTTTCATAAATTTTAAGTCGACTCTAATAAATTTCTTAAGTTTCCTTCCATTAATCGTAGTTCATTGACTTAAATTGATTCGCTTGCCAATTCAAATTCCATCGAATGTTCCATTTAACAAATTCAAATTTCCTTTTAAATTCCTAAATGAATTCTCTTGGATTCGGTTTAAGATTTTCCTTCATCCTATTTCATTTCGTTTACTAAGTTTCATTTACTTACTCACTTGTCGCTAGTATGGATCATGTTTTTATTTACTCAACCCAACCGTCTATTAAATTTTGAATTGTCCTGTTAATTTTCCCCAAGTTGATTTCGTCTTATTAAATTCATCCAATTCAGAATTAAGTTTATTATGTTTTCCTTGTAACACACGTCAAAATCTTCAACTCCAAAATTAGAATTCATTTAACTATTATATTATTCCGAATAAGCCAAAATTTTCATGCATTTCATTCCTCTTGTTTTTGTTCATTCTATTCATTCCTTAACCATTTTCACAATCATATTTCCATCTTGAATTAAATCTTATTCCCTTAACTTCTCTCAAATCATGGTTTGAATTAAGGACTATTAAAAATTCAAATTTATTCTATGTTCTCAACCCATTTAAATTCGATTCCCTAGATTAACCTTTATTTAACTCGATTTTTCTACTCAAATTGAGTTATATTCCATATATTTCATAATGCACATTTAAGTTCATGTTTGATATATCATCCAAATGAGGTTTAGCCTATTTAGAGTTTCTATGGCTTCATTTCACATTTACACTAATCCATCGAAAGTGGTCCCATCAAATTAGGAAGTTATTTGTAAAATTTCTATTCTTAAGAGCTTATATATCATTAAATATATATAAATATATATAAATTCCATAGCGCTATCTCTAAATTTTAATTTATTCATAACTTACAATTTATAAAGTGAAAACTAAATTTCTTACATTTATTAGAGAGATATGATCAATTCGATCCTAGCGTTTCTTGTTTTATCCAATTCTGACTTATATTGAATTTTATATATTTATTCAAAGTTTAAAATCGAAATTTCAAACCGCGTCGTTTCAGCCTCTTAATATAAATTTTATAAATTTCGAACTCAAGTTTCGCCTTAAATAAATTTATAATTGTTATTCGTTAAAGTAAACTCAATGCTTGGTTCCGGGTGTACAAATAAAGTTCAAAATAACATACATATATACTTATATTATTTTACAACCATACTATATGAAATTCCAAATCCGAACCTTAATTTAACAATGAATTTTAAATCCTGGTTTTAATTTAAATTCAACTTTAAATATTGTATACTAATACCTTTTTATAAAATTCTAGGCTATATCGAAATCGAGCCCAAAATCCTTGTCAAACCAATTATATTAATCATTGAGTGGTCTCTCCCCACTTAGTCTCTTCAGAATAACCATCGATAATGCGTGCACTCATTACCGAGGCTATCCTAAGGTCCAAGGAGGAATTATACTCATTTCATTAAAAATTATTTTGAAAACTATTACCCAAACTATTTCTATAATATGATATTATTTCAAAATTTTGGCGAAACTATTTCAAAAGCAACCCAGGATCAAGTTTCAAGTTCATTTACATTTTAGTCGCAAAACGTCCTGCAACAATATTGGATTTAAAGGTAACATTCCATTTCAAATATTTTCTAACCATTTAATTTCCTCTTATTAGATTCATTATCTAGTCAACCATAATAGATATTAACATATATTATTATCTACCAACAACCAATGCTTACAATTAAAACCACTAATAGTATATATGATATATATAAAAGTATAATCGAAAATCCTATTATGTCATTCATTCTGATCGATTATTTAGAAATTCCTATCGATTCTATGGCATCCCATATATCGACCAGAATCCATAAATATTCAACAGAACAAATCAACACAATATAAACCAATTTATATCAAAATACAAGTATGCTCTCTCATATATCACTCAACCCATTCTAGGGCGTTTCTAACCCCATCTCTAATGAGTAAATTCCCAAACAGAGCCAAGATTGTCGCTAACCATCGCTCTGATACCAACTTGTAACGACCCATATTTTTGACCGTTCAAATCGACAATAAACCACACATGTTGACCCAAACAAATCACAAATACAGGTAGTTATTGGGAAAAGAAGAAAAAGATGAAAGAAGAGAAAAACCAATCACAGAATCTCACAGCGGAAGGACAACATATAATAAACAAATAGCAGTTTAAAACAGTTGGAATATATACATTTGACTATAACGTATAAATGATAAATCAGAGTTACACATAAACAGATACATAACATGGCAGCAGAAATACATATATAATAGATATATACCGAATCTTCGTCTTCGATCTCCAAGGCAAAGGAACTTCGCTAACTCTAAACTTCTGCTGACCCGAGCGCATTTCATAAAAGAAAACACAACAAACACTCGGATCAGCACTAAATCATTCTCATATTAGTCAAATTAAAATACGAAAAAACTTCAGAGTCATGGGTGCAGTAACTCAAGAGATGTTGCGGGATTTTTCCATCTCTCGAGGATCCGTTAAACTAATACATACATAGCATAATATGCTATTATGATAATGTTTATCCAGTAAAGTAAATATCATAAAAATAGCGTAAGCGGGATTACCATATTAACCTTACGCCGTTTACAGGCATCAACAGTCTATACAGTACCGTAAATTCACCGTACTGGTGTTATCAGATGGCACTCCATAGAAGGCAATGCTAAATCAAAATCGTATGGGGCTTGATATGGATAAATATGACAAGGCACTCGAGGCAATGCCCAGGGTTGGATTTTACCAATTGCACTCCCGGACCGGTGGTAACGCATAGCAGCCACTACCGCACACCTCGACTCCAAAAAAATAAAATAAAATGGGCCCAACTCATCATCAGCATTATCATTATCATAGAAATAGTATCGAAGAAGTGTGTGCGATCAAAGGTGCTACCTCAATTAGTCACGGTATAGCTCCTGTTTTAGTCATTTCAATTCTGACCCGAAGGTCAGGGCTATTTTTTTATCGTTCATCTTCTTCAATTCAATAAATGCCTCCAAGTCATCATATTTCATTCTGGATACATCATAACGTTCACAGTTGTTAAAGTGGTATCGACACTGATAGAGAGTATGCCTTATGTCGACTCCGGTCTCTTTAACAACCAACGTTTTCATTTTCCACATCGGTCGGTTCTTTTACTTTTCACAAAGGTTCTCTTTCATTTCAAAATATCATATTTTGCTTCGAACCAAATTCCATCTCAAAATATCACAAATTATTTGCCCAAACCGATTATATTCCTATTAGAATATATTTCCATATACATACATTATAATCGTATAGTCCTTCAAATTCGATTTATATTCGAGTAGAATATATTTCGTATCCAAATCATAATTATTTCAAAATTGATTTATGGTTGGAAATCCATTCATATACCAATAGAATATATATATTATCATAACAACTCATTTAATCATATAGGAAACCCATTTATATTCAAGTAGAATATAAATTTACATATCCATATAGAAATCGGTTTAAAATCGATTCATATTTAATAGAATAAAACTTTATCTCAACTCCATTTGAACAAATGGTTTAAATCCAACACATTCCATTTGGAAGAAATTTGCAATTCATAAAATACTTTTGAAAATAAATCCTTATAAGAAAAATCTCTATATAAAATAAATATATATAGAATATAATACTTAAAAATAAATAAGATAATTTAAATATTACGTACAAACATAAATTAAAGTTTACTAGAGAGTTTGAATACTAAAATATAAAGGAAACTTTATTTAAAATAAAATAGTTTATAGGTTAGAAGTTTGAGTAAATAATTTTGAAAGAAAGGAATAGTTTATTTTGAAATCAAGCAAGGTGTATATATATATATATATATATATAATTTTAAACCATAATTTTTCTTCCTTCCGAATTTCCAATACATGAATCTATATCCCAATTTTCAATGGAGTTCATTCAGTTTCCATTTCTCATTTTCAAACATCATTCAAACAACCGTTCAATTTAAAGGATTCAACCCATATTCATACCAAAATCGAAGTAATTCCAAATATTCTCAAATAACTTTCATTTTCGAAACTTAGTTCATCGAGAATTATAAATTTCCCATCTTACCATAAATTTGGAAACTCCAAGATATATTTAAAAATCCCATTTTACATATCTCAATTTGTTTGGAAAAATTCCCTCGACAAATTCATTAACATTCAAGGTTCATGCTTTAAAGGAAAATAAAATTTATCAAATTGATATATTCCTTTAAATAAAATTTCCATCAAATCGAATTTCGAATATTTAAAATCATTTAACCAACCGATGTCTATATATAATTTTCTATCCTATGGCCAAGTGATTTTAAATTTAATTTCTCGATATTTCAGGGATGGATCTATCATTTCAATCCAAATCAGAGTCCCAGATATTTATCATTTCAACCAGTGATCTTAATTCATTTTTAATCGATTAATCCCGGGTTTATTTGATGCCCGTAACATCTAGGGTGAAATGGGATTAACCGTTACAATAAGCATGCAACATCCATATACTGAATAATGGAACATTTCAGAATCAATACCAATTCATCAACCAAATAAACCAAGGCATCCATCATAACTGATAACGGTAATTATTAATCATTTCACTAGTTAACAAGTATCGGGATTTCTAACTAGGAATTTAATTAAACTGAAATAACTAGTTATCAACTTAAATTTGTAAATTTACACACTTGCATGTCAGATTTAGGCAACACATCAACAATCAATCACAACCATGCAAGCAAACTTATTTCATAAATTAATTTAATAAATATGGGAATAATTCAGTTAGGTGCGAGCGATAAAATCACTCACCTTTGGGTCTCTAGTTAGTCGAACGTCCAACTAAAGCTCAAAATTTTACAGTCTTCAAACGCAGCCAAAACAGCGCCAGAACGTCCGTCATCTCACCACAATCCTAACGCAACAAACCGCGTCCAAATCCGACCTCGTATGCGAAAGTTATGGACATTAGAACGTTTGATATATATATATAATTAAATAAACAAATATCCACTAATAAGCTTCTGACACGTCATCACCTTCACAAAATAACTCCCGCTCCTCACTACAGTACTTAACGCAGAAAAAACTCCATCAGCGCCGAACTTTGACCGCCGATTGTGGCCAATTACGACCACCGTTTGACGAACCCCCACCTCCTATCGACAGCCCAGACCCGAACGCTCCTTCCCACAGTGGCGCCACCACCATCGGTCAACCCGAACTCCTCCGCCGTCAGCCCAAAGTTCGACGGAAATGAACCCTAATCCAAGAAATTCACCTACCTCAGGCCGTACAATGGCCAGCAAACAACACCGTTGAATTCGTATGGAATTCCACTACAAAACCCATATTCCCGTTTCTTCGATTGACTTTTAAATCAAAAACCCCTAATTCGAGCTTTAGGGTTTCGATTTTCAGCACCTTTGACCGCTAATTCCGGCAAGATCGCTTACTGAATGTCAAAACTGAGACGTCCCGTAGCTTCGTATCGCCGAACTCTTCGTATTGATATGTAATTTGCCGTGGTTTGGAGAGATCTGATTTTGAAGTTGTATTTTTTTATTTAGGCTAGGGTTTTGAGAATTTTGTTTCAGCCATTGAAGATAAGAAATAGATGGACAAAGTATACGTATAGATGAGAATGGGCTGGTTAGTGATAAAAGGAATTTATTTATATATATAAAAGGGGACCAAATATGAGAAACAACCATTATCATATTATACCGACTTCTTTCACATTTTCTCACATACGATCAAACGGTAAGTCGGATTATAATGCAAATTGAAATCCTGTCATAATTCACCGTACCAGAACCAATTGCGCCAGTTTCAACGAATTCCGAGATAGTCGCCAAAACCGTTAAATTTCACAGTTAATTAATCATTAAAATATTCAATTATTCGATTAACTGTTTTAATTTGAATTAAATTATAACTTAAACAAATTTGATGCATCAATTTTCATACATTTTTAAGTTCTTGAGTTAAATTTTCGGATATAAATTTGAATTTCAGTTATAACTTAAACAGCTCAGAATTTCATAATTCACAATTTAAATTAAAAATTCAAACTTGACTTAAACCACTCAACTTTAACCCTATCATAAAAATATTAAAATCCAATTTCAACATTCCTAGAATAACTAAATTTAACATTTGTTTATACTCAATTCAAGTAGTCATTATTGTTTAATCAACAAAAAATTGATTTTTTTTTTTCAATTTAATTCCATTCATTCATTTTAAATTGAAAATTTAAATATACAGAAAATATGGGATGTTACAAAAATCAAACTTCTACTCTCATTGAATATTATATTATAAAAATATTCATATTTATTCCAGATTGGAATAATATATCCATATAAATAAATTTATATGGATTACATTCATCATATACGTCCAACAATAGTTGTAAACAACTACCAATATCCAAAATGACATCGAGTGTGCATTTTATTTTTATATCAGCTTCAAATAATTTATTGACGCTTATATAAATCTGTCAATCAACCGATTAATCGAAATTTCACAAAAAGGAGATGTGTGAGTCAAATATCATCCCAAGACCGGTGTGGGGTTTTCAAATAACAACAATCCATTCGAAGTAATCACTGGTTAATAAATTTAAATTATTCTAATTATTTTTCTAATTAACTAGTTTTCACTATTTAAATTTTAAATTGATATTTATATCCAATTTCAACTACCACAATAATATTAATATTATTTTTAATATGTTAAACTTTTCAACATCACAAACAAAACATAATACACTAAATCAAATCATCCATGGGTTTTCAAACAATAGTGAGGTGAGCTAACAGGCACCATATAACATTTTATGATAATTAAAACTGATAAAAATCAACACTGACCATTGCTACATTCAGTTATAAAATAAATAACTATACAAATATTTTGAGTGAGAAAGTTCTCACTTTGATTTCTACTCCGTCAGTCTCTAATTGACGATTTATTTTTAAACTAAATTAAATGAACGCTTAATTTAGCTTAAAAATCAACTTGCTCCATTTCCATTTTAGTCAGTTCCATGTTGTAGAGTTCATTATCACGATTCCAAAGCAACTGAAGTCGTCGAATTCCGATCTCGTATGAAAAAGATATGGTAGTTTATACGTTTATTTCGTAAGTTTATAATTAAATATAATTAATTACACAATTAAAGGAATTAACCCTTTCTCTTCCATGTCGAAATGGATCCAGGCTTCGGCCTCTTCTCGAACCCAAAACTGATCCCCTAGGGCTCGAATTCGCATGCAACACGAGGCACGAGGCCTCGATCCACTGACATCGCATCGAAGAGCTCGAGCCGCTCTACCTTCACTGGCCATGTGGCCAACTTTGTGGCCCTCAGCGCCAGAAATCTAGTTCGAATGGCAGCACTTTGGTAGCCAAATTCGAGCAATTCACAACTCCAACTTTGATCAAACCGATATAGGATTAAAGCCCTCACTTAGATGTATAATTCTCGCTTTGTAATCAAAGTTTAATTCGAAGTATGTTGAAAGATCTTACAAGAAAATGTTTCGAGTGATTGGGGCCATTGGAATTTTAACTAGCTGCGGAAATAAATGAACATATGGTTAGGGTTTTGTTTATATATATATATATATATATATATATATATATATAATTATAAATTAATTCCTAAAAGTGAGATTTTGCATTCGAACTCCAACGACTGTCGCCCCTAATCAAATACCCCCATTTCGGACACAATGGGATATGTTTCGTAAGCTGATTCGGCTGTTTCAATCAGTTTTTGTTAAAATAAAATATAAATTTATATAACATTCAATATTGAATTTGAACGTTTATTTTAATTTACCGGGGACACATACTGACTCCAAAAATTATGAAATTTGAAATCTAGCTATGTTTTGATGATATGGTCCGAACAAAATTAATTTCGTCAAATTTGGAGATCATTTGAAAATGACCGTTTAACTAGCTTATTAAATTCAATTGAATTTACCAAACGCGTTTAAATTTACTACGTTTACATACTAATTCCAAATAACTTTAATTTAAACCTGACAATAATTTTAACATTCCGGATCCAACAAAATTAGTTTCGTTGAAAACTGAGGCCATTTGCAAAATGACTGTTTTTAAGGGATTAATATATATTAAAATATAAATAAATTCTATAGCGACTATTTTAAATTTTAAACTGGACATAATTTATAAAGTGAAATCTATTTTTTTTTCCCACATTCTTGGAAAGATATAGTTAAATAGATTCTAATGCTTCTTGTTTTATCCAATTCTGATTTATATTGAATTATGTACATTCATTCAAAGTTTAAAATGGAATTTTCAAACTACCATGCCATTTCAAGCTCGTTTTATAATTAAAATAAATTTATACGTTCTAACTTCGATTAAAATAAAATTTTCGTTGTTTATTCTCAAAAGAAATCATATAAAGTATTTTATTTCTATTAAAATCAATTAAAAATAAATTATAAGTTGGTTCCAAAAATACTGGTTGTTACAACCTCCCCCACTTAAAACTTTTTTGTCCTCGAAAAAGAACGGAGCTGAAAGTTGTTTAACTAACTAACTCAACTTTCATTCTTCAACTTTTAGTTTCTAAAAACTTTCTAGTTTCTCTGAAATTTGGCTAATACCCTAAATTTCTGAAAAATTTCGCTATAACTTCCTTTGTACGGGGTGGTCTGAAAAAAATTTGAGTTATATTAGGCACCAAATAAATCAATATATCGCATACAAATCAGTTGTACGCACCACTTATAATTTATATCCTACTCCCCCATACCCACGCATCGAAACTAAAAACAAGAAAGATGTGACATGTGTATTTTTTGTCATCTCAAGACCTATATAGGGTTTATTATTTAATCCTGCAATTTACCGTTATATGTTGCTAATTCCATAATCAAGTCCTCAGTTCAACCTGTAATTCAGTCCTCGCCATACAAGTATCTTGCTCTTATGGTAATCCAAACCTCGTCTTATAAGCGCCAAATGCTTATATGGAATATGATATGTTATGTTGTCTTCAGTAGTATATTATGTAGTGTAGTCCATAATTTATTAGATACTATCCTATGGTGTACGTTTGATTTCACACAGAGAAACCATCACAGCGCATCTAAATCATTCACAGTAGTTTAATATAACAGTAAAATTGTGCAACCAACTCATTAAGGTGCAGATGTTTGTCGGGCACACAATTTATCTCTTTACTCAGCATCAAATCAATAACATGCTTAACAAATATATGCATATATATATCCAACTGCAACTAATTTCAAATCAATTCAACATTAAATTTAATTTGGCTAAATTTAGCTTCTGTACTCATATTGGTTTTATTCCAATTTTACTTAACTCGTTTGATTTACTTGTATATTTTCAATCTATTTCACTCATTTTAGTTAAATTTTAAATTTAAAATCTTTTACAAATGCCTAATTAAATTAATTTAAGTATAATTCGACGTTTCAATTGAAATTATATAGTCATCCCACTTTCGAAACTCGAAAATAAACGCTGACGATGTAGCTATCATCATCACAATCATCCTCAAGAGACTAGAATGTGATTCTATATCAATCAAGTATATTTGAGACTTCAAATATATGTTTGCAAGGCGTATATGCAAAATCTTCTTATACTCGATAGTCCAACTTCGACGTCAAAATAAAATACTCAAAATCATATTATAAAATATAATCTTTCATAATCCAATTTATTTTTAATAAATAAACAAATTTATTCTTTTCCACATACAATACTCTTCCAACTCATTCTAGGGCGTTACTAACCCCATCTCTAATGAGTTTCTCATTCTAGGATGCTACTGATCCTATCTCTAATGAGTTATTATTTAATAGGATATTATTAATCCTACCTTTGATGAGTTCTTTCGTTTGGTTCTAATGTGTCTTGTTCTCAAGCTTTGTAAACCAAAGCTCTGATACCAAGCTGACACGACCCGAAATCCCCATCCGGCCTAGACATAACGAGAACGCATATTGTGTGAGAACACGACGCATTGGAGCGTAACACCATAGAACATTTCATTGCTATTACAACAATTTACATGATAGTACAAGAATATTAGAGTGTGAATAAATATTTCACAGCGGAAAAATACTATTAGCAAAGAATGTAATACATAGCAGAGGAAATAAAAAAGCATAAGTACAATGCACAGCGGAAATACATCAACTACCACAACTGAAAGAAATACACGGATACAAAGATTTTCGAATATAGATCCAGCAGTCAACCAGAATCCTGTAAAAATAAAGAATCTGCAAAACCAACACTACTAGCTACCCGTTGTGGAAAATATGGGCACCTAGAGTTTAGGCAAGAAACAATAAATTCCGAGTCAGTCATGGGACAGGTGTGAGAGCTAAAATGGTTATTCAACTTTACTTTAGAATAGGGTAATTCACAGAACCACGCTGTATGTCATGGAACCGGTTCACTCCTACGTATACCCCGAGAAAAAACAATTTATAAACATTGAAATGCTTTTTGGAAAAATGAGGCTATTATAATACTCAGGTCCCATCACAATGCAACGCAAGTCGGAGGATAGAGTTTTTCCTTACAATAGTCAAACATGCTTGGTACATCTCAAAAAAAATAACTTTGGTACTATTATAAGTGCATAGTGTACAAAACAACTTCAAATATAAATGTATCAATCATATATGGCATAGGTATTACATATTATGTCACTATATAGGTTTACAACTAAAATCAAAAGTCGCGTGTTGGAAATAGGATTTCCATCATGAGTCAAGGTAAGGGATGGTCTCCTTACCGATTCGAATCACCCCTAGCAAGATGACCCAAGATCGCATCTATGGGGAATCCTTGGATCCTGCAAGGCTGATCCACACCTAACGTTTGTGGACTAATTAGTCTTGAACAATACGTTTCCCAGTCCTATCGAACCTCTAAAATGGTCAGTACATCGACCGTATAAGCTTTTTAGTCGTCTCTATAACTGAGGCACTTCACAATACATCATCCACATAAGTAAAAATATCTGGGCTCCATACCCTGACACAACTTCTAGTTAGAAAGAAACGTATGAACTCCCTACATCCCTTATCCCGTTTCTGACTCAGACCAGGTGCGAGGCTCGCGAATTAACGCTATGCACAAAGCTATGCTACTTAAAGCTGTGCTTTGATTATCATCCACAAGGCCCTACTTTTCAACAAAAGCCTTTATCATTTTCATCTTAGCATGCCACGTTTACAATTCATGTCATACAACTGATATCTATCAATATATAACCTCCATGGTCATACATCTCAGAGAAGGGTGTTAAGCAAGGGAATAAATTATCCGCCACCAAACCGATACATATTTGATAGAAATCAATCAATGTAGAATGAAATACAATGTCAGACATAATCCATTCATAAGTCCATCATGGGTCTGAACGAAACCGGAGGCACCTTATTCCTTATGCCATATTCCCAATACAGGAGAGAGGTCCTCACATATTCGATCAATCTCCAAGTAGTCTAGACGATCACCACTTATTACCTCATCTCGGGTGTACACCCTAAGTCGAGACATCAGCAATCATCCCAACGATGTGAAGATCTCTGGTCTTCAACCACCGTCTTTATATCTTTTGTAATAACCCGGAAAATCCGAACCAATTTAAAAATTTTATTTTGGCAATTTTAATGAATTTTGAATGTTTAAAATGAATTATTTTAAATAATAATGACGAGAAATTTATTTTGAATAGAATTAGAACATATATATTTATATAGATCGCCGATAGCATATAAATATTTATTTTAAATTATAAAAGGAATTGAAAACGGCGCGGTAGTTTGAAAATTCGATTTCAAATTTCAAATGAATGTACAGGATTCAAAATAAACCAGATTTTAGCGAAACCAAAAATATTAGAATCTAATCGAAAATATATTTCCAACGAATCCGAAAAATTGAAATTCCATAGCGGGAATAAAAAGTTATGCCCAGTTGAAATTTCAGAATAGTCGCTATGGAATTTTGACCCTTAAGAACGGAAATTTTGCAAACGAGCTCGGTTTTCGATGAAACCATTTTTGTTGGATCCGGGATGTTGAATTATTGCAAGATTCCAAAATTCATAATTTTTGGGATTAATATGTGAGCATGGCAAAAGAAAACATGTTTTGACAGTTTCAGTCAATTTCGATCGACAAGAAAATGACCATTTTTCTAACAGTCTCAGAATTTGATGAAATTAGTTTTGTTAGGACCGTATCATCAATACAAAGCTAGAAATAATTTTTCAGAAATTTTTAGAGTCTGTAGGTGGTCCCGATAAATTGAAATGTGCATTCAAATTCAATATATAGATTTATATTTTAATTTTCACAGAAACTGATCGTAACTGACGAATTGACTTACGGGGCATATCCCATTGTGTTCGGAAGGAGGGTAACTAGTTATGGATGAAAGTCAGTGGGCTCGAATTGGAGTTCAAATAAAAAGTTACTTCTTGGATGTTAAAATTTAATAAAATATATAAATTATTATAAGGCCCCTCCCTTCCCCCTTTCTAAGTCAACCCCCTCCGTTCAAATCGTTCATTACCAAAAAAAGAAAACGCATCTGGGGGGGTTTTTCGCCGCCACGGCCACCGGGGCTGGCGCGCCTCCGGCGCCGCCACCAGGGGGGACCGTCGCCCTCCTCCCCGCCTGCTCCACCCCTCCTTTCTCCCCACCGCCACACAATCCAGCCCCAAACCCCAAAACCAACTGCAAAACCCTAGGGCCCTCCACCACCGGCGGCCAATGGCTGCCTCCGCCGCCTGAAGCCAACCTCCGATCATCTACTATCCCCCTTCTCTCTCCGCTCTCTTCTCTCCCTCCTCTTTTAATCTAAAACCACCCAAATCAGCCACCATTGGTCCCCGCAGCCGCGTCGCCAACCACCATCCTCGACCACCCACTTCCCTCCTCCGCCACCTAACAGCGCTGGTGAGCTTTTACTATCATTTTTATTTTGTTTTGCAATCAAAAATGCGATTTTTAACTAATATATGATACGATTTTTGTTTGTTATAAAAATATGATTTTTATAGCGATGTTAAATATATAAAAATATGATTTTTATAGCGATGTTGAATATATAAACCATATGATTTATTTTCAATTTTAATGTAATAGGAAGTAGTGGGATTGATTATTATGTCATTGTGAATAGCATTGATTTAAAAAGATCGTATTTTTGTTAAAGAAAGGATCATACTTTTTTGTTAAAGGAAAGATTATATTTTTAACAATGAAAAGATTAGATTTTTATACATGAAGTAATATCATAAAAATTCGATTTTTATATATTCATTAGCGAAGTAAAAATATGATCTTTATGTATATGAAAGCGATAAAAATGTGATTTTTTATATGAACAACGTGAGAATGGATTGAAATCAAAAAGGAATTCAAACGGTTTAGAAATTCAGAAATGAAATGACGGAGTGGAACCCCAAGTTGAGAACTTCTCACTTTAAATTTATTTTCTAGTTATATATATGTACTAGGATGCAGACGGTGCTTAGCAGCACCCGACACCCGTCGTCTACAAACCATGGACGACTTGTTTGTTTGTTTTTTGGTTGTTTGGTGGTTGATTGGAATATTTGTTTGAATTTGATTTGGGACGAATAATGGAATTGAATAGATTGGTATGAGTATGGCGCAGGCCATTATTAGACTAGGGATAAGGCTAGGCCTTATCCCGTTTCTAGTATTGTGCCGTTATGCCGTCGTGCCATTATGCTGCCGAAATTTTCTAAAATAAGTTAGAAAAATGAAAATATCATTTTATTGAATAAATGAACGGAATAGAATATTCATAGGTTGAATAAAATATTTTGGTCGTTAAAAATATAATTTTTAACGTGTATGTGAATAAAATAAATATTCATTTACAAATCAGACGATTTGTTTATGTACACTGATTTGACTGATATTGATTGGGACGATATATTTTACACATCGCCCAACTGCACAAATAATATTCAGTGTTTGTTGATTGTAACCCCGCACGGGTGTTGGGATGATATTTCACTTACACTAATCCCAATTTTTTAGTTGTATGTCGATCGATTCGTTGACAGACTGTTGTAAGCATTAAATATTTATATTTAATGCTTATACAGTGTAGAATGCACTTTGGATGATGGTTGATTGTTTATCATTGTTGCTCTATTCATGTATTGTATGAAATCCATATAATCACATTATATGGTAATTGGCTGTGTCTGATTCCAGTTCAAAAAATAATGAATATTTTAAAATAAATAATATTTTAAAATAACGAATATTTTAAAATAATATTCAGAAAAGGGTCAAAATCTGATTTTGATGTCCGATTTCGGATGGACAAGAATATATTTAATTATATAAAGCCGTGTTGATTAGATTGACGCTATTTTGACGTGAACGATATTTATATCGATTTTATTCATTTTTATAATGAATATCGAAAAGGAATTGATTTCAAAATATAATGTTTTGAAAATATTATCATTTATAAATCGATGATATGAAATATTCAATTTTGATTTGAAATTGAATATGAAGTTGAATTCGTTTTGAAAACGAAATTAAAACGATTTATAAAATACGATTTAAAATGAAATTGATGAAATATATAATATATATTATATATATATATATATATATATATATATATATAATGGCCTGAATAGAAAGCGCCGCGCTGCGGCAGTTTGCGAATTTCGACCATTGAGTTCGAACGGACATTACGGGAGATCCAACCGTCGGATTCTCCTAAATTCGGAACCGTTGGGTTTGTATCGAAAAGAGATTTCTAACAAATATGAGAAATTAGAAATCGAATGGTTGGATTTGGAATTATGTCAAAATAAAATTTGGAAAAGGTCGCTGCAAGTGCAGCTCGATGGCCGTTTATGGAAATCGACTGTACGGGCCTTGATAAAATTATTAAAAATAGCAATAATTTGTGTAAAATCATAATAAATTATTTGGAAAGAATTGGGATGAAAAATCCCATATTTGAAAAGATAAAAATATATTTTTATCGAAATGAACTAGTTATTAACTAGAAAAATAATATATTTATTTTTAAAATAAATAAACTGGATTTGAAATGGTTTTAAAAATAACCAGAAGTTCCAATATATGAATTGGAATGGATTTGAATTGAAATCATCATCGGAATATTTCGATATTGGATTTCGTTGTGGAGGAATTTGGAAGATACATATATATATCGTTATTCCAATACGATATTTGTTGATTTCAGAATTTGATATTGAAAATAAGTCGATATATTTTCTATTCAGAGCCTTGTATTTAATATCGAATGGGATTTGGGTTTGTCGTGAATGGTGTCTTTATTAACATTGTTCTTAATCCCGGTTGAGAAAAGACTAAATCTTTTTATTTAGATTTAATGAAGTATACCAATTAATTAGTATATTTAATTGGAATTGAATTAGAATTGATTTTTGGGTTTATCGTGAACGGTGTTTTAAAAAACACTTGTTCTTTAACCTGATTATAAATGGAATGTGAATTGGGTTTATTATGGACTGTGTTTTTAATGACATTCGTTCTTTAACCCTATTTACAGTGAAATATGATTTGGAATTTATAAATCTCTTTATAAAGATTTAAAGGAATTTTCCAAAGTAACGTTTTCCAATTTAGTATATTGAATTGGAATTGAATGGAATTCGATTTGATAATAATCGAAATGAAATTCTATGGAGGAAGACTGTTAATACATATGGAATTTAAAAGGCTTTGCCGTTATTCCATTTATATTATTGGTTGGATACGAAAATTGATATCGATTATATATATTGATTTGTTTTCCGTGAAGATTCCATGAATAATGGAATGTGATTTGGGTTTATCGTGAGCTGTGTTTTAAATGACATTAGTTCTTTAACCCAGTAAAAAGAGGATTACATGTTTGTTGTTGTATTTCGAACTGTAGGGTTGATCTCTGCTTAATATATATCTGTTTGGCGGCGGAGAATTTATTCTCTTGCTTAACGCCCTTCTCTGAGAAGTACAAGCTCAGAGGTTATATATCGGCAGAAATCAATAGTGCGGTGTAGATTGTCGATGCGACATGTTTGATTTTCCGAAGTTAAATAATCATTAATGTTGATTTTTGGGAAGATTAAAACTAAGTGGAGTTTTAATGAATCTTTAATTAGATTGAAAGCTGGATTGATAATTTAAATTATCAAATTTTGTAAACAATCGAGAGTGGAGTATCGCCAGTTTTGCTCCTAGTGATAGTTAAATCTTTAATTAGATTTGATCGGAAAATGGTAATTAAATTTACCGATAACACTGTGGTGTTAGTTATGGGGTAATAACAGTTTTGCCCCATGGGATGAATAGGTTGGGATTGGGAAATTAAATAAATGATTACTTTGGTATGGTTCGTTAATCCCAACTAGTTTGGAAAACCGTAATATGGTTTCGAATGATATCCAAAGGAAGATTAAAGAATAAATTTTAAAGAATTTATCTTTGATAAAATTAATTTGAACAAATCCCTAAAGATGTGAATATTTAAATAAAAGAATATTCAGAATTGGAATGAGGCATATGTTGTGTTTTTATAGCATTTTTTATTATATACGCGAGTTATTCGGAAAGACTGGGTCTATCCCATTTTGAATAACTGATTCGACGATAAGTCGAAGATGAAGAAGGTGGTTGAAGACCGGAGGTCTTCACATCGTTTGAACGATCACTGGTGATCTTGATTGGGCCTTACACCCAAGAGGAGGGAAATAGTTGGTGATTGTCCAGACGTATTTGGAGATCAATGGATATGCGAGGTATAAGGTGCCTCCGGTTTTGTTCAGACCAAGAACGGACTTGTAAATGGATTTTGTGTTTGACATTGGATTTTATTCTGTGTTGATTGATTTCTATTAAATATATCAGTTTGGCGGCGGAGAATTTATTCTCTTGCTTAATGCCCTTCTCTGAGACGTAAGAGCTCAGGGGTTATATATTGATAGATATCAGTCGCATGGCATGAATTGCCTGTGTGGCATGATGAGATGCAATGATCAAGGCTTTTGTTGAAAAGCATAGTCTTTTGGTTGATGATCAAAGCACGACTTTAATACAGCGTAGCTTTGTGTATTGCGTTAATTTGCGAGCCACACACCTCGGTATGAGTTAAAAACGGGATTCGGACCGCTGGGAGAACACGACGTTTCTTTCTAGTTATGGGTGGTGTCAGCGTTTTACTAGCCCTGACATCGTTGATTATATACCTTTGTGGATGTTGGAATGCGATGCGCCTTGGGTATATCGGTCTCTTCGGAGCTGATGGATATAGGTCCGATAGGACCGGGAAACGTGTGTTCAGGAATAACTAATCCTCAAATGTAACGGAGGACCGGCCCAACCGATTCCAAGGGCTACCTTGAGTGTGTAGTCCTGAGGCATTTGCTAGAGTGTCTCGAAGCGATGAGGAGCTTTCCCCTTACCTCGACTCATGACGGAAATCCAATTTCCAATACGTGACATTTCGGTTTTATTTATAGAGCCTAGTATGGCGACATAGTAGCATGGGATATTATGCCATCTATGATTGATACACTTTACATTATAATAGTATCAAAATGATTTGTTTTAAACGTACCGAGCTTGTTTGGCTATTAAAAGGTAAAACTCTATCCTCCGGCTTGCATTGCATTGTGTGATGGGACCTGAGTCTTATAATAACTTCATTTTTAACAAAAAAAGCATTGCGCTGTTTATTCTATGCACTAGTATTCTTTAGAGAAAACTTGTTCCGTGTTATACAGTGCGGTCACTTGATTTACTATATCTTAAAGTAATGTTTTAAATAACTGTTTTAGTTCTCACACCAGTCACATGACTGACCTGGAGTTTATTGTTTTAACCTAAACTCCGGATGCCCCTATTTTCCACGCGGGCAACTTTTAGTTTTGGTTTTGTAGATTTATATTCACAGGATCCTGGTTTACAGCTGGAACAATATTCAGAAAGCTCTATATCCATCTATCTCCTTTAGTTGTGTTTTGTATTATTTTCCGCTACTATGTAATGTATTGTAATCTCTGATATTTATTTAATGTATTATTGTAACACCCCGAATTTTCTATTAACACTAAAGTTGCTAAAATATTAATAAGTATGTAAGAGAGGGGATGTATCTAATATGAATATAAAAATTTAATAAGTGTGTAAGAGAGGGGATGTATCTAATATGAATATAAAAATATTAATAAGTGTGTGAGAGAGGGGATGTATCTAATATGTATATAAAAACAATAATAAGTAAAGGGGGATGTATCTAATATGTATATAAAAACAATAATAAGTAAAGGGGGATGTATCTAATATGTACATTGTAGAAAATATATATATATTTATGACATGAATAGAAGTTTATTAATATGCTGAGTGTTTGCTGAGTCACTTCTGACTCATTGCTGAGTTAACAAGATAAACCCCATCTTGTCTGAACGGCTGCGGTTATTTCTAGGTTAAATCTAATGGCCTAAATGAATTCTAAAATCTATAAATAAGTGGGTAGACCCTAGACCCAAATCACTTGTAAAATTAGAGAAGCTACCGTCATGCTGCTGCCATGGAGTTCAGCATAGCCGTCACAAACTAAGAAGAGGAAGCCTAATCATCTACAACTAAATCTACACAAATCAAATCAAAAGATCTCTCTTTCTCTAATTCTTTTCTTTTGTTGGTGAGTATGATGATTCTCACAAGGCTATTACAAACTAATTTGACTCAGTTATGAATGGATCACAAGAAAGTGACGTGATTTGTAATTGTAAATTCTATATATTGTGGATCTCTTATTATGTTATTATGTTGTCGTATGATGTAAATTATATATGCTATGTCATGCTATGTTGTAAATTCTCTTATGCTATGTCGTGCTATGTAGAGAATCATGTCAAGCTATGTTATACTGTCATACTATGCCATGTTATAAATCATGCTATATTATGTTGTAAAATCATGATGTTGTTGGAACATGCTTAAAGTTATGTTTTTTTTAATTTAAATGGATCTTGTTTATGGGAATTTGCCTATTAGGTTAGGTGTACCCATAAACTTGAAACTATAATTAAATAAAACTTGAATATGGGAATTTGCCTATTGAGTTAGGTGTACCCATATAAAACCATGTTGTTAAAAAAAATTAGATGATGTTGATTCACACATGTTCATATGTAAGTTTATGAAAATTGATTGAGATTATATTAGGTGAATTTTGAACAAGTTGACACCTTTAGGTCCATGACATGTATAATCTATGCAAGTTGGACATATGCAAGTTTCACCCCTTATTATGATTCATTTGGTCACATATACATGTTGTTATTATGATAATCTCTTTTATGCTATGAGTTAGGCTATTTGAGTCTAACATATATTTTGCGAATAAACGTTCAAACGTGGGGTAGGGGTAATATTAGGAATTAATAAATTGGGTGCAATTTTGTAAGATTTTGCATACCATGAATGGATGTCCATAATTGAGTCAATTATGGACATTGTTAAAAATTGGAAGTAATTAATAATTCAAGTAGGGAATTATTAAAATTGGGGGAAAGTGGATTATTATTAATAATCAATGCTTAGGACACGAGGTTGGACCCGTTTGTGATGTAAACCTGCCCGGACCCGCCCGGCAAATCCAGTAGTCACAAATGTCGGCCCAATGTGAGAGGTCCTAGGCCCAAACTAAAGCATAACAGTTGTAAAGACACGAGGTTAGACTCTTTTATGGTGTAAGACTGCCCGGACCCGCCCGGCAAATCCAGCTGCCATAAATGCTAGTCTAATGTGAGAGGTCTTTATGAGGTTATGGCCTTAATGAACTAAGAAATACTTAACCAGATAATCATGTAAGGTGGGACATGGGGGTTAAGTAGGTGCCTTGGGTGGCATGAGGAATCTGGTGGTTGCCTTTAGAGGCATTTGAAATACGATTAGACTTAACCAAACACACATGTAAATGAACATGACTAAGTGGGTTAAGTGGGATGGACTAATGGGGACAAGCTTAGGTGGAATGCTTGTGGTAAATAGTGGGGGCCCATTTCAACCAGTATCCTAAAACGTATCTTTGTGGGCTCGACCCAAGTCGAGGATGGGACACGCATACTGGGTTTGACTATAAGAGGCCAAAACAGGGAGCGGTGGCAACGCAAGTCCAACGGGTTTCATATGCGTGTGTGGACCCGGGCTGGTAGGTAAGACGTTGTTGCATCGTGTAGGTATAAGCCGTGCATGTCCGTTGTATCAGGTTGCCACTTTAGGGGAGTGATACACCCCACTGTGGGGCCAGCACGGGTATCTACGAGTTAGGGAGCCGATCGAATAAAGGGAAGTAGGGTACACCTAGTGGAGATAGGGGCAGGCGGCACCTATGTAGTCAGCTAGGGGTACGTAAAGCCATTGGGAAAGTTTCTAAGTGAAGCTAAGTGGGATGAATCTTTAGGGTGACTGGTGTGGTGCAGTATAGTGTTTATCCTTTAGTATTTAGGAGCACCTATAACGTTGCCTTTAGCGATTGTCTATGTCCTTAATCTGCTCTTCATAGACATTTTCTTGTTTTCCAGCTTATGCCTTAGTCCAGTTATTTTGGTAATAGTATTGTAGAATTATCATATTCACCAGACTTTATGTCTGACCCCCTCTTTTCCATCCTTTTTCTCCCTTCAGGTCCGCAGGTTGGGCCAAGTTCTAGTGGAGTCTAGTTGGATCGCTTATCTACTGGAAAGCTTGGACTGCTGAAGTAAAGTCCAGCTTGTTATTTTTCTTTTTAATGGCTATTCATGTAATGGGATTATGTACTTGTTTTATCAAGATAGATATTGCACTTGACATTGAATATGGTGTTATGATGTAATCAAACATGTTTTGACTTCTGCTACAATGAAATAAAGTTTTTGAATTTCCAAGTACTATTTTATATCTGTCTTGTTGTAATTTTACTGTTCTATATTCACTTAAAACCTCCATGGAAGTTAATGCATTCCCTTTGTGAGTGACATTAATGGACGTGGGGTGTTACACGTGGTATCAGAGCATAAGGTTACCAGAACAGATAAAATTTTTTTTTAGAAAAATATTTTTTTCTAAAGTATTTTTGGAAGAAGTGCTTTCAAAAAAAAAACATGTTATTTAAAGAGAGTTTTTATGAAAAACATAATCCCAAATAGCCACATCCTTATCTTTATCTTTCGAATTCTCCATTTTGAATCTTTCCTTTTTCGTTTCAGCATGGCTGAAGATCTTAATCTCCCAGAAGGTGTGACGATTCCAGGGTGGTTTAGGAGATACTTGGAGGCTAGGGCCACCACTGCAGGCCCAGCGGATACTCCTCCACCCCTAGTTGCACCCATTCCTCCTCCTCCTCCTCCTCGTGTTGACACTTTTGCAAAGACGTGCAAGGAATTCAAGGCTATGGGAGGAAAAACTTTTCAAGGGACTGAGACGTTTGTGGAGGCCAGAGATTGGCTTAAGGAGACTGAGGAATTGTTGGATATCTTTGAAGTGGAAGATGGGAGGAAAGTCCGTTTAGCTGCTTGGTTAATGAAGGGAGAGGCCTCGTTTTGGTGGGAGGTCACTAACGGGGAACGTCCAGTTGATTCATGGGCGGATTTCAGACGAAGGTTTGAGGCAAAGTTTCTTTCAAGGGCAGAGGAGAACTTAAATATGGAAAAATTCCTGGCACTAAAGCAAGGGAGCTCATCAGTAAAGGAATATGTCAATAAATTAAATCAGTTAGCAAGGTTTGGCTTGGAGTTGGTGAACACGCCAGAGAAGAAAGCTTTGAGGTTCTTTAGAGGCTTGAATGAACCGTTGCAAGGGTTGGCTATGACCCACATCCCTATGGGAGCCACCTTTGAAAAGCTAGTAGAAATGGCACTTATGCATGAGGATAAGGCAGCTGAAAAGAAAGGGGATCAGAAGAAACCCCAACAGCAAAATAAGAAGGGTGGTAAAAACAATAATGGCAAAGGGAAGAAGAAATGCTTCAATTGTGGGACGCCTGGCCATCTCAGCAAAGATTGTAGAAAGAAAAAGAAGACTGGTTGTTTTCATTGTGGAGATGCGGGACATTTAGTAAAGGACTGTCCAAAGAAGGGGCAGAGGGCAGGGTCTACCTCGGGAGGACAGGTGCAGGCTCTTATGGCACCAGGGCAGGCAAGGGGGCAAGTTCAGGCTATTGCGGCCCCACCGCTGCAAGAAAGAGGTAGAACAATTTCTGTTGAAAGCTTAGTTTTTCTGTTTGATCATCCTGTCCGTACCTTATTCGATTCTGGCGCATCTCATTCGTTTATCTCTGCATCATTAGTTGAATCACTGCACTTGAACACCAATTTAGTAGAAGATCCCTTGGTCGTTTCAAATCCAATTGGGGGTTCGGCTCATTTGACCATGATATGTTTGGATTTGAAAATCTCTATACTTAGCGTTGAATTTAGATGTGATGCTTATGTATTGGGCTTCACGGGCTATGGGCTAATTTTAGGAATGGATTGGTTGTCTAGAAATAGGGCCATTCTTGATTGTGAAAGGAGAGTAGTTAGGCTTGTGACTCGCCTTGGTAATGCTCTCGACATCTTTTGTAATCCCATAAATCCCGTTATGCTAAGTTATCTTGAATCGCTTGACGCGTCTGTAGAGAACCTGCGATTGGTAGAAGTGGTCCGGGAATATCCGGATGTGTTTGAGGAGGTGAAGGGCTTACCTCAAAGGCGGGAGATAGACTTTCGAATTTATCTTGTGGATAATGCTAAACCCGTATCTTTGCCAGTGCGCCACATGGCTCCTCGTGAAAGGAGGGAAATCAATAAGCAAGTAAAGGAGTTGCTTGAGAAGGGGTTCATAAGACGTAGTATATCGGAGTGGGGTGCTCCAGAAGTTTTTGCCACAAAGCCGGATGGGTCTCTTAGACTTTGTATGGACTATAGAGAACTAAACAAGCTTACTAAAAAGAACCGACACCCACTGCCGAGGATTGACGATCTCTTTGATCAGTTAGTTGGCGCCTCAGTGTTTTCGCAGTTGGACTTAGCCACTGGCTTTCATCAACTGAGAGTGGCTGAGGATAGTATAGATAAGACTGCTTTTAGGACTCCTGACGGATTCTATGAATGGCTAGTGATGCCATTTGGTTTGAAAAACGCCCATGCATATTTTGTTGATTTGATGAGTAGGGTGTTTAGGGAATACCTTAACAAATTCGTGGTAGTCTTTGTGGATGACATCTTAGTCTTTTCTAAGAATAAAGAAGAGCACTCCCTACATCTTAGGGAAGTATTGGAAACCCTTCGAGCGCATAACCTTAAGGCAAAATTTTCTAAGTGTCACTTCTGAAGGAAGGAAGTACGGTTCTTAGGGCACGTGGTTTCCAAAGAAGGGATAGCAGTGGATCTCGCAAAGGTGGTGGCCATCCAAGATTGAAAGGTCCCTAAAAATGCAACCGAAGTAAGAAGTTTCTTGGGGTTGGCTGGCTATTATAGGAAGTTTATCAAAGACTTCGCAAAAATATCAGCTCCATTAACACGGTTAACGAAGAAGAACCTGGTTTTTACGTGGGACAAAGATTGCGATGATGCGTTCCAACGTTTAAAGAGAGCCTTAACTTCAGCCCCAGTCTTAGTGCTGCCAGATGGGAATAAACCGTTTACCATCTATACTGATGCTTGTGGGACGGGACTTGGCGCGGTCCTCATGCAAGAGGGAAGAGTAATAGCCTATGGTGGAAGGAAGTTGAGGGTTCATGAAAAGAATTACCCCACGCATGACTTAGAGCTAGCCGCAATTGTTTTCGCGCTTAAGTCTTGGCGTCACTATCTTGGTGAGAAATTCGAACTGTTCACTGACCACAAATCATTAAAATACTTATTTTCTCAGAAGGATTTGAATTTAAGGCAGCAACGGTGGATGGAATTCTTAGCCTCCTACGATTTTGAAATAGCATATACCCCGGGCAAGGGTAACGTGGTGGCAGACGCCTTAAGTAGGGAAAGGTTGTCCTTGAGTCCGTTGTTTGTTGAACGACAAAGCTTAGAATTCATCTCTATGTTTGACTTTAGACCCTCCGTTGACTTAGTACCCGGTCTGTTAGCATCCTTGGAGGTTAGACCTACACTTCTAGGACGGGTTGGTGAGGCACAGCGAGACGACCCACAGTTGGTTGAGATAGTAGAAAAGCTCAAAGGGGGGGAGTCATCAAGCCATCTTCGTAGGTATACCCTAGACGATAAGGGTTGGTTACGAAGGGATAATAGACTTTGTGTACCACAAGACGAAGACTTAAGGAAGGCCATTATTGATGATGCTCATCGCTCAAAAATGACCATTCATCCCGGCGGGGATAAGATGTACAAAGATATGAAGCGGGTTTTCTTTTGGGCCGGTATGAAAAAGGATGTGGCCGAGTACGTCGCTAGATGCTTGGTGTGCCAACGAGTTAAAGCAGAACAAAAGAAACCCGGTGGGTTGCTTCACCCATTAGAAGTTCCACTATGGAAATGGGAAAGCATCTTAATGGATTTTGTGGATGGATTACCAAGATCAAGGAAGGGTAACACGGGGATTTGGGTTATAGTAGATAGACTTACTAAAAGCGCCCATTTTATTCCCGTGAAAAGTAAGAGGACTGCTCCGTGGTTGGCTTCTGTATACATTAAGGAGATAGTTTGTTTGCACGGTATTCCTTCTAGTATAGTAAGCGACTGTGACCCCATCTTTACTAGCGAATTTTGGAAGAGTTTACAAGAGGCGGTAGGGACTCAGCTATGTTTGAGCACCGCATATCATCCTCGGACAGACGGCCAGACCGAGAGGGTGAATCGCATTCTAGAGGATCTTTTAAGGCTTTGTATCCTAGACTTTGGGGGTACATGGGAAGAGCACCTTCCGTTAGTAGAATTCGCATATAATAATAGCTTTCAGTCTAGTATTGGCATGGCACCTTTCGAAGCTCTTTATGGAAGGCCTTGCCGTTCGCCTACATGTTGGTGGGAATCTACCGATAAAATCCTACTTGGGCCCGATATGGTTAGGGAAACCTCGGAGAAGATTGAGTTGATTCGAAGGAGGATGAAAGCAGCACAAGATAGGCAAAAATCGTATGCTGATAAGAGGAGGACAGATCTTGAGTTTGACATTGGGGACATGTTTTTTATCAAAGTATCTCCGTTACAGAATGTTGTTCGCTTTGGGTCCGTGGGGAAATTAGCACCAAGGTTTGTAGGGCCATTTCCTGTAAAAGACAGGATTGGGAAGATGGCATATAGGGTGGAGTTGCCTGAGAAACTTAGTGGAGTACACGACGTATTCCATGTATCACATTTGAGGAAGTGTTTGCACAAGACCGCGGAGGTGGTAGAGCCGAGCTTGCTTAAAGAGGTGGAAATAGAGCGTGATGCAACAATTAGACGAGCTCCTACATGCATTCTTGGGTCGGAGATCAAAAAGTTGAGGAATCGAGAGGTCAGACTGGTTAAAGTGCAATGGGGAGATGATGAGAGCAACGCAACTTGGGAGACAGAAGAGAAGATGCGTTCGTTGTACCCTTTTCTTTTTGAGGGTATGTCTTTTAATTTCTCCTTTATCGCTTAGCTTATTTTATCTTATCTTTAGTATGTCCTCTCATTAGTATCTTTGACCTTTAGTTAGGATAATCCTATGGTTGAAACATGTGTTTGAGACATGTTATGTATGATGGATGCAAAATGGATGCAAGTGTTTGCTAGTGGTTGCTCGTGGATGCGTATATACACACACTTTAGGCACTAGATCGGCTCAGTCACTACATATTGCATATTGCATATATATATGGATGTATTTAGTAAAATGGATGAACGATGGTTGTATTATCATGTGGATGCTGCATTCAGATGATGGTTGTACACGCATATAGAAGTATTATGTAGCATTAAGAATCTTTTGCATACATAATGGATGCATGGCACGATCATAGTTGCATTAAGGAAGTCAACTGAATCAGTGGACCGCCTGATTTTGCATTAGATACGGACATATACACACACTGTGCATTTAAACATGAAAGCATTAGAAGTCTGTAAGGACAATGGATGCCTGTGTATGATGGATGAGTAGATGGACGTTTGGATGGTAGGATATACATTCTTCCAGACTTGAAGATTTCGGGGACGAAATCCTAAAAGGAGGGGAGAATGTAACACCCCGAATTTTCTATTAACACTAAAGTTGCTAAAATATTAATAAGTGTGTAAGAGAGGGGATGTATCTAATATGAATATAAAAATATTAATAAGTGTGTGAGAGAGGGGATGTATCTAATATGTATATAAAAACAATAATAAGTAAAGGGGGATGTATCTAATATGTATATAAAAACAATAATAAGTAAAGGGGGATGTATCTAATATGTACATTGTAGAAAATATATATATATTTATGACATGAATAGAAGTTTATTAATATGCTGAGTGTTTGCTGAGTCACTTCTGACTCATTGCTGAGTCAACAAGATAAACCCCATCTTGTCTGAACGGCTGCGGTTATTTCTAGGTTAAATCTAATGGCCTAAATGAATTCTAAAATCTATAAATAAGTGGGTAGACCCTAGACCCAAATCACTTGTAAAATTAGAGAAGCTACCGTCATGCTGCTGCCATGGAGTTCAGCATAGCCGTCACAAACTAAGAAGAGGAAGCCTAATCATCTACAACTAAATCTACACAAATCAAATCAAAAGATCTCTCTTTCTCTAATTCTTTTCTTTTGTTGGTGAGTATGATGATTCTCACAAGGCTATTACAAACTAATTTGACTCAGTTATGAATGGATCACAAGAAAGTGACGTGATTTGTAATTGTAAATTCTATATATTGTGGATCTCTTATTATGTTATTATGTTGTCGTATGATGTAAATTATATATGCTATGTCATGCTATGTTGTAAATTCTCTTATGCTATGTCGTGCTATGTAGAGAATCATGTCAAGCTATGTTATACTATCATACTATGCCATGTTATAAATCATGCTATATTATGTTGTAAAATCATGATGTTGTTGGAACATGCTTAAAGTTATGTTTTTTTTAATTTAAATGGATCTTGTTTATGGGAATTTGCCTATTAGGTTAGGTGTACCCATAAACTTGAAACTATAATTAAATAAAACTTGAATATGGGAATTTGCCTATTGAGTTAGGTGTACCCATATAAAACCATGTTGTTAAAAAAAATTAGATGATGTTGATTCACACATGTTCATATGTAAGTTTATGAAAATTGATTGAGATTATATTAGGTGAATTTTGAACAAGTTGACACCTTTAGGTCCATGACATGTATAATCTATGCAAGTTGGACATATGCAAGTTTCACCCCTTATTATGATTCATTTGGTCACATATACATGTTGTTATTATGATAATCTCTTTTATGCTATGAGTTAGGCTATTCGAGTCTAACATATATTTTGCGAATAAACGTTCAAACGTGGGGTAGGGGTAATATTAGGAATTAATAAATTGGGTGCAATTTTGTAAGATTTTGCATACCATGAATGGATGTCCATAATTGAGTCAATTATGGACATTGTTAAAAATTGGAAGTAATTAATAATTCAAGTAGGGAATTATTAAAATTGGGGGAAAGTGGATTATTATTAATAATCAATGCTTAGGACACGAGGTTGGACCCGTTTGTGATGTAAACCTGCCCGGACCCGCCCGGCAAATCCAGTAGTCACAAATGTCGGCCCAATGTGAGAGGTCCTAGGCCCAAACTAAAGCATAACAGTTGTAAAGACACGAGGTTAGACTCTTTTATGGTGTAAGACTGCCCGGACCCGCCCGGCAAATCCAGCTGCCATAAATGCCAGTCTAATGTGAGAGGTCTTTATGAGGTTATGGCCTTAATGAACTAAGAAATACTTAACCAGATAATCATGTAAGGTGGGACATGGAGGTTAAGTAGGTGCCTTGGGTGGCATGAGGAATCCGGTGGTTGCCTTTAGAGGCATTTGAAATACGATTAGACTTAACCAAACACACATGTAAATGAACATGACTAAGTAGGTTAAGTGGGATGGACTAATGGGGACAAGCTTAGGTGGAATGCTTGTGGTAAATAGTGGGGGCCCATTTCAACCAGTATCCCAAAACGTATCTTTGTGGGCTCGACCCAAGTCGAGGACGGGACACGCATACTGGGTTTGACTATAAGAGGCCAAAACAGGGAGCGGTGGCAACGCAAGTCCAACGGGTTTCATATGCGTGTGTGGACCCGGGCTGGTAGGTAAGACGTTGTTGCATCGTGTAGGTATAAGCCGTGCATGTCCGTTGTATCAGGTTGCCACTTTAGGGGAGTGATACACCCCACTGTGGGGCCAGCACGGGTATCTACGAGTTAGGGAGCCGATCGAATAATGGGAAGTAGGGTACACCTAGTGGAGATAGGGGCAGGCGGCACCTATGTAGTCAGCTAGGGGTACGTAAAGCCATTGGGAAAGTTTCTAAGTGAAGCTAAGTGGGATGAATCTTTAGGGTGACTGGTGTGGTGCAGTATAGTGTTTATCCTTTAGTATTTAGGAGCGCCTATAACGTTGCCTTTAGCGATTGTCTATGTCCTTAATCTACTCTTCATAGACATTTTCTTGTTTTCCAGCTTATGCCTTAGTCCAGTTATTTTGGTAATAGTATTGTAGAATTATCATATTCACCAGACTTTATGTCTGACCCCCTCTTTTCCCTCCTTTTTCTCCCTTCAGGTCCGCAGGTTGGGCCAAGTTCTAGTGGAGTCTAGTTGGATCGCTTATCTACTGGAAAGCTTGGACTGCCGAAGTAAAGTCCAGCTTGTTATCTTTCTTTTTAATGGCTATTCATGTAATGGGATTATGTACTTGTTTTATCAAGATAGATATTGTACTTGACATTGAATATGGTGTTATGATGTAATCAAACATGTTTTGACTTCTGCTACAATGAAATAAAGTTTTTGAATTTCCAAGTACTATTTTATATCTGTCTTGTTGTAATTTTACTGTTCTATATTCACTTAAAACCTCCATGGAAGTTAATGCATTCCCTTTGTGAGTGACATTAATGGACGTGGGGTGTTACAATTATATTTATTCATACTTTGTTTATTCTTGTATTCTGATGGAATTGTTGTAATTAGCAATGAAATGTTCTTCTGTTTGTGTTCTGGTTTGTCTTGTCCTCAACTCAATCCGTGCTCTCCTTCACGGGGAAGTTTGGGTCGTTTCAGGTGGTATCAGAGCTCTGGTTTACAGAGCTCGAGAACAAGGCACATTAGAACCATACGAAAAATTCATCAGAGATTGGATTAGTAATATCTAATGAGAATGATTCGTTAGAGATAGGATCAGTAGTATCCTAGAACGAGTGTGAAGTGTATATTTTTGAAATGAAAACAATTTTTGTTTTGAAGATTTAAACCTTATTCAATGTATTTGAATATTTATTTTAAATTGAAATTGGACAATCCAATATATAAAGATTTTGCATATACGCCTTGCAAACGTATATTCGAAGTTTTAATATACTGGATAGATATAGAATCACACTCTTGTCGCTCGGAGATGATTTTGATGATGGAGCTCCATCACCAATATTTATGTTCGGGTAACGAAAGTGGGATTTCTATATATTTCCATTAGACTAGTGTGAGAACCAAAACTAGATAGGGCTTATTGGTGTGATTTCGCATCAAAAATGTGATTTTTGAATATATAAATTAAAGATATGTGTTGAAACGTTAATCAACTAATTGATTGATGGTTGTGTTGTTTGATTATTGGTTTGATATTTTTAACCATTTAGGCCAAATTGAACCAAATATTGAACTATATTGCAAATTGTTGGAAATTGCATGCATATACATGTGTATCCATTGAACAGGTCATTGCAAGGAGGCTAGAGCAGAGGAATAAAATTGTTTGCCTGACAAATAGGTACATGTTTATTGTATTTCTTGGGTTTCGGATGAATTTATGAGCCGATTGGCTGTTTCTTTTTCTTTTTGGATTGGAGAGGCATGTATGGCAATTTCAGGATTTTCTCGGTGCTCCCGTGCAGGGGAGGTTATGGCGAAATTTTTCGAAAATTTAGGGTGTTAGCCAAATTTTTGAAAAATTTGAAAAGTTCTTAGAAACTGAAAAGTTGAAGGACTTAAGCCATAATGAAAATAATGAAAGTTGAGTTGGTTTTTAAAACAACTTTCAGCTTCGTTCCTTTTCGGGGACGAAAAGCTTTAAGTGGGGGAGATTGTAATAACCCGGAAAATCCGAACCAATTTAAAATTTTTATTTTGGCAATTTTAATGAATTTTGAATATTTAAAATGAATTATTTTAAATAATAATAGCGAGAAATTTATTTTGAATTGAGTTAGAATGTATATATTTATATAGATCGTCGATAGAATATAAATATTTATTTTAAATTATAAAAGGAATTGAAAATGGCTCGGTAGTTTGAAAATTCGATTCCAAATTTCAAATGAATGTACAGGATTCAAAATAAATCGGATTTTAGCGAAACCAAAAATATTAGAATCTAATCGAAAATATCTTTCCAACAAATCTGAAAAATTGAAATTTCATAGCGGGAATAAAAAGTTATGCCCAGTTGAAATTTCAGAATAGTCGCTATGGAATTTTGTCACTTAAGAATGGAAATTTTGCAAACGACCTCGGTTTTCGACGAAACCACTTTTGTTGGATACAGGATGTTGAATTATTGCTAGATTCCAGAATTCATAATTTTTGGGATTAATATGTGAGCATGGCAAAAGAAAACGTGTTTTGACAGTTTCAGTCAATTTCGATCGACCAGAAAATGAGCATTTTTCAAATGGTCTCAGAATTTGATGAAATTAGTTTTGTTAGGACCGTATCATCAATACAAAGCTAGAAATAATTTTTCAGGAATTTTTAGAGTCCGTATGTGGCCCCGGTAAATTGAAATGTGCGTTCAAATTCAATATATAGATTTATATTTTGATTTTGACGGAAACTGATCGTAACTGACGAACTGACTTACGGGGCATATCCCACTGTGTTCGGAATAAGGGTAATTAGTTATGAACGACAGTCAGTGGGCTCGAATTGGAGTTCAAATAAAAAGTTACTTCTTGGATGTTAAAATTTAATAAAATATATAAATTATTATAAGGACCTTCCCTTCCCTCTTTCTAAGTCAACCCCCTCCATTCAAATCGTTCTTTACCCAAAAAAAGGCGACTGGGGGTGGATTTCCGCCGCCATGGCCACCGAGGCTGGCGCGCCTCCGGCGCCGCCACCATGGGGGACCGCCGCCCTCCTCCCCACCTGCTCTGCCCTACCTTTCTCCCCACCGCCACCCCAATCCAGCCCCAAACCCCAAAACCCTAGGACCCTCCACTACTGGCCGCCTATGGCCTGCCGCCACCACCTGAAGCCAACCTCCGATCATCTACTATCCCCCTTCTCCTTCTGCTCTCTTCTCTCCCTCTTCTTCTAACCTAAAACCGCCCAAATCAGCCACCATTGGTCCCCGTAGCCGCATCGCCAACCACCATCACACTCCTCGAGCACCCACTGCCCTCCTCCGCCACCTAACAACGCTGGTGAGCTTTTACTATCATTTTTAATTTATTATGCAATCAAAAATGCGATTTTTAACTAATATATGATACGATTTTTGTTTGTTATAAAAATATGATTTTTATAGCGATGTTGAATATATATAAAAATATGATTTTTATAGCGATGTTGAATATATAAACCATATGATTTATTTTCAATTTTAAAGTAATAGGAAGTAGTGGGATTGATTATTATTATGTCATTGTGAATATCATTGATTTAAAAAGATCGTATTTTTGTTAAAGAAAGGATCGTATTTTTTGTTAAAGGAAAGATTATATTTTTAATAATGAAAAGATTAGATTTTTATACATGAAGTAATATCAGAAAAATTCGATTTTTATATATTCATTAGTAAATTAAAAATATGATCTTTATGTATATAAAAGCGATAAAAATATGATTTTTTATATGAACAGTGTGAGAATGGATTGAAATAAAAAAGGAATTCAAACGGTTCAGAAATTCAGAAATGAAATCATGGAGTGGAACCCCAAGGTGAGAACTTCTCACTTTAAATTCTATTTTCTAGTTATATATATATACTAGGATGCAGACGATGCTTAGCATCACCCGACACCCGTCGTCCACAAACCATGGACGACTTGTTTGTTTGTTTGTTTGGTTGTTTGGTGGTTGATTGGAATATTTGTTTGAATTCGATTTGGGATGAATAATGGAATTGATTAGATTGGTATGAGTATGGCACAGGCCATTATTAGACTGGGGATAAGGCCAGGCCTTATCCCGTTTCTAGTATCGTGCCGTTATGCCGCCGAAATTTTCTAAAATAAGTTAGAAAAATGAAAATATCATTTTATTGAATAAATGAATGGAATATAATATTCATAGGTTGAATAAAATATTTTGGTCATTAAAAATATAATTTTTAACGTGTATGTAAATAAAATAAATATTCATTCACAAATGAGACGATTTGTTTATGTACAATGATTTGACTGATATTGATTGGGACGATAAATTTTACACATCGCCCAACTGATTAAAACCCTGCACAGGTGTTGGGATAATATTTGACTTACACTAATCCCAATTGTTTAGTTGTATGTCGATCAATTGGTTGACAGACCGTTGTAAGCGTTAAATATTTATATTTAATGCTTATAAAGTGTAGAATGCAATTTGGATGATGGTTGATTATTTATCATTGTTGCTCCATACATGTATTGTATGAAAGCCATATAATCACATTATATGGTAATTGGCTGTGTCTGATTCCAGTTCAGAAAATAATGAATATTTTAAAATAATGAATATTTTAAAATAACGAATATTTTAAAATAACATTCAGAAAAGGGTCAAAATCTGATTTTGATGTCCGATTTGGGATGGACACGAATATATTTAAATATATAAATCCGTGTTGATTAGATTGACGACATTTTGACGTGAATGATATTTATATTGATTTTATTCATTTTTATAATGAATACCGAAAAGGAATTGATTTCAAAATATAATGTTTTGAAAATATTATCATTTATAAATCGATGATATGGAATATTCAATTTTGATTTGAAATTGAATATGAAGTTGAATTCGTTTTGAAAACGAAATTAAAACGATTTATAAAATAAGATTTAAAAGGAAATCGACGAAATATATATAATATATATATATTATATATATAATGGCCTGAATAGAACGCGCCGCGCTGCGGCAGTTCGCGAATTTCGACCATTGACTTCGAACGGACACTACGGGAGATCCGACCGTCGGATTCTCCTAAAACTGAAACCGTTGGGTTCATATCGAAAAGAGCTTTCTAACGAATATGAGAAATTAGAAATCTAACAGTTGGATTTGTAATTATGTCCAAATCAACTTTGGAAAAGGTCGCTGTAAGTGCAGTTCGATGGCCGTTTATGGAAATCGACTGTATGGGCCTTGATAAAATTATTAAAAATAGCAATAATTTGTGTAAAATCATAATAAATGATTTGGAAAGAATTGGGATGAAAAATCCCATATTTGAAAAGATAAAAATATATTTTTATCGAAATGAACTAGTTATTAACTAGAAAAATAATATATTTATTTTTAAAATAAATAAACTGGATTTGAAATGGTTTTAAAAATAACCAGAATTTCCAATATATTAATTGGAATGGATTCGAATTGAAATCATCATCGGAATATTTCGATATTGGATTTCGTGATTATACGGATATTGTGGAGGAATTTGGAAGATATATATATATATATATATATATATATATATATATATATATATCGCTATTCCAATACGATATTTGTTGATTTCAGAATTTGATATTGAATGTAAGCCGATATATTTTTCTATTCAGAGCCTTGTATTTAATATCGAATGGGATTTGGGTTTGTCGTGAATGGTGTCTTCATTAACACTGTTCTTAAGCCCAGTCGAGAAAAGATTAAATCTTTTTATTTAGATTTAATGAAGTATACCAATTAACTAGTATATTTAATTGGAATTGAATTAGAATTGATTTTTGGGTTTATCGTGAACGGTGTTTTAAATAACACTTGTTCTTTAACACGATTATAAATGTAATGTGAATTGGGTTTATTATGGACTGTGTTTTTAATGACATTTGTTCTTTAACCCGATTTACAGTGAAATATGATTTGGAAATTATAAATCTCTTTATAAAGATTTAAAGGAAATTTTCAAAGTAACGTTTTCCAATTTAATATATTGAATTGGAATTGAATGGAATTCGATTTGATAATAGTCGAAATGAAATTATATGGAGGAAGACTGTTAATACATATGGAATTTAAAAGGCTTTGCCGTTATTCCATTTATATTATTGGTCGGATACGGAAATTGATATCTATTATATATATTGATTTGTTTTCCGTGAAGATTCCATAAATAATGGAATGTGATTTGGGTTTATCGTGAGTTGTGTTTTAAATGACATTAGTTTTTTAACCCAGTAAAAGACAGGATTACATGTCTATCGTTATATTTCGAACTATAGGGTTGATCTCTGCTTAATATATATATCTGTTTGGCAACGGAGAATTTATTCTCTTGCTTAACGCCCTTCTTTGAGACGTACGAGCTCAGAGGTTATATATCGGCATAAATCAATAGTACGGTGTAGATTGTCGATGCGACATGTTTTATTTTCCAATGTTAAATAATCATTAATATTGATTTTTGGGAAGATTAAAACTAAGTGAAATTTTAATGAATCTTTAATAAGATTGAAAGGTAGATTGATAATTTAAATTATCAAATTTAGAAAACGATCGAGAGTGGAGTATCGCCAGTTTTGCTCCTAGCGATAGTTAAATCTTTAATTAGATTTGATCGAAAAATGGTAATTAAATTAACCGATAACACTGTGGTGTTAGTTTTGGGGTAGTAACAGTTTTGCTCCATGGGATGAATAGGTTGGGATTGGGAAAAAAATAAATGATTACTTCGGTATGGTTCGTTAATCCCGATTAGTTTGGAAAACCGTAATATGGTTTGGAATGATATCCAAAGGAAGATTAAAGAATAAATTTTGAAGAATTTATCTTTGATAAAATAAATGGGAACAAATCCCTAAAGATGTGAATATTTAAATAAAAGAATATTTAGAGTTGGAATGAGGCGTATGTTGTTTTTATAGCACTTGTTTATTATATACGCGAGTTATTCGGAAAGACCGGGTCTATCCCATTCTGAATAACTGATTCGACGATAAGTCGAAGATGAAGAAGGTGGTTGAAGACCGGAGGTCTTCACATCGTTTGAATGATCATTGGTGATCTTGATTGGGCCGTACACCCAATAGGAGGGAAATAGTTGGTGATCGTCCAGACGTATTTGGAGATCAATGGATATGCGAGGTATAAGGTGCCTCCGGTTTTGTTCAGACCCAGAACGGACTTGTAAATGGATTGTGTGTCTGACATTGGATTTTATTCTGTGTTGATTGATTTCTATTAAATATATATCTGTTTGGCGGCGAAGAATTTATTCTCTTGCTTAACTCCCTTCTCTGAGACGTACGAGCTCAGAGGTTATATATCGATAGATATATGTCGCATGGCATGAATTGCTTGTGTGGCATGCTGAGATGCAATGATCAAGGCTTTTGTTGAAAAGCATAGTCTTGTGGTTGATGATCAAAGCACGGCTTTATTATAGCGTAGCTTTGTGTATTGCGTTAATTTGCGAGCCACACACCTCGGTATGAGTTAAAAACGGGATTCGGACCGTTGGGAGAACACGACATTTCTTTCTAGTTATGGGTGGTGTCAGCGTTTTACTAGCCCTGACATCGTTAATTATATACCTTTGTGGATGTCGGAATGCGAGGCACCTCAGGTATATCGGTCTCTTCGGAGTCGATGGATATAAGTCTCATATGACCGGGAAACGTGTGTTCAGGAATAACTAATCCTCAAACGTAATGGAGGACCGGCCTAGCCGATTCCAAGGGCTACCCAGTGTGTAGTCCTAAGGCATTTGCTTGAGTGTCTCGAAGCGGTGAGGAGCTTGCCCCTTGCCTCGACTCATGACGGAAATCCAATTTCCAATACGTGACATTTCAGTTTTATTTGTAGAGCCTAGTATGGCGAAATAGTAGCATGGTATACTATGCTATCTATGATTGATACATTTATATTTGAAGTTATTTTCATACACTTTACACTATAATAGTATCAAAATGATTTGTTTTAAAGTACCAAGCATGTTTGGCTATTATAAGGTAAAACTCTGTCCTCCGGCTTGCGTTGCATTGTGTGATGGGACCTGAGTCTTATAATACCTTCATTTTTACAAAAAGCATTGCGTTGTTTATTCTATGCACTAGTATTCTTGGGAGAAAACTCGTTTCGTGTTATACGGCGTGGTCCCTTGATTTACTATATCTTAAAGTAAAGTTTTAATTAACTATTTTAGTTCTCACACCAATCACATGACTAACCTGGAGTTTATTGTTTTAACCTAAATTCTAGGTGCCCCTATTTTCCACATGGGCAGCTTGTAGTTTTGGTTTTGCAGATTTATATTCACAGGATCCTGGTTTACAGCTGGAACGATATTCAGAAAGCTCTGTATCCGTCTATCTCCTTCAGTTGTGTTTTGTATTATTTTCCGCTGCTATGTTGTGTATTGTAATCTCTGATATTTACCGAATGTATTATATTTATTCATACTCTGTATATACTTGTATTCTGATGGAATTGTTGTAATTAGCAATGAAATGTTCTTCTGTTTGTGTTCTGGTTTGTCTTGTCCTCAACTCAACACGTGCTTTCCTTCACGGGGAAGTTCAGGTCGTTTCATCTCTGATTTTTAGTCGTTGTAACAGTTATTCAGAAAGGGTTGAACCCATTCTTTCCGAATAACTAGCGTATGTAACACCCTGTATTTTCTGAGAATATAAAAAAAATGGTTAATTATGAAGAAGTTATTAAGCCTTGAAGTTTATATGCATATGAGAGAAATATATATAGATATATATAAAAATTAAATAAATAAACATGCAAAAAAGGTTCAAAACAGCGAATTGGAAGTGGGAATTACCGAACCGGCCCATTTTTGAGGTCGACCCTAGCCCTGCTGGGTCGACTAGGGGTTAATCCAGGGTGTTTGACTGTCATCCCGTGGGCCGATTCGCTCAAATGCAGATTTTGCATTTGAATGGTTCTCATGATTCAGGGTTAATCTAATGGTCCTAAATAACTTCCTACACCTATATATACATCCCTAACCTAAACCTAAATCTCATATATAATTCTCTAGCCTCCATTGATCTCTTCCTCTCTAAAAATAAATAAATCAATGGCGTCTCTACTCTGCAGAAACCTAAACTAGAAGTTGTGCTTCTTCTTCCTCCAATTCTGATTAGGATTAAAAGAGAACAGCTACAACACCTTTTTCTTTTAGAATCCAACCAAGGCAAGTGCAGTTATTTTCCTATATAAACTTTAATTATAATTGTGACATGATTGTAAATCTGAATTTGAGATTGCATATGTTCTGTTCTGATCTATTTTATTCTATATCTCTTTCTTCTTTCTGTTCTATAGCCAGGCTACCCCGAGCCTGCGCCAAATCTCATAAGAGATTAACGCACGAACGTTAAACTTTTGGACAAATAATGAATGATGGCATAATTGGACATGGCTAATCTGTGACTAAAAGGACATAGCTTGTAAACTAGATTTAGATCTGTGCATATTCTGTGAATTGGAAGAAGAGGAACCATTGTATATTAACATGTGACTTGAGACATTGGACATAACGCATATTTTTGAATTAAAGATCTGTTATAATTTAAAGTTCTAGATTGTTGGGCATATTGTTTATATAGAGATTCATGATTTGGGATAAAAAGGGAATATGACTTAGGTGTGAAGATTTATGTTAAGATTTGATAACTATTAAATGTGAATAACACCTAAGTGGGATATTTTTGAATATATGACATGCATTGAAATCGATGGCTATATTTGGTATAATTTATATGTGAATCTTTTGTACTAGGCAAGTTTAACTAAATTTGAGACGTGTGTTATATGGTAAATTATGACCATAATCTGTGCCATGTAAATTCAATGCAAACGTGGGGTATATGATCATAATGTGAATCATGACAACTATTTAGGCATGCAAACTTAGGCCAAATTTATAATTAGGCAAGATATGTTTATGAAACTTTAAGGAATGATTAAATCTGTTATATTGCCTTATTTGCTAGTTCTGTTATATTACCTAATCTGCTAGTTCTGCTATAATCTGCTATATCTGTTCATATACCAAATCTGTCATCTGCTAAGTCTGCTGAAGATGCCTAAACTGTTATATGCTAAATCTGCTAAACTGCTTAATCTGCTGAATCTGTTAAGTCGCCTAATCTGTTAAATCTGTTGTCTGCTATATCTGTTGAGTTGATATATTTAGTCTGTTATTGACATAATCTGAATTGGCTATAATTATGAAAATTGACATGTATATTAGGCGTGGGCATAAATGGTAAATTGATAATTAATTGGCCGCAAAGATAAACATGGCTGACTCGAGGTTAGAATGAGTTTGCGGCGTAATCCTGCCCGGAACCGCCCGGCACATCCAGTGGCCGCAAACAATAGGTTCTAATGTGAGAAGTTAGTCATAACGTGCTTGAAACCCGAGGATAGACTCAGTTTGCGGAAGAAATCTTCCCGGAACCAACCGGCCCAACCAGTAGCCGCAAACTGTCAGTTTAATTGAGAGGTCTGGGCAATAATATTTAATTAATGAAAATCTGAGATAAATATAATGTCTAAAACGTGTTGGGTGGATAGGATTAAACCCACTAGACTGATGAGTTTAATAAATCTGTTCCGTGAATCGGTAGGCCCAATTACAAAGTTAGAAAAATCTGTAAATCTGTTAAATCCGTATATCTGATCCGTTAGTCTAAAACTTGTCTGACCTGTGAACTAGTTGATCTGAATTCTGTATGTCTGAACTTGTTAATCTGAAATCTGTTAGTCTAGGGACATAAGGATAGGAGGGGAATTACTTGTGTCATCTGTTGTTTAGGACCCATATTAGTCAGTAACCCTTTCTGGTATCAAAACATTGACCCAACAGTAGGTAGGGTCCGGGCACGCTTACTGAACTAATTATAAGCGGTTCATTCTGATAATGGCGAGGGGTGTTGATGGTGCGTTCCAATCGGGTCATGTGCGTGCATGGATCCCGGTCTGCCTCTGAGGATGTAAGACGCCGTGACATCTGTAAATAGGTCTGTGTCATTCAAAGGTTGCCACTTTAGGGAATGATCCACCCTTCGGTGGGGCAGGCACAGGGTATTTATGTATTAGGGAGCCGATCGCTTGGGGTAGGGTTTTAGGGTACACTTAGTTCTGTCTGTTTCTGTTGGTACCGTCTGTTTATGTTGGGTGGCAACACCTGTCTGTTTCTGCGTGGTACCGTCTGTTCGGGTGGTAAAGGCCCAATTACTAGTGTACACCTTATGCTACATTCTGCTTCTGTCTTTTTCTGATCGGGTGGTAAAGGCCCATTACTAGCGTGGAAATTATTCTGTACCTGTTTCTATTTCAGTTTAGACATTAGGGTGACACCTAATTCTGTTATACTAGTATTAGTGCAGAGAAGTGTAAAGCAATAGCTTATAACATTCTGTTCTTCTGGTATATCTGCTACATCTGTTACAGTTATCTCTCATCCAGTTTTATTTTCATGTCATGTTATTATTATCTGTTCATAACTAAAAATCACTGGACTTGCCAGACTTTTGTCTGACCCTTGTTGTTTCGCCTCCTTTCTTTCGTCCCCCCCCAGGTTTTGTAGAAGGGAATACTCTAGCTTGATCCAGATTTCTTCCGCTTGCAGTGCTTAAAGTATGTCTTGTCTTCTTCTGAGGGGACTATGATTTTAAACTATGCATTCTGAAGGCTTTTGTACAAGACTGATATTTTGTACTTGAATTCTGATATTTTGATTTGAAAGGATGTAACCAAGCTTCTGTTTGAAATAAAGTTATAATTTTTCAAGTACTGTTTATCTGTCTTGTAGTATTCTGTTTCTGTTTACTAAAATGGTCCACCAAAATTAAGGCATTCCCTTTGTGAGTGACCTTAACGGAGGTGGGGTGTTACACTTGGTATCAGAGCTGAAGGTTACCAGATTAAAAAGTTTTGAAAACTATTTTCAAAAGGGATTTAAAAAGGAAGTATTTTCAAAAGTAAAGCTTATTTTTGAAAAATAAAATAAATAATCCCCAAAAGCCATATATCTTTCTTTCGATTCTTTGTTTAGAGTTCCTTCCTCTTTCCCTTTTTGAATCTCTTCCTCCGCATATAGATGCTTTTTCTAAGATATGTAAGGACTTCCGTGCAATGGGCGGAAAACTGCTTTATGGGACTGAGACGTTGTCGAGGCTAGAAGTTGGCTGAACAATGTGGAGGACTTGTTGGTACCTTTGAGATAGACGATGGGAGGAAGGTTCCACCAGCTGCTTGGTTAATCAAGGATGAAGCTTCATTTTGGTGGAAGGTCACGATTGGAGAACGTACATGGGAGACATGGATAGGACACACGATAAGAAAGTGGATCCAGCGAAGGGCACTTGCTTCAACTGTGGTTAGATGGAACACTTCACTAGGGACTGCCCGAAGAAACGAGGACAAGGGCAGAACCAACTGCTGGAGGGAAGGCGAACACTCTCGAGGCTAGTGGATAAGATAGGATTAGGAAAAAATTCTGTAGGAGGTTTAATTTCTTTATCTGATTGTTGAGTTAAAACTCTTTCTGATTCTGGTATTTTGATTCTGTAATCGATACTCTGCACTTTAATACTAGTATTGTTTCTGATTTCGCTGTAGACTCAAACTCATAAGGGTTATGATTAATCTGTTTGTGATAGATTGGGGTTTGAGAGATATCTGTGTTAGGCGTCAAGTATGACGCATACATTCTGAGGTTTTGTGGGATATGATTTTATCATGCTTAGCTTCCTAAGAATCATTAGGGAACCTGATCTGTATCAGTAGTCTGTAAATATCTGAATAATTCTGATTTCCAGTTATGACATTGTCTAAAGAGGGTAATCCTCTGGGTGTCAATCTGATGTTGATTTCGGTCTTCGGGGTTGATACTTAGGGGAATTATTTTCTCAACCAATGTCTAATGGGAACCAAGTCTTCGTTTTATCTATACTCGCTTCCATCATTCGACTGTATCCTATCGATCGAATCTTCGAACTTTAGGTAGAAACTAATGGGTGTAAACATGTGTTTGAGACATGTTATGTTTGATGGTTGCAAGTGGATGCAAGTGGTTGCTAGTGGTTGCTCGTGGATGCATATACACACACTAGGCACTAGATCAGCTCGAAAACACTCTCATACTGCATATGGATGTGTGAGCATTTTTAATTTTTGTGGATGCAAAATGATTGAATCAGCATATGGATGTTGCATTTGGATGAATGGTTATGCACTCATATAGAAATGATGTGTATCAAATAGGATTTCTTGCATACATATTTGGACTCATGACACTAACATGATTCGCATTAAGGAGGTCAACTGGATCAGTAGACCGCCTGATTTTGCATTAGACAAGAAACAAATACACACACTTTGCATATGTTCAGACGGCATTAGAAACCTTTTAAGGACAATGGGTGCCTGTGATTGAATGGTTGAGTAGATGGATGTTGGATATTAGGATACATTCTTCTTAACATGAAGATTTCGGGGACGAAATCCTTTAAGGAGGGGAGAATGTAACACCTCGTATTTTCTGAGAATATAAAAAAAATGGTAAATTATGAAGAACTTATTAATCCTTGAAGTTTATATGCATATGAGAGAAATATATATAGATATATATAAAAATTAAATAAATAAACATGCAAAAAAGGTTCAAAACAGCGAATTGGAAGGGGGAATAACTGAACCGGCCCATTTTTGAGGTCGACCCAAGCCTTGCTGGGTCGACTAGGGGTTAATCCAGGGTGTTTGGCTGTCATCCCGTGGGCCGATTCACTCAAATGCAGATTTTACATTTGAATGGTTCTCATGATTCAGGGTTAATCTAATCGTCCTAAATTACTTCCTACACCTATATATACATCCCTAACCTAAACCTAAATCTCATATACAATTCTCTAGCCTCCATTGATCTCTTCCTATCTAAAAATAAATAAATCAATGGCGTCTCTACTCTGCTGAAACCTAAGCTAGGACTTGTGCTTCTTCTTCCTCCAATTCTGATTAGGATTAAAAGAGAACAGCTACAACACCTTTTTCTTTTAGAATCCAACCAAGGCAAGTGCAGTTATTTTCCGATATAAACTTTAATTATAATTGTGACATGATTGTAAATCTAAATTTGAGATTGCGTATGTTCTGTTCTGATCTATTTTATTCTATATCTCTTTCTTCTTTCTGTTCTATAGCCAGGCTACCCCGAGCCTGCGCCAAATCTCATAAGTAATTAACGCACGAACGTTAAACTTTGGGAAAAATAATGAATGATGGCATAATTGGACATGGCTAATCTGTGACTAAAAGGACATAGCTTGTAAACTAGATTTAGATCTGTGCATATTCTGTGAATTGGAAGAAGAGGAACCATTGTATATTAACATGTGACTTGAGACATTGGACATAACGCATATATTTGAATTAAAGATCTGTTATAATTTAAAGTTTTAGATTGTTGGGCATATTGTTTATATAGAGATCCATGATTTGGGATAAAAAGGGAATATGACTTAGGTGTGAAGATTTATGTCAAGATTTGATAACTATTAAATGTGAATAACACCTAAGTGGGAATTTTTGAATATATGACATGCATTGAAATCGATGGCTATATTTGGTATAATTTATATGTGAATCTTTTGTATTAGGCAAGTTTAACTAAATTTGAGACGTGTGTTATATGGTAAATTATGACCATAATTTGTGCCATGTAAATTCAATGCAAACGTGGGGTATATGATCATAATGTGAATCATGGCAATTATTTAGGCATGCAAACTTAGGCCAAATTTATAATTAGGCAAGATATGTTTATGAAACTTTAAGGAATGATTAAATCTGTTATATTTCCTAATTTTCTAGTTCTGTTATATTGCCTAATCTGCTAGTTCTGCTATAATCTGCTATATCTGTTCATATACCAAATCTGTCATCTGCTAAGTCTGCTGAAGATGCCTAAACTGTTATATGCTAAATCTGCTAAACTGCTTAATCTGCTGAATCCGTTAAGTCACCTAATCTGCTAAATCTGTTATCTGCCATATTTGTTAAGTCGATATATTTAGTCTGTTATTGACATAATCTGAATTGGCTATAATTATGAAAATTGACATGTATATTAGGCGTGGGCATAAAATGGTAAATTAATAACTAATTGGCCACAAAGATAAACATGGCTGACTCGAGGTTAGAATGAGTTTGCGGCGTAATCCTGCCCGGAACCGCCCGGCACATCCAATGGCCGCAAACAATAGGTTCTAATGTGAGAAGTAAGTCATAACGTGCTTGAAACCCGAGGTTAGACTCAGTTTGCGGAAGAAATCTGCCCGGAACCAACCGGCCTAACCAGTAGCCGCAAACTGTCAGTCTAATGTGAGAGGTTTGGGCATTAACATTTAATTAATGAAAATCTGAGATAAATATAATGTCTAAAACGTGTTGGGCGGATAGGATTAAACCCACTAGACTGATGAGTTTAATAAATCTGTTCTGTGAATCGGTAGGCCCAATTACAAAGTTAGACAAATCTGTAAATCTGTTAAATCCGTATATCTGATCCATAAGTCTAAAACTTGTCTGACCTATGAACTAGTTGATCTGAATTCTGTATGTCTGAACTTGGTAATCTGAAATCTGTTAGTCTGGGGACACAAGGATAGGAGGGGAATTACTTGTGTCATCTGTTGTTTGGGACCCATATTAGTTAGTAACCCTTTTTGGTATCAAAATTTTGACCCAATAGTAGGTAAGGTCCGCGCACGCTTACTGAACTAATTATAAGCGGTTCATTCTGATAATGGCGAGGGGTGTTGATGGTGCGTTCAAACTGGGACATGTGCGTGCATGGATCCCGGTCTGCCTCTGAGGATGTAAGACGCCGTGACATATGTAAATAGGTCTGTGTCATTCAAAGGTTGCCACTTTAGGGAATGATACACCCTTCGGTGTGGCTGGCACAGGGTATTTATGTATTAGGGAGCCAATCGCTTGTGGTAGGGTTTTAGGGTACACTTAGTTCTGTCTGTTTCTGTTGGTACCGTCAGTTTCTGTTGGGTGGCAACACCTATCTGTTTCTACGTGGTACCGTCTGTTCGGGTGGTAAAGGCCCAATTACTAGTGTACACCTTATGCTACATTCTGCTTCTGTTTGTTTCTGATCGGGTGGTAAAGGCCCATTACTAGCGTGGAAATTATTCTGTACCTGTTTCTGTTTCAGTTTAGACATTAGGGTGACACCTAATTCTGTTATACTAGTATTAGTGCAGAGAAGTGTAAAGCAATAGCTTATATCATTCCGTTCTTCTGTTATATCTGCTGCATCTGTTACAGTTATCTCTCATCCAGTTTTATTTTCATGTCATGTTATTATTATCTGTTCATAACTGAAAATCACTGGACTTGCCAGACTTTTGTCTGACCCTTGTTGTTTCGCCTCCTTTCTTCCGTTCCCCCCCCCCCAAGGTTTTGTTGAAGGGAATACTCTAGCTTGATCCAGATTTCTTCCGCTTGCAGTGCTTAAAATATGGCTTGTCTTCTTCTGTGGGGATTATGATTTTAAACTATGCATTCTGAAGGCTTTTGTACAAGACTGATATTTTGTACTTGAATTCTGATATTGTGATTTGAAAGGATGTAACCAAGCTTCTGTTTGAAATAAAGTTATAATTTTTCAATTACTGTTTATCTGTCTTGTAGTATTCTGTTTCTGTTTACTAAAATGCTCCACCAAAGTTAAGGCATTACCTTTGTGAGTGACCTTAACGGAGGTGGGGTGTTACAGCGTATCTTTGTAATCATATGATAAATACACAAAGATAACACACATCTCATTCCAATGCAGAATATTATTTTATTCAAATATTCACAACTTTAGGGAAAGGTTCTCATTAATTTTATCAAAGATAAATTCTTTTAAACTTATTGTTTAATCTTCCTGTAACGTCCTAGATTTTTAGCGATTTAATAATTTATTTATTTAATTAGTAATTTGGTAATTTAAAATGGTTTGAATTCAAATATTTGAATATTTAAAATAGTGCAATGATAATATAATTTCCGAAATAGTCGAAATAGCTGAATTGGCAATTTTGTGTAAATTGGATTTATTTAAGGAATTTAATCGAGTTTATATTCGAATTAGAATAACGAATTTATTTATAAACGACAGTTGAATGTATTAATTATAATATTAATTATAATCGAGCTCGAGATGTCGCTGCAGTTCGTAATATTTCGATTTGAACTTTAACTGAGTATACAGGATTCGTTTTAAGTCGGATTTCTGTGAAACAAGAAACTTTTGAATCTATTAGATCATATTTTTCTAATGAATGTGGAAAATGGAGATTTCGTCTTATGGATTGTAAGTTATGGCTAAATCAAATTTTTAAATAGTCGCTATGGAATCGTTTATAAACCATAACGATATACTTAATTATAATTAAATATTTGTTTCGAATTTGGACAAGGATTTTGAGATGTATACTTAATTTAATTTATAGAATTTTTCGGTAATTTTTATTTTGGAAAATAAGCAACTATTTATTTGAAGTATTTTACACCCTAAACCAGCATTTTGGGGTTCCACAAAATAAACTAACTTGTCTATTTTATTATATTTTCGGGATTGTGGCATATTGCTCATTACAATGATGTTTTTGTCGTTATCGGTCCGTAAATAAACCAAATTTTACACAATGGAATCCCCTTACTATGTATATATATATTTGATTTCTTTGACTTGTCGGATGAGTATCCAATATAATTGCAATGCTGCACACACCAACAATGCGAACTTATTTTATGGAAAGATTAAGTGTAAAAGAATATATCATGGGAAAATGTAGTATCAATGCAATAAAGAAATATTGTTCATACAGAATATAATACTAATGTAAATTGGTCAATCTAAAGAAACCATTTCATTGGAAAAAAGAAGAAGAAATAAATAAATATTAAAAGTAATATATATACGGTTTGCTTCCATACTAAGTATACGTACTCCTTTTTTTGTGCCTACCCTACTACAGCTTGCGAGATGAACAAAGCGTGAATAATCACAATCACCATCCTTTCATGCTGAACAACCACAGAAAATACAGGCCTACGTGATTACATAGCTACCCTGTACCATGCCTTAAGGCTTAAGGCTACTCTATTATAAATACACATGTTGATCATTCCTTTTTCTCCTTTCAGATAATTAGTTGAACCCATTTCCGCCATAATCACTATATAGAAAATGAAATCAAAAAGGAAAAAAATAATGGCGCGAAGCAGTATAGTTTTTGCATGGGGTTATCGGACTTTCATGGTCGAGGCATGTTGTGTACAGGAGGGTGCACGGTGGGTTTCTTGCACTGGAGCAGGAAGTTTTCAACGTTGGGGGAAGGGAGAAACATAGTAGCTTGTTTGTTCCCTTTTCTTGAAGACTGGCCTTGCATGCATATGGCGGAGCAGGTGATTCAAGTGTACAGTTCTTTATCAGGGAAGATGTCTCCGTCCCAGCATTCGAATGCGTAGTAGTGCTCGCGAATGGAAAAGGAATGGTGAAACAGTTGAGGTCGATCGACATGTATGAAAGCACGTCAGTAGGAGGATGGAGCAAAAACACACGGGAACTTCCAGTGGGAACATAGAGGAGCAAATGTTTACGAGCAGATGGGGAGTTCAGCGTATGTCTTGAGTAGTGGACGTGGCTCCAATTGCTTCCGATGTCGGAAATACTGGATGAAGCCTGCATTTGAAATTAGGAGGGTGTTTGGCGACTTGGGAAGCTAACAGTGAGGAGTATGGAAGTTTTTAGAAATGTATGCGGTAGTTTAAAATCTAGTAGGGAAGTTTGAAAAAGGGTGCTGTAGTTATGGAAAATAATAGGAGCAGGTGGACAAGATGTTTTCGGGAAAGAAAGGATGCTTTCCATAGTGGGTCGATGAATGTAGGTATGGGCCGAGAAGGAAAAATAAAAAGAGTTTTGGCCCATTCTAAATAAAAAAGAAAAAATGACGTATAGGGGAACGAAGTCTTACAAAAGGGAAATTTAACTGAACGGGTTAGCTGATGAGAGGGTGAAGCACAGTATGGGTAGTAAATTGGGCCGATTGCAATTAGTAAGCCCAAATGAAAATAATATTAGTTTAATTTTAATCTAAATAGCATATAAATTGTAAACTTCATAATTTAGGCATGCATTATCGGAATTCAACTAAACCGGATCCGTTAGGATCGTATGATCACGGGCTACACCATGGAACTAGTCTGGAGAGATTTGGAGCTCTTCAATTGAATCAACAACAATTTATCGTTTTTTAATGATAAACAATCAAGGTGAGTAATCTCAATAACTCTGGCCAGTTTTATAATTTTATAAAAATGATTTAACATTGATAAAAATGATTGAATGTTGTATGTGACGGTTGTTTGGATTGATTGGTTAAAATAATACATATAGTTATTTATATAAGTCATTAGTAAAATATGGATTAAATTTATTAGTTATTTCATATTGATATGAAATAAATGTTGATTAACATCTGTGGATGTAGGGAAACAGGTTGGAGGGATCCAGCTGGATTCCTCAACAATATTGTTGTTGATTTTCATATAATACATTATATGATATGATGAATAATCTATGGTCGATTATTGTATGGTTGGGATGTTTAAACAACATTGACCAGAATTAACTAGTATTAAAATACCTTAAAATATATTGGAACAGAAATTGGGGTTTTAAAAATGAATTTCTATTTTTAAATAGAATTGGAATTTCAATTAGTTAGAATATAATAAATTGTTTTTGATTATATAAAAAAAGTAATTTGATTTATAAACGATATTTATAAATGAAGCAAATGATTATTATTAATAGTTTTAAAAATATAAATTCAAGAAAAGAATTTATTTAAAAAAAGCAAAGTGGAAATTGTTTGGAAAGAAAACGACGAAATTATTTCGATATTCGAAATGGGAATAGAATTGAAACAAAGCAGTAAGGATTTGTAATTTAAATTCGACGATGTCGAATGTTATTAAAATGATTTACTCTTATAAATTATATATTTTATAATTCAGAAATTGGCAAGATAGTTAATATTTGCTTTAAAACAAATAATTAGTAATTAAATAGGTAGTCGAGATTAAGTTATAAACTTTAGATTTATTAAACAGGAAGTTGATTTATAAATGGAGTATATGGAGTGAAATATGAATTTATAAAAGAACTAGATAGATCGGATTTTAAACTGTAATGGGAATATTTATTTAAATCAAGATTTGATTTAATAAAATAAGTTTTGTTTTCTGTAAAGAAATGATATTCACATTTTAAAGTGAATAATGATTTAAAAGCAAACGTTTTGCCGATGTAAATGGAGATAAGGAAATTTGAAACTAACTGGAGACTAGTTAAGTTAAACGGTTTTCTGGGTATTGATTTGGCGTTGGTTTCGGCCTTCGAGGTTAATACTTAGGGAAATGTTCTCTTACTAATTTACAGTCAGTGACTAATGGATAGAGAAGAGTAATGGTGTGCGATAAGAAATGGAAATTTTTTCTGATATTAATAAGATGTATTTTCTGAAATATAGAAAATAAATAGTTTTAAATTAAATGGAAACGTTTTTCCAAGAGATCATGAGAGGCTAAGCGGGTTGGAAAATTATTTGGGTAAAGATATTAAAGGGAAATTGGGGAATGAAATAATGATTGATCGATAAGATTCCCATTTGGAAATACGACCATTGTTTGTACACATGTTTTCCTTTGGTAGTTAAATAACCGACTATCAAAGTTTTTGACCATTTTCGTTGTCAATACGGAGAGACCGGGATCAAATTTATTATTTGAAAACCACTCTGTATGGGCATTATCGTTTCGAATAAAATATATCGAAGACATTTGAAGACAGAGTTTATGCAAGGGTTATTCTGGCGATTCTAGGTAGAAATTGCCTAAGATGGATTTACAAAATAATTTCTTCGGTTTGTCCCGTCTCAGGACAACGTATATGGATGAATGTATGATAGAGTATATCTAATAGATCGCGTAAGTTGATCTCTTCAGACGTATTGACATTGGTGGCGGAGGAATTCGTTTCTCTTAGCTTATACCTATGGTATTTTTCCGGAAATCAATTTGTGACTTGATGGGTACAATGATGTGGAAATCAAAGTAAATAAAGGAGTGATCTATTAAAAGATACATTAAGATCTCAAGCCTCATCAACTGGGAAATGATATAAATCAGGCAGGCAGCATGGCTAAGTGGGTCGCACCCAAGTAGGGTATATTGTCACCATCTAGAGAATATTCATATTTGTTACTTCTTTTTATTTCTGTATCTCCCGAGAACGGTTATGTTGGTATATGAACCGTAAGGTGATAATATATTCAGAACATTCAAGCGAAATGAATGGCCGGTCATGTATGGCCGAGTTACAATATGTTCTTGTTGAACTCCAGTATATCGCTTCTAGAGTACACTGATCGGAAGGTGGTTCCATACCTTTTCAGAGTTGGAAATACATACCCCAATAAGAGCCCATGGTTTTTTATTGTATATTATATATGTAGAGCGTGAGATGAAAGCGTTCTACTAGATTGCTATCTACTTGATTTCGACATTATTATAATATCAAAATAGTATTGATTTTTGGAAAGTGTTTTAGGTTATCGCAAGGTAAAAACCATCTGTGTTTATGTGTGGATCGGTCTTACAATTATCTCTTCTTTTGAAAAGGATTTTGGAAAAATTAAACCAATATGATTAGAGTTTACTCACACCAGTCACATGACTGACCCAGAGTTTATTCTGTTTTTTTTTTCTCTAATCTCTTGGGTGCCCAAATTTGTACGGGCAGTCAAGTAGTCGAGATTTTACAAATACTTGGAGGAGCTCGGAGCAGGAGGCTTCAGAGTTAGATATTTATAGAGTTTATTTTCGTTGTGATGTTATGTGATAATGGTATGTATATATAATTACCAGATTTTATTTCCAAAGTTGTTATATAATACATTTTATTCGTTCCGCTATGAGATTCGTGTTTCTCTGATTCTGTTCGATGGTGATCTTCTTCTTCTTCTATTCTTATTTTCTTTCTTTCTATTTCTCACCTTCTCACTTATTTCTATTAATGATCTGGTATTTCCGATGTCTGAATAATCGACATCGTGTTTTATGTCAATTTTCGGGTCAAAAATCCCCAGTTCGTTACACTTCCTTTGGATATCATTTAAAAAGATTTTATTATTTCGTTTCACCAATTAAACCAAATTTAAGGTTTATCAACTAGTCGGGATTGACGAGCCTTACCGAAGTAATTATTCATTTCATTATCCCAGTCTCAACCTATTCATCCCACGGAGAAAAACTGGTGGTACTCTATATTTAACACCCATCATGTTATTGGTAAATTCAATTACCATTTATCATTCAAATCTAATTAAAGATTTAACTATCGCATGGAGTAAAACTGCGGGGGAGGGCGTACTCCATCTCGAACATTTCTTAAATTCAGTAAATTTAATTACCTTACTCACATTTCAATCTAATTAAAGATTCAGTAAACTCTTGTTCAGATTTAATCTTCAAAAATCATTATTTAATGATTGTTCAACCTTTGAACATTAATCTTGTCTTTAACTGGGTTAAAGAAACAATGTCATGTATAAACACTGTTCACGGTAAACCCAAAATAATTTTCCATTAGTATGGAATCTACACGGAAATCTGAATAATTGATAATCGATATAAATTTCCATATTAGACTAATACTATAAATGAAATAATGGCGAAGACTTTTAAATTCCATAAATACTAGGGGCCTTCCTTTACAGAAGCTCATTTTGATTATTATTAAATCGAATTCAATTCCAATTTAATTAAATAAACTAGAAAACTTCTCTAAATCTTATTTTAAAGATTTATTCTCTCACAAGTGGGTTCAAGAACAGTAGTATTTAAGATACCATTCACAATAAACTCCAAATCCAATTTGATATTAAATATAAGATCTTAAATGGAAATCATGTCAACTTATATTCAGTACCAAATTCTGAAATTAACAGGTATAGTTTTGGAATAACAATATTAATATCTTTCAAATTCCTATAACAATATCTGTATAATCACGGAATCTAATATCAAAATATCCGAAGAAAATTTCCATTTAAATCCATTCTATTTATTCGTGGGAAAACTCTGGTTATTTCAAAACTATTTACAAATCTAACTTATTAGTAAAAAAACATTGAATTTCTAATCTAGTTGTTAACTAGTTCATTTAGATAAAAATATCTTTTATCTTTTCAAACTTGGAATTTTTCATCCAAAATCTTTCCAAATCATTAATTATGATTTTACATAATTTATTCATATTTTTAATAATTTCATTAAAGCCCTTACAGTCTATTTCCAATATCGGCCACCAAACTGCATCTATAGAGACCTTTACTAAAATTTGAAGTTAATGGTTGAAATTCGCGAACGATCGCTGCGCGATGCGTTCTATTCAAGCCATTAAAATATATAAAATATATTTCGTCGATTTCCATTCAAAACATAATTTGCAGAACATTTATAAATTCGTTTAAAAACGATTTCAAGTTCCATTTCAATTTTAAATTAAAATTGAACATCCCAATTTATTAAAATCTCAAACTGATAATCTTTTCAAAATGTCAGATTTTGAAATTCTGTCTTTTCAATGTTCATTATAATAATAATTAAAATCAATATAAAAATCCATTCGTGTCAAAATAGCGTTTATATACTTAACTCGGCTCCCTATTTTTATATATTTTCGTGTCCATCAAAAATTGGACGTCAAAATCAAACTTCTACTCTCACTGAATATTATATTATAAAAATATTCATATTTATTCCGGATTGGAATAATATTCAACCAATATCCATATAAATAAATTTATATAGATTACATTCATCATATATGTCCAACAATAGTTGTAAACAACTATCAATATCCAAAATGACATCTAGTGTGCATTTTATTTTTGTATAAGCTTTAAATGATTTATTGACGCTTATATAAATCTGTCAACCAAACGATTAACTGTAATTTCACACAAGGGAGATGTGTGAGTAAAATATCATCCCAAGACCTGTGTGGGGTTTTCAAACAACAACAATCGAGTCAAATTAATCACTAGTTAATAAATTTAACTAATTCTAATTAGATTCAAATTATTTTTCTAATTAACCTTAATATGTTAAACTTTTCAACATCACGAACAAAACATAAAACGGTCAATCAAATCATCCATGGGTTTTCAAACAATAGTGAGGTGAGCTAACAGGCACCATAAACATTTATGATAATTAAAACTGATAAAAATCAACACTGGCAATCACTACATTCAGTTATAAAATAAATAACTATACAAATATTTTGAGTGAGAACATTCTCACTTTGATTTCCACTCCGTCAATCTTTGATTGACGATTTATTTTTAAACTAAATTAAATGAACGTTTAATTTAACTTAAAATTCAACTTGCTCTGTTTCCGTTCTGATCAGTTCCATGTTGTAGAGTTTGTTGTCACGATTCCAATGCAACTGAAATCGTTGAATTCCGATCTCGTATGAAAAAGATATGCTATTTTATATGTTAATCATGTAAGTTTATAAATTAAATATAATTAATTACACAATCAAGGGAATTAAACCTTTCTCTTCCACGTCGAAATGGTTCCAGGCTTTGGCCTCTTCTCGAACCCAAAACTGATCCCCTGGGGCTCGAATTCGCACGCAACACGAGGCCTCGATCCACTGAAACTACGTCTGTAATGACCCGGATACTTATGGGTAAATTTTTGAATATTTAATATTTAATTTAAATATTGGGTGGATAAATATAAATGGATTTTTATATAATGTTATCAATTTAAAAATCGATTTCAATTTTTATATCGAATATATTTAATTATCGTAATATGAATTTATCTGAATTCAAAGTTAAACCATGTCAGATGATCAGTAGAAAATTCTGTTTGAATCAGAATAATAATATTAAATTATTATCGAAGAATTTAAATGGTTTGAAATTTAATTTATATCAGTTTAAATTAATATCTTCTACTGATGATCGAATTAGACTCCGTGACTTATCCCAGTGGGTTCAGAATAGTGGTTTTACCCTAGAATGGACAGTTGTTGGGTTCAGAAAGGAGTTCAGGACCATGGAGTATTTTAATTTAAGGGTACGATGTAAAAACTAATTAAAATAAAATAAAATTCTTTTGTTTGTGGATTGAAATGAAACAACCAAGCGAAAATAGAAAAGGGGGAGGATGGTACACGTTTTCCCTTTCCTCACCTCATAACAAAAATCAAACGTGGCTATGCCTTATTCACAATCAAAAGGAAATCAAAGCTTTAAATAAATACCACTCCTCTTCATCTCAGAAATCAAAATCGCGTTGCCATACTAAAAATCAAAAACCGATTTCGTAAAATAGAAAGAAGAAGAGAAATCGAAATAAGGTACTGCGACTTAAATAGCGAGTTTTCTTGGAGCTCGAGCCATCGCTGGGCGCTCGTGAATCAACAACGATGTAAGGCCGAGGGAAGCACGACTTTGGGAATGACGGGAATTCGATACAGCGACTTAGAGTTTTGGGGAAGTTGAATCTAGTATGGGTCTGAGGCAAATCTCTCATGAACAAAGCCAGAAATTTGAGCGCAAGCAGTGGCGATGGGGTTTACCAGGTCGCGACTGAAACAAGTATCACTGATGAGTTCGGGGAAGCGCAAGGGACTGGTCAACAGTGGTCAGCATAAGGAAGGGAGCGACGTTGGTTGGGGGATGGTTTCGAACACAGAAATGGAGCTGCTTGCGAAGTGTTCCAGAAAATGCCGTAAAGGAAATTAATAAGGTAATTAAAATTGTTAATTGTTATTTAAGTGAATGAAAATACATAGATGGTTAAATGTTTTTAAAGGGAGTAAATGGTGATGTTATTCTCTGATTTGTAAGGAAGAAGATGATAATTTCCTAGAGACACCATCGATTGTTTAACTCCTATAAACATATTTAACCTTAAGTGTTTAGTGTAGGCAACTTAGATGTATCATGGACATAATTACTTTCATATGAAATTAAGGTAAATAAATTTGTGGTAAATGAGAAATTAACTAAAAATGTAATATATATATATATATGTAATATATATATATAATTCGAACTTGTGAAATAACACCATTCGTTCACACGCTATCAGATTGGATTGTAGTGGCATTATCTACGCAATGGAATTCAATTCGGAATTTTAATTGGATATTCGACATAGGAAATCATGTGAGTAAATCTCACCTTTTATTTAGAAATTTATTTTTATATAGTTAAAAATAACTGTTTGTGCTTGTTTTAATGCTGTCTGATTGTTTTAAAATATATATTAGTTATTTAGGATATATATATATATATATATATTGGCTTGATGATTGGTTGGATTCCCGCAGTATCATTAGCGGATGCCCGCGGTACCATAGCGGATGATTATCCTATGCGCCCCACGCTATGATAGTGGATGACCTTCATACTGCGATATCCTGCCTCGAAGCAGGATGGGTATTACTATGTTGACTAACGTCTTTGGATGCAGGAAAACAGGTTGGAGGAATCCAATTGGATTCCTCAAAAATATATTATCTGTTTGTTGTTTGTTTGATTTCATATATATTCATATATGATGTGTTAAAAATCAAATGATTGAAAATTGGTTGATTTGATTGTTTAAAATATCACTGGGGCTTGGGATATTGATTTAGAAAATACCCTGAAGGTTATTTGAGATTTAAAAAGGGAATTCTATTTTTATAAATAGAATTTGAATTTTAAATGAACTATAGAAAATATTAACTTGTTTTGAAGATATATAAAACAAGTAATTGAATTTATAAACTCTGTTTATAAATGAAAAGATGGGATTTGAATCGAATTTATAAACTCTGTTTATAAAGGAAAATATGGGATTTGAATTGAATTTATAAACTTGGTTTATAAATTAAAAGGTGGGTTTTGAATCGAATTTATAAACTCTGTTTATAAATTAAAATATGAGATTTGAATTGAATTTGTAAACTTGGTTTATAAATGGAAAGGTGGGTTTTGAATCGAATTTATAAACTTTGTTTATAAAGGAAAATATGGGATTTGAACTGAATTTATAAACTTTGTTTATAAATATATAAATGTGGGATTTTAAGTGAAGTTATAAACGTTGTTTAAATAAGGCATTGAATTCAAATGGAGTTTAACTATATAATTTGAATATAGAAATTCAAATGGGATTTATAATATAGAATTTGAATATAGAATTCAAATGGGATTTATATTATAGGATTTGAATAATAGAAGATAATAGATTTGGATAAATAGAAGTGGATTAGACTAAGAGTTAAGTAACAAATCTATTTAACAAATTGAGTTAAAACGATTGGTATAGTTAAAATAGATTGGACAGGTATAGACATACAGGAGACAGGTTTGGAATAAAGTGTTAGAAGGTATATAAATAGAATGCCCGACAAAAAGGTACGTATTTAATTCATATATGAGATTTTATGTGCCATATCTGCTAGCCGCTTGGCTTTTCTTTTTCTTTTTGATTGGAAAAGGCCTGTGTGGCAGTTTGGGGATTTTCCCGATGCTCCCGGTACAAAGGAGGTTATGGCGAATTTTTCCGGGAATTTAAGGAGACAGAATATTTTTAAGATAATTTGAAAGTTAGAAATCAACGTATCGATATATATAGAAGTCGATAAGAAAACGAACTTAGAAATAGAATAGTATAATCAAAAAGGAAGTATAAGAATAAAATCTAGTAAGAATAGAAAGAGAAAGTATATATGTGTTTAAAAGTGAAGAAGTAGTTGTATGGTATTGATTTTTCGAGTAAGTAGTCATATCTGTTTTGACGTTATAAATGTTATTCAGTCAAGGTCTGAGAGGTAGTTATACCCCAGCTTGATTGATTTCATTATTAATAAATAAACAGTAAGATTTCAGGCTCGAAGATCAATGTTAGACAAGTGTTAGTTGAATATAGTATTTGGGTTGTCGTAACGATGTTTTACACAACATCCGTTTTAACCCAAATAAATGTAAGCTGGGAAATATATGTTAAATATTTCCTAAGTATAGAAATAAACGAGATCGGAAAAGAGATAAGTAATTGGAATATTTTCCAATTATAACTAGCATATATTTTCTAAAGTTTAGAAAATAAAGGAAGGCGATATTCGGAAATGTTTTCCAAATAACGTAAAAGGCCAATATGGTTATTGAAAATATTTGGTTAACAAATATTGATAAAGAAATAGAGAAGTGAGTTAATTAATGGAATATTAATTAAGGGCTTAGTGATTGTTTGATAATTGGATGAACACTTGTTTTATTCGATAGTTAAATCATCGACTATCGAAACACTTGTTTTTATTTGATAGTTAAATCACAGACTATCGAAGTTTTTGACCATCGTTGTCAATATGGAGAGACCGGTTGGATTATTATCCGAAGAACCACTCCGTATTGGCAGTAGTGTGCGAATCAGATTATATAAAGATAATCGAAGACGGAGTAGAGTGCAAGGACTTTTTCTATTAATAGAAATAGTGCCTTCGGTTCTTCCTGTTCCTGGGTGACTTGTATGGATGGATGTCTGACAGAGTATTTCCAGAAAGGTCACGTACATTGATTTCTTCAACCACACCAAGAGTGGAAGCGGAGAAGGAAACTTCTTTTAGCTGACACGTAATGTATTGTTGTAGACGTCAATTAGTGATTTTCGATGGATCTGACGATGTGACATTCGAAGTGAATTTGGTGTGATGATAAAGCGTAACTTCTAGCCTCATCAACCGGTAAATGACAGAAATCGGGCAGGCAGCATGGCTATGTAGGTCGCACCTATTAGGGTGTATAATCGCCTGATCTAGAGTTTCATTTACTTCTAAAAATCTATTGTCGATGCTGTCCCATTCGGGAAACGGTTGTTGATCCCAACCGTTGGTGATATACATTCGATACACTCAAGCCAAATGAGTGGTCGGTCATGTGTGGCTGAGTTGCAAGATGTTCTTGTTGAACTCGGTGTATTCTCCTCTAGAGATATACCAGCGGAAGGTGGTTCCATACCTTGTCATAGTTGGAAATCAAATACCCAATACGTGCTTGCGGTTTTGATTGTATATATATGTGGATCGTGAGATGCAAACGTTCCATTAGATTGTTATTTACTTGATTTAGACACTATATTAATATCAAAGGAGTTTTGATATAAAGATTATCATTCCTTTCAAAAGGGATTTTGAAAGTTAAATCAAGTGTTTGGATTTTCATAAGGGAAAAACCCGTTCCGTGTTATATGGCGTGGTCTTATGAGATATCAATTAGTTTCTGAAACTGTTTTAAACTGTTTACTCATACCAGTCCCATGACTGACCCGGAGTTTATTTGTTCTGTTCTACCTAAACTCTTGGGTGCCTAAATTTGTACGGACAGTCAAGTAGTTCAGGATTTTTCAGATATATCTAAAGGAGCTTGCAGCAGGAGGCTTCATCGTTATCTAGTTATAGTGTTGTTTCGTTGTGTTGTAAGTGTTGTACTCTGATAAGTATATGTTATACAGTTGAGCTTTTGTATTTCAAAGATATGATATATTATATTTTGTTCCGCTGCGATGTGAGATTATGTGTTGTTGTTTCTGTTCTTTATCTATCTTCTTCTTCTAAAAAAAAATGTTTCGTATTTTCGTGATATTGGGTTGGACGTATGATGTATATAGTCAACTCCGATGTTGCGGAAATTTGGGTCATTACAGTTGGTATCAGAGCTTAGGTTGAGCGAATACCTAGGCTTGTTGGAATGTTCTCATTAGAAATAGGATCAGTAGTATCCTAGAATGAGTTGAGTGTATATATATATGAGAGCACGTATTTGTTATTTGATATAAAAACTGTTTTATATTGTGTTGACTAGTCTGTTGAGTGAGTTATGAATTCTGATCGAATCGTGGGACGCCACGATGTCGATAGGAGTTTATAAACACTTGAACAGGAGATTGGACACGATATTGTTTTTAAATAGTTAAGTTGATTGTTAGAATTATAATCGAATAAGATTATAAGAAATGAAATAGTTATATATAACCAAGTGGAATTTGTATATGAAATCAAATATACAAATGTGATAAATTGAAATTGAATTCCAACCAGAATTATGAATTTAAAATCCTGGGAGTTTGGAAAATATTTTTCTAAATGGAGTTTGAAAGAAATATAGTACTGAACTCATTCAGTAGCTGGGAAATAATTCTGATGATGGTCGCAACATCATCAGTGTTCATTTTCGAGTCTCTAAGTGATGAATTGCTGCCTTAGAAAAATTTTTGATGGAAATTTGTTTGAAAAGAAACAAGTTGTTTGAAAATTCAAATGTTTTGAATTTGGGATAGATATAAATATATGTATATATTTATATTACTTCAAAGGAATTTTGAAATGGGAATTGGAATATAGATTTCAAATAGAAGTGAAATGGGAATTGGAATATAGATTTCAAATAGAAGGAAAATATAAGGGAATTCAAATATAGAATTTGAACATAGAAATTTAAATAGGATTTGAATAAAGGAAATTCAAATAGAAATTGTATAAGAAAAATTGAAATGAAATTTGAATTCAAAGGAATTCAAATGGATTTGAATAAAGAAAAGTCAAATAGAGATTTAAATATTAGAATTCAAATGGAATTTGGTTAAATAGAATTTCAAAGAGAATATAAAGTGGAGGTTGAATATTAGAATTCAAAGAAAATATAAACTTTGAAATAGAATTTGAATTCAAAGGAGTTAAAATAGAATTTAAATTCAAAGGATTTCAAATAGAAATTGAACAATGGAATTTAAATAGAAATTGAATAAAGGATTTCAAATGGAATTTGAATAAGGGATTTGAAATGGGTTTTGGATAAAGGATTTCAAATAGGAATTAAAGATAAGAAATTCAAATAGAAATTTAATAAAGGATTTCAAATAGAAATTGAAGATAAGAAATTCAAATAGAATTTGAAGATAAGGAATTGAAATAGAATTTGAATAGAAGAAAATTCAAATAGAAATTGAATAGAAGGAAATAATATAGAGTTTGAATAAAAAAATTCAAATGGAATTTGAATATTGTAAATATATAGGATTTGAATATTAGAAGTGAAATAGATCGGGAATATTATGAAATGGATTTGATACATATTAAAAATATATCAGAATGGAGTTTAATTTATTATAAACAAAGTTAAAACGTTTATATTTATAAATATAATTAAAACGAGCTCGTCGTAGCGCGGCAGTTCGTAAATTGGCGATTCGAACTTCAATTTAGTATACATAACCCAATTGAAGTCGGAATTCTTTGAAACAAGAATCGTCGGGACCGGTTGAATAAAAGTTTTCTAATGAAAGAGAAAAATCTGGATTTCGTCATATAGATTTTGCGTTATGTCAAAATCAAATTTTTAGAAAAGCAGCGTCAGAACCATTATAAAACCATAACGGTTTAATTAAATAAACAAAAGGATTTTTAGGAAATAAAATCCGAATTGGCATTAGAAAAATCAAGACTAGAGATATAAAATAAATATGAACTCCAGTGAAGTAAGTGAAATGATTTTTAAGACAAAAATCATATTTTAAATGGTTAAATAGAATTAACTAAATTGGAAAATAATTAGTTAAGGGAAATTTGAGTCAAAATTGTGTTTTTGGATATGTGAAAGAGATTGAGGATTTATATTCGAAATCGAATATATAACTCGAGTTGAAAATATAATTAGATTAGTTTATAATTAAGTTGACATATATTTGAACAAGTTATATTCAAATAAAAGGGTGAAATAGGCAAAACGGTTAATTAACAACTAGTTAATGGGAATTTGAATGAGTGAAATTAAATTTAACTTAAGTAAGTTAAATGGATCGAAATGAATAAATTGAGTAAAATCAATGTGAATGAAATATGAATTGGGTGTGAATAAAGGAAATATATTTGTAACATAAATACGAAGGGAGTTATGTGCAACCAAATAGAAGGAGAGATATTTGTAAAAACATTTACAAATAGAATTTAAAAAAGGAAATATTTGTAAAACATTTACAAATAGATTAAATGGAAATATTTATTTATAGAAAATAAATAGAATGTTATAGATGAGATATTTATTTGTTAAATAAATAGAATTTAATCAAAGGGATATTTAGAAGATGAATAGAAAATGGAAATCTGTTTTTAACAGATAATAGAAAAGATAAATTTATAAATAAAAGTTTATAAATTAAATTAAATATTTATCATTCGATAAATGGAATATATAAGTCTGAACTTATATAGAGAAGAGATATTGTTTTTAACACCGATAGTTTTAAATAGAAGGGGTACACAACACTTGTATAAGTGAAGTAACGTTATTAAAGTGAACATTTATAAAGTGAAGAACCGTTACTAAAAGTAAATCTTTATAAATGAATAAACGTTATCCAATAGGAGTTATTCGAATAGAATAAATCGATTAGAGTTAGAATAAATCGATTAGAGTAAGAATTAACCAGTTGGAGTAAATCAGTTAGGGTTAATCCGTAGAGTGAATTGAATATTAATTATGCAATTAGAATTTATCGAATATTTGTTATTCAAATTAAGAGTTAACCAGATAGAGTTAATTGAACATAGTTAATCGAATTAGGATTTAATGGAATGTTAGTTATTCAATTAAAGTTGATCGAATATAGTTATTGAGATAGAGTTAGTCAAACATAGTTACTCAGGATAAGTTTCCATTTCGTACGACTGCTAGCGTAATTCGCAGGGCTGCAGATAGCCTAGGGCGGTCGGATGTTTCCTGGGGGGGAATCAGGCGTAACCATTGTGATCGCTGCGATCTAGAGTCAAGCGAATGGAGTTATCGAATATTAGTTATTCGAATAAAGTAAAAGGAGTTATCAAATATAGCTTATTCGGAAGGAGTTAAGTGAAATAGCTAATCAAATAAGGGGTAAATCGATAAGAGTTAAATCCAATAGAGTTAATTGATAAGAGTAAATTGAATAGAGTAAATCGAATATAGTTTATTCGAAGAAGGGTTTTCGAATCTAGTTGTTCGATAGAGAGATTATCAAATATAGTTATTCGAAGGAAGGAGTATCGAATAGGAATTTATTCGAAAGAGAGTACGTAAGGAAGTTTGACATGTCAACATAAATAAGTTTTGAAAAAAATAAATGGGTTTGTAGCACTTTTACTACCTTAACAATTTTGAGGACGAAATTATTTTAAGTGGGGAAGATTGTAATGACCCGGATCCTTATGGGTAAATTTTTGAATATTTAATATTTAATTTAAATATTGGGTGGATAAATATAAATGGATTTTTATATAAAGTTATCAATTTAAAAATCGATTTCGATTTTTATATCGAATATATTTAATTATCGTAATATGAATTTATCTGAATTCAAAGTTAAAACAGTTCAGATGATCAGTAGAAAATTCTATTTGAATCAGAATAACAATATTAAATTATTATCGAAGAATTTAAATGGTTTGAAATTTAATTTATATCAGTTTAAATTAATATCTTCTACTGATGATCGAATTAGACTCTGTGACTTATCCCAGTGGGTTCAAAATAGTGGTTTTACCCTAGAATGGACAGTTGTTGGGTTCAGAAAGGAGTTCAGGACCATGGAGTATTTTAATTTAAGGATACGGTGTAAAAACTAATTAAAATAAAATAAAATTCTTTTGTTTGTGGATTGAAATGAAACAACTAGGCGAAAATAGAAAAGGGGGAGGATGGTACACGTTTTCCCTTTCCTCACCTCATAACAAAAGTCAAACGTGGCTACTGCCTTATTCACAATCAAAAGGAAATCAAAGCTTTAAATAAATACCACTCCTCTTCATCTCAGAAATCAAAATCGTGTTGCCATACTAAAAATCAAAAACCGATTTCGTAAAATAGAAAGAAGAAGAGAAATCGAAATAAGGTACTACGACTTAAATAGCGAGTTTTCTTGGAGCTCGAGCCATCGCTGGGCGCTCGCGAATCAACAACGATGTAATGCCGAGGGAAGCGCGACTTTGAGGAAGATGGGAATTCGATACAGCGACTTAGAGTTTTGGGGAAGTTGAATCTAGTATGGGTCTGAGGCAAATCTCTCATGAACAAAGACAGAAATTTGAGCGCAAGCAGTGGCGATGGGGTTTACCAGGTCGCGACTGAAACAAGTATCACTGATGAGTTCGGGGAGGCGCAAGGGACTGGTCAACAGTGGTCAGCGTAAGGAAGGGAGCGACGTTGGTTGGGGGATGGTTTCGAACTCAGAAATGGAGCTGCTTGCGAAGTGTTCCAGAAAATGTCGTAAAGGAAATTAATAAGGTAATTAAAATTGTTAATTTTTATTTAAGTGAATGAAAATACATAGATGGTTAAATGTTTTTAAAGGGAGTAAATGGTGATGTTATTCTCTGATTTGTAAGGAAGAAGATGATAATTTCCTAGAGACACCATCGATTGTTTAACTCCTATAAACATATTTAACCTTAAGTGTTTAGTGTAGGCAACTTAGTTGTATCATGGACATAATTACTTTCATATGAAATTAAGGTAAATAAATTTGTGGTAAATGTTAATTAACCAAAAATGTTATATATATATGTAATATATATATGTATATAATTCGAACTTGTGAAATAACACCATTCGTTCACACGCTATCAGATTGGATCGTAGTGGCATTATCTACGCAATGGAATTCAATTCGGAATTTTAATTGGATATTCGACAAAGGAAATCATGTGAGTAAATCTCACCTTTTATTTAGAAATTTATTTTTATATAGTTAAAAATAACTGTCTGTGCTTGTTTTAATGCTGTCTGATTGTTTTAAAATATATATTAGTTATTTAGGATATATATATATGTATATTGGGTTGATGATTGGTTGGATTCCCGCAGTATCATTAGCGGATGCCCGCGGTACCATAGCAGATGATTACCCTATGCGCCCCACGCTATGATAGTGGATGACCTTCATACCGCGATATCCTGCCTCGAAGCAGGATGGGTATTACTATGTAGACTAACGTCTTTGGATGCAGGAAAATAGGTTAGAGGAATCCAACTGGATTCCTCAAAAATATATTATCTGTTTGTTGTTTGTTTGATTTCTTATATATTCATATATGATGTGTTAAAAATCAAATGATTGAAAATTGGTTGATTTGATTGTTTAAAATATCACTGGGGCTTGGGATATTGATTTATAAAATACCCTGAAGGGTATTTGAGATTTAAAAAGGGAATTCTATTTTTATAAATAGAATTTGAATTTTAAATGAACTATAGAAAATATTAATTTGTTTTGAAGATATATAAAACAAGTAATTGAATTTATAAACTCTGTTTATAAATGAAAAGATGGGATTTGAATCGAATTTATAAACTCTGTTTATAATTGAAAATATGGGATTTGAATTGAATTTATAAACTTGGTTTATAAATGAAAAGGTGGGTTTTGAATCGAATTTATAAATTCTGTTTATAAATTAAAATATGGGATTTGAATTGAATTTATAAACTTGGTTTATAAATGGAAAGGTGGGTTTTGAATCGAATTTATAAACTTTGTTTATAAAGGAAAATATGGGATTTGAACTGAATTTATAAACTTTGTTTATAAATATATAAATGTGGGATTTTAAGTGAAGTTATATACGTTGTTTAAATAAGGCATAGAATTCAAATGGAGTTTAAATATGTAATTTGAATATAGAAACTCAAATGGGATTTATAATATAGAATTTGAATATAGAATTCAAATGGGATTTATATTATAGGATTTGAATAATAGAAGATAATAGATTTGGATAAATAGAAGTGGATTAGACTAAGAGTTAAGTAACAAATCTATTTAACAAATTGAGTTAAAACGATTGGTATAGTTAAAATAGATTGGACATGTATAGACATACAGGAGACATGTTTGGAATAAAGTGTTAGAAGGTATATAAATAGAATGCCCGACAAAAAGGTATGTATTTAATTCATATATGAGATTTTATGTGCCGTATCGGCTAGCCGCTTGGCTTTTTTTTTTTCTTTTTGATTGGAAAAGGCCTGTGTGGCAGTTTGGGGATTTTCCCGATGCTCCCGGTACAAAGGAGGTTATTAAGAATTTTTCCGGGAATTTAAGGAGATAGAATATTTTTAAGACAATTTGAAAGTTAGAAATCAATGTATCGATATATATAGACGTCGATAAGAAAACGAACTTAGAAATAGAATAGTATAATCAAAAAGGAAGTATAAGAACAAAATCTAGTAAGAATAGAAAGAGAAAGTATATATGTGTTTAAAAGTGAAGAAGTAGTTGTATGGTATTGATTTTTCGAGTAAGTAGTCATATCTGTTTTGACGTTATAAATATTATTCAGGAGGTAGTTATACCCCAACTTGATTGATTTCATTATTAACAAATAAACAGTAAGATTTCAGGCTTGAAGATCAATGTTAGACAAGAGTTAGTTGAATATAGTATTTGGGTTGTCGTAACGATGTTTTACACAACATCCGTTTTAACCCAAATAAATGTAAGCTGGGAAATAGATGTTAAATATTTCCTAAGTATAGAAATAAACGAGATCGAAAAAGAGATAAGTAATTGGAATATTTTCCAATTATAACTAGCATATATTTTCTAAAGTTTAGAAAATAAAGGAAGGCGATATTCGGAAATGTTTTCCAAATAACGTAAAAGGCCAATATGGTTATTGAAAATATTTGGTTAACAAATATTGATAAAGAAATAGAGAAGTGATTTAATTAATGGAATATTAATTAAGGGCTTAGTGATTGTTTGATAATTGGATGAACACTTGTTTTATTCGATAGTTAAATCATCGACTATTGAAACACTTGTTTTTATTTGATAGTTAAATCACATACTATCGAAGTTTTTGACCATCGTTGTCAATATGGAGAGACCGGTTGGATTATTATCCGAAGAACCACTCCGTATTGGCAGTAGCGTGCGAATCAGATTATATAAAGATAATCGAAGACAGAGTAGAGTGCAAGGACTTTTTCTATTAATAGAAATAGTGCCTTCGGTTCTTCCTGTTCCTGGGTGACTTGTATGGATGGATGTCTGACAGAGTATTTCCAGAAAGGTCACGTACATTGATTTCTTCAACCGTACCAAGAGTGGAAGCGGAGAAGGAAACTTCTTTTAGCTGACACGTAATGTATTGTTGTAGACGTCAATTAGTGATTTTCGATGGATCTGACGATGTGATATTCGAAGTGAATCTGGTGTGATGATAAAGCGTAACTTCTAGCCTCATCAACTGGTAAATGACAGAAATCGGGCAGGCAGTATGGCTATGTAGGTCGCACCTATTAGGGTGTATAATCGCCTGATCTAGAGTTTCATTTACTTCTAAAAATCTATTGTCGATGATGTCCCATTCGGGAAACGGTTGCTGATCCCAACCGTTGGTGATTGTAACGACCCGGATTTTTGACAGTTTATTTTAAAAAAATTAATTATGGTTTTAAATATATATTTGATAATATAAATAAATTTTGATATTGAGTATCGATTTAATAATCGAATATAATTTAATTTAGAATATATCGAATTATTATAATTCGAAATATAAATGAAATCGAAGTTAAAAAAAAACTGAATCAAAACAATTCAGATGATAAATATAAATTCTATGAGAATATAATCGATAATAATAATAAATTATTATCGAGAAAGTGGTTAGTTCTAAATTTTAATTTTTTTTTATCAATTTAATATGGTTATTTTATATACTTTCAAATTAAATTTTATAATCTAGTTCGTTGAATTCAAAATAGCATTATACCATTTTAACGACAGTCGGTACGCTAAAATAGCGGTTCACGGTTTTTAATTGTGAACCCCGATTTATTAGATTGTGGATAGGATCGAAATCAAATCGGTATCTATTTAAATAAACTAAAAATCTCTTTATATCGAATCGTATTAAAATCGAAATCAAATCGATTTAAATAGTGTATGTACTTCGGTAGACAACTATTTAATTAGATGTACGGTTGGTTCCCCCTCCTCTTCAATATAAATAGCGACCATACCTTCTCACTCTTCTGTTCATTTTCGTTCCTAAGAGATTAACTCGTAAAATAAAATGGCCTGCGTTCTCTTATTCTCCAATCCAAAACAAAAGCCGCTACCCTCATTTCTTTCTGCAAATCGAATATGCCCGATCTTATATCCTCAATTGAAATCAAAAGGAAACCGTGACTTCCCCTTTTCTCGAATCAAATCCGTGATAATCCTCTGAGAGCTCGACTGCGAAATGGGTTCTAGTGGTCTTTGTCGCGATTGTTGTAGATGTAGCGATGGATCTAGGGTCACGATAGGGTTCCCCCTAAACCTCGATTTGAGCGGCAAGTGTTTTCTGGGTTCGAAGCAGGAATAGCTCGCACATGATTTAAAAGGGGTTGCGATGAAACTGGTTGCGCGATTTAGGGCAACTCGAAGTCGTGAGCTTCGAGAGTAGGTCCGAGCACAGGTTCGAGATTTGGAGATGCGGATTTGTGATGTCATGATAGTGCGATGGTGGAGGATGAGGCTTGCGTGGAGGTCGATCTGGGACACAATGAACTGGAAGGTGACTGTCTTTTACTATAGCGTTCTCTACGGTGGATCGAGTCAGGCAGAAGGGTGATAAAGTGGTAGATGCATGAGTAAGGAGGTCTGGAGTTTGAACAAAATCCGAAATGGTGCATTGATTCTGGGATTTAGTGACCTGCGTTTTCCTCTGGAGTGAAATGGTTGAATGTGGTGAAGTCGGGATTTTTGGAAACAGGTTTTTGCTGAGAAGAGCATGAAGAAGATGCGTGAGGTCAGCACCGAAAGGAGAGTATATGTTGGGTTCGAAATCAAGGAGTTTTAAGGAGAAAATTTAAGGTAATTGTTTTGGTTTAAAAATAAATTCGTAATTACATTTAAATAGCTTAAAACAATGGATATAAATTATTCAATTTATACAAGATCTGAACAAGCGGAATGGTCAATTAATCAGCAACTGCGGGGTACCTGATCGGAAATTGGAATAGAAATCAGAATGGATCGAATAAAAATCACTGTGAGTAAATCTCACTCACCTTTTATTTATAATTATTTTTATTTCGTTAAAAATAATTGTTGTTGCTCGTTTGGATTTTTCTGCTGGCTTTATATATATTAGTTATTTAGGCTATTATATATATATATATATATTGGGTTGATTGATTGGTTGGATTCCCGCAGTCTCATTAGCGGATGCCCGCAGTTTCATAGCGGATGATTACCCTATACGCCCCACGCTATGATTAGTGGATGACCTTCTATACCACGATATTCTGCCACGAAGCAGAATGGGTATTATTTATGTGCTAACATCTGTGGATGCAGGTAAACAGGTTGGAGGAATCCAACTGGATTCCTCAAAAATATATTATATGTTTGTTTGTCGGTTTCATATATATTCTCATATATGATGTGTTAAAAATCCCGTGATTGATAACTGATTGTTTTGGGGTGTTTAAATATCACTGGGGCTCGAATATTGATTTATAAAAATATCGGAAAAGGATAATAGAGATTTGAAAATGGAATTCTATTTTTATAAATAGAATTTGAATTTTTAATGAAGTATAGAAAATATTAACTATTTTAAATATATAAAACAAGTGAATTTATAAACTTGGTTTATAAATTAAAATACGGGATTTGAATTGGATTTATAAACTTTATTTATAAGTTTATAATGTGAAAATTTAAGGGAAGTTATAAACGTTGTTTATAAATTAAATAATACAAATAAAATTTGAATATGAGAAATTAGAATGAAATTTGAATATTTGAATTGAAAGGAATTAAAATAAAATTTGAATTCAAAGGAATTCAAATAAAGAAAATTCAAATAGAGATTTTGATATAAAATTTGAATAAAGAAATTCAAATAGAGATTTGAATGTAGAATTTCAAAATAGAATTTGAAATAAACTTTGAAAATAGGATTTTCGAAGTAGAATTGGAAATAAAATTTCAAAATAGGATTTCAAAATAGGAAATCCAAATGGTTTTGAAATGGAATTTGAATTCAAGGGAATTCAAATGGATTTGAGTGAAGAAATTCAAATGGGATTTAAATAATGGGTTTTAAATAAAGAGGATTCAAATATAAGAATTTAAATAGAATTTGAATGGAGTTTAAATATAAGAATTTAAATAAAACTCAAATGGAGTTTAAATATGGAATTCAAATAGAATCCAAAAAGAATTTGAATAAGAGGAATTCAAAGAGAATTAAAAGGTGGTATTTGAAATTCAAATAGTATTAGAATGGAGTTTTGGATATTTGAATTTAAAATAGAAATTCAAAATGGAGTTTGATTATTTAAATTCAAGTATGAATTTCAAATATAACAATTCAAAAGGGAGTTGATTATAGAAATTAATGTGGTATTTAAATTCAAGGAGATTAAAATGCGGTATTTGAAATCAAGGAAATTAAATATGGTATGTGAATTCAAGAGAATTAAATTTGAATATTAGAATTCAAATGGAGATGGGAAATGAAATTTGAATATAGGAGATTCAAATTGAATTCAAATAGAATTTAAACTATGGGATTTGAATATGGAATTCAAACGGAATTTAAACTATGGACTTGAATATATTAATATATATCAGAATGGAGTTGAATTTCATTCAAACGAAGTTTAAACACACACACACACACATATATATATATATATATATATATATATATTAATATAATTAAAACGAGCTCGTCGCAGCGCTGTAGTTCGTAAATCGGCGTTTCGAACTTCAATTAAGTATACAGGACTCAATTGAAGTCGGAATTCTGTGAAATAAGAAACGTCAGGACCCATTTGATAATAGTTTTCTAATGGAAGAGAAAAATCTGAATTTCGTCGTATGGATTTTGAGTTATGTCAAAATCAAATTTTCAGAAAAATAGCGCCAGAATCCTTTATAAACCATAAGGGTTTATTTAAGGAAATAAAAGGGATTTTTAAAGAAATAAAAATCCGGAATCTCATTTGATGAATCCAGACTAGAGATACAAAATAAATATGAACTCCAGTGAAGTAAGTGAACTGATTTGTGAAACAAAAAAATCAGATTTTTAGTTGTTGACTTGAACTAACTAAATTGAAGAAGAATTGGTTAATGGAAATCGAAATGGAAATTGGACTTTGAATCAGAAAAGGGGGATTGTAAATTCATACTCAAAAATCAAATATGAACTTGAATTAGAAATGACATTCGATTGTTGTATAAACAAATTAATATATATTTGAACGTGATATGTTCAAACAACAAGTGAAATGTGTTAAGGAGCTAATTAAAGAATAAATGGGCGAAACTGAATTCAAACAATTGGATTGAGTTGAATTGAATTGCAAAACAGGTGAACAGGTGTAAGCAGGGTTGATATGAAGTATATGAAGTTTATAAATATAGCGCTCGACAATAAGGTACATGTTTAATTCATTTATGGGTTTTATGCGCCGTATCGGCAAGCCGCTTGGCTTTTTCTTTTTCTTTTCGAGATAAGAAGGACCGGGAAGGCTATGTGCAATTTCCCGATGCTCCCGGTGTAGGGGAGGTTATGGCGAATTTTTCCTGAAATTTAAGAAGTTAGAATATTTTTAAGAAAATTTGATAATTAGAATCAGTGTATCGATATATATAGAATTCAATAAGGAAATGAACTTAAAAATAAAACAGTATAAACAAAATGGGAAATATATATACATTTTAGAAATGGAAAATTTGTTTAATATGGTATTGATTATTCGAGTAGCGGTCTGGTCTGTTTTGAAGTTAATAATATTTTCAGTCAAGGTCTGAGAGGTAATTATACCCCAACTTGATGGATTATTATTATTGGCTGATAAATGGCAAGACTCGGTCTCGAAAATCAATGTTTAAAGAGATTCAGTTGAAGGAAGTATTTTGGGTTGTTGTGACGATGTTTTACACAGCATTCGTTTTAACCCAAGTGGTGAAATTTTGGAAGTATAAGAGTAAATATTTCCTGAGTATAATTAAAGTAGTCGGGAAAGAGATAGGTGATTGAAACTGTTTTCAATTTCAAATAGAATATATTTTCTAAGTGCAGAAAATAAAAGAAGGCGATGCATGGAAATGTTTTCCAAATAACGTATAAGACCAATAGGGTTATTGAAAATATTTGGTTAACAAATATTGATAAAGAACCGGAGAAGAGATTTAATTGATGAAATATTAATTAAAGAGCCCAGTGATTTGTTTGATATGTTTGGATGAACACTTGTTTTTATTCGATAGTTAAATCACAGACTATCGAAGTTTTGACCATCGTTGTCAATATGGAGAGACCGGTTGGATTATTATCCGAAGTACCACTCCGTATCGGCATAAGCGTTGCGAACCAAGTATGCTGAATATATATTGAAGACGGAGTAAAGTGCAAGGACTTTTTTTCTATTAAATACAAATAGTGCCTTCGGTTTCGTTCAATCCCAGAACGAACGTAAATGGACGAATGTCTGACAGAGTATTTCCAATGATCAAATGGGTTGGTCTGTATAAATATATATGGTTGCAAAGGATTTATTCCCTTAGCATAACATCCAGAATATTCGTGCAAACTCAACTAGTGATTAACGGATCTGACAATGTGGCATTCAAAGTGATTGTGCTATCAATGAATGGTAAGTAATCGTAGCCTCAGGCCTCAACAACCGGGAAAAGACAAAAATCGGGCAGGCAGCATGGCTATGTGGGTCGCACCCATTAGGATGTATAATCACCTATCTAGAGGTTCATTTAATTTCTTATTCTATTCGATGCTGTCCCAGTCGGGAGGCGATTGCTGATCCCAACCGTTGGTAATATACATTCGATACACTCAAGCGAAATGAGTGGTCGGTCATGTGTGGGCCGGGTTACAAGATGTTCTTGTTGAACCCAGTGTATTCCTCTCTAGAGATACACTAGAGGAAGGTGGTCCCATACCTTGTCATGCTGGAAATCCAATCTCCAATAAGCGCCATGCGGTTTTTGATTTTATACTATGTATGTGGAGCGTGAGATGCAAGCGTTCTGCTATTTGGTTATTTATTTGATGTAGGCATTACTATAATATCACTGGATTTTCGTATTAAAGTGTTTTGGGTTATAGTAAGGTAAAAACCGTCCGTGTTTATGTGTGGGCTGGTCTTACTATTACCTTTTCTTTTGAAAGGATTTTTAAAGTTAAACAAGTGGTTGGAGTTTACTCACACCAGTCCCATGACTGACCCAGAGTTTATTTTGTTTTGTTTTTCCCTAAACTCTTGGGTGCCCAAATTTGTACGGGCAGTCAAGTAGTTCAGGTGTTTACAGATAACATTGGAGGAGCTTGGAGCAAGAGGCTTCAGCGTTAGTTACCTAGTGTTATTTTCCGCTGTATTGTAAGTGTTGAACCCTGATTCTGAATGTACATGTATACAGAAATTTTGTATTACAAAAGTATATGATATATTATATTTTATTCATTCCGCTGTGAGGTTCATGTTTTACCCTGATGTTGTGTATTCTTCTTCTTCTATTCTAATATTTCTTTCCTTCTATTTCTCATCCTCTAACTTCTTTCTAATAATGATTCGTATTTCTGTGCAATTTGGGTTGGACGTGTGGTGTATTTAATCAACTCAGATAGTACGGATTTGCGGGTCGTTACAGTTGGTATCAGAGCTTAGGTTGAGCGAATACCTAGGCTTTGGTGGAAATGTGCTCATTAGAGATAGGGTCAGTAGTACCCTAGAATGAGTTGAGTGTATATACGAGAGCGCGTATTTGTAAATTGATATAAAAACTATTTTATATTGTGTTGACTAGTTTGTTGAGTGGTTTATGAATTCTGATCGAATAGTGGGACACCACAAAGTCGATAGGAATTTCTAAACACTTGAACAGAAGATTGAACACGATATTGTTTTAAAGTGGGTAAATGAAATAATTTTACCCAAAATTCTATTTTTGATATAGAAAGAATAATTTTTAAAATTTTTAGAATATATGGATGTATTGGTTGTTATTATTACAATCAAATAAGATTATAACAAATAAAATGGTTATATAGGACCAAATAGAATTTGTATATGAATAAAATATACAAATGAGATGAATTAGAATTTAATTCAAACCAGAATTTGGAATTTTAATCCTGGGAATTTGGAAAATATTTTCAACGTATATTAAATAATATAGCTTTGTTTGTAAAGGATTTGGATAAATACCATCTTTGAATGGATTTTAGAAGTGATAAAGCACTGAACTCACTTCAGTGGCTAGGAAATAATTCTGATGATGACTGCAGCATCATCAGTGTTCATTTTCGAGTTTCTAAGTGATGAATTGCTACCTTAGAAAAGTTCTTGGTCGAAATTTGTTTTGAAAGAAAACAAGTAGTTTGAAAATTCAAATGTTTTGAATTTGAAATGGAAATATATATGTATATATATATGTGATTTCAGAAGGATTTGAAAGGAAAACCCAGGAATTTGAATTCTGAAGTTTGAATTTAACTTAAGCAAGTTAAATGGATCGAGATAAATAAATTAGTGAATCCAATTTGAATAAGATTGAATGGAATTTGAATTGGGTGTAAATCATTTAGATTAAATGTGTGAAAACCAAAAGTTTTGGTTGGAGCTAATTTGTTGAAATATAAAGAGGTGAGTTTCAACATAAAGGACTTTTGAAAAGTTAATGGATTTATAGTATTTTTCCTACCTTAGCAATTTCGAGGACGAAATTATTTTAAGGGGGGAAGAATGTAACGACCCGGATTTTTGACAGTTTATTTTAAAAAAATTAATTATGGTTTTAAATATATATTTGATAATATAAATAAATTTTGATATTGAGTATCGATTTAATAATCGAATATAATTTAATTTAGAATATATCGAATTATTATAATTCGAAATATAAATGAAATCGAAGTTAAAAAAAACTGAATCAAAACAATTCAGATGATAAATATAAATTCTATGAGAATATAATCGATAATAATAATAATAAATTAATATCGAGAAAGTGGTTAGTTCTAAATTTTAAATTTTTTTTTTATCAATTTAATATGGTTATTTTATATACGTTCAAATTAAATTGTATAATCTAGTTCGTTGAATTCAAAATAGCATTATACCATTTTAACGACAGTCGGTACGCTAAAATAGCGGTTCACGGTTTTTAATTGTGAACCCCGATTTATTAGATTGTGGATAGGATCGAAATCAAATCGGTATCTATTTAAATAAACTAAAAATCTCTTTATATCGAATCGTATTAAAATCGAAATCAAATCGATTTAAATAGTGTATGTACTTCGGTAGACAACTATTTAATTAGATGTACGGTTGGTTCCCCCTCCTCTTCAATATAAATAGCGACCATACCTTCTCACTCTTCTGTTCATTTTCGTTCCTAAGAGATTAACTCGTAAAATAAAATGGCCTGCGTTCTCTTATTCTCCAATCCAAAACAAAAGCCGCTACCCTCATTTCTTTCTGCAAATCGAATATGCCCGATCTTATATCCTCAATTGAAATCAAAAGGAAACCGTGACTTCCCCTTTTCTCGAATCAAATCCGTGATAATCCTCTGAGAGCTCGACTGCGAAATGGGTTCTAGTGGTCTTTATCGCGATTGTTGTAGATGTAGCGATGGATCTAGGGTCACGATAGGGTTCCCCCTAAACCTCGATTTGAGCGGCAAGTGTTTTCTGGGTTCGAAGCAGGGATAGCTCGCACATGATTTAAAAGGGGTTGTGATGAAACTGGTTGCGCGATTTAGGGCAACTCGAAGTCGTGAGCTTCGAGAGTAGGTCCGAGCACAGGTTCGAGATTTGGAGATGCGGATTTGTGATGTCATGATAGTGCGATGGTGGAGGATGAGGCTTGCGTGGAGGTCGATCTGGGACACAATGAACTGGAAGGTGACTGTCTTTTACTATAGCGTTCTCTACGGTGGATCGAGTCAGGCAGAAGGGTGATAAAGTGGTAGATGCATGAGTAAGGAGGTCTGGAGTTTGAACAAAATCCGAAATGGTGCATTGATTCTGGGATTTAGTGACCTGCGGTTTCCTCTGGAGTGAAATGGTTGAATGTGGTGAAGTCTGGATTTTTCGAAACAGGTTTTTGCTGAGAAGAGCATGAAGAAGATGCGTGAGGTCAGCACCGAAAGGAGAGTATATGTTGGGTTCGAAATCAAGGAGTTTTAAGGAGAAAATTTAAGGTAATTGTTTTGGTTTAAAAATAAATTCGTAATTACATTTAAATAGCTTAAAACAATGGATATAAATTATTCAATTTATACAACATCTGAACAAGCGGAATGGTCAATTAATCAGCAACTGCGGGGTACCTGATCGGAAATTGGAATAGAAATCAGAATGGATCGAATAAAAATCACTGTGAGTAAATCTCACTCACCTTTTATTTATAATTATTTTTATTTCGTTAAAAATAATTGTTGTTGCTCGTTTGGATTTTTCTGCTTGCTTTATATATATTAGTTATTTAGGCTATTATATATATATATATATATATATATATATATATATATTGGGTTGATTGATTGGTTGGATTCCCGCAGTCTCATTAGCGGATGCCCGCAGTTTCATAGCGGATGATTACCCTATACTCCCCACGCTATGATTAGTGGATGACCTTCTATACCACGATATTCTGCCACTGTAACAACCCGAAAATCTGGGCCAGTTTAAAATTTTTATTTTGGCAATTTTAGCGAATTTTGATTATTTAAAATGAATTATTTTAAATAATATCGACGAAAAATTTATTTTGAATAGAATTCGAACGTATATATTATACGCGTCGTCGTTAGAATATATAATTATAAATAGAATTGAAAATGGCGTGGTAGTTCGATAATTCGATTTCAAACTTCAATTGAATGTACCGGGTGCAAAACAATCCGGATTTTAGTGAAACCAAAAATAATGGGATCTAATTGTGAATATCTTTCCAACGAAACCGAAAAATCGAAATTTCCTAACGGGAATCAAAAGATATGTCCAGTTGAAATTTCTGAATAGTCGCTATGGAATTCAGGCCCTTAAAAATGGAAATTTTGCAAATGACCTCGGATTTCGACGAAACCAGTTTTGTTGGGTCCATGGTGTAAAGTTATGGCTAGGTTTCAAGTTTCATAATTTTCTGAATCAGTATGTGAGCGTGGCAAAGGAAAACGCGTTTGACAGGTTTCAGTTGATTTTAATCGACTGGAAATTGGCCATTTTTCAAATGGTCTCAGAATTCGACGAAACTAGTTTTGTTAGGACCGTATCGTCAATACGAAGCTAGAAAATATTTTTCGGGAATTTTTCTAGTTAGTATGTGACCCCGGTAATTTGAAATGTACGTTTAAAATTCAATATAGCGATTTAAATGTAAATTCAACGGAAACTGATCGAAACAGTCGAATCAGCCTACGATACATATCCCATTGTGTTCGGAATGGGGGTAAAACGCTATAGACGACAGTCGTTTGGTTTGATTTGAAGTTCGTGTTGATTTGAAGATTTAAAACAAGTTAAAGGGTAAATAAATAATATTAAAATATTATAAACCCCCCCCCACCTCTATCTTCCCTCCCTCATTTGACTCGGTCAAATAACGAAAAAAAAAACCCTAATTAACTAAATCGCTCATCGCGATTATCACCGCCCCGCCACGCCGCGCGATGGCGCCGCCCACCATCGACGTCCCCGCTCTCCCGTCCCCTCCACCATCTTCTGCTTCGATCGAAGAAGGCGGCGAGCATCACACCACCAAAACCGCGAGCGCCAATCGACCCCGTAGCCCCATCGCGACCCAGCGCCTCCACCCGCCTCCTCCACCCTGGCGCGCGACACCAGCTAGCCCCCGACGCCGGTGATCCCTCCTCCTCCCCTCCTGACGTTGAGCGGTGAGTTTTCCCCCTTTTTAATATATAAATTACTTTTTTTTTATAAAAAAACATATATTTAAAATCAGTTTATATAAAAATAAAATTTGCTTTGTATATATTTAAAATCAGTTTATATAAAAATAAAATTTGCTTTGTATATATTTAAAATCAGTTTATATAAAAATAAAATTTGCTTTGTATATATTTCAAATCAGTTTATATAAATAAAATTTGCTTTGTATATAAAATAAAATTGGCTTTGTAAATAAAATTTGCTTTGTTTTTTAAAATATAAAATAGAATGTTGATTTTGAAAAATATAAAGTGGAATGTTGTTTTGGAATATATATATCGCATTGTTTTGAAAAGAGAAAATATACATATGTTTTGAAAGGAAAAATATACTTTGTTTAGAAAAAGGAAATTATATTTTGTTTTAGATAACAAAATATAATGATAAGATTTTTATATATTGAACTTCGAATTAAAAATATAATGATAAGATTTTTATATATTGAACTTCGAATTAAAAATATGGTTTTTATATATTGAATAGCTAAGTAGAAATACGATTTTTATATATTGAATAGCAAAATAAAAATTCGATTTTTATATATTGAATAGCAAAGTAAAAATTCGATTTTTACATATGTAGAGAATACGGGCAACGAAGATGACAATGGGCGAGAATGGCGAAGATTTCTATCAAAGAAGAGTCAAGATAATTGGATAGCTATTTGTGAGAATTTCTCACCTTTCAATTTCTTTTCTAGTAATATATATATACTAGGATGCAGACGGTGCTTAGTAGCACCCGACACAATCGTCCACAGACCATGGACTTGTTTGTTTGGTTGCATAGATATAGTAATGATTTGATTTGAAATTGAATTGTTGGGTGAAATAAATTGATTTGATTGATGTGTGAATGGCGTGGGCCTTCACTAGACCGGGGATAAGGCTAGGCCTCGTCCCGTTTCTAGTATCGTGCCGTTATGCCGCCGAAATTTTCTAAAATATGTTAGAAAAATAACAATATCATTTTATAAAATAAAAATGAATTGAATAGAAATTCATATGTTGGAATAAAATGATTTTTCGTTAAAAATATAATTTTTGACGTGAATGTGAATAAATAAATATTCATTTACAAACCTGACGGTTTGTTTATGTACACCTATTTGAAGGACATTTATTGGGACGATAAATTTTACACATCGCCCAACTGCACAAATAAAATCTGTATTTGATTGTTTGAAACCCCACACGGGTATTGGGATGATATTTGACGTACACTAATCCCAATAATTAGTTGTATGTCGATCGATTGATTGACAGGCTGCTATAAGCGTTGAATATTTAGATTCGATGCTTATACAATGTAGAATGCACTTTGGATGATGGTTGATTATTCATCGTTGTTATTGTATACATGTGTTGTAGAAAACCCATATAATCAACATTGTATGGTAATTGATTGGGCCTCATTCCAGTTTCGAAATAGAAATAGTTGAATTAGAAATATTTGAAATAGAATATTTGAAAATCGAAATATATGAAGCCGCGTTGATAGATTGACGCCATTTTGACGTGAACGATATTTATATCGATTTTATTCATTTTTTAATGAATATCGAAAGTGATTTCAAAATCTAATACTTTGAAAAGAATTGGAATTCGAATTATATTCAAAGTGAATTGAAATTCGAATTAAACCGAATTGATTTGAAATTTGAAATACAATGAAATGATTTGAAATTCGAATAGGAACGAATTCGAATTGAATTAGAATAGAAATGAATTGAATTGAAAATGATTTCGAAATGAATTGAATTGAAAACGATTTCGAAATGAATTGAATTGAAAACGATTTCGAAATGAATTGAATTGAAAACGATTTCGAAATGAATTGAATTGAAAACGATTTCGAAATGAATTGAATTGAAAACGATTTCGAAATGAATTGAATTGAAAACGATTTCGAAATGAATTGAATTGAAAACGATTTCGAAATGAATTGAATTGAAAACGATTTCGAAATGAATTGAAAACGAATTCAAATTGAATTGAAAGCGAATTGAAATGAATTCAAATTGAATTGAAATTTGAATTGAATAGAAATGAATTTTAAAACGAATTTATAAAGAAGAATTCAATTTTGATTTGAATTGAAATGGAAGTTGAAATTGCTTTTGAAACGAATTTTAAAACTATTTATATAATTCGTTTTAAATAGAAATCGACGAAATATATATTATACATATTATATATATAATATAATGGCCTGAATAGAACGCGCCGCGCCGCGGTAGTTCATGGATTTCGACCATTCATTTCAAACGGACATTACGGGAGATCCGACCGTCGGATTCTCCTAAAACCGGAACCGTTGGGTTCGTATCGAAAAGAGCTTTCTGATGAATGTGATAAATTAGAAATCTAACGGTTGGATTTGGAATTATGTCCAAATCAAATTTGAAAAAGGTCGCTGTAAGTGCAGTTCGATGGCCATTGATGGAAATCGACTATACGGGCCTTGATAAAATTATTAAAAATAGTAATAATTTGTGTAAAATCATAAGAAATGATTTAGAAAGGATTGGGATGAAAAACTCCATATTTGAAAGGATAAAAATAGATTTTTATCGAAATGAACTAGTTTTGAACTAGAATTATAATTCTATTTATTTTTAAATAAATAAATTGAATTTGAAAAGGGTTTTGAAAATAACCAAAATTTCCAATGATTGCATTGGAGTGGATTTGAATCGAAATTGTCTTCGGAATATTTCGATGATTGGAATTCGGGATTATACGGATGTTGTTATGGAAATTTGAAAGATATATATTTATATCGTTATTTCCAATACGACATTTGTTAATCGTAGAATTTGATATTGAATATAAGCCGATATATTTTCTATCCAGAGCCTTATATTGAATATCAAATGTGATTTGGGTTTGTCGTGAATGGTGTCTTCACTAACACTATTCTTGAACCCAGTTGAGAAAAGATTAAATCTTTTTGTTTAGATTTAACGAAGTGTACCAATTAAACAATATTTAATTGGAATTGAATTGGTATTGATTTTTGGGTTTATCGTGAACAGTGTTTTAAATAACACTTGTTCTTTAACCCGATAATTAATGGAATGTGATTTTGGGTTTATCGTGAACCGTGTTTTAAATGACACTGATTCTTTAACCCAGTTAAAGATTAAAACTAAGTGGAGTTTTAATGAATCTTTAAATAGATTGAAAAGATCGAGAATGGAGTATCACCAGTTTTGCTCCAGGCGATGGTTAAATCTTTAATTAGATTTGAACGTGAAATGGTAATTGAACTTACCGATAACACTGTGGTGTTAGATATGAAGTATTACCAGTTTTACTTCATGGGATGAATAGGTTGGGATTGGGAAATAAAATAAATGATTACTTCGGTGTGGTTCGCTAATCCCGACTAGTTTGAATCGATATTCAAAGGAGATTAAAGAATAAATTTAAAGAATTTATCTTGGATAAAATTAATGGGAACTTTTCCCAAAGTATAGGAATATTTGAATAAAAGAATATTCTGAATTGGAATGAGGCGTATGTTATGTTTGTGTAACACTTTTATAATATATACGCGAGTTATTCCGAAAGACCGGGTTTATCCCATTCTGAATAACTGATTCGACGTGGTGTCGAAGATGAAGACGGTGGTCGAAGACCGGAAGTCTTCACGTCGTTTGGGTGATTACTGATGGTCTTGATTGGGCTGTACACCCAAGAAGATGGAAACAGTTGGTGATCGTCCAGACGTACTTGGAGATCGATGGATATGCGGGGACTAGGTGCCTTCGGTTTCGTTCAGACCCAGAACGGACTTGTAAATGGACTGTGTGTCTGACATTGGATTTTAGTCTGTGTGATTGATCTCTATTAAATATATATCTGTTTGGCGGCAGAGAATTTATTCTCTTGCTTAACGCCCTTCTCTGAGACGTACGAGCTCAGGGGTTATATATTGATGGATATCAAACGCATGGAGTGAATTGCCTGTGTGGCATGCCTAAGTGGCAATTGATCGAGGCTTATGTTGAAAAGCAAAGTCTTGTGGTGATGATCAAAGCACGGCCTTTGTGGCGTAGCTTTGTGTAACGTTTACTTCGCGAGCTTCACACCCGGTATGAACCAAAAACGGGAGACGGACCTCAGGGAGGACTTGCGTTTCTTTCTAGCTAGAAGTGGCGTCAGTGGTTTTACATGCCCTGACGAGTTTGACTTATGTGGTTGTTGCTGTTGCGAGGCGCCTCGGTTATATCGGTTTCGGCCGATGCATTCTGGTCGGCAGACGGACCAGACTTACACCCCATAGGGTGGGGAAACGTAGTGTTCAGGCATAATAATCCACATCGGTGGACCGGCCCTGTCGCTCCATGGGGCAGTTGCGGCTGTTCCTGAGGCTCGGGCTAGACAGTCTCGAATCGGTTGAGGACTATCTTTTGCCTCGGTTCATAGACGGAAATCCAATTTCCCAATACGTGACATTTGCGGTTTTATTTGTAGAGCCTAGTATGGCGACATAGTGGGATGGGGCGCTCATGCCGCCTATGATTGATACTTATGATTTGAAGTTGTTTTATACACTATGCACTTATAATAGTATCAAACGATTTGTTTTAACTGTATCAAGCATTCTTTGGCTGTTATAAGGGAAAACCCTATCCTCGGCTGCGTTGCATTGTGTGATGGGACCTGGGTCTTATAACAGCTTCATTTTTCTTTATTTAGCATTGCGCTGTTTGTTTTATGCACTGGTATTCTTGGGAGGAAACCCGTTCCGTGTTATACGGCGTGGTCCCTTGATTTACCTAATGATTTAAAATAAAGATTAATAACTGTTTTAGTTCTCACACCAGTCACATGACTGACCTGGAGTTTATTGTTTTAACCTAAACTCTGGGTGCCCTTATTTTGACACGGGCAGCTAGTAGTTTTGGTTTTTGCAGATTTATATTCACAGGATCCTGGTTTACAGCTGGAACGATATCCGGAAATTTTTGTATCCGTATATCTCCTTCTAGTTGTGTATTGTATTATTTTCCGCTGCGATGTATTTAAATGTAATTTAAATCTCTGATATTTCTGTGTAATATTCATTTATACTCTGTATATTCTTGTAATCTGATGCATTGTTGTAATATACAATGAAATGTTCTTTTATATGCGTTCTGTTTTGTCGTGTTCTCAACGATAGGGCGTTTCGAACGGTCTGGGTCGGTTTAGCGACTGGTTCGGACCGAGCGAAATTCCTTGCCGTAACAATTGGTATCAGAGCTTTGGTTTACAAAGCAGAGAACAAGGCACATTAGAACCATATGAAAGAATTCATCAGATATTGGGTTAGTAATATCCAATTAGAATGACTCGTTAGAGATAGGATCAGTAGTATCCTAGAACGAGCGTGAAGAGTATATTTTTGAAAATGAAAACAAATTTTGTTTTGAAAATCTAAATCAATTATTCGTATTTGATTATTTATTTGTATTGATTTGGACAGTCCAGTATATAAAGATTTTGCATATGCGCCTTGCAAACGTATATTCGAAGTTTTAATATGCTGGATAGATATAGAACCACACTCTAGTCACCCGGGGATGATCCTGATGATGGTGCATCATCATCAGCATCTATATTCGAGTGTCGAAGGTGTGATATCTATATATTTCCATTAGACTGGTGTGAGAACCAAAATTAGATAGGGCCTATTGTTGTGATTTGGCATCAAAAATCTGATTTTTTGTATATGTATCAAAGTTATGAATTTCAAAAGCTAATCAACTAATTGATTGATGTTTGTGTTGTTAGTTTATTTGTTTGCTAGTTTTAGCCATTAAGCCTAATTGAATCACATATTGAATTATATTGGGAATTGGTCGCGTTTGCTTGCATATACTTGTACTTACATTGAACAGGTCATAGCAAGGAGGCTAGAACAGAGAATAAAATTTGTTTGCCCGACAAATAGGTACATGTTTAATACATAATTTACTATTTTGTTTGGGTGATGATGATTTTATGAGCCTATTGGCTAGCCGCTTGGCTTTTTATTTTTCTTTTTGAGATCTGAAGGACCGGGGAAGCTATTTGAAATTCCCCGATGCTCCCATTGCAGGGGAGGTTATGGCGAAATTTTTCAAAAATTTAGGGTGTTAGCCAAATTTTTGAAATTTTGAAAATTCTCAGAAACTAAAGAGTTGGAGAATGGAAGCCAGATCGAACGTAGAGTTGATTAATCAAACCACTTTCGACTTTGTTCCTTTTCGGGGACGAAAAGTTTTAAGTGGGGGAGATTGTAACAACCCGAAAATCTGGGCCAGTTTAAAATTTTTATTTTGGCAATTTTAGCGAATTTTGATTATTTAAAATGAATTATTTTAAATAATATCGACGAAAAATTTATTTTGAATAGAATTCGAACGTATATATTATACGCGTCGTCGTTAGAATATATAATTATAAATAGAATTGAAAATGGCGCGGTAGTTCGATAATTCGATTTCAAACTTCAATTGAATGTACCGGGTGCAAAACAATCCGGATTTTAGTGAAACCAAAAATAATGGGATCTAATTGTGAATATCTTTCCAACGAATCCGAAAAATCGAAATTTCCTAACGGGAATAAAAAGATATGTCCAGTTGAAATTTCTGAATAGTCGCTATGGAATTCAGGCCCTTAAAAATGGAAATTTTGCAAATGACCTCGGATTTCGACGAAACCAGTTTTGTTGGGTCCGTGGTGTAAAGTTATGACTAGGTTTCAGGTTTCATAATTTTCTGAATCAGTATGTGAGCGTGGCAAAGGAAAACGCGTTTGACAGGTTTCAGTTGATTTTAATCGTCTGGAAATTGGCCATTTTTCAAATGGTCTCAGAATTCGACGAAACTAGTTTTGTTAGGACCGTATCATCAATACGAAGCTAGAAAATATTTTTCGGGAATTTTTCTAGTTAGTATGTGACCCCGGTAATTTGAAATGTACGTTTAAAATTCAATATAGAGATTTAAATGTAAATTCAACGAAAACTGATCGAAACAGTCGAATCAGCCTACGATACATATCCCATTGTGTTCGGAATGGGGGTAAAACGCTATAGACGACAGTAGTTTGGTTTGATTTGAAGTTCGTGTTGATTTGAAGATTTAAAACAAGTTAAAGGGTAAATAAATAATATTAAAATATTATAAACCCCCCCCCCCCACCTCTATCTTCCCTCCCTCATTTGACTCGGTCAAATAACGAAAAAAAAAACCCTAATTAACTAAATCGCTCATCGCGATTATCACCGCCCCGCCACGCCGCGCGATGGCGCCGCCCACCATCGACATCCCCGCTCTCCCGTCCCCTCCACCATCTTCTGCTTCGATCGAAGAAGGCGGCGAGCATCACACCACCAAAACCGCGAGCGCCAATCGACCCCGTAGCCCCATCGCGACCCAACGCCTCCACCCGCCTCCTCCACCCTGGCGCGCGACACCAGCTAGCCCCCGACGCCGGCGATCCCTCCTCCTCCCCTCCTGACGTTGAGCGGTGAGTTTTCCCCCTTTTTAATATATAAATTACTTTTTTTTATAAAAAAAACATATATTTAAAATCAGTTTATATAAAAATAAAATTTGCTTTGTATATATTTAAAATCAGTTTATATAAAAATAAAATTTGCTTTGTATATATTTAAAATCAGTTTATATAAAAATAAAATTTGCTTTGTATATATTTCAAATCAGTTTATATAAATAAAATTTGCTTTGTATATAAAATAAAATTGGCTTTGTAAATAAAATTTGCTTTGTTTTTGAAAATATAAAATAGAATGTTGATTTTGAAAAATATAAAGTGGAATGTTGTTTTGGAATATATATATCGCATTGTTTTGAAAAGAGAAAATATACATATGTTTTGAAAGGAAAAATATACTTTGTTTAGAAAAAGGAAATTATATTTTGTTTTAGATAACAAAATATAATTATAAGATTTTTATATATTGAACTTCGAATTAAAAATATAATGATAAGATTTTTATATATTGAACTTCGAATTAAAAATATGGTTTTTATATATTGAATAGCTAAGTAGAAATACGATTTTTATATATTGAATAGCAAAATAAAAATTCGATTTTTATATATTGAATAGCAAAGTAAAAATTCGATTTTTACATATGTAGAGAATACGGGCAACGAAGATGACAATGGGCGAGAATGGCGAAGATTTCTATCAAAGAAGAGTCAAGATAATTGGATAGCTATTTGTGAGAATTTCTCACCTTTCAATTTCTTTTCTAGTAATATATATATACTAGGATGCAGACGGTGCTTAGTAGCACCCGACACAATCGTCCACAGACCATTGACTTGTTTGTTTGGTTGCATAGATATAGTGATGATTTGATTTGAAATTGAATTGTTGGGTGAAATAAATTGATTTGATTGATGTGTGAATGGCGCGGGCCTTCACTAGACCGGGGATAAGGCTAGGCCTCGTCCCGTTTCTAGTATCGTGCCGTTATGCCGCCGAAATTTTCTAAAATATGTTAGAAAAATAACAATATCATTTTATAAAATAAAAATGAATTGAATAGAAATTCATATGTTGGAATAAAATGTTTTGTCGTTAAAAATATAATTTTTGACGTGAATGTGAATAAATAAATATTCATTTACAAACCTGACGGTTTGTTTATGTACACCTATTTGAAGGACATTTATTGGGACGATAAATTTTACACATCGCCCAACTTTACAAATAAAATCTGTATTTGATTGTTTGAAACCCCATACGGGTATTGGGATGATATTTGACGTACACTAATCCCAATAATTAGTTGTATGTCGATCGATTGATTGACAGGCTGCTATAAGCGTTGAATATTTAGATTCGATGCTTATACAGTGTAGAATGCACTTTGGATGATGGTTGATTATTCATCGTTGTTATTGTATACATGTGTTGTAGAAAACCCATATAATCAACATTGTATGGTAATTGATTGGGCCTCATTCCAGTTTCGAAATAGAAATATTTGAATTAGAAATATTTGAAATAGAATATTTGAAAATCGAAATATATGAAGCCGCGTTGATAGATTGACGCCATTTTGACGTGAACGATATTTATATCGATTTTATTCATTTTTTAATGAATATCGAAAGTGATTTCAAAATCTAATACTTTGAAAAGAATTGGAATTCGAATTATATTTAAAGTGAATTGAAATTCGAATTAAACCGAATTGATTTGAAATTTGAAATACACTGAAATGATTTGAAATTCGAATAGGAACGAATTCGAATTGAATTAGAATAGAAATGAATTGAATTGAAAACGATTTCGAAATGAATTGAATTGAAAACGATTTCGAAATGAATTGAATTGAAAACGATTTCGAAATGAATTGAATTGAAAACGATTTCGAAATGAATTGAATTGAAAACGATTTCGAAATGAATTGAATTGAAAACGATTTCGAAATGAATTGAATTGAAAACGATTTCGAAATGAATTAAATTGAAAACGATTTCGAAATGAATTGAATTGAAAACGATTTCGAAATGAATTGAAAACGAATTCAAATTGAATTGAAAGCGAATTCAAATTGAATTGAAAGCGAATTGAAATGAATTCAAATTGAATTGAAATTTGAATTGAATAGAAATGAATTTTAAAACGAATTTATAAAGAAGAATTCAATTTTGATTTGAATTGAAATGGAAGTTGAAATTGCTTTTGAAACGAATTTTAAAACTATTTATATAATTCGTTTTAAATAGAAATCGACGAAATATATATTATATATATTATATATATAATATAATGGCCTGAATAGAACGCGCCGCGCCGCGGTAGTTCGTGAATTTCGACCATTCATTTCAAACGGACATTACGGGAGATCCGACCGTCGGATTCTCCTAAAACCGGAACCGTTGGGTTCGTATCGAAAAGAGCTTTCTGACGAATGTGATAAATTAGAAATCTAACGGTTGGATTTGGAATTATGTCCAAATCAAATTTGAAAAAGGTCGCTATAAGTGCAGTTCGATGGCCATTGATGGAAATCGACTATACGGGCCTTGATAAAATTATTAAAAATAGTAATAATTTGTGTAAAATCATAAGAAATGATTTAGAAAGGATTGGGATGAAAAACTCCATATTTGAAAGGATAAAAATAGATTTTTATCGAAATGAACTAGTTTTGAACTAGAATTATAATTCTATTTATTTTTATATAAATAAATTGAATTTGAAAAGGGTTTTGAAAATAACCAAAATTTCCAATGATTGCATTGGAGTGGATTTGAATCGAAATTGTCTTCGGAATATTTCGATGATTGGAATTCGGGATTATACGGATGTTGTTATGGAAATTTGAAAGATATATATTTATATCGTTATTTCCAATACGACATTTGTTAATCGTAGAATTTGATATTGAATATAAGCCGATATATTTTCTATCCAGAGCCTTATATTGAATATCAAATGTGATTTGGGTTTGTCGTGAATGGTGTCTTCACTAACACTGTTCTTGAACCCAGTTGAGAAAAGATTAAATCTTTTTGTTTAGATTTAACGAAGTGTACCAATTAAACAATATTTAATTGGAATTGAATTGGTATTGATTTTTGGGTTTATCGTGAACAGTGTTTTAAATAACGCTTGTTCTTTAACCCGATAATTAATGGAATGTGATTTTGGGTTTATCGTGAACCGTGTTTTAAATGACACTAATTCTTTAACCCAGTTAAAGATTAAAACTAAGTGGAGTTTTAATGAATCTTTAAATAGATTGAAAAGATCGAGAATGGAGTATCACCAGTTTTGCTCCAGGCGATGGTTAAATCTTTAATTAGATTTGAACGTGAAATGGTAATTGAACTTACCGATAACACTGTGGTGTTAGATATGAATTATTACCAGTTTTACTTCATGGGATGAATAGGTTGGGATTGGGAAATAAAATAAATGATTACTTCGGTGTGGTTCGCTAATCCCGACTAGTTTGAATCGATATTCAAAGGAGATTAAAGAATAAATTTAAAGAATTTATCTTGGATAAAATTAATGGGAACTTTTCCCAAAGTATAGGAATATTTGAATAAAAGAATATTCTAAATTGGAATGAGGCGTATGTTGTGTTTGTGTAACACTTTTATAATATATACGCGAGTTATTCAGAAAGACCGGGTTTATCCCATTCTGAATAACTGATTCGACGTGGTGTCGAAGATGAAGACGGTGGTCGAAGACCGGAAGTCTTCACGTCATTTGGGTGATTACTGATGGTCTTGATTGGGCTGTACACCCAAGAAGATGGAAACAGTTGGTGATCGTCCAGACGTAATTGGAGATCGATGGATATGCGGGGACTAGGTGCCTCCGGTTTCGTTCAGACCCAGAACGGACTTGTAAATGGACTGTGTGTCTGACATTGGATTTTAGTCTGTGTGATTGATCTCTATTAAATATATATCAGTTTGGCGGCAGAGAATTTATTCTCTTGCTTAACGCCCTTCTCTGAGACGTACGAGCTCAGGGGTTATATATTGATGGATATCAAACGCATGGAGTGAATTGCCTGTGTGGCATGCCTAAGTGGCAATTGATCGAGGCTTCTGTTGAAAAGCAAAGTCTTGTGGTGATGATCAAAGCACGGCCTTTGTGGCGTAGCTTTGTGTAACGTTTACTTCGCGAGCTTCACACCTGGTATGAACCAAAAACGGGAGACGGACCTCAGGGAGGACTTGCGTTTCTTTCTAGCTAGAAGTGGCGTCAGTGGTTTTACACGCCCTGACGAGTTTGACTTATGTGGTTGTTGCTGTTGCGAGGCGCCTCGGTTATATCGGTTTCGGCCGATGCATTCTGGTCGGCAGACGGACCAGACTTACACCCCATAGGGTGGGGAAACGTAGTGTTCAGGCATAATAATCCACATCGGTGGACCGGCCCTGTCGCTCCATGGGGCAGTTGCGGCTGTTCCTGAGGCTCGGGCTAGACAGTCTCAAATCGGTTGAGGACTATCTTTTGCCTCGGTTCATAGACGGAAATCCAATTTCCCAATACGTGACATTTGCGGTTTTATTTGTAGAGCCTAGTATGGCGACATAGTGGGATGGGGCGCTCATGCCGCCTATGATTGATACTTATGATTTGAAGTTGTTTTATACACTATGCACTTATAATAGTATCAAACAATTTGTTTTAACCGTATCAAGCATTCTTTGGCTGTTATAAGGGAAAACCCTATCCTCGGCTGCGTTGCATTGTGTGATGGGACCTGGGTCTTATAACAGCTTCATTTTTCTTTATTTAGCATTGCGCTGTTTGTTTTATGCACTGGTATTCTTGGGAGGAAACTCGTTCCGTGTTATACGGCGTGGTCCCTTGACTTACCTAATGATTTAAAATAAAGATTAATAACTGTTTTAGTTCTCACACCAGTCACATGACTGACCTGGAGTTTATTGTTTTAACCTAAACTCTGGGTGCCCTTATTTTGACACGGGCAGCTAGTAGTTTTGGTTTTTGCAGATTTATATTCACAGGATCCTGGTTTACAGCTGGAACGATATCCGGAAAGCTTTGTATCTGTATATCTCCTTCTAGTTGTGTATTGTATTATTTTCCGCTGCGATGTATTTAAATGTAATTTAAATCTCTGATATTTCTGTGTAATATTCATTTATACTCTGTATATTCTTGTAATCTGATGCATTGTTGTAATATACAATGAAATGTTCTTTTATATGCGTTCTGTTTTGTCGTGTTCTCAACGATAGGGCGTTTCGAACGGTCTGGGTCGGTTTAGCGACTGGTTCGGACCGAGCGAAATTCCTTCTCGTCACAGCCACGAAGCATAATGGGTATTATTTATGTGCTAACATCTGTGGATGCAGGTAAACAGGTTGGAGGAATCCAACTGGATTCCTCAAAAATATATTATATGTTTGTTTGTCGGTTTCATATATATTCTCATATATGATGTGTTAAAAATCCCGTGATTGATAACTGATTGTTTTGGGGTGTTTAAATATCACTGGGGCTCGAATATTGATTTATAAAAATATCGGAAAAGGATTTATAAACTTTATTTATAAGTTTATAATGTGAAAATTTAAGGGAAGTTATAAACGTTGTTTATAAATTAAATAATACAAATAGAATTTGAATATGAGAAATTAGAATGAAATTTGAATATTTGAATTGAAACGAATTAAAATAAAATTTGAATTCAAAGGAATTCAAATAAAGAAAATTCAAATAGAGATTTTGATATAAAATTTGAATAAAGAAATTCAAATAGAGATTTGAATGTAGAATTTCAAAATAGAATTTGAAATAAACTTTGAAAATAGGATTTTCGAAGTAGAATTGGAAATAAAATTTCAAAATAGGATTTCAAAATAGGAAATCCAAGTGGTTTTGAAATGGAATTTGAATTCAAGGGAATTCAAATGGATTTGAGTGAAGAAATTCAAATGGGATTTAAATAATGGGTTTTAAATAAAGAGGATTCAAATATAAGAATTTAAATAGAATTTGAATGGAGTTTAAATATAAGAATTTAAATAAAACTCAAATGGAGTTTAAATATGGAATTCAAATAGAATCCAAAAAGAATTTGAATAAGAGGAATTCAAAGAGAATTAAAAGGTGGTATTTGAAATTCAAATAGTATTAGAATGGAGTTTTGGATATTTGAATTTAAAATAGAAATTCAAAATGGAGTTTGATTATTTAAATTCAAGTATGAATTTCAAATATAACAATTCAAAAGGGAGTTGATTATAGAAATTAATGTGGTATTTAAATTCAAGGAGATTAAAATGCGGTATTTGAAATCAAGGAAATAAAATATGGTATGTGAATTCAAGAGAATTAAATTTGAATATTAGAATTCAAATGGAGATGGAAAATGAAATTTGAATATAGGAGATTCAAATTGAATTCAAATAGAATTTAAACTATGGGATTTGAATATGGAATTCAATTGGAATTTAAACTATGGACTTGAATATATTAATATATATCAGAATGGAGTTGAATTTCATTCAAACGAAGTTTAAACATATATATATATATTAATATAATTAAAACGAGCTCGTCGCAGCGCTGCAGTTCGTAAATCGGCGTTTCGAACTTCAATTAAGTATACAGGACTCAATTGAAGTCGGAATTCTGTGAAATAAGAAACGTCAGGACCCATTTGATAATAGTTTTCTAATGGAAGAGAAAAATCTGAATTTCGTCGTATGGATTTTGAGTTATGTCAAAATAAAATTTTCAGAAAAATAGCGCCAGAATCCTTTATAAACCATAAGGGTTTATTTAAGGAAATAAAAGGGATTTTTAAAGAAATAAAAATCCGGAATCTCATTTGATGAATCCAGACTAGAGATACAAAATAAATATGAACTCTAGTGAAGTAAGTGAACTGATTTGTGAAACAAAAAAATCAGATTTTTAGTTGTTGACTTGAACTAACTAAATTGAAGAAGAATTGGTTAATGGAAATCGAAATGGAAATTGGACTTTGAATCAGAAAAGGGGGATTGTAAATTCATACTCAAAAATCAAATATGAACTTGAATTAGAAATGACATTCGATTGTTGTATAAACAAATTAATATATATTTGAACGTGATATGTTCAAACAACAAGTGAAATGTGTTAAGGAGCTAATTAAAGAATAAATGGGCGAAACTGAATTCAAACAATTGGATTGAGTTGAATTGAATTGCAAAACAGGTGAATAGGTGTAAGCAGGGTTGATATGAAGTATATGAAGTTTATAAATATAGCGCTCGACAATAAGGTACATGTTTAATTCATTTATGGGTTTTATGCGCCGTATCGGCAAGCCGCTTGGCTTTTTCTTTTTCTTTTCGAGATAAGAAGGACCGGGAAGGCTATTTGCAATTTCCCGATGCTCCCGGTGTAGGGGAGGTTATGGCGAATTTTTCCTGAAATTTAAGAAGTTAGAATATTTTTAAGAAAATTTGATAATTAGAATCAGTGTATCGATATATATAGAATTCAATAAGGAAATGAACTTAAAAATAAAACAGTATAAACAAAATGGGAAATATATATACATTTTAGAAATGGAAAATTTGTTTAATATGGTATTGATTATTCGAGTAGCGGTCTGGTCTGTTTTGAAGTTAATAATATTTTCAGTCAAGGTCTGAGAGGTAATTATACCCCAACTTGATGGATTATTATTATTGGCTGATAAATGGCAAGACTCGGTCTCGAAAATCAATGTTTAAAGAGATTCAGTTGAAGGAAGTATTTTGGGTTGTTGTGACGATGTTTTACACAGCATTCGTTTTAACCCAAGTGGTGAAATTTTGGAAGTATAAGAGTAAATATTTCCTGAATATAATTGAAGTAGTTGGGAAAGAGATAGGTGATTGAAACTGTTTTCAATTTCAAATAGAATATATTTTCTAAGTGCAGAAAATAAAAGAAGGCGATGCATGGAAATGTTTTCCAAATAACGTATAAGACCAATAGGGTTATTGAAAATATTTGGTTAACAAATATTGATAAAGAACCGGAGAAGAGATTTAATTGATGAAATATTAATTAAAGAGCCCAGTGATTTGTTTGATATGTTTGGATGAACACTTGTTTTTATTCGATAGTTAAATCACAGACTATCGAAGTTTTGACCATCGTTGTCAATATGGAGAGACCGGTTGGATTATTATCCGAAGAACCACTCCGTATCGGCATAAGCGTTGCGAACCAAGTATGCTGAATATATATTGAAGACGGAGTAAAGTGCAAGGACTTTTTTTCTATTAAATAGAAATAGTGCTTTCGGTTTCGTTCAATCCCAGAACGAACGTAAATGGACGAATGTCTGACAGAGTATTTCCAATGATCAAATGTGTTGGTCTGTATAAATATATATGGTTGCAACGGATTTATTCCCTTAGCATAACATCCAGAATATTCGTGCAAACTCAACCAGTGATTAACGGATCTGACAATGTGGCATTCAAAGTGATTGTGCTATCAATGAATGGTAAGTAATCGTAGCTTCAGGCCTCAACAACCGGGACAGGACAAAAATCGGGCAGGCAGCATGGCTATGTGGGTCGCACCCATTAGGATGTATAATCACCTATCTAGAGGTTCATTTAATTTCTTATTCTATTCGATGTTGTCCCAGTCGGGAGGCGATTGCTGATCCCAACCGTTGGTAATATACATTCGATACACTCAAGCGAAATGAGTGGTCGGTCATGTGTGGGCCGGGTTACAAGATGTTCTTGTTGAACCCAGTGTATTCCTCTCTAGAGATACACTAGAGGAAGGTGGTCCCATACCTTGTCATGCTGGAAATCCAATCTCCAATAAGCGCCATGCGGTTTTTGATTTTATACTATGTATGTGGAGCGTGAGATGCAAGCGTTCTGCTATTTGGTTATTTATTTGATGTAGGCATTACTATAATATCACTGGATTTTCGTATTAAAGTGTTTTGGGTTATAGTAAGGTAAAAACCGTCCGTGTTTATGTGTGGGCTGGTCTTACTATTACCTTTTCTTTTGAAAGGATTTTTAAAGTTAAACAAGTGGTTGGAGTTTACTCACACCAGTCCCATGACTGACCCAGAGTTTATTTTGTTTTGTTTTTCCCTAAACTCTTGGGTGCCCAAATTTGTACGGGCAGTCAAGTAGTTCAGGTGTTTACAGATACCATTGGAGGAGCTTGGAGCAGGAGGCTTCAGCGTTAGTTACCTAGTGTTATTTTCCGCTGTATTGTAAGTGTTGAACCCTGATACTGAATGTACGTGTATACAGAAATTTTGTATTACAAAAGTATATGATATATTATATTTTATTCATTCCGCTGTGAGGTTCATGTTTTACCCTGATGTTGTGTATTCTTCTTCTTCTATTCTAATATTTCTTTCCTTCTATTTCTCATCCTCTAACTTCTTTCTAATAATGATTCGTATTTCTGTGCAATTTGGGTTGGACGTGTGGTGTATTTAATCAACTCAGATAGTACGGATTTGCGGGTCGTTACAGTGATATACATTCGATACACTCAAGCCAAATGAGTGGTCGGTCATGTGTGGCTGAGTTGCAAGATGTTCTTGTTGAACTCGGTGTATTCTCCTCTAGAGATATACCAGCGGAATGTGGTTCCATACCTTGTCATAGTTGGAAATCAAATACCCAATACGTGCTTGCGGTTTTGATTGTATATATATGTGGATCGTGAGATGCAAACGTTGCACTAGATTGTTATTTACTTGATTTAGACACTATATTAATATCAAAGGAGTTTTGATATAAAGATTATCATTCCTGTCAAAAGGGATTTTGAAAGTTAAATCAAGTGTTTGGATTTTCATAAGGGAAAAACCCGTTCCGTGTTATACGACGTGGTCTTATGAGATATCAATTAGTTTCTGAAGCTGTTTTAAACTGTTTACTCATACCAGTCCCATGACTGACCCGGAGTTTATTTGTTTTGTTCTACCTAAACTCTTGGGTGCCTAAATTTGTACGGGAAGTCATGTAGTTCAGGATTTTTCAGATATATCTAAAGGAGCTTGGAGCAGGAGGCTTCATCGTTATCTAGTTATAGTGTTGTTCCGTTGTGTTGTAAGTGTTGTACTCTGATAAGTATATGTTATATAGTTGAGCTTTTGTATTTCAAAGATATGATATATTATATTTTGTTCCGCTGCGATGTGAGATTCTGTGTTGTTGTTTCTGTTCTTTATCTATCTTCTTCTTCTAAGAAAAATATGTTTTGTATTTTCGTGATATTGGGTTGGACGTATGATGTATATAGTCAACTCCGATGTTGCGGAAATTTGGGTCATTACAACGTCGAAGAGCTCAAGCCGTCCCACCTACACCTGGCCACGTGGCCAACTCGATGGCCCTCAAGTGCTGGAAATTTAGTTCAAACGGCGGCACTTCGGTTTCCAAATTTGAGAAGCTCACAACTCAAACTTCGATCAAACCCGTATAGGATTAATGCCCTCACTTAGATGTATAATTCTCGTTTTGGAAACAAACTTTAATTCAGAGTATGTTGAAAGATCTTAAGGGAAAATGTTTCGAGCGATTAGTGTCATTAGAATTTTAACTGGCAGCGGAAATAAATGAACATAGGGTTAGGGTTTTGTTTATTTATATATATATAATATTAATTAATTCGTAAAAGTGAGATTTTGATTCGAACTCCAAACGAACTCCAACGACTGTTGCCCCTAACCAAATACCCCTATTCCGGACACAATGGGATGTGTTTCATAATTTGATTCGGCTATTTCGATCAGTTTTTGTTAAAATTAAAATATAAATTAATATAACGTTCAATATTGAATTTGAACGTACATTTTAATTTACCGGGGCTACATACTGACTCCAGAAATTACGAATTTTGAAATCTAGCTATGGTTCGATGATATGGTCCTAAAAAAATTAATTTCGTCGAATTTGGAGGTCGTTTGGAAAATGGCCCTTTAACTAGCTTATTAAATTCAACTGAATTTACCAAACGCGTTTAAATTTACTCCATTTACATACTAATTCCAAATGACTTGAACTTTTAAACCTAACAATAATTTGACATTTCGGATCCAGCAAAATTAGTTTCGTCGAGAACGAAGGCCATCTGCAAAATGGCTATTTTTAAGGGCTTTATATATATTGAAATATAAATAAATTCTATAGCGACTATTTTAAATTTTAAACTGGACAAAACTTATAATTTATAAAGTGAAATCTAAAATTTTCACATTCATTAGAAAGATATAGTTAAATAGATTCTAACGTTTCTTGTTTTATCCATTTTTATTTTATATTGAATTATGTATATTCATTCAAAGTTTAAAATCGAATTTTCAAACTACCGTGCCATTTCAAGCTTGTTTTATAATTAAAATAAATTTATATGTTCTAACTTTGATTAAAATAATTTTTTCGTTGTTTATTCTCAAAATAAATCGTATAAAATATTTTATTTATATTAAAATCAATTAAAAATAAAATTTAAATTAGTTCCAAAAATACGGTTTGTTACAACATCATTTTATAGTTTTCTGTAAACTAGGGTGTCTAGCTATAGGATTTATAGTCAGGGTTTACGAGTTACGGGTATGTAATTCGAGAATATCTAATCTTGGGGATAAAGATCAGTGCAAAGTTTTGAGTGTAGGGTTAAAACGGTTGGGAACGGGTGTCACGGGTTTACAAGGAAATCGTAAGCGTATATATTGTTGTAATTCTAGTACAAACTTTGGAGAATGCACAATAGGCAGAGGTTTGCCGAAGCTAGGTAAAATTTGTGTCATTTACTTTATGTACTTATTTATTCTACTGTCATCTGAATTTTGATATTTTTTATATTCCTCAAAACTGTAATAAACCCTATTCACCACCTTATAGGGTTAATCTAGATCCTACAAGTGGTACCAGAGCTGGTTCAGTCGTGATGGGGGATTCTCGCCTTGTGATCTGTAATGTGTGTGGCAAAACATTGATCTTATCCCCATATGCCTTGGGATTGTTAGTCCGTGTCGAGAGGTCGGATGTAAAATCAGTGTCTGAGGGGTTATGAAAATTGCGCCTTTGCGGAAGAACAATAAATAGGATCTAGATTTTCCAATTGAACACCAAACTAATCTGATAGCAATTATTCTATTACATCAACAAAATAATAAATAACTATAACAGAGAAACAAAGAGACACAATATTTATACCGGTTCCATTATCATCATAGTGTGCGTCCAGTCCAACAGAGAGAGATTTTATTCCACATGAGAGAATTACAAGATATTACAAGATAAGAGTTTACATATCCAAACCTCAATCAGGTTTAAGAAGAGACACCATTGGGGATCACTGGCTCCAGGCTAGGATGGGTTTACACTAAAGTCTACCCCTCAATATATAGCCAGTGCAAATCTATGTGAGTCATCAATCAAATTACCAACATATGGTAATAATATAATGGAGGCAAATTACCATAACAACAAATGTGCAAACATAGGAAGTAAATCGATTTGTTTCTTTAGCATAGATGGAAGAAATTAATCCCTTAATTTATTTCTCTACCTCCTCATCAAATGCAATCAATGCATTCCCATTATAAAAATATTTACTTTCCATTCTTTGCAAATTTGTTTTAATCAATTTGTGATTTTGTATCACCAAATTTAACACTCCACCTTGATGCAAAATCACATATCTGCAACACCCCATCTCCAATCAAATTCTCTTCACAACATAAAACTCTTCAACAGAACTCCACCTTCAATCAAAATCTCACAATGAGATAGAAACCAAAAATGAATATTTGCCTAATGGGTTCCAGCAAAGCTACCCCCCCATCACATAATTGTTAACGAGCTCAGACTGCGTCCCTACCCGCCAACAAACTGTTGCAAATATCCAAAATAACAAAGAAGGTAGACACCAATGTAATCTCAACACCACCAATTAGGCCAAAATTAATTCTCTCAATCACCAATTAAAATACAGAGCCAAAATACAAATCTCTGTACTCACAAAAAAATCTCTCTCCTGCCACTTAATCAAAACCATTACAAGCTTCACCCACTGCCTGCAAAAGATGCATCTACCATCATGAGCTGCACCACGCATAAACCAACGGTCTAAAAGTGCTTGCAATACACATCGACACCCGTCTACCACTTGATCTGAGCTCCATCCTCGATCACTCTGTATCCCTCGAGCATCATCAACGTGAAGACCCCTGTCTAAACCACAATGATCTCTGTCTTGACACCCGTCTATCACTTGACCTGATCCCCTTTCCTGATCATCTTGGATCCCTCGAGCATCATCAACATGAAGACCCCTGTCAGAAACATGATCAAAACTTCCCGAATCCAATAGTCCCTTCAACACAGTAAACTCCATATCACGTCAAAGTTCCCGTATTGGAACGCTCTTTTCTCTCGACATAATCTCCTCCACCGAAGTCTCCTTTTCTTCAAAATAATAATAGCATAATCACCACTGAATCTACCAACCTTTGTAGAAATTATTGATGCACAATTTAAAACAAATCGCCTCGCTCTGATACCAATCTGTTATGCAAAATAGCGCCTTTGCGGAGGACAATAAATAGGATCTAGATTTGCCAATTGAACACCAAACTAATCTGATAGCAATTATTCTATTACATCAACAAAATAATAAATAACTATAATAGAGAAACAAAGAGACACAATATTTATACTGGTTCCACTATCATCATAGTGTACGTCCAGTCCAACAGAGAGAGATTTTATTCCACATGAGAGAATTACTAGAGATTACAAGATAAGAGTTTACATATCCAAACCTCAATCAGGTTTAAGAAGAGACACCATTGGGGGTCACTGGCTCAGGCCAGGATGGGTTTACACTAAAGTCTACCCCTCAATATATAGCCAGTGCAAATCTATGTGAGTCATCAATTAAATTACCAACATATGGTAATAATATAATGGAGGCAAATTACCATAACAACAAATGTGCAAACATAGGAAGTAAATCAATTTGTTTCTTTAGCATAGATGGAAGAAATTAATCCCTTCATTTATTTCTCTACCACCTCATCAAATGCAATTAATGCATTCCCATTATAAAAATATTTACTTTCCATTCTTTGCAAATTTGTTCCAATCAAGTACACTGGACTGCCACTATGGGAAATTAAGAGCTACAAGTGGTATCAGAATTAACTCCAAATTTAACATGATTTTATTAACTCTAGAGTCATGGTTCTCACTAGTTTTCAGTCTATGGAGAGTTAGTCCAGTAATACTGTGACGACCCCAAAACCCCATGACACGGTGTTAAGGATAATCATTGGAATATAACACATTAATCATCATTAGCAGATCACAGATAATAGCATAAACAGAAAATAGGATAATTTATACACATATGACAGCGGAATCATATAGATATCATCACATCAGAGAAACACAGTACATGATACAACTTAGTGCATAATGATACATAATCAGTCACCATCGCCTGAGGCGGAATCATACATAAAGAGTATACAAAATAAATATCAGTCTACATCGCCAATGGCGGAATCATAATATAGATACAATAATGGCGGAAAAAAATCCTAGTCAGCACGGTGTAGTCAAGCCTCGCCATGAGCCAAAAGTGCGTCAGAAACCTGTAACTAGGCTACCCATGTGAAAATGAGGGCACCCGAGTTTGCAAGGTGAAACAAACTACGAGTCAGTCATGGGACTGGTATGAGAAATCTACTTAACTTATTAACAACAATAATAAGCCAAATCAAAGGACCACGCCACTTTCGCGGAACGGGTTTACTCCAATGAGTGCTAGTGCATGAAATAAAGTAAATGATTAAATCATCGCAATGCTTTTTATAAAATGAAGCCATTACAAGACTCAAGTCCCATCACACAATGCAACGCAAGCCGGAGGATAGAGTTTTACCTTATAATGGCCAAAAATGCTTCATACGTATAAAACAAAAGTGTTTGATATTATTACTAGTGCATATATGTTTCAAAAGAAAATTCAATCATAAATATCAATCCTAGGCGGCATGGGTACCATATATCATGTCGCCATACTAGTAATACAATCACGTCCGCATATTTCGTATTGGAAATTGGATTCCTTCATGAGTCGAGGCAAGGGGCAAGCTCCTCTCCGATTCGAGACACTCTAGCAAATGTCCCAGGACCCCACTATGATCCTTGGATCTTCAGGGCTGGTCCTCTCTTACTTTTGAGGATTAATTATTCCTGAACACACGTTTCCCGGTCCTTACAGACCTATATCGAGGCGCCTCGCATTCCAATAACCACACAGGTGAAAAGTATATATAATGTCAGGGTTGGTAGGTCACTGACACTACCTTAGCTAGAAAGAAACGTCGTGCTCTCCCTGCAGTCACTCTCCCGTTTTTGACTCATACCGAGGGGTGAGGCTCGCGAATTCACGTTATACACAAAGCTATGTCACACAGACCATGCTTTGATCATCAACCACCAGACTTTGCTTTGCAAAAGAAGCCTTGATCATATGCCACTTAGGCGTGCCACACAGGCAATCCACTCCATGCGACTGATTTCTGTCAATACATAACCTCTGAGCTTGTACGTCTCAGAGAAGGGCGTTAAGCAAGAGAATAAATTCTCCGCCGCCAAACAGATATATATTTAACAGAGATCAATCAGCACAGAACAAAATCCAATGTCAAACACACAGTCCATTTACAAGTCCGTTCTGGGTCTAAACGAAACCGGAGGCACCAATTCCTCGCATATCCGTACAATCAACAGTATGTTTGGACGGCTACTACAGTTCCTTCATGGTAGCTACTCCAATCACGAGCATCAGTAGCACCCATCCATCCAATGTGAAGATCGTCGGTCTGTATCCGTCATCGACTCTTCGACTTCTCAACGTCGATCGATTATTTGAAATGAGATGAACTCGGCCTTTTCAAATAACCCACGTATATTTAGATTTTCAAATCAATTAATCACATGGTTGGACTATTTAACATTTACATTCCAGTTCTTTAGTTATAATTCTCATGTTAAATACATTCAACCATCACATATCAAGCAAACACAACGAAATTGGCTTATTTCCACTCTATATCGTCTATAGTATTTTATAACAATATATCGCCATTTTTATTTAATTTAAAACGGCCATATTTAATTAAACGACGTTTCAGGTCGTGTCGATGCACTGGCGCTGTTTTTCACTAATTTTGTATTACACATATCTGATAATCTAACCGTTGGATCTTCACAAATTTTATATCATTAGGAAGGTCATTTCAAAACGAATCCAACGGTTTCAGTTTTGGGAAAATCCGACGGTCGGATCTTCCACACTAGCCATTTGAAGTTACGATTTCAATTTACGAACTGCGGCGTCGTTATTCGATTTAATTTAATTATATATATATATAATTGTTTCTGGCGCTATTTTTCTTCAGATTTGAATTAAACATTCCAGACAATCCAACCGTCGGATCTTCACAAAGTTGGTGCCGTTGGAAAGATATTTCCAAGGCGAACCCAACGGTTGCGGTTTCGGGAAAATCCAATGGTCGGATTACCCGCACTAGTCGTTTGAAATCACGGTTTCAAAACACGAACTGCACGGCCATGTTTCGTTTTAATTTTATTTATATTTATATATTTATATAAATATAGTTCATTCAAAAATTCCTATATCGTTTTCACTTCGATTATTTCACTAACGCCTTTAAATTTTGGAAAATTTCGCCATAACCTCCTTTGTACGGGAGGGGCTGGGAAAATTCCCAAATAGCCACACGGGCGTCTCATGTCAAAAAGAAAAAGAAAAAGTCAAGCAGCTAGCCAACAAGCTCATAAAATCATCACCCAAACAAAACAGTAAATGTGTACCTATTTGTCGGGCACAAAATTTTATTCCTCTTCTCTAGCCCCTTTGCTATAACCTGTTAAATAAATATGCATGTACATATATATACAATTTTTATCACTTATCATTTTCCATTCAACTTCATATTTGATTTACTTTGGTTTAAAAACACCATTCATTCTAATGTTGCATGCATAGGCTAAAATCATATCATTAGCTAGTTAATGTATATTTCAATGCATGCATATTTTATTTGAACAAGTGGCTATTTTTAACACTTCACATTTCAAAGATGATAATTTTGGCGAACTAAAATAGGTTTCAACACATGACTATTTTATTTAGTTCCTATGCATGTTAAAAATAATATTTCTTCACAAATATTTATTTCAACGTCCGCATATCTTTAGCTTATAACATATATGATAAAAATGATATTTTTATCATTTAAAATATTTATTCGACAAATGGATGTTTTCAACACTTCATAGTTTCAATAAAAATGTAATTTTTATTGTTCGATCTTTTTATTCAACACATGAATTTTTCCACTACACACACTTCTCAACACATGAGCATATCCACACATGGATATTTTATTTATATTGTTCATATTAGAAAGATGGAATTTTTATTGTTGAAACTATTTATATATAAGGCGAATATTTTTCATACTTCATATATATTTTAAAAATGTGATTTTTATTGGTTAAACACTTCATTCATTCACAAATGAATTTAATTTTCACACATCACTTTTCAACACATGAACATTTCCACACATGGATATAGTTTCAACATATGACTTTAATTTCAACGCATGAAAATAATTTCAACATATGAAAATAATTCTAACACATAAAGATTATTCAAAATTTCGGCAGCATAACGGCAGGGTAGTTAAAACCGGCACCGTCCCTAGTACGGCTCCTCGCTTTACCTTAAAACCTCGCGGTTTTTGACAATGGGGATTCATGCATCTAATTCGCACGCAGGCGACATGTTTTATTTTTATTTCCACAAATATTTCTAATTCATTTCAATCACCAATGGGTATTTTTCAACCACAACCATACAATATCAACCACAAACAATTATTCAACCATTCGTGTTTTTCATCCAATATTTCACATCAATTCACAACAATAAATATCGTCCATGGTTTGTGGACGAGGGGAGTATATATATATATATTATAATTGCTATATTTCACTTGCATTTCAACACATATATCAATTATTTTATGCATGTATAATTCATACCTCGCTTATATAGCTTACACTACGCATGTACATGAGGTATACAACACGTGTGTAATTTATATTTCGCTTATATAATTTATACACGACATTTTCCATTCAAATTCTATTAATTTAGATTTCTCACATTGGTTTTCGGAGTGCTAAAAATCAAAGATGACTCAGAAAAATCTGCGGCTTCTTCTATGAGTTAGCGAGCTTCCTTGCGGTCCCGATGTTTCCTGTTTCATCAAATTTCGTCAACACACCAAAAAGATATGATTTTTCAAAGTGCAGACATCAAAAAGGACTCACCTTTCTATTTGGTTCGAAACTAGGTTTGAGGTTTTCGCGAAATCCGCTGGCCTAGACGACGATCAGGGAGTTGGACGTGGAAGAGCTTCGAGCGGGCTTCCTATCAGTGGTGGTTTGGTCATGGATGGTGGCAGATCGGAGCGGCGGCGATGCTGGAAAGAGGCCGACTTTGGGCGCTCGATTCAGGCGGAGGAGGCGTCGAGGGAGGGGGTGCTGGGGTCGGATTTGAAGAGGAGGCGGAGACGAGGCGAACGGTGGTGGTGGCGTTGGCCGGAAGTGCCTGTAGCGGCGGCGATCGGTCGGAGAAGAATCGAACGGGTTTTGCCGTTGGTTCGAGGGTTACGGGTTTTATTTTTTATTTTTTCAAATAATGAATGGAATTTTCTGATTCGCCGGAAAATATAAATTTCGGAAAATTAGGGTTTTCACCAACGAACTCCCTTTCATGCCCAACGACTGTCGCCCCTAGCTAAATACCCCCATCCCGGACACAATGGGATATGTTTCGTTGGCCAATTCGACTGTCACAGTCAGTTATTTTTCAAATTAAAGTATAAAACATTTAATTTTTAACTTTGAACGTACATTTCAATTTGCCAGGGCCGCAAACTGATTCGAAAAATTCCAGAAAAATAAATCTAGCTATGTTTTGACGCTGTGGTCCCAACAAAACTAGTTTTATTGAATTCTGAGATCGTTTGAAAAATGGCCATTTTCTGGTCGATCCAATTTAACAGAAATTGACCAAACACATTTTCTTTTGCCACGCTCACATACTAGCTTCAAAAATTATGAAATTTGAAACCTAGCAATAGTTTGACATCCCGGACCCAACATAAGTGGTTTCGTCGAATTCCGAGGTCGTTTGCAAAATATCAATTTTCAAGGGCTATATATTCTATATATCGACCTTTCTGAAAATTCATTCGGCCATAACTTTTGATTCCCGTTATGAAACTTCGATTTTTCAGATTCGTAAGAAAGGTATTGACTAACAGATTTAAATATTTTTGGTTTCGCTTAAATCCGTTATATTCTCCACCCTGCACAGTCAGTCAAAGTTCGAATTCAGATTTTCAAACTGACTCACTATTTCTAATCCATTATTTTATTGAAATATTCTATTTCAATTGTTCAAATTCCTTTGAAATCACCAATTTACAATTTTTAAATTGGCTCGTATTTTCCGGGTTATTACAATCTCCCAGACTATTTTTGATGGAACAGATTTTTTAAAGGGGCATTTACCGTAAGGGCCTCCTTTCATCCGCTAATTAGTTTCTAGGACACAGCCTTAAAATAATTATTTACCAGTACAAAATTTTATTTGCCTATTTCTTCCTACTATTTTTCATTTCCGTATGCATTCTCGAAGCTATAATAACCCCAAATCGATTTCGGATCCGCTTTCTTCTTTACCTTTTAGTTATCTCTTTGTCACCTTTCAATTAAAATGATTTGAACTCATTATTTTCTCATTCGGCCAACCTTTTAACTGAAAAGCTTTAACGATTTCACTGAAAGGCCTAAACCCTAAAGTTTTTCAGCAATCTATCTACGCTACCTTTCTTCAGCTGATGTTAATAGCCTCACCTTTATTTAGTTGAAGAAACTAAGATGTGATTTCTACTCACTATTTGCAAGACACGATTTATGTTCACTAGTTGTTGAACAAGCAAGTACTTGTTTATCTTTGTTGTTTGTTGTTCCTTGATTATTTTTGTTTGCTATATATCGATTATTTTTGTTAGCTGAAGTAAGTAGTCATTCACTGATTAATTTTATTTGCTATATATGGGTTGTTTGTGCTTGTGTTTGAACAAATAAGAAATAAGTTCTATTAGGTAGTTATTCCCTGAATGATTTTGTTTGCTATTTAAGGGTTGTTTTTGTTTGTGCTTGAACATGTAAGAAGTAAGTACTATTACTTGTTCGCTGATTGATTATCTGTACTATTTATGGATTGTTTGTGTTTGAATAAGTAAGAAATAAGTTCAATTTTATTCCAACTTTGTTAATTATGCATGTACGGTGCTTATTGTTTTATGATGACATAACATAATATGAAACTATTTTGGTTAATCATACGTATATATTCAGTGGTAAATGTTATTTTGTTTGATAGCTTAAAAAGATAAAGGTGTTTATCTTTTGATTTGAATGATTTAATTACGTATTAAACCTTAGTAATATTTGATAATTCATGTTAAACATATTTGTTGTTTTGTTAATCATATGTATATATTCAGTGGGTTAATCATATGTAATATGAATCAATTTATAGTGATGGTATAACATAATATGAAACTGTTCATACATATATATTCAGTGGTAGATGTTATTTTGTTTAACATCTTAAAAAGATAAAGGTGTTTATCTTTTGATTTGAATGATTTAATTACATATAAAACTTCAGTAATATTTGATAATTACTGATACATGTTAAACGTATTTGTTGTTTTGTTAATCATACGTATATATTCAGTGGGTTAATCGTAAGTAATATTTATCAATTTATAGTAATGATATAACATAATATGAAACTGTTTGGTTAATCATAAGTATATATTCAGTGGTAGATATTATTTTGTTTGACAACTTAAAAAGATAAAGGTGTTTATCTTTTGATTTGAATGATTTAATTACGTATTAAACCTTAGAAATATTTGATAATTACTGAATCATGTTAAACATATTTGTTGTTTTTCTTATGAATTGGATTTATTATGATAAAAGCATTTAAGTTTTTAAATACACATGATTTAAATACAAGATAAAGCCTAGAAATATCTTCATGCTTACTGCTGCATTTGATTTAAGTTCATTTAAGTTCTTACACAACAAGTGGTTAAATGTTTTCAACACTACAACAGGAATAAATCCTACATTTCTCTCCCTTTTTTTTAATATATATATTAAGCTATTTTTGATCGTTTGATGTTTTGCTCTATCATAATAGTTCGTGTGCATAACCTCAATGATTTTCGTTTACTGCTCTTTATTGCTTGAAAACTGAGTTTGTAATTGTACAAGGAAACAATTAGCACTTCTTTGATCACAAAGTATAGTAAACGTTACAGTAAATTAATTTATCATTTTAATCAATTTATATTAACAAATAAGAAAAAGATAAATAGAATTATCTTTTAAATAATTGTGGTCTTTACACAGTCATATATAAAAGTTAGTTTTTTATATAAAAGAACCCTTAAATTATTAAGGAAGAAATTTTTAAACGCAATTATCTTTATAAATTGTTGATATTTTTGAAGCTATAATTGAAGTACTTTACAAAGATAAACAAGCTTATCTTATTAAAGAGATGTTATATTTTTAAATAAAAGCATACAAACATTAGCTTTATAATCAATATTTTGTATGAGTATTAAACAAACATTTTTTTATATGTTTATTATTTATATTATTTTTTTTCTAATAATTTAAAATTATTAGATAAAAGAAATATATTGTAACAACCCGGAAAATCCGAGCCAATTTAATTTTTTATTTCGGCGATTTTAGCGAATTTTGATTATTTAAAATGAATTATTTTAAATAATAGCGATGAGAAATTTATTTTTAATAGAATTAGAATGTATATATTTATATAGATCGTCGTTAGAATATAAATAATTTATTTTAATTATATAACGAGCCTGAAATGGCGCGGTAGTTTGAAAATTTGATTTTAAAGTTCAAATGAATGTACAGGATTCAAAATAAACCGGATTTTAGCAAAACCAGAAATATTAGAATCTAATTGAGAATATATTTCCAACGAATCCGAAAAATTGAATGTTCATAGCGGGGATAAAAAGATATGTCCAGTTGAAAATTCAGAATAGTCGCTACGGAATTTCAGCCCTTAAAAATGGAATTTTTGCAAACGTCCTCGGTTTTCGACGAAACCACTTTTGATGGATCCAGGATGTCAAGTTATTGCTAGGTTTCAAAATTCGTAATTTGTAACACCCCGTAATTCTGTGACATTAAGATTCTCAAATTAAAGTATAATTAATTTTTAAAAGAAAAATTAAAAGAAAAAGATCCATGTAGTTGTTTAATTTAAGTATTGTAACTAACATGAAAAAGGAGAAGTAAGGAGAGAACAATAATTATTATTGTTCTAAGACTTATTAACAAAAGCCTCTGTAGCTTAGTTGGTTAAGGCATTGGATTTGTAGCATGGAGGTCGGGGGTTCGAACCCCGGCGGCGACATAATTTTTTATCTTTGTTTTAGAGAGGGTCAACTGAACATGCAAATATATGTACGTATACAAATTCAAAATTTGAAAGGATAAGAACGTACATATAAGGAAATAAAGAATATATATATATATATACATATGAGAATATAAATATATATATATATATATATGCAAAAATATAGATATACGAAAGATAAAATTCAAGATAAGGCTACAGTCAATGAAATATGGCAACATCATTTGAATTTTGAAAATAAAATGAAAGTTGTGCGTATATATATACGCGTAAAATGGTCGTTAGAGGAATTGTATACATATAAGAATATTTCATGTGAATAAAACAGTTAAATAAATTCCAGAAATTCAAAAGTTTGAAAATCAAACTTTTACGCCAAAATAGCTTGTGGGACCCAATGCTGACTCAGCACTGCGTGTATGATAAGGTTTGGCTAGATTCATCTACGTACCTGGACTATTTTCTTAACTAGGTTCAATGCTGACTCAGCGCTGCGTGTACGATAAGGTCTTGAGCAGCTATATAAACAGCCCTAGTCTTCATTCTCTTTGCACCAATTCTCTTCTATCCTTATGCTGCTAAGATTCATGGCTTCTTCCCCTCCTCTAAATTTTCTTAAATAAATAAAATAAAATATGATCCAAGACGAGGAGATGCTGCTAAAAGACTTTTAAGGAGGGATTCAAATCAAAGTTTCAAAGGCTAGCTCAAACAAGTTTCAAGCAACGACGCACGAATCATAGCCACGCTTTCCTTCTTTTCTAGATCTATTTTATGTAAGTTGGTTATTTCTAGATCTGAATATTTTGTTTTATTTGTGACATGAAATTAAAGGAATAAAGGAATATGCCAAATCTCTCTCTCTCTCTCTCTTCGAATCTGTGTTTATACTCTTGGACTGAATTAAGAACTGTTATTGTGACGGCCCGCCCCGCACCAACCGACATTTACTCCAAAAGTGCGCTGTACACATGTCCAGTTAGCACGGAACGGGTCGTTAGAAGGAAAAGGAAGAAGGGAATGAACTAAACGAGGAACCTGTAGAATGTCTCACAGCGCATGGGATAAAATATAATAATAACATACTTGACATAAAATAGGCGAGACAGTGCATAAGCTGATAACAAATAATCAATGTCAACATCATAGCAGCGGAAATCCAAATACAGCTTATTACAATTTTCCAAATTTACTGTCTCTAACAAAAGAAAACTAAAGTAGAAGATGCACCACCAATGCCCAAGCAGTGATCTTCAACAACACAGGGAGAATACTATATATATTACGTGGAAGCCTCCTGCTCGTCTCCGGATCATCTACCCGTGCGTCACCAGCTAACCTGTCTCTAGTCTGCTCGTGTGAGCACCCAGAGTAATAAGAGGAGACATAAAACTCTGGGTCAGACATAAAGCCTGGTATGAGCGATAAGCATCTAAACAGAGTAATAACAGGTATACTAAACCATACCTGAACCTGGACCTGCAACCAAAGAGTTAGTACCACATACCGTACAATACTCCAAGGTGCCATAATAAATAGTGTAAGAATAGGGAGGTGGGGTGTGCATGTCACAATGATAGCGAACAAATCATCCATAGCAACCATCCTCACATCTCTCACTCAGTGCGTAAAGCGTACGACATCTACCACTTTGGAACACTAGACAAACTGAGGTAACGACGAATCCCGACTTGTAGAAACCCTGCTATGACCAAGCTAAACATATGGAGTCATGACCAAACATTTCAATGACCCACTTCATTGGTTGTAGCCCTTGGTTCTACCGATGCCATAATGGCCCTGAATCCGCCTTCGTACCTCCTACCATAGTGGTTCAAAGCTATAGACATCGATAACTCCTTGGCACGCGTCCCGCAGCAAAGCCCAATCATGAAGCCCACTCATTGGTTCCCAGCTGGATCCTGAGTCGAAGCTCCTCATTTGGACTTCCTTTGCATCTCGGGTTTTGATCGAATTGGAGTGGGTCTTCAGAAGAGTTGTCGCGCATTAACAGTCCTAGAATTCGGTTCGGTTCGGTAGTCATCACCTTCATCGGTTCGGGTCGGTAGTCATCACCTTCATCGGTTCGGGTCGGTCCTTCTTCCTTGTCATCTTTCCATTTGGTTCGGATCGGGTACTCCACTTTGGGTCGGGTCGGTGTCCTCCTCCGGGTCGGGTCGGGTGTCCTTCCTTCCAGTGCTCCGATCCGCTCCCTTATTTCTTCACGTATTCCGATCCGATCCCTCCTTGCCATCTGATCCGCGTGGCCTTCCCTCTTGCTAGTTCTCCCAAATGTTTACTTCCGATCCGAGCCCTGCGTCTCCAAGTCGATCCGATCTGGCCTCCAATTATCCTTCCGATCCGATCCCCTTATCCACTCCAACTCTAAGCAAACGGCCTTCCTTCTTGCCAAGGCTCCTCCAGTGACAAGTTCCAATCCAGTTCGAATTCCCTGGGTCAGTTCTCAAATCCGATCCGACCCCTTTCTCCGATCCGAACCGGTTCGGAACCTGCACACTTCTGCAACTTTCCAGCGAGCTTTCTACGCCATTCGACGGCATTTTCGACCAATCTAACTATTCTAATCAATCATAAAACATACCATAGAGTCATAGCAACATGTAAGAACAACCACAAACAGCTAACAACAATTCAAATGAACCAAAATGGATCAAAAGTGGCTAAAACCTCACATTTTCCTATAATCCCTCTTAATCATGTTTTAAGCATACGATTAGCAAAACACATCGAAATTAACCCAGATTTCTAACAGAGCCTTAAAACATTATTTTAGAATTTTAAGAATTTTTCCAGAATTTATTTACGTACAAATTCGCTAATCTTCACTAATTACACTTAATTAACTGTAATTAGTGTCAAAATGATGCTATCACTCACCTTGGCCACAAATGAAACACCAAATCTGAAATACTCTCTGTTTGGATCGAATTCCTATGTATAGCAGCAGCTCCAACCTTGCTTTGTTGCTATTTGGCCTTGTTTTGATGTAGTTTAGGCTTAATCTTCACTAAAAATGTGTTTTGGAGAGGTTTTAGAGGATGGAAGCCATTACTAAGGTCTCAAGAAGGTTTGTGGCGGCTCAAAACTGAAATGAAAGTGATAACCTAACCCTAATCAGTCCTCCTATACCTCTAAACCCGAAATTCCCCTCTGGGCCTAGCTGCTAATCACCCGGTTAAGCCCAATTAAGCTGTTTTTCACCATCTGAAACTTGTTTCAGCCATATCTCCCAAACGGTGAGTCCGTTTGACTAATGTGACCACTCTACGGAAAGAGAAACCATCATCCGGAGCCAATGGAAGTGGTTTCAGGTCAAAATTCCTTTCCAGTCAAAAGTTATGGCCAAAACAGTGCCAACTAGGGGTAAAATGGTCATTTAAAAATCGGGAAAAATCATGAACATGGGAAATGACCCCAATAGTCGTCTCCCAAAGTTACATGACCATACGACTTCGTATGTGATAGAAATAAATATTCTACGATCCTATGATGCGTAGAATGCGGGTCGTTACACTCTCCCCCCCTTAAGAAATTTCGTCCCCGAAATTCCTTAACCCAAAACATACAAAGGATCCCGCATGCCTAACAGCCACGTACAACAATCAAACATGCAAAACAAGCAAACAACCCTATCCTAGCATGTGGAAAACTAAATCGAAGTCAAAATCTTACCAGGCAAAGAGTTCTGGGTGTGTCTTCCTAATGTCCTCCTCTGTCTCCCAAGTACAATCATTCTTGTCCTCGCTCCACTGTACCTTGACTAGCTTCACCGCCTTCCTTCGAAGTTGCTTCATGTCGTGCTCGACAATACGGGACGGCTTGCGGTTCCCAACCGCCTCGGGTTCTACTTCGAAGTCCTCTAACTGATCAGGTGAAATAGTCATATCTGAGTCGTGAACGAACTTCCTTAGTTGGGAAACATGAAATACGTTGTGATCTCCTGCCATCTTCTCCAGTAAGTCAACTCTATATGCCAAATTCCCGACTAGTTCAAGAACTGGGAATGGGCCAACGAATCTTGGTGCCAACTTGCCTCTCCTGCCAAATCGTATTACGCTCTTCAACGGAGAGATCTTGACAAACACCAAATCACCAACGGAGAATTTTAAGTCTCTTCTTCTCTTATCAGCATAACTTTTCTGCCTATCCTGGGCTGCCTTCATTCGTTGTTGAATGATCTTGATCTTATCTGAAGTTTCCCTCACCACATCTGGTCCAAGCATAAACTTCTCGCCAGTCTCTATCCAACATGATGGTGAGTTACACGGTCTTCCGTACAAAGCTTCAAACGGACCCATACCAATACTGGATTGGTAGCTATTATTATATGCAAACTCTACTAGATGCAAATGGTCATCCCATGATCCACCAAAATCCAATATACAAGCTCTCAAGAGATCTTCCAATATGCGATTCACCCTCTCCGTCTGACCGTCGGTCTGAGGTTGATATGCGGTACTGAGATGTAACTCTGACCCTAGAGCCTCTTGTAAGCTCTTCCAAAACCCACTAGTGAACAACGGGTCTCGGTCGCTCACAATGCTTTTAGGTACTCCATGAAATCTCACTACCCACTTCATATACAATTCTGCTAACTTAGCTGCCGTTCTGGTCGATTTGACTGGTATAAACCTTGCACTTTTAGTCAGTCGATCTACAATTACCCAAATGTTGTCATATCCCGATCTAGTCCTTGGTAAACCATCGATGAAATCCATCGAGACTTGCTCCCATTTCCATTCGGGAATTTCTAAGGGCTGTAACAAACCACTAGGCTTCTTTTGCTCGGCTTTAACTAGCTGGCAATTCATGCACTTGGATATAAACTTCCCAACGTCTCTTTTCATCCCTTCCCAGTAGTAAGTCTGCTTCATATCTCGATACATCTTGTTACCACCGGGGTGTATAGTCAGCTTTGAGTGATGACATTCTCTAAGCACTTCATCCCTCAATCCATTGACATTGGGTACAACAAGCTTTCCATTCTTTCTAAGCCATCTATCTCGATCAAGCCCATACTTGTTCATCTCTTCATCGATACCCATCTCTAACTTGGAGATGATTTCCAATAGGTTAGGATCGTCCCTCTGACTAGAGCCGATCCGCTCAATCAAAGTGGGTCTGATCGTCAAACTTGCTAACATTTCTGGATCCAATTCGCACTTTGGTCTGAAATCAAACCCCGCGATAAACTCCAGTTGCTTCCATTCAAGGAACATAGCCCCTAAGCTGGCATGTCTTCTACTCAATGCATCAGCCACCGCATTGCCCTTTCATGGTGTGTATGCGATGTCAAAATCATAGGAAGCTAAGAACTCTAACCATCTCTGCTGACGGAGATTCAGATCTTTCTGAGAGAAGAGATACTTTAACAACTTATGATCTGTAAACAGCTCAAATCTTTCTCCCAAGAGATAGTGTCTCCACATCTTTAACGCGAACACGATTGCTGCCAATTCTAAATCATGGGTAGGGTATCTTCTCTCGTGCGGTTTCAATTGCCGACTTGCGTAAGCTACAACCCTACCGCTTTGCATCAATACAGCACCCAGTCCGGTACCACAGGCATCTGTGTATACCGTCATCTCTTCATCCCCCTTAGGAATGACTAACACTGGTGCGCTTGTCAACTTGTCCTTTAGACTTTTGAATGCATTCTCGAACCTTTCATCCCAGACAAAAGCTTGATTCTTCTTGGTCAACTGGGTCAATGGTGCTGCTATCTTGGAGAAACCTTGGATAAACTTACGATAATATCCCGCTAACCCCAAGAAACTTCTTACATCTGTTGCATTCTTGGGCGTAGGCCAATCCTGTACCGTAGCCACCTTTGCCGGGTCCACGGCAATACCATTCTCTGATACAACATGGCCCAAGAACCTCACTTCCCTCTTCCAGAAGTGACACTTCGAAAACTTTGCTTTCAATTGGTGTTTTCTCAACACCTCCATCACTACTCTTAAATGTTCCTTGTGTTCTTCTTCTGTCCTCGAATAGACCAAAATATCATCAACGAACACAAGGACAAACTTATTCAACTGATCTCTGAATAGTCTATTCATAAGATCCACAAAATATGCTGGGGCATTGGTCAGCCCGAATGGCATGACCAACCACTCATAAAATCCAGACGGCGTCCGAAATGCCGTTCTAGCTATACTCTCAGCTTCCACTCTAAGCTGATGAAAACCTGTCGCGAGATCCAACTGAGAAAATACTCTCGCGCCACTCAACTGATCAAACAAATCATCTATCCGCGGTAGAGGATACTTGTTCTTCCTCGTCACTTTATTCAACTCGCGGTAGTCTACACACAAACGAAGGGAACCATCCGCCTTGGTAGCAAACACAACTGGTGCTCCCCATTCAGAAACACTCCTTCTGATAAATCCCTTCTTCAAAAGATCGCTGACTTGCACCTTGAGCTCTCGCTGCTCTCTTGGTGCCATACGACGAAGTGGCATCACTATAGGCCTGGCATCCTTTACCAAATCAATACGAAACTCAATCTCTCGGTGTGGTGGAAGTCCGGTCACTTCTTCGAAAACATCCGGATACTGGCCAACCACGGGCAAACCTGACAACTCACTATGCGGAATGTCGAGGGAGTTTAGAAAACTAGCCAATACCCCCTCACTGGGTAGACCACCAAACACTATCCTCCGCCCATCATCCGCTCTAGCTGTCACCAAAAAGCCCTCACAGTCTACCACCACCCCGTACCTTCGGAGCCAATCTACTCCCAAAATAATGCCAAACCCAGTAAAGCCCAAAACAAAGCAATCACAAACAAACATGCATCCATGACTCGATAAGACCACATTACGACAAATCATGCTAAGGCTAGTCGAACCACCAATCGGGTTCGTCACTACTAAAGGTCTATCGAAAATCTCGGGCTCCAATCCCAACCTATCTACCAGGTCACTAGATATGAAAGAACTGGAAGCTCCGGTATCAAACAAAACTCTAACAGGAACATCATAAACAGAAAGCATACCTTGAATGACGACATTCTTTCCCTTCTCCGCCGCAGTTGGGGCATTCGACGAAGAAGGAATAGCATTAAGAGCGTAGGCTTTCACCATTTGCTTTTCCTTAGGGGGCTATGGACACTTGTCCTTGTGATGTCCCATTTGGCCACAGTTGAAGCACTTCCTATCCGCTGGCTTGGCCCGACAATTACTAGCATAATGGCCCTTCTTACCACAGCTGAAGCACTCAACATCTTGTTTATTCTTTTTCTTCTGGCCATCCTTAGTCTGACTCTGCTTTCTTTTATTCTGGGAACCACCCTTGCCTCCACCACTTGCTTGTGGTTTTGGCTCTTCTGCAGATGCAACCTCAGTCTTCGACTTAGGGTAGAGACTTTCTGATCTTAATGCTTTCCCCACAATCGACTCAAACGTCTCATCGATGTGGTTAATAAGCCTTTCCCCTAAGTACTGATCTAACCCAGTTATGAATTTCTCATTCTTCTTCTCGGCAGTATCTATAAGAGATAACCCATACTTTGACAAAGTGTCGAATTCAGCAATGTACTCCGAGACAGCTCTACCATTCTGCTTGAGCTCCAAGAATTTCTTAAACAGTACTGACTTCTGAGCAGCTGGAATGAACTTCTCGCTAAAGCGAGCCTTAAACTGCTCCCAAGTGATCTGATCCTCGGGAGTAGCTGCCTTTATAGCATTCCACCAATTCATTGCCCGCCCTTGCAGCTGACGGGACGCTAGCTTTCTCTTCATCGCATCCTCGATACCCAAATCCTCGAAGATGCGTTCGCAACTATCCAACCAATCCTGAACATCCGTGGCCGACTCCGTTCCGTGGAACGGCTTCCCACCAAGGCTAGTATAATCCTTATTCAGCTTGGCGAAGTCGACTCTTGGCGCCTGCACTATTGGACCACCACCATTTCCACCATTGGGAGCTGCCCTCTGTACATCTCTAAGCATCTCTCTCGTGAGGTCAGTAAACATCGTCCTCATGTCAGCAGCATTCCCATTATTGGCTCCCCTACCAGCACCTCTAGTATATCGGCTCATCGTCAATCTGAAAAAGGAAACGATTAACGACTCCATAGTGGTGCTAGTGCAGTACGACTTCATTCTTATACTACTAATAGTATATATATATAGCTTTTGAAAACCAAAATAATCACAAATACGCTCTCTCGTATACGTATATTATCTCTCCCTGATAACTTCCCTAGGTTAACTACGCAACCTAGAGCTCTGATACCAAGTGTGACGGCCCGCCCCGCACCAACCGACATTTACTCCAAAAGTGCGCTGTACACATGTCCAGTTAGCACGGAACGGGTCGTTAGAAGGAAAAGGAAGAAGGGAATGAACTAAACGAGGAACCTGTAGAATGTCTCACAGCGCATGGGATAAAATATAATAATAACATACTTGACATAAAACAGGCGAGACAGTGCATAAGCTGATAAAAAATAATCAATGTCAACATCAGAGCAGCGGAAATCCAAGTACAGCTTATTACAACTTTCCAAATTTACTGTCTCTAACAAAAGAAAACTAAAGTAGAAGATGCACCACCAATGCCCAAGCAGTGATCTTCAACAACACAGGGAGAATACTATATATATTACGTGGAAGCCTCCTGCTCGTCTCCGGATCATCTACCCGTGCGTCACCAGCTAACCTGTCTCTAGTCTGCTCGTGTGAGCACCCAGAGTAATAAGAGGAGACATAAAACTCTGGGTCAGACATAAAGCCTGGTATGAGCGATAAGCATCTAGACAGAGTAATAACAGGTATACTAAACCATACCTGAACCTGGACCTGCAACCAAAGAGTTAGTACCACATACCGTACAATACTCCAAGGTGCCATAATAAATAGTGTAAGAATACGGGGGTGGGGTGTGCATGTCACAATGATAGCGAACAAATCATCCATAGCAACCATCCTCACATCTCTCACTTAGTGCGTAAAGCATACGACATCTACCACTTTGGAACACTAGACAAACTGAGGTAACGACGAATCCCGACTTGTAGAAACCCTGCTATGACCAAGCTAAACATATGGAGTCATGACCAAACATTTCAATGACCCACTTCATTGGTTGTAGCCCTTGGTTCTACCGATGCCATAATGGCCCTGAATCCGCCTTCGTACCTCCTACCATAGTGGTTCAAAGCTATAGACATCGATAACTCCTTGGCACGCGTCCCGCAGCAAAGCCCAATCATGAAGCCCACTCATTGGTTCCCAGCTGGATCCTGAGTCGAAGCTCCTCATTTGGACTTCCTTTGCATCTCGGGTTTTGATCGAATTGGAGTGGGTCTTCAGAAGAGTTGTCGCGCATTAACAGTCCTAGAATTCGGTTCGGTTCGGTAGTCATCACCTTCATCGGTTCGGGTCGGTAGTCATCACCTTCATCGGTTCGGGTCGGTCCTCCTTCCTTGTCACCTTTCCATTTGGTTCGGGTCGGGTACTCCACTTTGGGTCGGGTCGGTGTCCTCCTCCGGGTCGGGTCGGGTGTCCTTCCTTCCAGTGCTCCGATCCGCTCCCTTATTTCTTCACGTATTCCGATCCGATCCCTCCTTGCCATCTGATCCGCGTGGCCTTCCCTCTTGCTAGTTCTCCCAAATGTTTACTTCCGATCCGAGCCCTGCGTCTCCAAGTCGATCTGATCTGGCCTCCAATTATCCTTCCGATCCGATCCCCTTATCCACTCCAACTCTAAGCAAACGGCCTTCCTTCTTACCAAGGCTCCTCCAGTGACAAGTTCCAATCCAGTTCGAATTCCCTGGGTCAGTTCTCAAATCCGATCCGACCCCTTTCTCCGATCCGAACCGGTTCGGAACCTGCACACTTCTGCAACTTTCCAGCGAGCTTTCTACGCCATTCGACGACATTTTCGACCAATCTAACTATTCTAATCAATCATAAAACATACCATAGAGTGATAGCAACATGTAAGAACAACCACTAACAGCTAACAACAATTCAAATGAATCAAAATGGATCAAAAGTGGCTAAAACCTCACATTTTCCTATAATCCCTCTTAATCATGTTTTAAGCATACGATTAGCAAAACACATCGAAATTAACCCAGATTTCTAACAGAGCCTTAAAACATTATTTTAGAATTTTAAGAATTTTTCCAGAATTTATTTACGTACAAATTCGCTAATCTTCACTAATTACCCTTAATTAACTGTAATTAGTGTCAAAATGATGCTATCACTCACCTTGGCCACAAATGAAACACCAAATCTGAAATACTCTCTGTTTGGGTCGAATTCCTATGTATAGCAGCAGCTCCAACCTTGCTTTGTTGCTATTTGGCCTTGTTTTGATGTAGTTTAGGCTTAATCTTCACTAAAAATGTGTTTTGGAGAGGTTTTAGAGGATGGAAGCCATTACTAAGGTCTCAAGAAGGTTTGTGGCGGCTCAAAACTGAAATGAAAGTGATAACCTAACCCTAATCAGTCCTCCTATACCTCTCAACCCGAAATTCCCCTCTGGGCCTAGCTGCTAATCACCCGGTTAAGCCCAATTAAGCTGTTTTTCACCATCTGAAACTTGTTTCAGCCATATCTCCCAAACGGTGAGTCCGTTTGACTAATGTGACCACTCTACGGAAAGAGAAACCATCATCCAGAGCCAATGGAAATGGTTTCAGGTCAAAATTCCTTTCCAGTCAAAAGTTATGGCCAAAACAGTGCCAACTAGGGGTAAAATGGTCATTTAAAAATCGGGAAAAATCATGAACATGGGAAATGACCCCAGTAGTCGTCTCCCAAAGTTACACGACCATACGACTTCGTATGTGACAGAAATAAATATTCTACGATCCTATGATGCGTAGAATGCGGGTCGTTACAGTTATGATTCGAGGACAAATAAGACTGTAACCGTGACTATAACTATAGAACTGTGGCCTTTGAAAGCATATGCCTTTGGACTATGACATAAGCCTTTGATTTTGGGACATATAAACATTGCCTATGACAATGACTTAGGACTATGGGAATTATTTTCCCTTTTAGACTATGAACATCGCCTATATTGCCTATGACCATTGACATTACTTATGACTAAGAACATAAGCCTTTGAATTGGACATAAACTATTGCTTATGACATAATGAGGACAATTGTGATTTTGACACCCATGATTCATGATTAGGAAAATATTGCTTTAGTTTGGTGATTGTGAAATTGGGTCTAAACCCAATTATTTATTCTACCTGTTCCTTGGTTTTTTCTTTGGTTTTAAGACAGTGGGAATTTACCTATTAAGTTAGGTCTACCCACGTTCTTGAACCTATTTTGCCCATTCTTTGGTTTTAAGACAGTGGGAATTTACCTATTTAGTTAGGTCTACCCATATTCTTGAACCTACATTGTTATCCAAACCTTTTTATGCCAATTATTCCTTCTTGTCATTTTGATTCATTCCCTTTTTATCTACGAATCTAGATTTATTTATAATCTAGGTTGAATCACGATTATTCGAACGGTGGGAATGCGATTTGGGGAAAAACATGGAAATGAATATGAACGTAATTGTAAACTTGGAAATTGGCATAATTTGGAATATGTATTATGACATGCATATTAAAATGAAAACGGGGAAATTTGACATGGATTAGGGAATATGTGATTTTGACATATTAAATTTAGCATTAGTAAGTAAGCTAAATTTTAGGCATAAAATGTAAACTAGAAAAATAATTCTAGTTTTGCCATAAATTGTGAATTAGGATGTTAAACCAAGATTGGGTTAATTAAGGTTGATTTGGAATAAGTATATTAGCACAATTTTGAATTTATTCATAATTGTGAGCAATTGTCATGTTTAGAATAAATTGTGGTTAGCGACACTAAATTTGGTATAATTTACATACCAAAAAGTATAAATATGATAGATAAGAGAGAATGGGCCATAATAATAAATGTGACAATGTACATTAAAAGAGTAGTAATGAAATAAGTAAATTAGGAGTAATTTACTTATAGAATTCGTCATAAATGTTAAATTGTTCATTTACCACAAAATATGTAACTTGGTTAAGTTTTGGCCATAAATTATAAACTAGGATATTTAATCTAGTTTCGGCAATGAAATAGGAAATGGACTAAGCTGCATGTTGGGTTAGGACTTGGGCCTAGAATATAAGTATACTAGTAGGCTTGACAAATAAATATAGGCCAAATTTGTCTAAAAAGGGGAAATGGGCTTTTGAAATAAATTGTTAACAATTTATAAACAAAAGAAAAGTATTTTGATAACATCCCTTTTTATAACACATAGACCAGAAGGTTCTAGGGTGACAGAGAGGATAGTGTCTAGGCTTGGGTTTGGAAAATACAAGTTTCCTGCCCTCCCTGGCTATCCCTAACTGATCCAAAGGACGGGATGGTTGTTTTCAAAACCAGATTTGGAAATTAATCAAAAGCCCTTTGAACTTAGAAAACATGAATATGCCTAACCCGAGATTAGACTGAGTTGCGGTGTAAACCTGCCCGGAACCGACCGGCACATCCAGTAACCGCAGCAATATCTGTCTAATGTGAGAGGTTGCGGCTTTAATTTATTAATTAAAGCTAGAACAAGAATGGGAGAGTTAAGTCCATAGGAACACTTAACCAACCTAACACGGTTAAGCTAGAATGGGAAGGTTAAGGAACACTTAACCAACTTAGCACAGTTAAAGCTAGAATGGGAGGGTTAAGTCCATGGGAATACTTAGCCAAATTAACATGTTGACTAGACCAGAAGGTGGGGTTAAGTAAAATTAATACACTTAGCCAATTTAACATGTTAATTAGACTAGAGGTTGGGGTTAAGTAATACACTTAGCCAAATTAATATGTTAACTGGACTAGACCATAGGGTTAAGTAAACTTGAACGCTTAACCATCAGAATATGATAAATGAATAGGGTTAAGTAAAAAGCATGAAGGGATAACACTTAATCAGTGTAATAGGATAAGGGAAGAGGGTTAAGATAGCTTGAATCGACTAAAGACACTTAACCAACCCAACCTGGCGAGAAAGAAAACTAAGTAGTAGACCTCAGTAGAAAAAGGGACTAAGTAGTAAAACTTAGTTAAGAAAACAAGGAATTTGGAAACTAAGTGGTAAACCATAGTTAGTAGAACTAAGTAGTAATTCTTAGTATAACACGAAGGAGCAGACATCCATCTGGTTTTAAGAAGGCTCCAACGAATTGGGTTACGAAGCCCGAGGCTTCGAGGGGACGCGAGGGTACTCTTGGTATCCCTCTGTGAGGCTGCAGATGATCATCCTGGGCTCACAGAGGTTAAGGTCTGCGTTAGAAGAACCGAGGGTATGCCTTGGTTACAATATATATGTGGCAACCTAAAGACTAGGATGGACCAGCGTGATTCGGCGAGAAGACGGTAGCCCTGTGATAGCAACTCGTCGTCTACCATCCATCTTGAGTCAATCGAGATACGTGAAGCGGAAAGGCGGAGAACTCCAAAAGACCATATACTTGCTATCTAGTTATGGTTGCGGATGGCCATAGGATAGTGGGGCACCGGGGGCCGGCGTATAGTTCTCATTTTACAAGGTGTGCCTTTCATTAGCTGAGGGAGGGGTCAAGTGGGACCATAGCCACTGGAATTAAAACAGACCTTAGCATCTGCATCGGCAGATATCTGAAAGCTCCCGACCGAGTTCTGTATTCCTTGATTTGCCCTGTCACAGGACTCGGATCGCACATTACAGGACATGTGCATCTAGACAAGCGATAACGATTCGCGATACATGCGTGGGGAAGCCTAGGAACATATACCACTCTAGGTAGTGTGTCCTAGACTTGGGGGCATTGTTCGACAGGTAGCGTAATCCCTAGTTGGACTAGGTGGCATAAACCCTGAACTCGAAAAGCGTTCAGCAGATAGCGTAAAACTATAGTTAAATCTAGAAAGCAGTGGATAGAAAACCCTAGATTAGATCTAGGTAACAACTAATAAATGGATGCCTGAAGGCGATGGAAAATACAGGGATTGGGATCACGTTATCGTTTATAGTTGAAACACTAGTTAGGCGGTGCAGAGATATAGAAACCAGTATAACAAGTAAATAGCGAAGCAGCGAAAGTATTAGAGCGTATCCAGTTTATCTTAGCATATCTTGTGACTACCTTGTCTAATCTTGTTGACCCTATCGTCATGGTGTAATCTTGTATTCAGTTAATTCATGTCGTTTTGTTTTCCATGTTCACATGCTAGAAGTTACTGAACTTACTCAGGCTTTATGTCTGACTCTGTTTTTCTTTCGTCTTCTTTCTTCCGTTCTCCCCCCCAGGTTGTTAAGGAGGAAATAGGATAGCTCAGATTTGTTTTGGGATGATTTCTCTTTCCAAGCTTGGAGAATCTTGGATGCATCGGCTTTGGATTGCTATGGCTGGCTTTTGTTACATTGGGGAATATAAATGTATTTTATGCTTCTTTATTTTGTAAAGACAGTTGATACTCTGATATTGTAAAGGAACCTTGTACAAATTATTTTGTCAATAAAGCAAAGTTTTATTTTCCGCTGTTTATTGTTTGTCTGTCTTGTAATTTATCTGCATCTTTTACCCATAATGCTCCACAGAACTTAGTGCATTCCCTTTGTGAGTGACACTAACGGATGTGGGGTGTTACACGTGGTATCAGAGCTGAAGGTTACTAGATCAGATAAAGGATTTGAAAAATTATTTTCAAAACGGTTTTTAAAGAAGCATTTTTAAAAGAAAGGATTTGTTTTAAAGGCATATTCCCCAAAGCCATACGCATTGTCTTCTCTTCCTCTGTTTAAATTCTTGTCTCCTTCTTTCTTGAGTCTCTGGGGCTCCTGGCTTTCTGGGAGGTAACCTCATCGAAGGGCAAAGTCGTGCCCGACTTCCATCCATAGCCGTAGTTGTTTCATCTACAGGCAGTTTTCTTTCGAAGCTTATAGGGTTTTCCGGACGATGGAGGCAGTTTTCGAGAGATTTGTCAACATGACTACACACGGAAGGGGGATGAGGAGTTTGGCTAAGGAGCACAACCCAAGGATAAGGAATTCATGGATAGGGACTTGGCTCACCAAGGAGGAAGGAGTTATAAAGCATAAGACAAGAGGAAGTAGCTTTCTTATGATATAATAGGGCATATAATTAAGGACAAGAGCAAGAACGAGGAACAAGATTTTCATAAGGGCAAGAACCTACTTTCGCCACCAAGCGTACCTAGGAGAAAGGTAGTAAAAGTTCTCTTGGAAGAGTCTAGTTTTGCTATTCGTACTATTTCCTTTGGTTTTATCGCTTCACATTTGTTCGTATCCACTTCCATAGTTGAGTCTCTGCACCATAGTACTTCTATAGTAGAAAGGTCCCACTAGAGTCTCAAATCCAATTAGTGGTCCAACCAGTTTATTTTTGGTTAGTAGGGATTTGAGAATAACTATCGAGTCTGCTTATATCATCTCACGTAGATCGTTTAAATTCAAAGGAGATATTCCTTGGGTGCTTGTCTGATATTGGTTTAGGCCTTTGGGGCTTGTACTTGAGGAATGTCGAGTTCGACTAGGTTGGTTTGCGTGAGAGATTAATAGTTGTGACAGGCGCTCTAAAAAGCGCGTAGTGATCTTTCAACCCTTATAGTTATGGCATGGTGGATAAGGGAGAGACATCTAATCATACACTTGGTACCGTGATTGACATCTGTTTATTTTGGAAATGGAGGTTAGGAACTTCACAATCGTGAAGATAAATTGGTTAAGATACAGTGGAGTAAAGCTCAAGAAGGCTAGATACTAGCAACATGCCCTTTTTCCTTAAGGGTGCATCCTTGATTTCTCTGTTTAGGAGCTTTACGCATAGTTGTTTCTCTCTTTCCAAAGTATATCCTCTAGATCGAATCTGCGATCCTTAGGTAGATGCCAATGGATGTAAACATGTATTTGGAACATGTTATGGTTGAATGGTTGCAAGTGGTTGCAAATGGTTGCTCGTGGATGCATATGCATACGTATTAGGCACTAGATCAAGTTCGGACGCTTTCATGTTGCATTTACATATATGTATTTGTTGCAAGTTGAACTTGATATGATATCATATGGATGTTGCATATGGATGAATGGTTGTGCACGCATGTAGTATTTACATGACTAGGGATGTTTGCATGCATGATTGGACGCATGGCACTAACATGATTTGCATTAAGGAGGTCAACTGAATCAGTAGACCGCCTGATTTTTCATTAGATAGAGACATATGCACACACTATGCACATGAACATGAAAGCATTAGAAATATTTTAAGGACAATGAATGCCTGTGATTGAATGGTTGAGTAGATGGGTGATTGGATGGTAGGACACATTCTTCCTAACTTGAAGATTTCGGGGACGAAATCCTTTTAAGTGGGGGAGAATGTAACACCCCGTAATTATGTGACATTAAGATTCTCAAATTAAAGTATAATTAATTTTTAAAAGAAAAAGATCCATGTAGTTGTTTAATTTAAGTATTGTAACTAACATGAAAAAGGAGAAGTAAGGAGAGAACAATAATTATTATTGTTCTAAGACTTATTAACAAAAGCCTCTGTAGCTTAGTTGGTTAAGGCATTGGATTTGTAGCATGGAGGTCGGGGGTTCGAACCCCTGCGGCGACATAATTTTTTATCTTTGTTTTAGAGAGGGCCAACTGAACATGCAAATATATGTACGTATACAAATTCAAAATTTGAAAGGATAAGAACGTACATATAAGGAAATAAAGAATATATATATATATATATACATATGAGAATATAAATATATATATATATATATAAAAATATAGATATACGAAAGATAAAATTCAAGATAAGGCTACAGTCAATGAAATATGGCAACATCATTTGAATTTTGAAAATAAAATGAAAGTTGTGCGTATATATATACGCGTAAAATGGTCGTTAGAGGAATTGTATACATATAAGAATATTTCATGTGAATAAAACAGTTAAATAAATTCCAGAAATTCAAAAGTTTGAAAATCAAACTTTTACGCCAAAATAGCTTGTGGGACCCAATGCTGACTCAGCACTGCGTGTATGATAAGGTTTGGCGAGATTCATCTACGTACCTGGACTATTTTCTTAACTAGGTTCAATGCTGACTCAGCGCTGCGTGTACGATAAGGTCTTGAGCAGCTATATAAACAGCCCTAGTCTTCATTCTCTTTGCACCAATTCTCTTCTATCCTTATGCTGCTAAGATTCATGGCTTCTTCCCCTCCTCTAAATTTTCTTAAATAAATAAAATAAAATATGATTCAAGACGAGGAGATGCTGCTAAAAGACTTTTAAGGAGGGATTCAAATCAAAGTTTCAAGTGAAGAATTCAAAGGCTAGCTCAAACAAGTTTCAAGCAACGACGCACGAATCATAGCCACGCTTTCCTTCTTTTCTAGATCTATTTTCTGTAAGTTGGTTATTTCTAGATCTGAATATTTTGTTTTATTTGTGACATGAAATTAAAGGAATAAAGGAATATGCCAAATCTCTCTCTCTCTCTTCGAATCTGTGTTTATACTCTTGGACTGAATTAAGAACTGTTATGATTCGAGGACAAATAAGACTGTAACCGTGACTATGACTATAGAACTGTGGCCTTTGAAAGCATATGCCTTTGGACTATGACATAAGCCTTTGATTTTGGGACATATAAACATTGCCTATGACAATGACTTAGGACTATGGGAATTATTTTCCCTTTTGGACTATGAACATCGCCTATAATGCCTATGACCATGGACATTACTTATGACTAAGAACATAAGCCTTTGAATTGGACATAAACTATTGCTTATGACATAATGAGGACAATTGTGATTTTGACACCCATGATTCATGATTAGGAAAATATTGCTTTAGTTTGGTGATTGTGAAATTGGGTCTAAACCCAATTATTTATTCTACCTGTTCCTTGGTTTTTTCTTTGGTTTTAAGACAGTGGGAATTTACCTATTAAGTTAGGTCTACCCACGTTCTTGAACCTATTTTGCCCATTCTTTGGTTTTAAGACAGTGGGAATTTACCTATTTAGTTAGGTCTACCCATATTCTTGAACCTACATTGTTATCCAAACCTTTTTATGCCAATTATTCCTTCTTGTCATTTTGATTCATTCCCTTTTTATCTACGAATCTAGATTTATTTATAATCTAGGTTGAATCACGATTATTCGAACGGTGGGAATGCGATTTGGGGAAAAACATGGAAATGAATATGAACGTAATTGTAAACTTGGAAATTGGCATAATTTGGAATATGTATTATGACATGCATATTAAAATGAAAACGGGGAAATTTGACATGGATTAGGGAATATGTGATTTTGACATATTAAATTTAGCATTAGTAAGTAAGCTAAATTTTAGGCATAAAATGTAAACTAGAAAAATAATTCTAGTTTTGCCATAAATTGTGAATTAGGATGTTAAACCAAGATTGGGTTAATTAAGGTTGATTTGGAATAAGTATATTAGCACAATTTTGAATTTATTCATAATTGTGAGCAATTGTCATGTTTAGAATAAATTATGGTTAGCGACACTAAATTTGGTATAATTTACATACCAAAAAGTATAAATATGATAAATAAGAGAGAATGGGCCATAATAATAAATGTGACAATGTACATTAAAAGAGTAGTAATGAAATAAGTAAATTAGGAGTAATTTACTTATAGAATTCGTCATAAATGTTAAATTGTTCATTTACCACAAAATATGTAACTTGGTTAAGTTTTGGCCATAAATTATAAACTAGGATATTTAATCTAGTTTCGGCAATGAAATAGGAAATGGCCTAAACTGCATGTTGGGTTAGGACTTGGGCCTAGAATATAAGTATACTAGTAGGCTTGACAAATAAATATAGGCCAAATTTGTCTAAAAAGGGGAAATGGGCTTTTGAAATAAATTGTTAACAATTTATAAACAAAAGAAAAGTATTTTGATAACATCCCTTTTTATAACACATAGACCAGAAGGTTCTAGGGTGACAGAGAGGATAGTGTCTAGGCTTGGGTTTGGAAAATACAAGTTTCCTGCCCTCCCTGGCTATCCCTAACTGATCCGAAGGACGGGATGGTTGTTTACAAAACCAGATTTGGAAATTAATCAAAAGCCCTTTGAACTTAGAAAACATGAATATGCCTAACCCGAGGTTAGACTGAGTTGCGGTGTAAACCTGCCCGGAACCGACCGGCACATCCAGTAACCGCAGCAATATCTGTCTAATGTGAGAGGTTGCGGCTTTAATTTATTAATTAAAGCTAGAACAAGAATGGGAGAGTTAAGTCCATAGGAACACTTAACCAACCTAACACGGTTAAGCTAGAATGGGAAGGTTAAGGAACACTTAACCAACTTAGCACAGTTAAAGCTAGAATGGGAGGGTTAAGTCCATGGGAATACTTAGCCAAATTAACATGTTGACTAGACCAGAAGGCGGGGTTAAGTAAAATTAATACACTTAGCCAATTTAACATGTTAATTAGACTAGAGGTTGGGGTTAAGTAATACACTTAGCCAAATTAATATGTTAACCGGACTAGACCATAGGGTTAAGTAAACTTGAACGCTTAACCATCAGAATATGATAAATGAATAGGGTTAAGTAAAAAAGCATGAAGGGATAACACTTAATCAGTGTAATAGGATAAGGGAAGAGGGTTAAGATAGCTTGAATCGACTAAAGACACTTAACCAACCCAACCTGGCGAGAAAGAAAACTAAGTAGTAGACCTCAGTAGAAAAAGGGACTAAGTAGTAAAACTTAGTTAAGAAAACAAGGAATTTGGAAACTAAGTGGTAAACCTTAGTTAGTAGAACTAAGTAGTAATTCTTAGTATAACACGAAGGAGCAGACATCCATTTGGTTTTAAGAAGGCTCCAACGAATTGGGTTACGAAGCCCGAGGCTTCGAGGGGACGTGAGGGTACTCTTGGTATCCCTCTGTGAGGCTGCAGATGATCATCCTGGGCTCACAGAGGTTAAGGTCTGCGTTAGAAGAACCGAGGGTATGCCTTGGTTGCAATATATATGTGGCAACCTAAAGACTAGGATGGACCAGCGTGATTCGGCGAGAAGACGGTAGCCCTGTGATAGCAACTCGTCGTCTACCATCCATCTTGAGTCAATCGAGATACGTGAAGCGGAAAGGCGGAGAACTCCAAAAGACCATATACTTGCTATCTAGTTATGGTTGCGGATGGTCATAGGATAGTGGGGCACCGGGGGCCGGCGTATAGTTCTCATTTTACAAGGTGTGCCTTTCATTAGCTGAGGGAGGGGTCAAGTGGGACCATAGCCACTGGAATTAAAACAGACCTTAGCATCTGCATCGGCAGATATCTGAAAGCTCCCGACCGAGTTCTGTATTCCTTGATTTGCCCTGTCACAGGACTCGAATCGCACATTACAGGACATGTGCATCTAGACAAGCGATAACGATTCGCGATACATGCGTGGGGAAGCCTAGGAACATATACCACTCTAGGTAGTGTGTCCTAGACTTGGGGGCATTGTTCGACAGGTAGTGTAATCCCTAGTTGGACTAGGTGGCATAAACCCTGAACTCGAAAAGCGTTCAGCAGATAGCGTAAAACTATAGTTAAATCTAGAAAGCAGTGGATAGAAAACCCTAGATTAGATCTAGGTAACAACTAATAAATGGATGCCTGAAGACGATGGAAAATACAGGGATTGGGATCACGTTATCGTTTATAGTTGAAACACTAGTTAGGCGGTGCAGAGATATAGAAACCAGTATAACAAGTAAATAGCGAAGCAGCGAAAGTATTAGAGCGTATCCAGTTTATCTTAGCATATCTTGTGACTACCTTGTCTAATCTTGTTGACCCTATCGTCATGGTGTAATCTTGTATTCAGTTAATTCATGTCGTTTTGTTTTCCATGTTCACATGCTAGAAGTTACTGAACTTACTCAGGCTTTATGTCTGACTCTGTTTTTCTTTCGTCTTCTTTCTTCCGTTCTCCCCCCCAGGTTGTTAAGGAGGAAATAGGATAGCTCAGATTTGTTTTAGGATGATTTCTCTTTCCAAGCTTGGAGAATCTTGGATGCATCGGCTTTGGATTGCTATGGCTGGCTTTTGTTACATTGGGGAATATAAATGTATTTTATGCTTCTTTATTTTGTAAAGACAGTTGATACTCTGATATTGTAAAGGAACCTTGTACAAATTATTTTGTCAATAAAGCAAAGTTTTATTTTCCGCTATTTAATGTTTGTCTGTCTTGTAATTTATCTGCATCTTTTACCCATAATGCTCCACAGAACTTAGTGCATTCCCTTTGTGAGTGACACTAACGGATGTGGGGTGTTACATAATTTTTCGAATTAATATGTAAGCGTGGCGAAGGAAAATGCATTTGACCAGTTTCAGTTGATTTTAATCAACTGGAAAATGGCCATTTTTCAAACGGTCTCAGAATTTGATGAAATTAGTTTTGTTAGGACCGTATCGTCAATACGAAGTTAGAAAATATTTTTCTGGAATTCTTAGAGTTAGTATGTGACCCCGGTAAATTGAAATGTGCGTTCAAATTCAATATATAGAGTTATATTTTGATTTTGACGAAAACTGATTGAAACGATCGAATCAGCTTGCGGGACATATCCCATTGTGTTCGGAATGGGGGTAATTATCTATGGACGACAGGCAGTGGGGCTCGTTTCGAGTTTGAAATAAAAAGTTACTTTTTGGTAAATTAAATATATATATATTTATATAATTTTATAAAACCCCCTATATCCTTCCTCCTTCCCCCCCCCCCCCCCCCCCCGTTAGTTCAGAACGAAATAAAAAAAGAGAAAAGGGCGGAAGCCCTAGTCGACGCCGCCCCCACATCGCAGCGCCTCCACAGGCGGCGGAGCCCCTCTCTCCTCCTCTTCCTCTGTTCTCTTCTCTTGCCCTCCTCCCGAAGCCGCCGCGAACCCAAACCGCCACCCGACCCCCAAAACACCCGGGCCACCCAAACCCTAGGAAGGGCCTCCGCCTCTGGCCAATGCCCCACCACATTGGCGCCTCCGCCTCGAGATCCACCCTTCTCCCTATCCAATGCCGAACACTGTAAGATTTTTATTTTATTATTTTTGTTTATTTTTACCTATTTTATTGTGATTAGATTAAATAAAAATCAGTTTTAAAAATGTATATAACATTAGAAATGAAAACGTGATTTATATAGGTAGCAAACGAAAAGATTTTATATTTTAGAAGGAAAAGAATTGATTTTTCAACATATAAAAATATGATTTATATATATGTAGCGAAGTAAAAATATGATTTTTAAAATATAGAGATAATAAAAATATGATTTTTATATTATAGAAATATGAAATATTCGATCATTATTATGTAGAAGGAGCAAAGATGTGATTTTTATATGAGTGGCGATATAAAAATATGATCTTTATTATATGAACACCGTTATAAAAATAGAATTTTTATCTATATAGTAGCGGTGTAAAAATAGAATTTTTATCTATATAGTAGCTGTGTAAAAATAGAATTTTTATCTATATAGTAGCGGTATAAAAATGAGATTTTTATCCATATAGAGTGGTTATAAAAATGTGATTTTTATATACATGGCAACAATATAAAAATGTGATTTTTATATATGTAGTGAATACGGGCAACGAAAGAGACAAAAGGCGAGAACGGCGAAGATTCCTACATAAGAAGAGTCGTGGCATTGGTTTAGCTAGTCGGTGAGGACTCCTCACCTTTAATCTAAATTTCTATTTAAAAATATATATTAGGATGCAGACGGTGTTTAGTAGCACCCGACACCCGTCGTCCACAGAGCATGGACGGCTTGTATGCTTGTTTGTTTGATTTTGATGTGTAATTGATTGTGTGATGTGATGTGAAATGAAATAAAATATTTTTATAGTTAAAAATATAATTTTTAACGTGTATATAAAATAAATAGTTATAAAAAAATCGAAGATTTGTTTATATACACTGATTTGACTGATATTGATTGGGACGATAAATTTTACACATTGCCCAACTACACAAATAAAATCTGTGTTTGTTGTTTTGAAACCCCACACGGGTATTGGGATGATATTTGACATACATTAATCCCGATTGTTTAGTTGTATGTCAATCGATGGATTGACAGACTGTGTAAGCGCTAATTATTTATATTTAATGCTTATGCAGTGGTATGGTGCACTCTGAATGATGGTTGATTATTTATCGTTGTTATTTTATACATGTGTTATAGAAAATCCATATAATTAACATTATATGGTAATTGATTGGGCCTCATTCCAGTTTTGAATAGAAATATTTGAAAAAGAAATATTTGAATAGAAATATTTGAAAAAGAAATATTTGAATAGAAATATTTGAAAAAGAAATATTTGAATAGAAATATTTGAAAAAGAAATATTTGAAAATAGAAATATATGAAGCCGTGTTGATTAGATTGACGCCATTTTGACGTGAACGATATTTATATCGATTTTATTCATTTTTCAATGAATATTGAAAGTGATTTCAAAATTCGAATTGAATTGAATAGATTTGAAATTCGAATTAAATTGAAATAGATTTGAAATTCGAATTAAATTGAATAGATTTGAAATTCGAATTAAATTGAATAGATTTGAAATTCGAATTAAATTGAATAGATTTGAAATTCGAATTAAATTGAATAGAAATGAAATTCAAATTAAATTGAAATGAATTGAAATTCGAATTAAATTGAAATGAATTGAAATTCGAATTAAATTGAAATGAATTGAAATTCAAATTAAATTGAAATTGAATTGAAATCGATTTGAAATGAAATTAAAACGAATTTATATTGAAAAATTCGATCTTGATTAGAATTTGAAAAGGAAGTTGAAACCGTTTTGAAAACGAATTTAAAACGATTTATAAAATTCGTTTCGAAAGGAAATCGACGAAGTATATATTATATATATTATATATATAATATAATGGCCTGAATAGAATGCACCGCGCCACGGCAGTTCGTGAATTTCGACCACTGACTTCGAATGGATATTACGGGAGATCCGACCGTCGGATTCTCCTAAAACCGGAACCATTGGGTTCGTATCGAAAAGAGCTTTCCAACGAATATTAGAAATCTGAAATCTAACAGTTGGATTTGGAATTATGTCCAAATCAAATTTTGGAAAAGGTCGTTGTAAGTGCAGTTCGATGGCCGTTGATGGAAATCGACTGTACGGGCCTTGATAAAATTATTAAAAATAGTAATAATTTTTGTAAATTCATAAGAAATGATTTGTGAAGAATTGTGGTGAAAAAACACCATATTTGAAAGGATAAAAATAGATTTTTATCGAAATGAACTAATTTTGAATTAGAATAATAATTTATTTATTTTTAAATAAATAAATTGGATTTGAAATGGTTTTAAAAGAAACCAGAATTTCCAATAATTGAATTGGAATGGATTTGAATCGAAATTGTCTTTGGAATATTTCGATGTTGGATTTCGTGATTATACAGATATTGTTATGGAAATTTGAAAGATATATTTATATCGTTATTTCCAATATGATATTTGTTGGTCGTAGAATTTGATATTGAATATAAGCCGATATATTTTCTATTCAGAGCCTTGTATTTAATATCAAATGTGATTTGGGTTTGTCGTGAATGGTGTCTTCATTAACATTGTTCTTAAACCCAGTTGAGAGAAAGATTAAATCTTTTTATTTAGATTTAATGAAGTGTGTCAATTAAATGGTATTTAATTGGAATTGAATTTGGATTGATTTTTGGGTTTATCGTGAACGGTGTTTTAAATAACACTTGTTCTTTAACCTGATAATTAATGGAATGTGATTTTGGGTTGTCGTGAACGGTATCTTCAATAATACTGTTCTTAGACCCAACTGAGTTAAGAAAATCAGAAACTAACTTGAGATTAGTTAAGTTGAATGGTTTCTTGGGTATTGATCTGATGTTGGTTTCAGCTTTCGGGGTTAATACTTAGGGAATTGCTCACTTGCTATTTTACGGTTAGAAGCTGATAGAATGGAATGTGATGTGGGTTTATCGTGAACCGTGTTTTAAATGACATTAGTTCTTTAACCCAGTTAAAGGTTAAAACCAAGTGGAGTTTTAATGAATCTTTAATTAGATTGAAATGATCGAGAATGGAGTATCACCAAACATTGTTTTTTATTTTTTTAACCAAACATTGTTTTTTTACTATAAGATTTACAATCGTACATACAAAAATTGTATCCATAAGGTTTGTTGCTACCTACGTTGCCATATTGGTTTTTAAACAAACATTGTTTTGTTACACTGGTTTTCTACCTGAGCATGAACGCGGTGGGTTTGTTACTGCATGTGCTGCCATATTGGCAAATGATTACATTCTTTCAGTTTAGAATTAAGAACAAGTGCACCTTCGTAGTTAACATCGTTATTGAAAATGTAACAACCCGTATTTTCAATAACCTGTTATAACGTAAATCGAGGCAGAATTTAATTTATAAATCTGAATCAAGGGAAACGGGCTATGCCATTGCGTTCGTCTCGGAAAAATACGCGAAATAGAGTTCGAGTTTTCGAAAATCGGAGTCCGTATGACCCGATTAAGGCCCAACGAAGTTTTCTGAAAATTTCAAAGTAAAAACAGATTTCAAATTCAAGTTTGAATTTGGAAAATTAGGGCAGATTGGGCCAGGCGGGAAAATTCCCGCCAGAGCACCCAAGTCGACAGCCCTGTCGACTTGGGAGTCGACTTGGTTGGACCAAGTCGACAGCCCTGTCGACTTGGCTGTCGACTTGGCTCAGCCGGGCAGTCCTGCCTGGTGCACCATTTTGGGTTTGTGTTGAGCTTGGGGGCCAGATTCGGTTTTGAGGGCTGAGATTGGAACTAGGGTTTAATCCTAGGGTTGAAACTAATCCTAATCTCTATAAATAAGACCCTAACCTAACCCTAAATCATCATTAATCAACCCTACAACTAAACTATGGCAAAATCATTCCTCTCATGGCCTCCACTCTCTTCATAAAATCCTAAATAAATTTCTATGAGAGATTTTCCATGCATACAAGTGTTTTCAAGCTTGTATGAGCATCATTAGCTTGCATTCAAGTCAAGTTTCTATATTTGCATCATAAAGCAAGGGTTTTGATCATTTTGGCTCAAGGGTTTTTCTATTAAAGCTTGCATTTTGGGTCTAATTGATTGCTTAAGGGCTTTGTCATATTTTTGTGTCTTCATAAGGATTGTAATCCCTTTTTTACTTTCATACTTAAACTCTAAAGTTAAATGAATGATGCAAGTTTGGTTGATCATTATGATATGCAAGTTTGCCATGATATGCAAGTTTGATATGTGATGATATGCAAGTTTATCATGTTATGTTATGCAAGTTTGATATGCAAGTTGTCATATGATATGCAAGTTATGTTATGCAAGTTTGGGTTGATCATTTTGTTCATGTTATCATGTTATGCAAGCTTATCTTGGGTTTATGAGCTTAAAGCTTCAAGCTTTATGCTAAAGGTTGCATTTTGGCAACATGTAAGTTATCATATCCCTTATGATAACTTGCATGTGAGGCTAAATGTGAACTTATGGCCATTTCTACATGTCATTTATCACCATGTATCACCAATATGCTAAGTTTGGTTTTATGCATGCTTTTGAGGCCTAAAAATGTAATATGCAAGTATATGAACATATGTACATTTCATATGCCACCATGTTAAACTTGTGGCTTCAACATCTTTATATGATTATGCCAAGTTCCCTCTTTCTATCCTTTATGCGCTATTGCGATATGTAAGCGATGGGATTGCGTTTGGGGTTGGGTAAACTTAAAAGACATAAAAACATAAGATTGGGAATTTACCTATTAAGTTAGGTCTACCCATTGGGAATTTACCTATTAAGTTAGGTCTACCCAAATTCTTGAAAACTTGTAACATGTTTTGGAAACATGATGGACATGACACTTAGAAAATATAAGTGTGGCCAACTCGAGGTTGGGTTGAGTTTGTAGCGTAAACCTACCCGGAACTGACCGGCTTAACTAGTTGCTACAAATAATAGGACCCAATGTGAGAAGTTGGTCATGTTGTACCTTGAACCCGAGGTTAGACCAAGTTGTGGTGTAAAGCTACCCGGACCCGCCCGGCTTAACTAGTAGCCACAACAAGGTCTAATGTGAGAGGTTAAGGCGCATTAAATTAATTAATGCCTCATGATTAGGGTTAAGTCATGGTCCACTTAATACTTAACCAATTTGGGCTTGGTAGATTAATCAGGGTTAAGCCGTGAACTCATCGTTACACTTGACCAAGTTAATCCATGATTAGCAAGAGGGTTAAACCGTACTTAACCCACTAGAAAATCCTAGCAATGGGGGTCCACTCCAGCAGTAATCCCAAGTTTGTATCATTAGGACCCTAGGGACTAGGCTAGGGTGGGGGCACGATTACTGGACTAGGAGGTAAGTGACCAAAAAGCGACGGCAGAGGGTACGCCGGTGTAGTTCTGGGCGGACTATGGTCGTGCACATAGTCCGAAGCCGGGGAAAGCATGCACGGGTACCAATAGATCGAGACTGTGCACTCATGTTTATGGTGTCCAGGGGTTGCCACCCTAGGGCTTGATACACCCGACGGGAGACCCTGCACAGTCTGACTACAATTATGTTTAGGCCGCATTGACACCAACACGTGACGAGTTAGGCTTATAGGGAGCCGATCGACTAGACCGTTTGGTTGGACCTTGTATTAGGGTCATTTCATGTTATTGGGCCAAAGCTTGGGCCTAGGGATCAAAACTTGTTTATTCAAGTCATGTTAGTTTGCTAGTACACCTATGGTGCAAAACCTTAATCCTGAGTATGCGATGACACCTTTATCTAACTTGTTAGTTAATCATCATGCTAGTATGTTGTTATCCTTACGTTCATCCCTACTTCTCATGCCAGTTAACTTTATCAGTTTACATTGATTGTAGTAGGGCTTACTCAGTCTTTTTGACTGACCTGTTTTGTTTCGCCTCTTTTCTTCCGTTCCCCCCCCCCCCCCAGGTTCTCAGGGTGGGAATATTGGAGCTTAGCTTGGATTTCTGATCACTTGCTTGAGGGATTTAGCTCATGTACGGTTTGACATGAAGCTAGCTATGGTTATCACTTATTTTGGGGATAGTACTTATGTATTTCAGTTTTTCAGTTGATGTTGTTTTTATCTAGACTTGTTTATTTGGAAAGTTGACGTTATGTTGTACCAGACTTGTTTTGAAATGGTTTGAAATCTTCCGCTGTTTTATCTATGTTATTTACTCTGTTTACATATATACATATGTTCTTGTTCTGCCTTGATATATCATTATGCATGTTTACCTGTTTTAACGCCCCTCCGAAGTCAGAGTGCTTGCAAGAGACACCCTGGCGGAGGCGGGGTGTTACAATTTGGTATCAGAGCCCAGGTTTACGAGAAGGAACAAAAAGGTTTTTGAAACTTTTGAAAAACTATTTTCAAAACCAAGTATAAAGTATTTTCCAAAGAAAAGTCTAGTTTATTTTAAAGGCTATTCCCCAAAAAGCCATTAGCAAAATTCCTTCGTTTTTCTCCATTCTGAATCTGTCTTTTTCTTCGTTTTCAGTATGGCCGATAACTTTGCTATTCCGAAGGTAGTACACGTACCTGTTTGGTATAGGAGACTTTTGGAGGCTAGGGCGACCGAAGCCGGCCCCGCAGATGTTCCTCCTCCTCCTCCTCCTCCGGTAGTTAATGATCCTCCTCCTCCTGTCGCCGAGGTTCCTCTTCCTCCTCCCCCTCAGCATCCTCAAGCTGACTTCGCAAAGACTTGCAAAGATTTCAAAGCAATGGGTGGCAAGAACTTTCAAGGCACTGAGACTTTTGTAGAGGCCAGAAATTGGTTGAAAGAGACCGAGGATTTATTTGCTATCTTTGGGTTAGACGATCAGAGGAAGATCTTGTTGGCGGTTTGGCTTATGAAGGATGAAGCCGCTTATTGGTGGGAAGTCACCAATGGTACTAGGCCTGTTGAGACTTGGGCCGATTTCAGGGCAAGGTTCGTGCTTAAGTTTCTATCTTCTGCTGAGGAGAATCAGCAAATGGAGAGGTTCATAACTTTAAAACAAGGAGATATGCCTGTCAAAGAGTATGTGAACAAGTTCAATCAGTTGGCTCGTTTTGGCTTGGATATGGTGAATACTCCTCAGAAGAAGGCTCTTCGTTTTGCTAGAGGATTGAATGAGCCGTTGCAGGGGTTGGCTATGTCACATATTCCCCATGGGGCCACGTTTGAGAGCTTGGTTGATATGGCGTTACTTCAGGGAGATGTCAAGAAAGAGGTCAAGATGAATGATACTCAAGCCAAGAAGACTGATTCCCAGTGGAAAGGAAATCAGGGTAATCCAAGTGGTCAAAGCAGTCAAGGCAATCAGAACAAGAACAAGAACAAGAGTCAAGGCAACAAGGGGAACAACAACAAGGGCAAGAACAACAAGGCGAAGTGCCATTATTGCGGTTCAGTTGGGCATCTTATTAAGGATTGTAAGAAGAGGAAAAGGAAGAATGGTGAATGCTTTTTCTGCGGTGAGACTGGACATTTCAGTAAGGATTGCCCGAAGAAGCAAGGGCAAGGCCAGGGTCAGACTCAGCATGCTGGACCTTCAGGAGGGCAAGTTCATGCTCTCAATGCCGCTCCAGTTCCCGATCGAGGTAGTATTTCTGTTGAGAGCCTTGTATATATTTCTGATTTTCCAGTTCGTACCTTGTTTGATTCTGGTGCATCGCATAGCTTTATCTCATCTGGTCTTGTTGATAGTTTGCACCTTAGTACTAGCTTGGTAGATGATCCCGTCTGTGTCTCAAATCCTATTGGGGGTTCCGCCCATCTATCTATGATATGTGGGGATTTGAGGATCTCTATACTGAGTGTAGAGTTCTTGTGTAGTGCTTATGTTCTTGGTTTTAGGGGATACGGATTGATATTGGGCATGGATTGGTTGTCCAGATATGGAGCCGTCCTCGATTGTGAGCATAGGGTTGTGAGGCTCGTGACTCGCCTCGGGAACACCCTAGAAATTTCTTGTAATCCGAGAGGTCCCGTCATGTTGTGCTATCTTGAATCACTCGACTCGTCAATGGAAACTCTTCAGTCTATGAGAGTGGTTCGAGAATATCCGGATGTTTTCGAGGAAGTTAGGGGGTTGCCCCCTAAGCGAGAGATTGATTTCCGCATTTATCTGGTGCATAATGCAAAGCCGGTTTCTTTGCCCGTTCGGCACATGTCTCCGCGTGAAAGGCGGGAGCTAAGTAAGCAAGTAAAGGAGTTGCTTGAGAAGAACTTCATTAGACGAAGTATATCTGAATGGGGAGCGCCTGTGGTATTTGCTACCAAGGCAGATGGTTCTCTCCGACTTTGTGTTGACTATCGAGAGTTGAATAAGCTGACTAAGAAGAACAGACACCCGTTACCGAGGATTGATGATCTCTTTGACCAGCTTGTCAGTGCTTCTGTTTTCTCTCAGCTTGATCTTGCTACTGGATTCCATCAGCTCAGGGTAGCTGAAGATAGTATAGACAAGACTGCGTTCAGAACTCCAGATGGATTCTTCGAATGGCTTGTCTTGCCGTTCGGCTTGACTAATGCACCCGCATATTTCGTGGACTTGATGAGTAGGGTGTTCAGGGAGTTCATGAACAAGTTTGTCGTGGTCTTCGTAGATGATATTCTGATCTTCTCTAAGGATGAGGAAGAGCATGCAAGGCATCTCGTGGAGGTGATGGATACGCTTAGAGCGCATCAGTTGAAGGCCAAGTTCTCCAAGTGTCATTTTTGGAGAAGGGAAGTTAGATTCCTTGGGCATATAGTATCTAAGCAAGGCTTAGCGGTGGATCCCGCTAAGGTAGTTGCAGTTCAGGATTGGAAGACTCCAAGGAATGCAACCGAAGTGAGAAGTTTTCTAGGTCTTGCAGGCTTTTACCGGAATTTCATCAAGGACTTCGCGAAGATTTCCGCTCCTCTCACTAAATTGACGAAGAAAAATTTAGTTTTTGCTTGGAGCATAGAATGCGAGCTTGCTTTTCAGAAGCTCAAGAGAGCCCTCACATCAGCACCTGTTCTAGCTTTGCCCGATGGAGGATAGTTATTTACAGTATACACCGATGCATGTGGCACGGGGTTAGGAGCTGTTCTGATGCAAGAAGGAAGAGTGATATGCTTTGGCGGTAGACAACCCAAAGTGCATGAGAAGAATTATCCCACTCATGACTTAGAGTTGGCAGCAATAGTATATGCACTCAAGGCTTGGCGCCATTATCTTCTGGGAGAATGATTTGAGCTTTATACTGATCACAAGTCATTGAAGTATCTCTTTTCTCAGAAGGATCTGAATCTGAGGCAACAAAGATGGATGGAATTCTTGGCGTCCTACGATTTTGAGATAGCTTATACCCCTGGCAAGGGGAATGTGGTAGCGGATGCATTGAGCAGAAAAAGGTTGACTCTGAGTCCTCTATTCGTTGAGATGAAGAATTTAGAGTATGTGGCAACCTTTGATTTCTCTTTGGCGGTTGAGTCGATGACCGGTTCTTTAGCATCTCTGGAACTCAGACCTACCCTTCTTGATCAAGTTAGGGCTTCGCAGAGAGAAGACCCTCAGATAGTTGAGATTATGGATAAGCTGATTCGAGGAGAGACGTCTAGTCATCTCGCTCGATATTCTATTGATGACAAGGGTTGGCTGAGGAGAGACGGGAGGTTATGTGTTCCAATGGTAGAAGATTTAGTAAGAAAAGTTCTTGAGGAAGCGCATCACTCTAAGTTGACTATACATCCGGGCGGAGATAAGATGTATAAAGATATGAAGCGCATTTTCTTTTGGCCTGGGATGAAGAAAGATGTGGCAGAGTTTGTCTCTAGATGTATCATTTGCCAGCAAGTTAAGGCCGAGTCGAAGAAGCCCGGTGGGCTATTGCATCCTCTAGACGTTCCACTATGGAAGTGGGAGAGTATTTCCATGGATTTTATCGATGGGCTACCAAGGTCAAGGAAATGGAATACGAGCATTTGGGTTATCGTGGATAGACTTACGAAGAGTGCTCATTTCATTCCGGTGAAGAGCAAGAGGACCGCATCTTGGCTAGCGTCTGTATATCTTCGTGAGATTGTGAGACTACATGGAGTCCCTTCTAGTATAGTCAGTGACCGTGACCCAATCTTTACAAGTCAATTCTGGAATAGCTTGCAAGAAGCTATGGGCACGAGGTTGAATCTAAGTACGGCTTATCACCCACAGACGGACGGTCAAACCGAAAGGGTGAATAGGGTACTCGAGGATCTGTTGAGGCTTTGTATTCTGGATTTTGGTGGTACTTGGGAAGACCATCTTCCTCTTGTTGAGTTTGCATATAATAACAGTTATCAGGCAAGCATAGGGATGACACCATTTGAAGCTTTATATGGGAGGCCGTGCAAGTCGCCTACTTGTTGGTGGGAGACTACAGATGAGCTTATACTTGGGCCTGATATGATCAGAGATACATCCGAGAAGGTCGAGTTGATTCGGAGACGGATGAAAGCGGCCCAAGACCGACAGAAATCCTATGCTGATAAGCGAAGAACTGATTTGGAGTTTGATGTTGGGGATATGGTTTTCGTGAAGGTTTCTCCTTTGCGGAATGTGGTCCGATTTGGAGCCGTTGGGAAATTAGCACCAAGGTTTGTTGGACCATTCCCTATTATAGAGAGGATCGGGCAGATGGCTTATAGAGTGGAGTTGCCCGAGAAGCTTGCCGGAGTACACGATGTTTTTCATGTCTCGCATCTCCGGAAGTGTTTACATGAATCAGCAGAGGTTGTTGAGCCAAGTGTTCTGAAAGATGTGGAAGTGGAGAAAGAGGCTACCTTGAGGAGAGCTCCGATTCGTATCTTGGGGACGGAGACCAAGAAGCTAAGGAATCGAGAGGTCAAGTTGGTGAAGGTTCAATGGGGTGAAGCCGAAGAAGACGCAACTTGGGAAACCGAGGAGAAGATGCGTGGGCTTTATCCATTCCTTTTTGAGGGTACACTCTCAATCTCTTTTCTTTGTTAGCATATCTTTCTCTTTGCTATCCATATTTATCTAGTTTATCGTGTTAATCTTGTCATTAGAACCTTAGGTAGAAACCCTTTGGATGAAACATGTGTTTGAAACATGTTATGCTTGGTGTTTGCAAGTGGTTGCAAGTGTTTGCAAGTGGTTACTCGTGGATGCATTATACACATTAGGCACTAGATCGGCTCACACACTCCTCATATTGCATATGCATGAGTGTTTATGCTTATTCATGGATGAAAATTCTTGTGTTATCACATGGATGTTGCATATGGATGTATGTTATGTGCACACATATAGATGTTATACATTATGTTAGGAATTGCATACATATGGATTCATTTCACTAACATAATTTGCATTGATGATATTTGCATTAGATAAGTACATATACACACACCTTTGCATATGTTCATACAATATTTAGAATCTTGTAAGGACAATGATTGCTCGTGTATGATGTTTTGAGTAGATGGATGTTGGATGGTAGGATATGTTCTTCCTAACTTAGAGATTTCGGGGACGAAATCCTTTAAGGAGGGGAGAATGTAACAACCCGTATTTTCAATAACCTGTTATAACGTAAATCGAGGCAGAATTTAATTTATAAATCTGAATCAAGGGAAACGGGATATGCCATTGCGTTCGTCTCGGAAAAATACGCGAAATAGAGTTCGAGTTTTCGAAAATCGGAGTCCGTATGACCCGATTAAGGCCCAACGAAGTTTTCTGAAAATTTCAAAGTAAAAACAGATTTCAAATTCAAGTTTGAATTTGGAAAATTAGGGCAGATTGGGCCAGGCGGGAAAATTCCCGCCAGAGCACCCAAGTCGACAGCCCTGTCGACTTGGGAGTCGACTTGGTTGGACCAAGTCGACAGCCCTGTCGACTTGGCTCAGCCGGGCAGTCCTGCCTGGTGCACCATTTTGGGTTTGTGTTGAGCTTGGGGGCCAGATTCGGTTTTGAGGGCTGAGATTGGAACTAGGGTTTAATCCTAGGGTTGAAACTAATCCTAATCTCTATAAATAAGACCCTAACCTAACCCTAAATCATCATTAATCAACCCTACAACTAAACTATGGCAAAATCATTCCTCTCATGGCCTCCACTCTCTTCATAAAATCCTAAATAAATTTCTATGAGAGATTTTCCATGCATACAAGTGTTTTCAAGCTTGTATGAGCATCATTAGCTTGCATTCAAGTCAAGTTTCTATATTTGCATCATAAAGCAAGGGTTTTGATCATTTTGGCTCAAGGGTTTTTCTATTAAAGCTTGCATTTTGGGTCTAATTGATTGCTTAAGGGCTTTGTCATATTTTTGTGTCTTCATAAGGATTGTAAGCCCTTTTCTACTTTCATACTTAAACTCTAAAGTTAAATGAATGATGCAAGTTTGGTTGATCATTATGATATGCAAGTTTGCCATGATATGCAAGTTTGATATGTGATGATATGCAAGTTTATCATGTTATGTTATGCAAGTTTGATATGCAAGTTGTCATATGATATGCAAGTTATGTTATGCAAGTTTGGGTTGATAATTTTGTTCATGTTATCATGTTATGCAAGCTTATCTTGGGTTTATGAGCTTAAAGCTTCAAGCTTTATGCTAAAGGTTGCATTTTGGCAACATGTAAGTTATCATATCCCTTATGATAACTTGCATGTGAGGCTAAATGTGAACTTATGGCCATTTCTACATGTCATTTATCACCATGTATCACCAATATGCTAAGTTTGGTTTTATGCATGCTTTTGAGGCCTAAAAATGTAATATGCAAGTATATGAACATATGTACATTTCATATGCCACCATGTTAAACTTGTGGCTTCAACATCTTTATATCATGATTATGCCAAGTTCCCTCTTTCTATCCTTTATGCGCTTTTGCGATATGTAAGCGATGGGATTGCGTTTGGGGTTGGGTAAACTTAAAAGACATAAAAACATAAGATTGGGAATTTACCTATTAAGTTAGGTCTACCCATTGGGAATTTACCTATTAAGTTAGGTCTACCCAAATTCTTGAAAACTTGTAACATGTTTTGGAAACATGATGGACATGACACTTAGAAAATATAAGTGTGGCCAACTCGAGGTTGGGTTGAGTTTGTAGCGTAAACCTACCCGGAACCGACCGGCTTAACTAGTTGCTACAAACAATAGGACCCAATGTGAGAAGTTGGTCATGTTGTACCTTGAACCCGAGGTTAGACCAAGTTGTGGTGTAAAGCTACTCGGACCCGCCCGGCTTAACTAGTAGCCACAACAAGGTCTAATGTGAGAGGTTAAGGCGCATTAAATTAATTAATGCCTCATGATTAGGGTTAAGTCATGGTCCACTTAATACTTAACCAATTTGGTCTTGGTAGATTAATCAGGGTTAAGCCGTGAACTCATCGTTACACTTGACCAAGTTAATCCATGATTAGCAAGAGGGTTAAACCGTACTTAATCCACTAGAAAATCCTAGCAATGGGGGTCCACTCCAGCAGTAATCCCAAGTTTGTATCATTAGGACCCTAGGGACTAGGCTAGGGTGGGGGCACGATTACTGGACTAGGAGGTAAGTGACCAAAAAGCGACGGCAGAGGGTACGCCGGTGTAGTTCCGGGCGGACTATGGTCGTGCACATAGTCCGAAGCCGGGGAAAGCATGCACGGGTACCAGTAGATCGAGACTGTGCACTCATGTTTATGGTGTCCAGGGGTTGCCACCCTAGGGCTTGATACACCCGACGGGAGACCCTGCACAGTCTGACTACAATTATGTTTGGGCCGCATTGACACCAACACGTGACGAGTTAGGCTTATAGGGAGTCGATCGACTAGACCGTTTGATAAACAAATGTTACACAAACACAACAAACGCCTCATTCCAATTCAAAATATTCTTTTATTCACAAAATCACATTCTTAGGGAAAGGTTCCTATTAATTTTATCCAAGATAAATTCTTTCCAAAAAACATAGTAGACCACAATAATTCATAGGCATATACGATAGAACAAACATGAGTAAACATAAATCAGCATCACATACAACTTGATACCATTCTATTTTTACAACAGTAAACAGTTTAACCTTTTTTATTACCACTTGATTAAGAAATAAAAGAAATAAAGTAAAATTTGTGGTTCATCATCGTCCAAGAATTTGATTTAGACGTAATTCACAATATATAAGACGAAATCTCGGTTTTTCACTTCCATTAGAAAGATACTGTTTAATAGATTCACACGTTTCTTGTTTCACAAAAATCCGACTTATATTGGATAACTTTTCTGTCAGCTTTTCGCGGCTTTCAATCGTTTCTTGATGAAATCGACATTATCAGATGCTTCTCTAATCATATCGGGTCCCAACACAAAGTTTACCCCTTTGTATGACATAAGTAACTTATGCAAGTTAACCTCTTTATGACATATGTGATTCATGCAAGTTTGGGTTGATTATTTATGCTAGTTGGGTTTGATGCTATATGCATGTTGACACCTTTTAAACGAATTTGATTTCAATTGAATATATATCGAATTTGATTTGATTATAAAATGAATCGAATTTGATTTGATTAGAAAATGAATTGAATTTGATTTGATTAGTGAAAATATAATTTCATATCACTTCCTTTACTTTGGAAATCTTAGCATACCTTCTTGACATTACCAACTGGCATCATCCTTGGATAGTCCCGAAGTCGTTCAAGTTGGGGTATTTTAATTCACAAACATACATCAATGACTCGATAAGACCACGTTACGGCAAATCATACTAAGACCAGTCGAACCACCTATCGGGTTCGTCACTACTAAAGGTCTATCGACTTTCTCGGATTCCAATTCCAACCATGAAATAATTACTTCATTTGGTTTCGAAGAAAATATCATGGATCAATGTATATATCTTAAGGTCAGTGGGAGTAAAATTTGTTTTCTTGTGTTATATGTGGATGATATTTTGCTTGCAACCAATATAAATAAATCGATATAAATTATAAAGGAATTCCACACCAACTTTTCTAAAATTTGATTTGGACCTAAATCAAAATCTACACGACAAAATCCCGATTTTTTCTTCGTTGAATGCCCCAACTGCGGCGGAGAAAGGAAAGAATGTTGTTATTCAAGGTATGCTTTCTATTTATGATAAACCAGTTCGAGTTTTGTTTGATACTGGGGCTTTGGAAGCCATACCATCTTCATCAAGAGCTCCTATTGCAGAAGAAAAGGCAAAGAGTGTCATCGTCCAATGTACTCTTTTTCTGATCGAGGTGTTTCAGTTCGAGTGTTGTTTGAACATCTTGCAACCCGGCCACATATGACCGACCACTCATTTCTCTTGAGTGTATCGAATATATTTTCACCTTACAGTTCGCACCAACATAACTGTTCCCGAGAGATACAGAAGTGAAAAAAGTAACAAAATGAATATTCTCTAGACCCAGAACGGACTTTTAAATGGATGTGTGTCTGACATTGGATTTCGTTCTATGTTGATTGATTTCTATTAAATATATATTTGTTTGGTGGCGGAGAATTTATTCTCTTTCTTAACACCCTTCTCTGAGACACGAGCTTAAAGGATTATTCAGCTCAGTATTACTAATGTAAATTAATATTATTATTTGTGTATAAGTTAAATTTGCGCATAAGAAGATAAATTATTATGGCATCCAATTCAGTTTGGCCTGACTTCGAACGGATATTGCGGGAGATCCGACCGTCGGATTCTCCTAAAACCGGAACCGTTGGGTTCGCATCGAAAAGAACTTTCTAACGAATATTAGAAATTATCCTAATAAGACATACAAAGCTGCAAAGCTTGCCAGCAACGTTCTACTACAAGGAGAGGCAAACACATCAGATACTGAGATAGAATCCCTCTTCAGCAAGAAGAAAAGGATGAAAAGTCTTTGCTATAGAGGATATCTCATCAGAAAACGTTTTTCATTCTGGTCAATTCCTTCTTGTAGTGTTCGACAAGAGGATTCCAATGCAACTGGTTTCCCTGCATTCTGTTTTCTTATGAAAAGGTTATAGATGTTTAAAACTTTAAACAATTTAAACATGAAACTAAAACAGTTTCAGTCAATTTCGATCAACCAGAAAATGGCCATTTTTCAAACAGTCTCAGAATTTGAAGAAATTAGTTTTGTTAGGACCGTATCGTCAATACAGGGGGTGTCGACCGATGGGTCGGCCCCATCAAGGGGGTGTCGACCCCTGGGTCGACATACCAAGGGAGGTCGACCCCCTACATATCCAAGGCAGAATTCCATTTTCTGACGTACACTCCTTTCTTGACAGAATTCATTGATTCTAGGCTATAAATAAGACCCTATACCCATTGTTTTCTTCACTTAAAAACATCCAACTCCTTCCTTGTTACGGCAGTTCCAGCTTTAGAACTTTCACCGACTTCAAACTGATTAGTAGGCAGGGTATCTTCTGTGTTAGTGGCATTATTGACATCTTCTAGGCTTTTACTTGTATGAAGAAATCACTCACAAATCGATTGATCTGGTTGCGAACTTTCTTTACCTACAAGATGAAGGAAGGAACTTCGCTAAAGGCGCACTTAAATGTGTTTGATGATTTGACATTTTTCGCATCTCTTAACCAATTTGATAGCCTTTTTGGTCATTTGAGGCTAGAAAAATCCTTGTCGTATCATTCTTTTGGCCAACTTTATCCCATTTGAATTATCTCCACAAAATCCTCCATGTGCTTCGGTTATTCCAGACAATCTAACCGTTGGATCTTTGAAAAGTTGGTGTCGTTGGAAAGATATTTCCAAAACGAACCCAACGGTTTCGGTTTCGGGAAAATCCGATGGTCGGATCTCCCGCAATAATCATTTGAAATCAGATGAAAGATACTAAAATCTCGAAGTTCAGTGGATCCAATTGATTTGTATTAATTTGTACTAACATTTCCAGGGCTGATATCTATTTTGAATACGTACTTAAATTTGGTCAAGGGTTCAAGGTAAACCAGAATCTAGGTAGAAAGGGCCTTAATCGGGTCGTACGGACTCCGATTTTCGAAAGCTCGGACTCTATTTCGCGTATTTTTCCGAGACGAACGCAATGGCATAGCCTGTTTCCCTTGATTCAGATTTTTGAATTAAATTCTGCCTTGATTTACGCCGCCTATAGCAAACGGGGCACCTCCTGGACGCCACCATCGTCCGACCAGAGCCTACCGCCGCCAGAGACGCCTCCCTAGCCTCGTCAGCACCCGACGCCCTCCCTACATCCTCCTCCGACGCCTTGGTCAACCGAAGGTGATCGATAAAATTAAAAGGATTACGCGTAATTTTCTTAGGAGTGGGGGGAAAATTGCAGCGAATACAAGTGTTTGTTAAATTGGGATGTTGTTTGTAGATCCGGCTAGCCCAAGAAAGCTTCTAACTTCGGTTGCATATCTTGGTGTCTTCCAATCTTGCACTGCCACCACTTTCGCGGGGTCCATGGCCAAACCTTCTTTGGACACTATATGCCCCAGAAATCTTACCTCTAAATTTGGTTCTACTACTTCTTCTTTGCATATGTGCAGTTAATGCCCTGTTCTTACCTTACTGCAACCCCTTAATATTACGTTGTGGATTACCACCGCTGTGTTTTTTTTCTATTTAAATCAAATCAAATTCGTTATATATTCAAATCAAATTCGTTATATATTAGAGAGAATATAGAATGATTCGGTTAATTGAAAAACAAGTTTGATGATGTTTATATAATAGTAGATAGGTAGTAATTCTTCATGAAGAGTTTCTATAAAGAGTTATGTTCATTTCCTTTGATTATTAGTACAATACGAACAACTATAGTAAAGTGAAAGATAATATCACTCACCTCAACCAAATCAGCCCAAACGTGCACTAATGCATAAAGCTCAACAATACGAGTACAACACAAGAAACGACATCCAAAATAAAAATTCATTTTTATTTGTCGTGTTAAATATTGAAACTTGTATACAAATAAAAATTCATTTTTATTTGTCATGTTAAATATTGAAATTTGTATAAAAATAAAATTAGCCGTTGCGGACAGGTGTCGCGATCCCCTTGAAAATCGGATCGTGCAAACGGGGAGAATCAGTCAAAGTGACGGTTAGGGACACGTGTCGCTGGATCCGCGCGTCTCGGATCGCTGAAGACTATGAATTTGAATTTTGATTTATTCCTTGAAAGGGATTCTACAAAAGGAAAGTTTTAAACAAGATTTAGTGTGGTTGGACCTTGTATTAGGGTCATTTCATGTTATTGGGCCAACGCTTGGGCCAAGGGATCAACACTTGTTTATTCAAGTCATGTTAGTTTGCTAGTACACCTGTGGTGCAAAATCTTAATCCTGAGTATGCGATGACACCTTTATCTACCTTGTTAGTTAATCATCATGCTAGTATGTTGTTATCCTTACGTTCATCCCTGCTTCTCATGCCAGTTAACTTTATCAGTTTACATTGATTGTAGTAGGGCTTACTCAGTCTTTTTGACTGACCTGTTTTGTTTCGCCTCTTTTCTTCCGGTCCCCCCCCCCCCCCAGGTTCTCAGGGTGGGAATATTGGAGCTTAGCTTGGATTTCTGATCACTTGCTTGAGGGATTTAGCTCATGTACGGTTTGACATGAAGCTAGCTATGGTTATCACTTATTTTGGGGATAGTACTTATGTATTTCAGTTTTTCAGTTGATGTTGTTTTTATCTAGACTTGTTTATTTGGAAAGTTGACATTATGTTGTACCAGACTTGTTTTGAAATGGTTTGAAATCTTCCGCTGTTTTGTCTATGTTATTTACTCTGTTTACATATATACATATGTTCTTGTTCTACCTTGATATATCATTATGCATGTTTACCTGTTTTAACGCCCCTCCGAAGTCAGAGTGCTTGCAAGAGACACCCTGGCGGAGGCGGGGTGTTATAGAAAACCTCTAGCTTCACTTTTTTAATTTAAAATCATGAAGAAATAAAATAGATATGACCACGAAGAATAAGACTATAGTACCTTATATAGTAGGATCTTCTAGCTAATTCCATGGGCTAAGAATGAGACTGTACAAAGTACAAAGGTGTCCGTATAGAAGCTTTTAGTGTATATTTAATCAGAGTGCATATTTCAGAACCAGTTCCAGTACCAAACTAAACACAATGCCAATCATTTTTGGAATGCAACTTGGGTTCAGTTTTTACGAACTTGAATATCATATCAAGTAATTAACTGGATATAACATAATTAAGCTGAACTTTTCTTTATTATATGTTTTCATAATATCATGAGTAAGATAATTTATCATATGTTGAAGAAAAGAAGTTTAAATGATCATATGTTTTTAATATTTATATTATTTTAAAAAGATAAACACATTTATCTTTTTAAACAATTTATATGTTTTCACACAAGATAATGTACATACTATATCTTTATCATATCTTCTCATATTATCATGAGTAAGAGAATTTATCGTATGTTGAAACAAATAAGTTTAGATGACCATTTGATTTTAATATTTATATTAGTTTAAAAAGATAAACACAATTATCCTTTTAAACAATTTATATGTTTTCACACAAGGTAATATACATATTATTTATCATATGCTTTCATATTATCAAGACTAAGAGAATTTATCGTTTGCTGAAACTAAGAAGTTTAGATGATCATATCATTATAATGTTTATACTATTTTAATAAGATAAACACAATTATCTTTTTAAATAAGTTGTATGTTTTAATAAAAACTAATATTCATATTAATTTTTTAATGAAAATTGTGAAAATATATTTTGTATATACTTACAAGTTTTTCTAAATATCTATTTATTTTTTAATGTATATATCATTTGCAACATTACTTTATGTAATAAAGTAGACAAAAGATAAATATATTATCTTTTTGAACAGTTTATGTTTTTCCCATACGATTTATACATATTAGTATTTTCAATAAGATTGTAAATCTATTATACTTTATGAAATATGTTTATTATTTTAAATACTTTATGGAATAACTTATTTTTTCATATAAAAACAAGTAGACCGAAAGATAAGTATATTTATCTATAAAATTAATTCATGTTTCAAAATACCTTGTATTGTTTTGTTCAATCATTTCCTTTTTGCTTCAAATTAATTGATCATGCAGATGATCATTAAAAAATTTATTTTAAAGCTGCACTTATGTTATGATATTTTCCAAGTGTTATTCTAGAGTTGTGTTATTAAAAAGGGGAAATGAGGGGGAAAAGGCTTATAAATATGTGAATTTGTTTTTCAAAATAATTTCAGGAAATATTCATGTTGGAGCAGGAGCCGAAGACAAAATTTGAATTGATTGACAAGCAAAAGAAGCTGATTTCAGGGTGAAGGGATGAAGTTAAAGATCAACTCGATAAACATATCAAGGAACTGGAAAGTGTCTGAAATGTTTTGTTCCTTGTATTTATATTTGTAGTCTAATTAGTTATGAATGTCCAGCGAAATAGTTCATGTAAATGTAGAGAATTGGAGAGTCATTAGAAAATATTTCGTGTTTACGCTATTATTAGTTCTTATATTAGTTGCAGCAGCAGTAGATGACATGGATCATGATATGTCACCTTATTTACATTCATCTTATTCGTTTTGATGATGAATTTGTAATATCTAATGTTAACTAGCAAGCTGTAATACAACTGATGTTAATTTGATGATGAAATTCTGATAAATGATCATGAATTTTCAATGGCCAATTGGATTCTAATGCTCAGTTAAGAAAGATAAAAGCATTTATCTTTTGTTGAAAATATGTTACTACTGCATATTATTTTTTGAATATTATGACATATATTTATATTTTTTCATAGAGCGTTACAAACAAATAGTAACATGTGATAGTACATTAAATATCCTCATGTAGATACAGTATATTGTTAATAAAAAATTATGTCACGACCGTAAAAATATTATCAATAAAAGATAAAATGATTTATCTATCTTCAAAAATAGTAGAACCATATTACACATTACAAACTCATGGTCAATTATCCGAATAACATCGTCAGCCAATAAATATTCATTATCAAATTCATCATTAAAGTTTCAACATCATACATTAAAAAATCATCAGTAAATTCAGGTAAATTAAAAATATTATCAATAAAAGATAAAACGATTTATCTTTCTTTAAAAAGTAGTAGAACCATATTACAGATTACAAACTCATGCTCAGTTATCTGAATAACATCATCAGCCATTAGAAATTCATTATCAAATTCATCATTAAAGTTTCAACATCAGCCATTATAAAATCATTAATAAATTCAGGTAAATTAAAAATATTATCAATAAAAGATAAAATGATTTATCTTTCTTCAAAAGCAGTAGAACCATATTACATATTACAAACTCATGCTCAGTTATCTGAGTAACATCATCAGCCATTAGAAATTCATTTTCAAAATCATCAAACAACAACATCATCAACCATTAGAAATTTATCAAATTCATCAAATATTTACATTAGAAATTTATCGTTTATTAAATTGAAATTATTCCTTCCCTCAGCCAAAATCCGAAGGACTCTGACCCCCTGAAACTTTTCTTCTTATGATTTTATTGATCTCTTCGATGAAATTACTGATTCTTACGCATTGGTTAAAATAAAAACTAATTTAGATCCCAATATTCTCCCTCCTTCGAAGAAATCAAAATTTCCTGAAGAAAACCTCTAACCAAACACGTTCATATCCACAATAAATAATTTCCTGACAAAATGAATGTGAACAATCAAAAAATGAAATTGAACAATCGTAAAAACAAATTATTTAATATACGCGACAGATGAAATCGCCTGACAATAACAGGTCTGAAAATCGCATCTTCAAATAGGAATAATCAAATCATGAGATACAAAGAAAGTCAACTCTTTTACTCAATTCGTTTGAAGCACAAGATGTTTTTGAAATTTTCTATTTAATGGAGCTCAATTTTTCAAATTGAGAAAGTGGCAAACGGGTTTGTGAAATAAGGAGCGCATTGTTTTTTGTCCTTAAAATTTATTCTGACAAAGCCGTGTCCTAGAAAAAAAATTGGGCCATAATGGTAAGTCCTTACCACAAATTTCCATTTTTTAAAATTGGAAATTAAAAATGGAATTTTATTTAAAATCTACTAATATTAAATGTTGGGATACTGCTAATATTGGAGGAGATGTGCTAGATAAGAGGAATAAGTTATCAATGCTCGTTCTATCCATATTATTTATTCTTATATTAGTATTGATCAATTTAAACGTATCTCTCATTGTTTAACTGAACAGGAAATATGGAAAACTCTCAATGCAAAGTACGGAAGTGTAACAACCCGGAAATTCTGAACCAATTTAAAATTTTATTTTGAGCTATTTTAAGTAATTTGTGAATATAAATTGGTTATTTTTGATAAATTAAATTTGAGAATAGCTTTAAAATTAGTTTTTATATTTTATTTGACTTAAAATAAACACAGTAAAATTATTAAATTAATTTATAAGCTTAATTTTGAAAATTAGATTTTGAAAATCAAAGCATAGCCCTTAAAAAGTGAAATTTTGCTTGGAAGCTCAGAATCCAACGAAATAATTTTTTTGGATTCATAATGTCAAATCATAGTTGAGTTCCAAAATGCGAGTCAAACGGAGTCAGTATGTGGCTGTGCGAAGCAAAACCATTTGTTCAAAAACAGGCAGTCATTTTACAAAGGAACATTACTGATACGATCTCGGAATTCGATTCCACTTTTTTTTGGATTCATATCGTCAAATAATGTTTAAATCCAAAAGGGCATAATTTTTTAAGCTAGCGTTTGGGCATGCAAGAAGAAAAGGCATACTAAAATCGCAATTTTTGAAGCTAATTTGAGCAATTTTAAAAAGAAACATTACCGAGACGACCTCGGAATTTGACAAAACCTTTTTTATTGGATCTGTAATGTCGAATAGTGGTAAGATTCCAAATTTTGTGATTTTTAGAGTTAGTATGTGGCCGAACATGATTTTTAAAGTGAAAAACAAACAATATTTTGACCTTAAAAATTCGTTGTTTGTGCATACGGACTCAAAATTCGACAGAACTAGTTTCATTGGATCCGTAATGTCAGAGAGTAGTTGCATGTCAATTTTCATTGAAAACGGGATCCGTAGGTGGCCACATGAATTTTTAAACGATGAAAATAAGCAATATTTGAGTATAATAAAATATAAAATCATTACAAAAATAATTAAGCTCCACTATAAATTGTCTCAACCTCCCTAAACCTCATTTCATTTCTGAAAAACACGACATCCCCTTTTCCACTTCTCTAAACCTAATTGCAAGCTTCTAAATTCAAAAATAATTCAAGGAAAAATCTATAAATTGCAAAGCTTAGTTCTTTGATCTTGTATGAGTATAAGCTTTGATTGGTATGAGTTTGATCGAGTTTGGAGGAGTTTTGGTGAGCCTAAAATTTTCCACCGTGTGATAAAGTGGATTAGGATTCGAATTTTTGGAGAATCGAAGCAACGGTATGTGTTTTGGTTGTTAGATTTGAGTTTAGAGCATCAAAAGAAGGTTGTATGCGAAGTTTGAAGCAATTCGAAGCCGAAAAGTGTCGGGAGGAAATAGGGCAGCGTGCGGTTTTTGATGGGCCGAAACGTGTTGTGTTTTTGGAGAAGGAGGATCAGGAGGAAGAGGATTAGAAGCGTGTTAAGTGAAACAGGATCCGTTGGAACCGTATTGACGAGTGCTTCGTAACAAAACTGATTTGGATTGATTTGGAGCTCATCTCAATTTTTGGCGAAGTGGAAACCATTGGTGAGCAATCTAAATTCAAATTAAATGATGAAAAATATATTAGGTTGCAGATGGAGCTTAGTAGCTCCCGACACCACTTTCTGCTAAACCATGGATATTTGTGTGATGATTGTGTTATAGAAATTGATTTTGATTGTGAGTGATTGTTTGTGGTAGATTCATATTTGAATAAAAATGTTTCAACAATAAAAATTGCATATTTATTGTATGCAGAAATCATTAAAAGTTTCATGTTTGAAATAAAATTGTTTCAACAATAAAAATTACATTTTTATTGTATGTAGGAATCATTAAAAAGATTCATGTTTGAAATAGAATGTTTCAACAATAAAAAATACATTTTTATTATATGTAGGAAGTATTAAAATGTTCATGTTATAAATAAAATGTTTTTAACAATAAAAATTACATTTTTATTGTATGTATGAATCACAAAAATGTTTATGTTTGAAATAAAATATTTTAACAATAAAATCACATTTTTATTGTATGTATGAATCACAAAAATGTTCAAGTTAGAAATAAAATGTTTTTAATAATAATAATTACATTTTTATTATATGTATGAATCACAAAAATGTTCATGTTTGAAGCAAAATATTTGAACAATAAAATCACATCTTTGTTGTATGTATGAATCACAAAAGTGTTCATGTTTGAAATAAAATATTTTAACAATAAAATCACATTTTTATTATATGTATGAATCACAAAAAATGTTCATGTTAGAAATAAAATGTTTCAATAATAAAATTTACATTTTATTGTATGTAAGAATCATTAAAAAGATTCATTTTTGGAATAAAGTATTTTAAGTATAAAAATTACATTTTAATTGTATGTATAAACCAATAAAATAGTTATAGGTTAGTTTACATTTTGTTAGATATAAATGCCGCCATTAACATGTTAGTGTAGTATAAAATAGTTATAGGTTAATTTACATTTTGTTAGATAAAAATATCTCCATTAACATGTTAGTGAAGTATTAAAAAGAATCATAGGTTAATTTACATTTTGTTAGATAAAAATGTCGTCGTTAACATGTTATTGAAGTATTAAAAATAGTTATATGTTAACTTACATTTTGTTAGATAAAAATGTCGTCATTAACATGTTAGTGAAGTATTAAAAATAGTTATATGTTAATTTACATTTTGTTAGATAAAAATGTCGTCGTTAACATGTTAGTGTAGTTTTAAAAATAGTTATATGTTAATTTACATTTCGTAAGATAAAAATGTCGTCGTTAACATGTTAGTGAAGTATTAAAAATAATTATATGTTAATTTACATTTTGTTAGATAAAAATGTCGTCGTTAACATGTTAATGAAGTATTAAAAATAGTTATATGTTAATTTACATTTTGTTAGATAAAAATTTCGTCGTTAACATGTTAGTCTAGTATTAAATATAGTCATTTGTTGAATTACATTTTGTTAGATAAAAATGTCACCTTTAACATGTTAATGAAAATAAAATAAACATGTATTTAAATATATTTTTGTTCATTAAAAATATCATTTATAACGTGTGTAGGAAGTGGATAAAATTCATGTGTGTTGAAATATATTTTTGTTAATTAAAAATATTCTTTTTATAACACGAATTTGAAGTGTACAAAATTTACATGTAATAAAATATTTCGTTCATTAAAAATATTCTTTTTAATGTGTATATGTGAAGCATACAAAATTTACATGTAATGAAATATTTTTGTTCATTAAAAATATTCTTTTTAACTTGTGTATGTGAAGTGTACAAAATTTACATGTAATGAAATATTTTTGTTCATTAAAAATATTCTTTTTAACATGTGTATGTGAAGTGTACAAAATTTACATGTAATGAAATATTTTTGTTCATTAAAATACTCTTTTAAACATGAATGTGAAGTGTACAAAATTTACATGTAATGAAATATTTGTGTTCATTAAAAATACTCTTTTTAACATAAATGTGAAGCATACAAAATTTACATGTAATGAAATATATTTTTGTTCATTAAAAATATTATTTTTAACATGTGTATGTGAAGTGTACAAAATTTACATGTAATGAAATAAATGGTTTTGAAATCATCGAACAAATTGTGTATATATATATAAATATAAATTAAGATTAAACGAATTACGCGCGGTAGTTCGCGTTTTGAATCGTAACTTTAAACGATTATACCGAGAGATCTGACCGTCGAATTTTCCCAAAACAGGAACTGTTGGGTTTGCTTTGGAAAGAATTTTCCAACGATATTAAATTTGTTAAGATCCAACGGTTAGATTTTGAGAAATGTGTAATTCAAATCTGAATAAAAACAGCGCCACGGCCGCGTAATGACCTGAAACGTCGTTCGAATTAAATGAGCTATTTTTATATAAATAAAAATAGCGATAAATCATTATGAAATATTATGAACAATATGGAATGGAAATAAAGCAATTCCCTTGGTTTATAAAGTAATATGGACGGTTAGATTTATTTGACATTAATCTATTAAATTGAATCAAATTTAACCAAAGAAAATAAATGATTTGAATTTTTTATATTCGAGAATTATTTGAAAAGGCCAAGTTAAATCTCATTTCAAATAATTATACGACGACTAAAAGTCGAAGACATTTAAGACGGTGGTTGAAGACCGACGATCTTCACATCGAATGGATGACTATTGATGCCCTAGATTGGTTAGCTCCCAGGAAGGGATTATAGTGGTAGTTTTTCGAACGTACTTGTTGATTGTCTGGATATGTGAGGACCTCTCTTCTGTATTAGACATATGGAACGAGGAATAAGGTATCTACGGTTCTGTTCAGACCCGGAACGAACTTGTAAATGGATGTGTGTTTGACATTGGATTTTATTCTGTGTTGATTGATCTCTATTAAATATATATCTGTTTGATGGTGGAGAATTTATTCTCTTGCTTAACACCCTTCTCTGAGACGTACGAGCTTAGAGGTTACATATCGATAGACATCTGTCGCATTGCGTGGATTGTCAATGTGGCATGCTAAGATGCAAATGATCAAGGCTTTTGTTGAAAAGCAAAGCCTTGTGGTTGATGATCAAAGCACAGCTTTAATTAGCATAGCTTTAATTAGCATAGCTTTGTATATAGCATTAATTCGCGAGCCTCACACACCGGTATGAATCAAAAACGGAATCATGACGGTAGGGAGTGCATGTGTTTCTTTCTAACTAGAAGTGGTGTTATGGTATGGAGCCCAGACATTTTTACTTATGTGGATAATGGATTGAGAAGCGCCTCGGATATTGGTCGCTACTGGCCAAGTGATAGGTCTGATAGGACCGAAAAACGTATAGTTTAAGAATAACCAATCCACTAAAGTATGTGTGGACCAACCCTGCTGCTAACCAAGGTTGCCTAGAGTTTGTAATCCTGAGGCATTTGCTAGAGTGTCTCGAAATCGGTGAGGATGATCCATGACCTCGACTCATGATGGAAACCCAATTTCCAATACGACATTATGGATTTGATTGTAACTATATATGGCGACATAGTAGGATGAGGTACTATGCCATCTAGGATTGATACATTTATATTGAAAGGTGTTTTAAACTGACTAGACACTAGTAATAATATCAAATGATTTTCATTTTATTCGTATCAAGCATTTTTTCCCATTATAAGGTAAAACTCTATCCTTCGGTTTGCGTTGCATTGTGTGATGGGACTTGAATCTTATAATGGCTTCATTTTTCTAAAAAGCATTGCGTTGTTTAAAAGATTTACGTTATTTATGCACCAACAATCCAATGGAGTAAACCCATTTCGCGTTAGTGGCATGGTCCTGTGATTAGCCTTATTATTAAATAAGTTAAGTAAGATTTCTCATACCAGTCCCATGACTGACTCGTAGTTTGTTTCACTTGCAAACTCGAGTGCCCCTATTTCCACCCGGGCAGTCGAGTGGTTAGTTTTGCAGATATTTATTTATTGAGCGTGATTCTAGATTGAAGCTTAAAGCTGCATCCAGAGCATTGATAGGGTTCCGCTGTGTTAGTTTATTAGTTCCGCTGCATTGTATTAAATTTATTGTAAATTAATCTTCCACTGTAGTATTATTTTTTGATATACTCTGATATATTCTGTACTCTGATTTAACATTATTATGATGTTTATAAAAAGTCTTCTGTTATTTGTTCTGATGTGTTGTATGCCCAGAGTTAGCGTATCTGGGCTTCGAATGGTGTTGGTCGATTTAGCGATCGATTAGGTCCGAGCGAAATCCATATCATTACAGTTGGTATCAGAGCTTTGGTTAACTCAAATCTTTGGGGGTACAACACGTTAGAACTAAACAAAAGACTCATCAGAGGTAGGATTAGTAATGTCCTATGAAAGAAACCTCATTAGAAATAGGAGTAGTAGCATCCTAGAATGAGATACTCGTTAGAGATGGGGTTAGAAATGCCCTAGAATGAGTTGAGAGTGACACGTTTATAATTAACGTATTTGTGATTATATATATAATCCGGTCTTAGAAAATATGATTTTTGAATATATAAAAGTTAAATATATTTGAAAAGATAATCAACTAAATGATTGATGATTGTGTTGTGTGATTATCAGTTCAACTAATAAAATTATTGAACTAATAAAAGAATGAAAGTTGAGTTGGTTACTTAAACAACTTCCAGCTCCGTTCCTTTTCGAGGACGAAAAGATTTTAAATAGGGGAGATTGTAACAACCCGGAAATTCTGAACCAATTTAAAATTTTAATTTAAGCTATTTTAAGTAATTTGTGAATATAAATTGGTTATTTTTGCTAAATTAAATTTGAGAACAACTTTAAAATTAGTTTTTATATTTTATTAGACTTAAAATAAACTCAGTAAAACTATTAAATTAATTTATAAGCTTAATTTTTAAAATTTTTAAAATCAAAGTATAGCCCTTAAAAAGTGAAACTTTGGTTGGAAGCTCAAAATCCGATGAAATAATTTTTTTTGGATTCATAATTATAAATCATAGTTGATTTCCAAAATGCGAGTCGAACGGAGTCAGTATGTGGCCGTGCGAAGCAAAACCATTTGTTCAAAAACAGGAAGTCATTTTACAAAGTCAATTATTGATACGATCTCGGAATTCGATTCCACCTTTTTCTGGATTCGTATCATCAAATAATGATTAAATCCAAAAGGGAATAATTTTTGAAGCTAGCATTTGGGCAGCAAGAAGAAAAGGTATGCTAAAATCGCATTTTTGAAGCTAATTTGAGCAATTTTACAAAGGAACATTACTGAGACGACCTCGGAATTCGACGAAACTTTTTTATTGATCTGTAAAGTCGAAAAATGGTAATATTCCAAATTTTATGATTTTTATAGTTAGTATGTGGCCGGACGTGATTTTTTAAGTGAAAAATAGACAATATTTTTACTTTAAAATTCCGCTGTTTGTGCATATGGACTCAAAATTCGACAAATCTGTTTCTTTGGATCTGTAATGTCAGAGAGTAGCTGCATGTAAGTTTTCATTGAAAATAGGATCCGTAGGTGACTACATGGATTTTTAAACAATGAAAATAAGCGATATTTGAGTATAATAAAATATAAAATCATTAGAAAAATAATTAGGCTCCACTATAAATTGTATCAACCACCCTAAACCTCATTTCATTTCTATAAAATACGGCAGCCCTTTTTCCACTTCTCTAAACCTAATTGCAAGCTTCTAAATTCAAAAACAATTCAAGGAAAAATCTATAAATTGCAAAGCTTAGTTCTTTGAACTCGTACGAGTATAAGCTTCGATTGGTATGAGTTTGATCAAGTTTGGAGGATTTTTGGTGCATCTAAAATTTTCCATCGTGTGATAAAGTGGATTAGAGTTCGAATTTGTGGAGAATCGAAGCAACGGTATGTGTTTTGGTTGTTAGATTTGAGTTTAGAGCATCTAAAGAAGGTTGTATGCAAAGTTTGAAGCGATTCGAAGCCGAAAAGTGTCGGGAGGAAGTAGGGAAGCATGCAGTTTTGGATGGGGTGAAGCATGTTGTGTTCTTGGAGAAGGAGGATCATGAGGAAGAGGATTAGAGGTATGTTAAGCGAAACAGGATCGTTGGAACCGTATCGACGAGAGCTTCATAGCAAAACTGATTTGGATTGATTTGGAGCTCGTCTCAATTTTTGGCGGAGTGGAAACCATCGGCGAAGAATCTAAATTCAAATTAAATGATGAAAAATATATTAGTTTGTAGACGGAGCTTAGTAGCTCCTGACACCACTTTCTGTTAAACCATGGATGTCTGTGTGACGACTGTGTTATAGAAATTTATTTTGATTGTGAGTGATTGTTTGTGGTAGATTCATATTTGAATAAAAATGTTTCAACAATAAAAATTACATATTTATTTTATGCAAAAATCATTAAAAGTTTCATGTTTGAAATAAAAAAATTTCAACAATAAAAATGTAGAATCATTAAAAAGATTCATGTTTGAAATAGAATGTTTCAACAATAAAAATTACATTTTTATTGTATGTAGGAAGTATTAAAATGTTTGTGTTAGAAATAAAATGTTTCTAATAATAAAAATTACATTTTTATTGCATGTATGAATCACAAAATTGTTCATGTTTGAAATAAAATATTTTAACAATCAAATCACATTTTTATTGTATGTATGAATCACAAAAATGTTCATGTTAGAAATAAAATGTTTTTAACAATAAAAATTGCGTTTTTATTGTATGTATGAATCATAAAAATATTCATGTTTGCAATAAAATATTTTAACAATAAAATCACATTTTTATTGTATGAATGAATCACAAAAATGTTCGTGTTTGAAATAAAATATTTTAACAATAAAATCATATTTTTATTGTATGTATGAATCACAAAAATGTTCATGTTAGAAATAAAATGTTTTTAACAATAATAATTACATTGTTATTATATGTATGAATCACAAAAATGTTCATGTTTGAAACAAAATATTTTAACAATAAAAACTTGTTGCCTGTGTGACAAGGACAATGAGACTATTCAGCACTTGTTCTTCAGTTGTGAAGTATCAAAGAAACTGTGGGAGGAAGCCCAGAAGCAGCTCATGTCAATCTTGTATGTTGCTCCTCCGTGCTTTGGTTAGGAGCAAATCCGCAAACACTGTAGAGGGAAAAATCACAAAGCAAGGCTCTACAACCATGTCCTTAAGAAGATAACTTCCGCCATATCGAAAGAGAGATGGCTGCGCATTTTCGAACCGTCGCGCAGCTTGAACTTCAGCCAATGGAAACTTCTTGTTTGGCGAGATATCCGGGCGAGCCTCAAGTTTTTGAATTTTACATACGATCCCAGAATTTTTGTTTTGAATTATCTTTAACTTTCTTTAATTTGCATTTTTTGTTAGCTTCCTTTAGGGATTGATATACCATGTAATCTCTGTATTCTTTTGTCATTGTTTCTGCTTTGTTTCTATTTAATCTTTGTTTGGTATATCAATAAAGTGGAAGGGGACCACTCAACATGTGTTGAAATATATTTTTGTTCACTAAAAATGTCATTTTTAACATGTGTAGGAAGTGGATAAAATTCATCTGTGTTGAAATATATTTTTGTTCATTAAAAATATTCTTTTTATAACACAAATATGAAGTGTACAAAATTTACATGCAATGAAATATTTTTGTTCATTAAAAATATTCTTTTTAACATGTGTATGTGAAGCGTACAAAATTACATGTAATGAAATATTTTTGTTCATTAAAAATATTCTTTTTAACATGTGTATGTGATGTGTACAAAATTTACATGTAGTGAAATATTTTTCTTCATTAAAAATATTCTTTTTAACATGTGTATGCGAAGTGTACAAAATTTACATGTAATGAAATAAATGGTTTTGAAATCATCGAATGAATTATATTTATATATAAATATAAATTAAGATTAAACGAATCACGCGCAATAGTTTGCGTTTTGAATCGTAACTTTAAACGATTATACCGAGAGATCCGACCGTCGGATTTTCCCGAAATGGGAACCGTTGGGTTCGCTTTGGAAAGGTCTTTCCAATCATATTATATTTGTTAAGATCCAATGGTTAGATTTCGAGAAATGTGTAACTCAAATATGAATAAAAACAATGCCAGGGCCGCGTAATGACCTGAAACGTCGTTCGAATTATATGGGCTATTTTTATATAAATAAAAATAGAGATAAATCGTTATAAAATATTATGAATAATATGGAATGGAAATAAAGAAATTACCCTTGGTCTATTAAGTAATATAGATAGTTAGATTTATTTGACATTAATTTGTAGAATTGAAGTAAATTTAACCAAAGAAAAGAAATGATTTGAATTATATATATTCGAGAATTATTTGAAAAGGCCGATTTAAATCTCTTTTCAAATAATTATACGGCGACTAAAAGTCGAAGACATTGAAGATGGTGGTTGAAGACCGACGATCTTCACATTGAATGGATGACTATTGATGCCCTGGATTGGTTAGCTCCCAGAAGGGGTTATAATGGTAGTTGTCTGGACGTACTTGTTGATTATTTGGATATGCGAGGACCTCTCTTCCGTATTGGACATATGGAACGAGGAATAAGGTATCTCCGGTTTGGTTTAGACCCAGAATGAACTTGTAAATGGACGTATGACATTGGATTTTATTCTGTGTTGATTGATCTCTATTAAATATATGTTTATTGGCGTAGAATTTATTCTCTTGCTTAACACCCTTCTCTGAGATGTACGAGCTTAGAGGTTATATATCAATAGACATCAATCGCATGGCATGGATTGTCAATGTGGCATGCTAAGATGCAAATGATCAAGTCTTTTATTGAAAAGCAGAGCCTTGTGGTTGATGATCAAAGCACATCTTTAATTAGCATATCTTAGTGTATAGCGTTAATTCGCAAGCCTCCCACCCCGGTATGAGTTAAAAACGGAATGAGGATGGTAGGGAGTGCATGCGTTTCTTTCTAGCTAAAAGTGGTGTCATGGTATGGAGCCCCAACATTTTCACTTATGTGGATGATGGATTGAGAGGCGCCTCGGATATTGGTCGCCACCGACCAAGTGATAGGTCCGATAGGACCGGGAAACGTATTGTTCAGGAATAACCAATCCACTAAAGTATATGTGGACTGGCCCTGCTGCTAACCAGGGTTCTCCAGTGTAACAACCCGGAAAATCAGAACCAATTTAAAATTTTTATTTTGGCAATTTTAATGAATTTTGAATATTTAAAATGATTTATTTTAAATAATAACGACTAGAAATTTATTTGAATAGAATTAGAACATATAAATTTATTTAAATTGAAGTTAGAATATAAATATTTATTTTAATTATAAAAGAAATTGGAAATGGCGCGGTAGTTTGAAAATTTAACTTTGAACTTTGACTGAATGTACAAGATTCAAAATAAACCGGATCTAAGTGAAACCAGAAATATTTGAATCTGTTTGAAAATATCTTTCCAACGAATGTGAAAAATCGAAATTTCATAGCGGGAATAAAAAGTTATGCCTAATTGAAAATTCAGAATAGTCGCTATGGAATTTATTATAATATAATATATGGCCATTTTGCTAACGACCTCCATTTTCGACGAAACCACTTTTGTTGGATCCGGAATGTCAAATTATTGCTAGGTCTCAAATTTCAAAATTTTTGGAATCAAGATGTGAGCGTGGCAAAGGAAAATGTGTTTGGATAATTTTAGTCAAATTGGATCGACCAAAAAATGGCCATTTTTCAAATGGTCTCCAAATTCGATGAATTTAATTTTGTTAGGACTGTATCCCCAAAACATAGCCAGATTCATTTTTTCGTAATTTTTAGATTCAGTATGTGGCCTCGACAAATTAAAATGTACGTTTAAATCTAAAATTGAATGTTTTATATTTTAATTTGAAGAATAACTGACTGAAATTGTCAAATGGGCATACGAAACATATTCCATTGTGTGCGAAATGGAGGTATTTAGCTAGGAGCGTTAGTTGTTGGGTTTGAATTGGAGTTCGTATGGATAAAGGGGTAATTTTGGAATTAAATAAATTAATATATAATCCGGCCAATAGAAAAATTCCTTTTATTATTTTAAAATTCTCGTTTCCTCAGAAAACCCTCATAACCTCTCTAGTCGACGGCGTAAGTTGTTCATTTCTTCCCGACCAGATTTCAGCCAAACTACCCTAAATTATCGAGTGCCCCAGTTGAAGTTTTTGAAGATCCTCTCCTCCTCTTTAAATTAATACTTGTTGCACCCCCCCTCGTTCAACCATCGTCGATTTTCGCGCCTCTGAAGTTTCCAGTTTCCAAGCGCCACCGCCGCTAGGGTACACCGTCGATCTGAGCCGCACCTACCTCGATCTGAGCACCCGCCCTCCCCCTTCAACGTGGCGCCGTCGAATTCTGACCTCGTGCAACTTTTTTAAAGAAAATCGAAAACCTAAATTTGAACGAGAAAGGAGGTATACGGCTATTTAATTTTAAAACTGTTTTATCGCTTTAAAGTGTGGAAAATTATGATTTTAGGATAAAAATCATATCTTTTTTGTTTGTGGTCGAAATCCAGTGAAACAAGAGACATTGGGATCATGACGACATCCTCTACATTTTAGAAGAGACAGGAGAATTTTTGGAGCCTCCTACAATTTTAGAAGGAGTGCAACCCAACGTGAGAACTTCTCACTACAATTTCTTGTACAGTTATTTATTTATTTATTTTATGGCTGCTTCCCATCGTCCACATACCATGGATGACTTGTTTGATTATATCGTGTTATGGAAATTGATTATATGGAATAAAATATTTGAACAATAAAAATATCATTTTTATTAAATGAATAAAATATATAAAGTATTCATACAGACCATGGAATAAAATATTTGAATAATAAAAATATCATTTTTAGAAATAAATAAATTGGATTTTTAAATGGTTTTAAAATAACCAGAATTTCCCAACGATTAAATTGGAATGGATTCGGAATGAAAATAATCTTCGGAATATTTCGATATTGGGTTTCGTGATTATATGGATATTGTCAAGGAATTCGGAAGATATATATATCATTATTCCAATACGATATCCGTTGGTTTCAGAATTTGATATTGAATATAAGCCGATATATTTTCTATTCAAAGCCTTGTTGTAACACCCCGTAAATTTAAAACGGGATATAAGAGATAATTAAAGAATAATTAATCTTTAAAAGAACAAATGGGTGAAATGGGTTATGCCATTGCATTCGTCTTGGAATTCTGCTTGAGATATAGTCCTAGTTTGCGTGAATCGGTCACCGTATGATGAAGTTATGGAGGTTAGAAGTTTTCAAGTTTAAGCATAAATTAAATTAAACTAATAATTAAATAAATCGAGTTCGAAATTCAAATTTGCAGAGAAGCCTGGGCGGGAACAGTCCCGCCATAGGGTGTCGACCCCCCTAGGGGTGTCGACATAGCTGTCGACCCCCCCTCCCAAGGGGTCGACTCCCGCGAGCTGATCTGGACAGTGACGATTTTCTGAGGTGTTAGGGCATATGTTTCATGTTCTGGTTGGATATCTTGGGTTTGGATGGCTTTGATGACTCCTAGGTTGATCTAAAGGCCCATACTAATCCTAAACATCTATATATATATATATATATATATATATATATATATATATATATATATATATAGCAAAACCTAAACCCTAACCTAACAACTCTAAACTATAATGCCGTCATGTTGTTCATCTACAAACTAACCTAGCCGCCATCATAACAAATCAAATTCTAGATTAAAGATAAAAAGATAAGAGATAAAGATTCAAAGCCTAGGAATTGCGAAAAAGAATTCTAGAACAACAACGAACAAATCAATGCCTACATCAACGGATTAGCTTAGCAACTTCAGAAATCAGATCCCAGAATTCAAGATCCGTTTTCTGTGAGTGCAGTTACTTTCACAAGATAATTGTTTAAACGTAATTGTGATGAGTTATGAATTGGACTGTATAAAAATGTTTGTAAATCATATAAAGTTTATGTCTTTGCAAACTATGTTTTGATTTATGCTTGATTTGATTCATTATATGCAAGTTATGTTCTATGTTAATTCATATGCCTAATTACGTATGCAAGTTATGTATGCAAGTTTGCTTGATCTATGCAAGTTATGAAAGATTATATGCAAGTCATGTTCATACATGTAAGATCATATTTTATATATTTATATGTTTAGAACTATATGTTCATATGTTTAGATCTACATGTTTATATGATTAGATCCATATCAGTCCATATGTTTAGAACTATATGTTCATATGTTTAGATCTACATGTTTATATAATTAGATCCATAATCAGTCCATATGTTTAGAACTATATGTTCATATGTTTAGATCTACATGTTTATATGATTAGATCCGTATCAGTCCATATGTTTAGAACTATATGTTCATATGTTTAAATCCGTACAAGTTTATGTTTAGATCCAGACCGGTTCATATGTCTAAATCTGTGCAAGTTTATGTTTAGATCCAGACCAGTTCATATGTTTAAATCCGTGCAAGTTCATGTTTAGATCAACCAGTCCATATGTTTAGAACTATATGTTCATATGTTTAAATCCATGCAAGTTTATGTTTATATCCAAACCTGTTCATATGTTTAAATCCGTGCAAGTTTAAGTTTAGACCCAGACCAGTTCATACGTTTAAATCCGTGCAAGTTCATGTTTAGATCCATGCTAGTTCGCACTCAATATGTTGATTGGATCTATTTTTTTATGTTTACTAGATTTATGTCGTCTTAGATCTGTATTGTTTATGCCAGTTATGATAATGTCATGTTTTTCTTCCCTTTTTCCTTTTTTTATGAGTTGGGCTAATTGCGAGCCTAACATATCACATGAATTATACGTACGAACGACGTGGGAACGTTGGGGAAAAGTTTGGGTAAACGTTGAATATTATGTAGTTGGCGTAAAAAGGGGTTGTAATCATATAATTAATTTTGGACATAACTAGAAAATGTGGCATAACTTGAATTGACCACACTTAAGGATAATTTACAGATAAACTTGGACATGAATGGTAAATATGTAAATTGGCTAAAAGATGAACGTGCCTAACCCGAGGTTAGATTGAGTTGCGGTGTAAGATGGCCCGGATCCGCCCGGCACATCCAGCGACTGCAACAACATAGATCTAATGTGAAAGGTTAGCGCATTAAGCCCAAAAACCCAAGGTTAGAATGAGTTTGTGGTAGAAGTCTACCCGGAACCGCCCGGCACATCCAGCAACCACAAACAATAGTTCTAATGTGAGAGGTTGGTGCTTTAATGAATAAATTAAAGCTAAGGAACAGACATACTAAAAATGGATAGGTTCAGTAACATATGAATAGGCGACACTTAACCAATACAACATGTTAGGTGGGTGGGTTAAGTTAACATGGACAAGAAGACAACATAACCAATATTACATGAACAAAGTGGATAGGGTTATGGCAAGCTTAACCAATAATACATATGGAATTGATAAGGGGAAGGGTTAATTAAATCTTGGGTAAGTGGGTAATATTAGTGTATACATAGGCCCACAAACTTAACCGTGCGTGAATCAGTGAGAAGGTTAAGTAACATATGAATAGGCAACACTCAACCAGTACAACATGTTAATTAAGAAAATGGGTGGGGTTAAGTTAAATTGAGAACACTTAACCATTATAACATGTTGATTAGGAAACCCTAGTAACGAGGAACCATTTCAGCAGTAACCCACATAGATGTATCATGGTACCCTGAGCTAGGCAGGGTGAGGCACAATTACTGGGCGGATTATAAGCTGTAAAAATAGCGGTGGGTGGTGCAGTAGTGTAGGTTCCGACGGAGTATGGGCGTGCACGTGCTCCTGAGTGGAAAAGCAGGCACTAGGCATCAGTAGTATACATTGTGCATCTTGAATCGTGTCGGGTTGCCATCATGGGAATTGATACACCCCATGATGGGGCCAGCACAGGTACCTACATACAAGCGGGGCCGAATGACACAAGTAATGAATTGTAACAACCCGAAAATCTGGGCCAGTTTAAAATTTTTATTTTGGCAATTTTAGCGAATTTTGATTATTTAAAATGAATTATTTTAAATAATATCGACGAGAAAAATGTTTTGAATTGAATTCGACGTTTATATTTATATACGTCGTCGTTAGAATATAAATATTTATATATAATTATAAATGGAATTGAAAATGGAGCGGTAGTTCGATAATTCGATTTCAAAATTCAATTGAATGTACCGGGTGCAAAACAATCCGGATTTTAGTGAAACCAAAAACATTAGGATCTAATTGATGATATCTTTCCAACGAATCCGAAAAATCAAAATTTCATAGTGGGAATCAAAAGATATGTCCAGTTGAAAATTCTGAATAGTCGTTATGGAATTCAGGCCCTTAAAAATAGAGATTTTGCAAACGACCTCGGATTTCGACGAAACCACTTTTGTTGGATCCGGGATGTCAAATTATTGCTAGGTTTCAAATTTCATAATTTTTCGAATCAATATGTGAGCGTGGCAAAGGAAAACGCGTTTGACCAGTTTCAGTTGATTTTAATCGACTGGAAAATGGCCATTTTTCCAACGGTCTCGGAATTCGACGAAACTAGTTTTGTTAGGACCGTATCGTCAATACAAAGCTAGAAAATATTTTTCTGCAATTTATAGAGTTCATATGTGACCCTGGTAAATTGAAATGTATGTTTAAAATTCAATATAATGATTTAAATGTAAATTCGACGAAAACCGATCGAAACGATCGAACTGGTTTACGATACATATCCCATTGTGTTCGGAATGGGGGTATTACGCTATGGACGACAGGCGGTGGGCCTCGTTTCGAGTTTGACAATAAAAGTTACCTTTTTGAAGAGAAGAGAAAAAAATAAAAAAAAATATATATATATTCACTCAAACCCCCCCCCCCCCCTTTTCTCATTTTCCCCAGAACCCCCCCCCCCCCCCCTCAAACTCAAAAAGAAGTCGCGCCCCTCTTTTCCAGACCTCGATCCCCGTCGCCGTTGTCAGATCCGCCTCACCGCACCTCCCTCCCATCTGCGACGCCGACTCCATCTTCCCCCCTCCTCCTGCTCCCTTCGAAGCGAGCCCCGTCACCCAAAACCAACAGAAACCAGAGCCACCGCCATTTCTTCCACCCCCAGGCCACCGCGACCTCGCGCCACCCCTCTGGCCTCTGGCGCTGCCAACAGGCACCCCCTTCCTCCTTCGACAGTGAACGACTGCATCCCTATTCCTCCGGCCAAACGCAGCGGGCCCCCTTTTCAGACGAGACCTGAAACCACCCCTCCTTCGCAGATCCGAAGCCCGACACCTCGGCCCTTCCCTCCATGAAACGGTGAGTATTTAAAATTTTATTCACAATAAAATCTGAGTTTATTATATAGAAATTTAGTATTTTTATATAAGGAAATTTAGGATTTTATATACGTAAAGCTTTCATTTTTAGAAATAAAAAGCTTAGATTTTCAGCAAAGTAAAGCTTAGGTTTTTAACAGGAAAAGATTACACTTTTATGCAAGAAAAGATTGGATCTTTATATTTATAAAAATTCGATTTTTATATATTGAATAGCATAGTAAAAATTTGATTTTTATATATTGAATAGCGAAGTAAAAATTCGATTTTTATATATTGAATAGCGAAGTAAAAATTCGATTTTTATATATTGAATAGCGTAGTAAAAATTCGATTTTTATATATTGAATAGCGAAGTAAAAATTCGATTATTATACATTGAATAGCGAAGTAAAAATTCGATTTTTATATATTGAATAGCGAAGTAAAAATTCGATTTTTATATATTGAATAGCGAAGTAAAAATTCGATTTTTATATATTGAATAGCGAAGTAAAAATTCGATTTTTATATATTGAATAGCGAAATAAAAATTCGATTTTTTTATATTGAATAGCGAAGTAAAAATTCGATTTTTATATATTAAATAGCGAAGTAAAAATTTGATTTTTATATATTGAATAGCATAGTAAAAATTCGATTTTTATATATTGAATAGCGAAGTAAAAATTCAATTTTTATATATTGAATAGCGAAGTAAAAATTCGATTTTTATATATTGAATAGCGAAGTAAAAAATTCGATTTTTATATATGTAGTGGCTACGGGCAAAGAAAGTGATAAGAGGCGAGAACAGTGAAGATTTCCTGCATTAGAAGTGCCGTGGAGTTAGGATAGCTATCGGTGAGAACTTCTCACTCTTCAATTTCTTTTTCTAGTTATATATATATATATATATATATATATATATATATATAGTAGAATGCAGACGGTGTTTAGTAGCACCCGACACCCGTCATCCACAGACCATGGATGGCTTGTTTGTTAAATTGTTTGGTTGTGTAGTTGGCTAGATTATTTGGTTTGAATTTAATTGTTTGGTGAAATGAAATTGATTTGATTGATGTGTGAATGGCGTGGGCCTTCACTAGACCGAGGATAAGGCTAGGCCTTGTCCCGTTTCTAGTATCGTGCCGTTATGCCGCCGAAATTTTCTAAAATAAGTTAGAAAATAAAAATATCATTTTATTTACAGAATGAACTGAATAGAAATTCATATGTTAAAATAAAATGTTTTATCGTTAAAAATATAATTTTTAACGTGAATATGAATATAGTGAATGTGAATAAATAAATATTCATTTACAAACCGGACGGTTTGTTTATGTACACCGATTTGACTGACATTGATTGGGACGATAAATTTTACACATCGCCCAACTGCACAAATAAAATCTGTGTTTGATTGTTTGAAACCCCACACGGGTGTTGGGATGAAATATGAAGTTCACTCATCCTGATTGATTAAATATGTCGATCGATTGATTGACAGGCTGTTATAAGCGTTAGATATCTATATTTGATGCTTATACAGTGTAGTGCACTTTGGGTGATGATCAAAGCACGGCCTTGTGGCGTAGCTTTGTGTAACGTTTACTTCATGAGTTTCGCACCCCGGTTGTGAACCAAAACGGGAGAGGACCTCAGGGACGGCATGCGTTTCTTTCTAGCTAGGGTGGTGTCAGTGACCTTCCAGCCCTGACATTTATATACTTTTCACCTGTGTGGTTGTTGCTGTTGCGAGGCGCCTCGGTTTGATCGGACGATCCGGGTCCGATGGAGTCATTCAGTTGGCTCACCTACGCCCCAAAGGGCGGGGAAACGCAGTGTTCAGGCATTTTAATCACACATCGGTGGACCGGCCCTGTCGCTCCAAGGGACGATGCGTTCTGTTCCTGAGACACAGGCTAGAGCGTCTCGAATCGGTAGAGGACGATCCCTGGCCTCGGTTCACAGATGGAAATCCAATTTCCAAATACGTGACTTTGCGATTTTGATTGTATATACCTATATATGGCGACATAGTGGTATGGGGCATTCATGCTGCCTATGATTGATACTTATGATTTGAAGTCGTTTTATACACTATACACAGATAATAGTATCAAATGATTTGTTTTAAAACGTATCAAGCATTCTTTGGCTATTATAAGGGAAAACCCTATCCCCCGGCTTGCGTTGCATTGTGTGATAGGACCTGGGTCTTATAACAGCTTCATTTTTATCTATTTAGCATTGCGCTGTTTGTTTTATGCACTGGTATTCTTGGGAGGAAACCCATTCCGTGTTATACGGCGTGGTCCCTTGATTTACCTTACTTTGAAAATAAAGATTAATAACTGTTTTAGTTCTCACACCAGTCACATGACTGACCTGGAGTTTATTGTTTTAACCTAAACTCTGGGTGCCCCTATTTTGACACGGGCAGCTAGTAGTTTTGGTTTTGCAGATTTATATTCACAGGATCCTGGTTTACAGCTGGAATGATATCCGGAAAGCTTTGTATCCGTATATCTCCTTCTAGTTGTGTATTGTATTATTTTCCGCTGCTATGTATTTAAATGTAATTTAAATCTCTGTTATTTCTGTGTAATATTCATTTATACTCTGTATATTCTTGTGATCTGATGCATTGTTGTAATATACAATGAAATGTTCTTCCGTCTGCGTTCTGTTTTGTCGTGTTCTCAAACGATAGGGCGTTTCGAACGGTCTAGATCGGTTTAGCGATTGATTCGGACCGAGCGAAATTCTTTTTCGTCACATGAATACATACAAGCGAGGTCAAATGACACAAGTAATAAATACATGCGAGTTAGGGAGCCGATCGAACGGGGAAGGTAGTGGGTACAACTCGTGGGGGTAGGAGCAAAAAAGGGCACCTACGATAGAAGCTAGGAGTACACGAAACTACCATTATCATGATTAATAAGAGGGATCAACTTTTAGAATGGGACTAGTAAGGGGGCGGGTTACTAGTAATGATACGGTGTTATTAGCATTGGTGTAGTGTAGTAATTATCCTGCAGTGATTAGAAACGCAATCAACGTTATATCTTGTTCGTCTTGTCTGCTTTATCATGTTTGTTTATTCTACCGTTATTTCTTGCTTTCAAGTTTATGTTCTTATCCTGTTACTTTAATGATTATATTGTTAAAGTCACTGGACTCACCAGACTTATGTCTGACCTAGTTTGTTTCACCTCTTTTCTTCCGTCCCCCCTTCCCCCAGGTTCTTAGGGAGGAAATACTCAAGCTTAGTTCAGATATCTCTTTCTTCCAGCTTGAAGTTTAAAGGTGCATTGCTTGGCTTTGATTCTGCATATGGCATTTTTCTTTTGGGGATTATGGCTTTAAAATTATGTACTCTGAAGGTTTTGTACAAGACTGATATTATGTACTTGATTTTGGTATTTGGAAATGTAATCAAACTTATTTCTGTTTCCGCTGCAATAAAATTACAAAATTTTCAAGTACTACTTTTTCTGTCTTGTAATATTCCATTTGGTTTGCTTATAATGCTCCACGAAACTTAATGCATTCCCTTTGTGAGTGACATTAACGGACATGGGGTGTTACACATGTATTTGATATCAAATTGGATTTTGGGTTTGTCGTGAACGGTGTCTTCATTAACACTATTCTTTAACCCAGTTGAGAAAAGAATAAATGTTTAAACTAAGATTTTTTGAAGTTTTCCGACTAATTAATATTTAATTGAAATGGAATAAAAGAATTCGATTTTTGGGTTTATCGTGAACGGTGTTTTAAATAAAACTTGTTCTTTAACCCAATTGACAGTGAAGAATATGATTTGGAATTTATAATCTTGTAATTAAGATTAATGGAATTTTCCAAAGTAAAGATTTCCAATTTAATATATTAAATTGGAATTGAATGGAATTCGATTTGGTAATAATCGAAGTGAGTTTCCGTGGAGGAAGACTGTTAATACATATGGAATTTAAAAGGCTTTGTCGTTATTCCATTTATATTATCAGTCGGATACGGAAATTGATATCGATTATATATTGATCGGTTTTCCGTGAAGATTCCATAATTAATGGAATTTGATTTTGGGTGTATCGTGAACCGTGTTTTAAATGACATTGGTTCTTTAACCCACACTACACCAAAACAGGTGATTCCCAACGAGTATAATCGTCACAAACAATTTCCACAACGCTTATAAGTGTTGCTATGAGCGGGTGGCAATGTAGTACCAACGCTTATAAGCGTTGGTAGATTTTCTTTAGCAACGCTTATAAGCGTTGGTAGATTTTCTTTAACAACGCTTATAAGCGTTGGTAGATTTTTCTTTAATAACGCTTATACATGTTGCAATATATTTGTTTGCAACGCCTATACATGTTACAAAATTTTAATTCACAAGAAATATAAATTTTAATAATAACAGAAATATGTATTCGCAACTCGCATATTCTAACATTAATAGTCAATTAATAACCAACATGATGATAATATATACGATATTTAATATGAATCAAAAACTAATATTAAACTCAATGCATACTAATAGATAACATTCATAATCACATAAGGACATAGAATATCAGTTAACAATAAACAATCACAATACATAATTAAGATGTCAAATTCAATACATAATTAGTTTGCTAAATTCAACACATAAATAAGATTCTACAAATACCGAATACGAAACTCTGGCCATATAACGAAGCCTCCATCTGAAAATTCACATAACTTGTACATTCCATTTTGAGGACCATCATAAATTAGTGCATCCGGTTCAAGAACTTCAACAACCCAAATTACTTTCTCTATATTCGGTACCACTTTCCTAAAATGACAAATTGTTTGTGTTCCAAGATAACCTTTTGCTACCTCCGTCTCAAGATCATGTGACAATAGCGTTACGTATTTCTTTTCCATTGTAGATGAATGAAGATCATTAAGTGACACGTTTAGAGTAATGGTTACATTATTATTTATAGGAGGATCCCCTAAATTAGAAGCACCTTCTGTACGAGGAGTGAAAGGACTTGCAACAAGTTTTTCTTGCAAATTAGGTATAAATTTCATAAAAGTTGAAGTAATTGAATTGATGGCGTTACTAACTTGAGTAGCTACTTGCCCTTCTATCTCCAATTTCCAAACGGACAAATCCACGGCTTGTTTTTTATCAGTTACATCTTTTACAGCTCGAGCCACCTTTATTTGTTTTATAGAGGAAGTAGAACTAATTGCTCGACAATAATTTTTCTTCCTGTCGGAATCAAAAACTTCTGCAATTGGATCATTATCAAGATCATCTACTTCACCATTAGAACTACCATCTAATTTTCTCTTTTCTTCCGTTGCCTCTAGAAGTGCCTGCATTTAATGAATATCATGAAAATTTCGGTTTCTTGTTAAAAACATAAAAACATGAATTTGCATCTCACACAATAGAAAATTTCGGAGTGACTAAATAATACCAAACAGCTACGACTCAGTTTTTCTGAGCCGATAAGCTCGGAAAAACTGAGCCTATGGCTCGGTTTTTCCGAGCCATTAAGGCTCGGCAAAACTGAGCCTATGGCTCGGTTTTTCCGAGCTTATCGGCTTGGAAAAACTTAGCCATAGGCTCGGTTTTGCTGAGCCATAAGGCTCAGCAGAACTGAGCCTTACGGCTCGGTTAACCTGAGCCGTAAGGCACAGTTTTGCTGAGCCTTACGGCTCGGAAAAACTGAGTCTATGGCTCAGTTTTTCGAGCCGTAAAGGATCAGAAAAACTGAGCCATAGGCTCAGTTTTTCTGAGCCGATAAGCTCGGAAAAACCGAGCCATAGGCTCAAATTTGCCGATCCGTAAAGGCTTAGAAAAACCGAGCCATAGGCTCAGCTTTGCTGAGCCATAAGGTTTAGCAGAACTGAGCCTATGGCTCAGTTTTTCTGGGCCGATAAGCTCGGAAAAACCGAGCCATAGGCTCAGTTTTGCTGAGCCATAAGGCTCAGCAGAACTGAGCCTTACGGCTCGGTTAACCTGAGTCGTAAGGCACAGTTTTGCTGAGCCTTTCCGCTCGGAAAAACTGAGTCTATGGCTCAGGTTTTCTGAGCCGATAAGCTCGGAAAAACCGAGCCATAGGCTCAGTTTTGCTGAGCCATAAGGCTCAGCAGAACCGAGCCATAGGCTCAGTTTTTCTGAGCCGATAAGCTCCGAAAAACCGAGCCATAGGCTAAGTTTTTCCAAGCCATAAAAGCTCAGAAAAACTGAGCCATAGGCTCAGTTTTGCTGAGCCATAAGGCTCAGCAGAACTGAGCCTTACGGCTCGGTTAACCTGAGCCGTAAGGCTAAGCTTTGCTGAGCCATACGGCTCGGAAAAACTGAGTCTATGGCTCAGTTTTTCGAGCCGTAAAGGATCAGAAAAACTGAGCCTTAGGCTCAGTTTTTCCGAGCCGTAAAGGCTCAGAAAAACTGAGCTATAGGCTCAGTTTTGCTGAGCCGTAAGGCTCAGTAGAACTGAGCCTATGGCTCAGTTTTTTTGACCCGATAAGCTCGGAAAAACCGAGCCATAGGCTCAGTTTTTCCAAGCCGTAAAGGCTCAGAAAAACTGAGCCATAGGCTCAGTTTTGCTGATCCATAAGGCTCAGCATTCAAACCTACATATGTTTCCGCGGCACATGGTAGTACTTCTCTCGATTTTCTTTTATGTCCAACCTTCCAAATCGTCGTTCATGAAATATTTGCTTCTGGATTGGCTAAGACCTACAATAAATATCAAAGTTGACAACACATTATTAATATAACATTCTACAAACAGCCATTTACAAAAGATAATTTTATTACCATTTCATGGTGCACTCTATGGTAAGGTTTCCTTCCTAGAGTATGAGTGATTTGGTTTTGCGCTTTGTTTTTGGCATTTTTTTTACATTGCTCCATCTTTTCATTCGTATACTCGATATTAAGGAACTTTTCCCTTTGGATGGTTGAGGTTCAATAGTCTCTGTTGTACTTAAATTTGCATTTGCGCTAAAATCGTTTGTCATTTTAATGAAAAATCTACATTAAAAAACAAAAAAAAATGTAAAGTTAACATAACACATGAAAGATACTTGCAAGACATGAATTAACATAACAAACTGACAATAGTTTCAAAAGACATCAATAAAAGAAATTCATACATTTCAAAACACAACACAATTGTACAATACATCAATAAAGGTTAATGCATGATCAAAACAAGCAAAATACATGCAACATATTTTCAATCAACATGTTGATTTCGATTGAATACATTTCAATAATGGTTCTGAATTTGGTTGCTCTGTCAAAATAGATTGATATATTTTTGGTACTTCATAATCATCTATGTTATCCATTATGCGTTTAGGAGAGCGTCGAACAATGGACCAGTCGGAATTTTGTGTATTTATGATGTAAAATACTTGACTTGCTTCGGACGCAAGAATAGCAGGCTCATCATATTCTCCATCGGTATTCTTGAGCTTCTTTAAGTTTACCATTAGCAAATTTGTATCCGGGCAAACTTTACAACCATTTGTCTTATCTACAACATTCACCCAATCACAATAAAATACCACATGTTGAAAATCATAGTAATCAACTTCCATGATCTCTCTAAAAACACCATACCAAGTAGTATCATCATCCATAGGATTTAAATCTTTTGAACTTGCAACAAATGTAGTGATTGCATCCATACAGACACCACTATCTTGCGTTGAAATGTTATCGTCATAATGTTGAGGAGAGAATGTATAGCCGTTCACTCTATACTTAAGAAAAGTTTTGACTTCCCACTTTGGACCATTGACATACAGCCATAACATTGTGTTCATGCATTTTTCATCCACTAACTGTTAAGAATTAACAAAATTAATAGAATAACATTAGTTAAGAAGAAATACATTGCTCTTAAGTAAATATATCACACCTTATTGTATAGCCAATCAACAAATTCAGATTGGACTACTACTTCTGCTTTTGTGATAGTTTTCCTTTTACCACGAAGACCGTCTTCTAAAGATAAGCGGTATGCACTACAAATTCAATATTGTGATAAATATGTATTTATTCTTAACTAAATGTGATATACGTATTGAAAAAGGTGAAAATGTATGACCAGTAGTATTCATCTCGTTCCGGTATATCAATTCTAAATAGTAACCATCGTCGAATCTGTGATCGTTGCACTCTAGATAATTTTAACGGTTTACCTTCAACGAAGGAACGCTCATATATATCATCACTATTCTCATCTAAAAAGGATGCTTGTTTAGAGCTAGTTGTGTCAAAGAGATGACATTACAAAACAATGCATAGAGAAGGTTTAAAAAAAAGTCTAAAGTATGAATAAACATTTGAGGAGGAAGCATACAAATCTAGCATTATCTAAAAGGGAACATGGAATGCGGATTAAACAAAATCTAGCAAACATGGCAAGTAGATTTAATCAAATCAAATACAAATATAATGAATAGAAGACAATGGATGGGTCATATATTTTATAATATCTTCTCAAACTCACTAAATTTAAGTATAATTTAATGCTCTTAGAGTTTTGTTTTTCTTGGGATTTTTTTTTAATTAAAAATCCAGTCTATCATGGAGGGCCAACTGTAAACTTCATATGCTCAACAAATTGTGGTTTTTTCTTTAATACTTACAAAATAAGTCAAATTTGTTTACTTACATTTATTCATTATGTGAATATACATGTGCCAAAGTACATAAGACCTCGAATTTATTCTCTAATGTGCCCACTCATTTGTATCATAATTATTTTATATGACTAAAGTGTTCCATAATATCAAATCATTTTAATCCGCAAGTGTTATTTAACTAGTTAGACAAATAGGAATATGTAAAACAGGAGATGCGAGATCTCATCTCAAGTAATAACTAGTGGAAAATTGAAGACTAACTTCAGTATATCCAAATCGACAAAAGCACAAATTGACTAACTTCATGTATATCCAAATCGACAAAAGCAAAAATGGAACAAAATTCACCTGAAGCGACTGAATGTGATGAATTCCAGTTGAAACCGAGCAAAAATCGAACCCTAAAATTGAAAGCGAGCACAAACCGAACCCTAAAATCGAACCCTAAAACAGTTTTTTAATTTCCGCCTATGCTGGACTTCTTGATTTGGATTCGAGTTTTTTTTTCTTTTTCCGTCATTCTGAAATTGGGATTTGAGAATTGTGATTTTGGCGGCCGATTCTAGCAAAAGCGTTGGGCAACGATGGAGAAATGGGAAATAGGTTTACTGTTGTAAGTATACTTTTTTACCCCCAACAAATCAGCCTTAACAACACAAATAAGTTTTGGTAATAAAAAATTTGAAATAATGTATTTTTGGTAACACTTTTTGAACATTGCAACGCTTATTTTTGTTATTACACGGCAACACAAATAAGTGTTGACGATTGGAAAAAAAGGGTTACCAAATGACCATTATGGTGTAGTGCCAGGTAAAGACAGGATTACATGTCTAACATTGTATTTCGATACTGTATTCATTGATCTCTGCAAAATATATATCTGTTTGGTGGCGGAGAATTTATTCTCTTGCTTAACATCCTTCTCAGAGATGTACGAGCTCAGAGGTTATGTATCGACAGAAATCAATGGTACGGTGTAGATTGTCGATGCGGCATGTTTGATTTCCCAAAGTTAAATAATCATTAATATTGATTTTTGGGGAGTTTAAAACTAAGTGGAGTTTTAATGAATCTTTAATTAGATTGAAAAGTGAATGTGATAATTAAAATTATCAATTCAGGAAAATGATCGGGAATGGAGTATCACCAGTTTTGCTCCAAGCGATTGTTAAATCTTTAATTAGATTTGAACGTGAAATGGTAATTAATTTTACCGATAACACCGTGGTGTTAGATATGGAGTATTACCAGTTTGCTCCATGGGATGAATAGGTTGGGATTGGGAAAATAAACAAATGATTACTTCGGTAAGGTTCGCTAATCCCGACTAGTTTGGAAAACCTTAATTTGGTTTAGAATTGAAAGATTATGAAATCTTTTGTAACGATATCCAAAGGAAGATTAAAGAATAAATTTAAAAGAATTTATCTTTGATAAAATTAATGGGAATATTTCCCTATAGAAAAGAATAATTGAATAAAAGAATATTCTGTATTGGAATGAGGTGTATGATGTGTTGTTATAACACTTGATTATAAGATACGCGAGTTATTCAGAAAGGCCGGGTTTAACCCATTCTGAATAACTGATATGATGAAAAGTCGAAGAGATTGAAGATGGTGCAAGAACGAAGATCTTCAAATCAAATGGATGGGTTGCTATTGATTCCCATGATTGGAGTAGCTACCTTGAAAGGGCTACAGTGGTAATCGTCCGAACATACTTGTTGATTGTATGGATATGAGAGGGCCTCTCTCCTGTATTGGACATACGGGATGAGGAATAAGGTGCCTCCGGTTTCGTTCAGAACTAGAACGGACTTGTAAATGGATGGTATATCTGACATTGTATTCCTTTATATTGTATTCGTTAATCTCTGCTAAATATATATATATATATATATATATGTTTGGTGGTAGAGAATTTATTATCTTGCTTAACACCCTTCTCTGAGACGTACGAGCTCAGAGGTTATATATTGGCAGAAATCAGTGGTACAGTATGGATTGATAGTGTGACATGCTGAGATGCAGTGATCCAAACTTTTGTTGAAAATCAAAGTTTGGTGGATGATGATCAAAGCACAGTGTTAATATATCACAGCTTTGTGTAGCGTTAATTCGCGAGCCTCATACACCGGTATGGTGGTAAACTGATGATTAGATCAGTATACTTTAGAGATGAGGATGGACATCCTGCGGGTTGTCATGGATTCGGTCGACCGAGGTGATATTGGGTGTGGTCGCCCTCACACTAGTAGGGATAGGGGCACACCCCACCGATTCCCAGATGGATAGAGTTAGCGGTGTTTTCCAATGCTCGGACGTAAGCCGCGGTAACTTGTTTCCTGGATAGTGCGGATGTGCATTACGGCATTTTCGCATGCCTGCGACGTAAGCCGTTGGGAATTGTACTATGCGATAGATCTTTCGAATCAGAACCACCATGATGGAAATCCAATTTCCAAATACGACATTTTTCGGTTTTGATTGTATACTATATATTGCGACATAGTGGGATGGGGCGCTCATGCCGTCTATGATTGATGCATTTATATTTGAAGTTGATTTCTTCACTTATAGTAATAATGAAAGATTTGTTTTAAAATGTACCAAGCATATTTGGCTATTATAAGGTAAAATTCTATCCTCCTGCTTGCGTTGCATTGTGTGATGGGACCTGAGTCTTATAATAGCTTCATTTTTCTTTATTTAGCATTGCACTATTTATTTTAGGCACTGGTGTTCTCGGGGGTAAACCCATTCCGTGTTATACGGCATGGACCCTTGATTTACCTTATTCTAAAGTAAAGTTTTAAATAATTGTTTTAGTTCTTACACCAATCACATGACTGACCTGGAGTTTATTGTTTTAACCTAAACTCTGGGTGCCCATATTTTCCACACGGGAAGCTAGTAGTTTTGGTTTTGCAGATTTATTCATACAGGATCCTAGATTTACAGCTGGAGCTATATTCGTAACGCTCTGTATCCGTGTATTTCTTTCGGTTGTATTTGTTAATGTATTTCTGCTACGCATTATATTTTTACATTTTATTTTCTGCTGCTATATATATTAATCTCTGATATTTTTCTGTGTAATATTTATTCATACCCTGAATATTCTTGTACTCTGATGTAAATTGTTGTAAATAGCAATGAAATGTTCTTCTATTTATGTTTCGATTTGTCTTGTTCTCAAAGCAGTCCGCTTTCTTGTTCGGTTTAGGCCGGCCAGGAAGCACGGGTCGCCACACCTAGAGTGTTTAATCCTTAGGCATTTGCTAGAGTGTCTCGAAATCGGTGAGGATGGTCCCTAGCCTAGATTCATGATGGAAACACAATTTCCAATATGACAATACGGATTTGATTGTAACTATATATGGCGACATTGTAGGATGGAGTACTATGCTGTCTTGGATTGATACATTTATATTGAAAAGTGTTTTAAACTGACTAGACACTAGTAATAATATCAAATGATTTTCATTTTATTCGTATCAGCATTTTTGGTCATTATAAGGTAAAACTCTATCCTCCAGTTTGCATTGCATTGTGTGATGAGACTTGAGTCTTATAATGGCTTCATTTTTCTAAAAAGCATTGCGTTGTTTAAAAGATTTACTTTATTTATGCACTGGCAATCCAATGGAGTAACCTCGTTCCGCGTTAGTGGCGTGGTCCTGCGATTAGCCTTATTATTAAATAAGTTAAGTAAGATTTCTCATACCAGTCCCATGACTGACTCGTACTTCATTTCACTTGCAAACTCGGGTGCCCCTATTACCACATGGGTAGTCAAGTGGTTTGTTTTGCAGATATTTATTTATTGAGTAGGATTCTTGATTGAAGCTTAAAGCTGCGTCCAGAGCATTGATAGGGTTCCGCTATGTTAGTTTATTGGTTCTGCTGCATTGTATTAAATTTATTGTAAATTAATCTGTCGCTGCAGTATTATTTTTCACTGTACTCTGATATATTTTGTACTCTGATGTAACATTATTATAATGTTTATAAAAAGTCTTCTGTTATTTGTTCCGATCTATTGTATGCTCAGAGTTAGCGTATCCGGGTTTCGAATGGTCTTGGTCGATTTAGCGATCGATCAGGTCCGAGCAAAATCCGTATCATTGCAGGAAGAAAAGATAACCGCTCAAAAAATTTAAAGGACAAGTCAAGCTCAAAATTATGCTCAATAGGATATCCAAATAATGGAGACTCAACTTATGATGATTAGGAAAATGGAGACTGAAACGACCCGCAAATCCGTGCTATCTGAGTTGACTAAATACAACACATGTCTAACCCAAATAACACAGAAGTACGACTCATTATTAGAAAGAAGATAGAGGGTGAGAATAGATAAGATAGAAAACTTAGAATAGGAGAAAAACGAAGATCACAACTCACAGCGGAACGAATAAAATATATTATATAACATAAGCTTTGAAATACAAATCTGTTTTGTACATATATACATACCATCATCAGAGTACACATAACATTTGATTCAGCGGAAGTAACTCTAAATGACTAACGTTGAAGCCTCCTGCTTCAAGCTCCTCCAAGTGTATCTGTAAAAGCCTGAAACACTTGACTGCCCGTACAAATTTGGGCACCCAAGAGTTTAGGGAAAACAAAACAAAATAAACTCTGGGTCAGTCATGGGACTGGTGTGAGTAAACTCCAACCACTTGTTTAACTTTCAAAACTCTTTTCGAAAGAAAAGATAATAGTAAGACCAGCCCACACATAAACATGGACGGTTTTTACCTTACCATAACCCAAAACACTTTGATACGAAAATCCAGTGATATTATAATAATGTCTACATCAAGTAAATAACCAAATAGCAGAACGCTTGCATCTCACGCTCCACATATATTATAAAATCAAAAACCCGCATGGCGCTTATTGGAGATTGGATTTCCAACTATGACAAGGTATGGGTCCACCTTCCGAACGTGTATCTCTAGAGGCGAATACACTGGGTTCAACAAGAACGTCTTGCAACCCGGCCCACACATGACCGACCACTCATTTCGCTTGAGTGTATCGAATGTATATCACCAACGGTTGGACTCAAACCACCGTTTCCCGAATGGGCAGAATCGATAGATTTAGAAACAAAAGGAATTTCTCTAGATAGGTGATTATACACCCTAATGGGTGCGACCCACATAGCCATGCTGCCTGCCCGATTTTTGTCATTTCCCGGTTGTTGAGGCCTGAGGCTACGATTACTTACCATTCCTTGATAACACAATTACTTTGAATGCCACATTGTCAGATCCGTTAATCACTAGTTAAGTTTGCACAAATATTCTGGATATTATGCTAAGGGATAAAATCCGTTGCAACCATATACATTCATACAGACCAACCCATTGATCATTGGAAATACTCTGTCAGACATTCGTCCATTTACGTTCGTTCTGGGATTGAACGAAACCGAAGGCACTATTTCTATAAATAGAAAAGCCCTTGCACTTTACTCCGTCTTCAATATATTCAGCATACTTGGTTCGCAACGCTTATGCCAATACGGAGTGGTTCTTCGGATAATAATCCAACCGGTCTCTCCATATTGACAACGATGGTCAAAAACTTCGATAGTCTGTGATTTAACTATCGAATAAAAACAAGTGTTCATCCAAACATATCAACAAATCACTGGGCTCTTTAATTAATATTTCATTAATTAAATCTCTTTTCCATTTCTCTATCAATATTTGTTACCCAAATATTTCAATAATAAATCTTGGCCCTTTACGCTATTTTTGATTTCGTTTCCTTATCGAATTCTATATATATCGATATATAGATTTCTAATTGTCAAATTTCTTAAAAATATTCTAACTCCTTAAATTCCCGGAAAAATTTGCCATAACCTCCCCTGTATCGGGAGCATCGGGAAATTTCAAATAGCTTTCCCGGTCCTTCTAATCTCAAAAAGGAAAAGAAAAAGCCAAGCGGCTTGCCGATACGGCGCATAAAATCTCATATACGAATTAAACATGTACCTTTTTGTCGAGCACATAAATTTAAATCTTCATATGCTTCATAACAAACCTGCTTACACACGTTCACCTGTTTTCAATTCAATTCAACTCAATCCATTCGTTTGAATTCAAATTTGCATCGTTTGAATTCGGTTTCGCTTAATTATTCTTTAATTAGCCCTTTTGCCTATTTCACTTCTTTGTTTGAACATAACATGTTCAAATAAAATATTTAACTCGTTCATAACCAAATTGAATTTTCAATTTCAATTCTAGTTCTCTTTTCTATTTCGAATATAAATTCTCAAATCGAATTCACTTATTTAAAGCTCAATATTCATTCGAAATCCCATTAACTAATTTCTATTCGAATTAGTTAACTCTATTCAATAAATCAAAAATCTGATTTCTATTTCAAAAATCAACCCATTACTCCACTGGAGTTCACATATATTTTATAACTCACATCTGGATTTTTCTAAATAGAAATTTCGATTTTTATTTGCTTAAAATCCTTTAATTTAATTAAATAAACCGTTATGGTTTTATAATGGTTCTGGCGCTGTTTTTCTGAAAATTTGATTTTGACATAACTCAAAATCTATGCGACGAAATTCATATTTTTCTCTTTCATTAGAAAACTATTATCCAACCGGTCCTGACGTTTCTTGTTTCGAAGAATTCCGACTTCAATCGAGTTCTATATATTCAATTGAAGTTCGAGTCGCCACTTTACGAACTGCAGCGCTGCGGCGAGTTCGTTTTAATTATATTTATATATATAAACCTTTAAACTTCTAAACTTCTTTAAAATGAATTCAACTCCATTTAACTCTGCTTGATTCAAATTCAAATCTCACTTTTATTTGAATTCTAAATTCAAATTCCAATTCCTTTTCTATTTGATATTCAAATTCAATATTTGAATTTCTATTTGAATTCCCTTATTCAACTCTATATTTAAATTCCATTTGAACTTTCTATATTCCAATTTCTATATTTGAATTCTATTGGGATTCAAATATTCAAACTCCTTTTAAATTATATATTCAAAATTCCATAGTTAGAAACCCATTTGAATTTCATATTCAAATCCCATAGATCAAATCCTATTTAAATTCAATTTGAATCTCTTATATTCAAATTTCATTTTCCATTTGAATTCTAATATTCAAATTCGTTTCCAGCCCCATTTGAATTTCTAATATTCACATTCATTTTCAACACCATTTGAATTTCTAATATTCAAATTCATTTTCAACACCATTTGGATTTCTAATATTCAAATTCATTGGAATTCCCCTGAATTCAAATTCCATTTCAAAATTTATTTGGATTTCCTATTTTGAAATCCTATTCCACTTCTTACTTTGAAGTCCTATTTTCAAAGTTTATTTCAAATTCTATTTTCAAATTCGATATTCAAATCTCTATTTGAATTTCTATATTCAATCCCATGTTCAAATTCAATACTTGAATTTCCATTCAAATTTCTATTCAAATTCCATATTTGAATTTCATTTCAAATCTCTAGTCAAATTTCATATTTCAATTCTTCTTTTGAAATTCTATATTTCAAATCTTATGCGATTTTCTTTGAAATTCTATATTTCAAAGTCTGTTCAATTCTTCTTTGAAATTCTATATTTCAAATCTATTTTGAAATTCGACATTCAAATCTCTATTTGAATTCCTTTATTCAAATTCCCTTGAATTCAAATCTTATTTTAATTTCTTGAATTCAAATTCTATTTTCCAATCTAATTCCGTCTATCCAAATTCTATTTGAACTTCTATTTGAATTTCTAATATTCAATCTCCTTTTAAAATTCAAATATTTAAACTCCTTTTAAAATTCAAATGTTATACTCAAATTTCATTTGAGTTATATATTTAAAAATTCCATTTCACATCCTATTTGAAATTTCATTTCAAATTCCAGTTTCACACTTGTATTTCTATTTTTGAATTATCAAATGATAATTCTTGTCACTTCATTTATAACTTCGTTATAAAGAACTATTTATAAACTTCGTTTATAAATAACTACTTGTTTTATTTTTCAAAAACAAGTTTTATCTTATCCCATTAAAAATTCAAATTCTATTTTAAAAATAGAATTTCCCCTTTTAAAAATCTCAAATGTCCTTTTTATTGGCCCAGTGATATTCAAACACACAAAGCAACGAATTATTTATTTTCTAGCACATCATATATAACAATATATATGCAAACAAATAAACAAACAGATAATATATTTTTGAGGAATCCAGTTGGATTCCTCCAACCTGTTTTCCTGCATCCACAGATGTTAGCACATAAATAATACCCATTCTGCTTCGTGGCAGAATATCGCGGTATAGAAGGTCATCCACTAATCATAGCGTGGGGCGTATAGGGTAATCATCCGCTATGAAACTGCGGGCATCCGCTAATGAGACTGCGGGAATCCAACCAACCAATCAACCCAATATATATATATAGCCTAAATAACTAATATATATAAAACAACCAGAAAACATTCACACAAGCAACAGACAATTATTTTTAATGAAATAAAAATAATTCTAAAGGTGAGTGAGATTTACTCACCGTGATTTTATTCGCAGAATATCTCGATGAATCGTGCAACATCGCGGCTACGAATCTACTCGAATAAATCTATCTCGTACCTATGATGATTTAATTTATTTATCGATTAAACAATTTATTTAAAATAACTATTAAATAAATAATTGAAATATTCTAGGTATAATTAAATTACGATAAGAATGTATACCTTACTTTGCAACCCATTCGACTAATCCATATATATATTAATTAAATTCTAACCTTTTTCTAAATAAAATTCTAACCTCTTCTAACTAAAATTCTAACCTCATTATTCACTTCATAAACATTTAACCATATATGTATATTTTTCATTTACTTAAAATAAATAAATAACAAGTTTTAAATTACCTTAATACCTTTTTTTTTTAAGGATTCACGGCTTCAGGAAAACCCCTCCATTTTTCACTGTTTCAACTTCACGGTGCCAGGAGTCCAACGCACCCTCCTTCCTCCTAATAACGATCGATGCCCTTCTCCCCCAAAAATCACAAAGCCAAATCGCTCCAGCCAACACCAATTCGAATTGCAGATCCACTTCCAAAAATCACAAACCCAAATTCGTTGCTTCAGACTGTTGCGCAACCCCTTCTTAACCGCAACAGTTCCACTCCTAGGCGTTTGAAGACCTGGTTCCGATTTCCAGAAGAACAGCAACATCGCGACCCCCCTTTATCACCGTAGTTCAAAATCGATCATCGAAGAAGCATGTCGCACCAATTTCTGATGGTGCGGAATTGTGGGTCTCGAACGCATGTGGTGATTTCATTGATAATTATTGAAAGGATTTAAAAGAGGGGAGCTTCGAATTTGGAACTAAGTCGCGAAAGAGGGAGATGCCATTTTATTGGAATCGAACAGAAGAAATGAAATGAACTAGCTGGAATCGACAGAACGAGGACCAAGGTTCAATTTATAGGGAAAACGGGAGGAACAGACGTACCAAACCATTAACTTCTCTGATTCCTTTGGAGGGAAGAAATGAGACAGAAAATTCAGCTCGAGGAAGAAATATAGGGTGGCTTGATTTTTTAGGTCTGCGCTGAGATTTTAGGTCGGCTCATTTTTCCTGAAAAGAAATTTATATGGACTTGATTTGATTTTAATTTAATAATAAAAATATCTTGTGGTTCTTAACTCGAAATTCTGAACCGATATTTAGTCGTAACGACTGACGTTATAAGCTTAAAACGCCGTTCTGAATTCAACGGATCCGATTCTGAATTTTAATTCGACTATATAGAAGAGATAATAATTCAAATTAATAACTTAAATTAATTTCGATTTGAAATATAAATCGGTTTCAAACAACTAAATTTATCGATAACAATCTATCATTATCGTTCTATTCGATATTAAATCATATAATGATTTTTAAACTAAAAAATTTCATAATAAAAATCCATTTATTATCGAATCAATATTTAAAACCATACTAAATATTTAAAATAAACTATTCAAAAATCTGGGTCGTTACATTCTTCCCCCCTTAAAATAATTTCGTCCTCGAAATTGCTAAGGTAAGAAAATGGTACAAATCCATTAATTTTCAACAGTCCACTTATGTTGAAACTCGACTCCTCATATTTCTATGACTTTAATTTCAACCAAAACTTTTGGTCTTCCTTCATTTAATTTGAATGATCTACGATCAATCCATTTATATCCAATCTATATTCCAATAACCTATTCAAATTGATTCTAATCAATTCACTCACTTCGACCCATTTAACTTGTTTAAGTTAAATTTAAATTCCAGAATTCAAATCCCTGGGTTTTTCTTTCAAATTCTTTTGAAATCCCATAAATGTATACTTATATTTATTTCCATCTCAAATTCAAAACATTTGAATTTTCAAACCAATTTGTTTTCTTTCAACAAATTTCCATCAAAAACTTTCTAAGGTAGCAATCCATCACTTAGAAACTCGGAAATGAACACTGATGATGTTGCAATCATTATCAGAATTATTTCCCAGCCACTGAAGTGAGTTCAGTGCTTCATTATTTCAAAAGTCCATGATTTTCTTTCAAATCCTTTAAAACAAATCTATATTATTTTAATATACTTTGAAAAATATTTTTCAAACTTCCCAGGATTTTGAATTCTTAATTCTGGTTTGAATTTAATTCTAATTCATCTCGTTTGTATATATAATTTCTATACAAATTCTATTTTGGTTATAAATAACCATTCCAATTTTATAATTTCGTTTGATTATAATCTTAACAATCAACACATCCATATAATAATAATTTCAGAAAATTATTCTTTCTATATCAAAATAGAATTTTGGGTAAAATTATTTCATCTACCCACTTTAAAACAATATCGTGTTCAATCTCCTGTTCAAGTGTTTAGAAATTCCTATCGACTTCGTGGCGTCCCACGATTCGACCAGAATTTATAAACCACTCAACAGACTAGCCAACACAATATAAAACAATTTTTATATCAAATAACAAATACGCTTTCTCGTATCTATACACTCAACTCATTCTAGGGTACTACTGACCCTATCTCTAATGAGCACATGCCACACAAGCCTAGGTATTCGCTCAACCTAAGCTCTGATACCAACTGAAACGACCCGCAAATCCGTGCTATCTGAGTTGACTAAATACAACACATGTCTAACCCAAATAACACAGAAGTACGACTCATTATTAGAAAGAAGATAGAGGGTGAGAATAGATAAGATAGAAAACTTAGAATAGGAGAAAAACGAAGATCACAACTCACAGCGGAACGAATAAAATATATTATATAACATAAGCTTTGAAATACAAATCTGTTTTGTACATATATACATACCATCATCAGAGTACACATAACATTTGATTCAGCGGAAGTAACTCTAAATGACTAACGTTGAAGCCTCCTGCTTCAAGCTCCTCCAAGTGTATCTGTAAAAGCCTGAAACACTTGACTGCCCGTACAAATTTGGGCACCCAAGAGTTTAGGGAAAACAAAACAAAATAAACTCTGGGTCAGTCATGGGACTGGTGTGAGTAAACTCCAACCACTTGTTTAACTTTCAAAACTCTTTTCGAAAGAAAAGATAATAGTAAGACCAGCCCACACATAAACATGGACGGTTTTTACCTTACCATAACCCAAAACACTTTGATACGAAAATCCAGTGATATTATAATAATGTCTACATCAAGTAAATAACCAAATAGCAGAACGCTTGCATCTCACGCTCCACATATATTATAAAATCAAAAACCCGCATGGCGCTTATTGGAGATTGGATTTCCAACTATGACAAGGTATGGGTCCACCTTCCGAACGTGTATCTCTAGAGGCGAATACACTGGGTTCAACAAGAACGTCTTGCAACCCGGCCCACACATGACCGACCACTCATTTCGCTTGAGTGTATCGAATGTATATCACCAACGGTTGGACTCAAACCACCGTTTCCCGAATGGGCAGAATCGATAGATTTAGAAACAAAAGGAATTTCTCTAGATAGGTGATTATACACCCTAATGGGTGCGACCCACATAGCCATGCTGCCTGCCCGATTTTTGTCATTTCCCGGTTGTTGAGGCCTGAGGCTACGATTACTTACCATTCCTTGATAACACAATTACTTTGAATGCCACATTGTCAGATCCGTTAATCACTAGTTAAGTTTGCACAAATATTCTGGATATTATGCTAAGGGATAAAATCCGTTGCAACCATATACATTCATACAGACCAACCCATTGATCATTGGAAATACTCTGTCAGACATTCGTCCATTTACGTTCGTTCTGGGATTGAACGAAACCGAAGGCACTATTTCTATAAATAGAAAAGCCCTTGCACTTTACTCCGTCTTCAATATATTCAGCATACTTGGTTCGCAACGCTTATGCCAATACGGAGTGGTTCTTCGGATAATAATCCAACCGGTCTCTCCATATTGACAACGATGGTCAAAAACTTCGATAGTCTGTGATTTAACTATCGAATAAAAACAAGTGTTCATCCAAACATATCAACAAATAACTGGGCTCTTTAATTAATATTTCATTAATTAAATCCCTTTTCCATTTCTCTATCAATATTTGTTACCCAAATATTTCAATAATAAATCTTGGCCCTTTACGCTATTTTTGATTTCGTTTCCTTATCGAATTCTATATATATCGATATATAGATTTCTAATTGTCAAATTTCTTAAAAATATTCTAACTCCTTAAATTCCCGGAAAAATTCGCCATAACCTCCCCTGTATCGGGAGCATCGGGAAATTTCAAATAGCTTTCCCGGTCCTTCTAATCTCAAAAAGGAAAAGAAAAAGCCAAGCGGCTTGCCGATACGGCGCATAAAATCTCATATACGAATTAAACATGTACCTTTTTGTCGAGCACATAAATTTAAATCTTCATATGCTTCATAACAAACCTGCTTACACACGTTCACCTGTTTTCAATTCAATTCAACTCAATCCATTCGTTTGAATTCAAATTTGCATCGTTTGAATTCGGTTTCGCTTAATTATTCTTTAATTAGCCCTTTTGCCTATTTCACTTCTTTGTTTGAACATAACATGTTCAAATAAAATATTTAACTCGTTCATAACCAAATTGAATTTTCAATTTCAATTCTAGTTCTCTTTTCTATTTCGAATATAAATTCTCAAATCGAATTCACTTATTTAAAGCTCAATATTCATTCGAAATCCCATTAACTAATTTCTATTCGAATTAGTTAACTCTATTCAATAAATCAAAAATCTGATTTCTATTTCAAAAATCAACCCATTACTCCACTAGAGTTCACATATATTTTATAACTCACATCTGGATTTTTCTAAATAGAAATTTCGATTTTTATTTGCTTAAAATCCTTTAATTTAATTAAATAAACCGTTATGGTTTTATAATGGTTCTGGCGCTGTTTTTCTGAAAATTTGATTTTGACATAACTCAAAATCTATGCGACGAAATTCATATTTTTCTCTTTCATTAGAAAACTATTATCCAACCGGTCCTGACGTTTCTTGTTTCGAAGAATTCCGACTTCAATCGAGTTCTATATATTCAATTGAAGTTCGAGTCGCCACTTTACGAACTGCAGCGCTGCGGCGAGTTCGTTTTAATTATATTTATATATATAAACCTTTAAACTTCTAAACTTCTTTAAAATGAATTCAACTCCATTTAACTCTGCTTGATTCAAATTCAAATCTCACTTTTATTTGAATTCTAAATTCAAATTCCAATTCCTTTTCTATTTGATATTCAAATTCAATATTTGAATTTCTATTTGAATTCCCTTATTCAACTCTATATTTAAATTCCATTTGAACTTTCTATATTCCAATTTCTATATTTGAATTCTATTGGGATTCAAATATTCAAACTCCTTTTAAATTCTATATTCAAAATTCCATAGTTAGAAACCCATTTGAATTTCATATTCAAATCCCATAGATCAAATCCTATTTAAATTCAATTTGAATCTCTTATATTCAAATTTCATTTTCCATTTGAATTCTAATATTCAAATTCGTTTCCAGCCCCATTTGAATTTCTAATATTCACATTCATTTTCAACACCATTTGAATTTCTAATATTCAAATTCATTTTCAACACCATTTGGATTTCTAATATTCAAATTCATTGGAATTCCCCTGAATTCAAATTCCATTTCAAAATTTATTTGGATTTCCTATTTTGAAATCCTATTCCACTTCTTACTTTGAAGTCCTATTTTCAAAGTTTATTTCAAATTCTATTTTCAAATTCGATATTCAAATCTCTATTTGAATTTCTATATTCAATCCCATGTTCAAATTCAATACTTGAATTTCCATTCAAATTTCTATTCAAATTCCATATTTGAATTTCATTTCAAATCTCTAGTCAAATTTCATATTTCAATTCTTCTTTTGAAATTCTATATTTCAAATCTTATGCGATTTTCTTTGAAATTCTATATTTCAAAGTCTGTTCAATTCTTCTTTGAAATTCTATATTTCAAATCTATTTTGAAATTCGACATTCAAATCTCTATTTGAATTCCTTTATTCGAATTCCCTTGAATTCAAATCTTATTTTAATTTCTTGAATTCAAATTCTATTTTCCAATCTAATTCCGTCTATCCAAATTCTATTTGAACTTCTATTTGAATTTCTAATATTCAATCTCCTTTTAAAATTCAAATATTTAAACTCCTTTTAAAATTCAAATGTTATACTCAAATTTCATTTGAGTTATATATTTAAAAATTCCATTTCACATCCTATTTGAAATTTCATTTCAAATTCCAGTTTCACACTTGTATTTCTATTTTTGAATTATCAAATGATAATTCTTGTCACTTCATTTATAACTTCGTTATAAAGAACTATTTATAAACTTCGTTTATAAATAACTACTTGTTTTATTTTTGAAAAACAAGTTTTATCTTATTCCATTAAAAATTCAAATTCTATTTTAAAAATAGAATTTCCCCTTTTAAAAATCTCAAATGTCCTTTTTATTGGCCCAGTGATATTCAAACACACAAAGCAACGAATTATTTATTTTCTAGCACATCATATATAACAATATATATGCAAACAAATAAACAAACAGATAATATATTTTTGAGGAATCCAGTTGGATTCCTCCAACCTGTTTTCCTGCATCCACAGATGTTAGCACATAAATAATACCCATTCTGCTTCGTGGCAGAATATCGCGGTATAGAAGGTCATCCACTAATCATAGCGTGGGGCGTATAGGGTAATCATCCGCTATGAAACTGCGGGCATCCGCTAATGAGACTGCGGGAATCCAACCAACCAATCAACCCAATATATATATATATAGCCTAAATAACTAATATATATAAAACAACCAGAAAACATTCACACAAGCAACAGACAATTATTTTTAATGAAATAAAAATAATTCTAAAGGTGAGTGAGATTTACTCACCGTGATTTTATTCGCAGAATATCTCGATGAATCGTGCAACATCGCGGCTACGAATCTACTCGAATAAATCTATCTCGTACCTATGATGATTTAATTTATTTATCGATTAAACAATTTATTTAAAATAACTATTAAATAAATAATTGAAATATTCTAGGTATAATTAAATTACGATAAGAATGTATGCCTTACTTTGCAACCCATTCGACTAATCCATATATATATTAATTAAATTCTAACCTTTTTCTAAATAAAATTCTAACCTCTTCTAACTAAAATTCTAACCTCATTATTCACTTCATAAACATTTAACCATATATGTATATTTTTCATTTACTTAAAATAAATAAATAACAAGTTTTAAATTACCTTAATACCTTTTTTTTTTTAAGGATTCACGGCTTCAGGAAAACCCCTCCATTTTTCACTGTTTCAACTTCACGGTGCCAGGAGTCCAACGCACCCTCCTTCCTCCTAATAACGATTGATGCCCTTCTCCCCCAAAAATCACAAAGGCAAATCGCTCCAGCCAACACCAGTTCGAATTGCAGATCCACTTCCAAAAATCACAAACCCAAATTCGTTGCTTCAGACTGTTGCGCAACCCCTTCTTAACCGCAACAGTTCCACTCCTAGGCGTTTGAAGACCTGGTTCCGATTTCCAGAAGAACAGCAACATCGCGACCCCCCTTTATCACCGTAGTTCAAAATCGATCATCGAAGAAGCATGTCGCACCAATTTCTGATGGTGCGGAATTGTGGGTCTCGAACGCATGTGGTGATTTCATTGATAATTATTGAAAGGATTTAAAAGAGGGGAGCTTCGAATTTGGAACTAAGTCGCGAAAGAGGGAGATGCCATTTTATTGGAATCGAACAGAAGAAATGAAATGAACTAGCTGGAATCGACAGAACGAGGACCAAGGTTCAATTTATAGGGAAAACGGGAGGAACAGACGTACCAAACCATTAACTTCTCTGATTCCTTTGGAGGGAAGAAATGAGACAGAAAATTCAGCTCGAGGAAGAAATATAGGGTGGCTTGATTTTTTAGGTCTGCGCTGAGATTTTAGGTCGGCTCATTTTTCCTGAAAAGAAATTTATATGGACTTGATTTGATTTTAATTTAATAATAAAAATATCTTGTGGTTCTTAACTCGAAATTCTGAACCGATATTTAGTCGTAACGACTGACGTTATAAGCTTAAAACGCCGTTCTGAATTCAACGGATCCGATTCTGAATTTTAATTCGACTATATAGAAGAGATAATAATTCAAATTAATAACTTAAATTAATTTCGATTTGAAATATAAATCGGTTTCAAACAACTAAATTTATCGATAACAATCTATCATTATCGTTCTATTCGATATTAAATCATATAATGATTTTTAAACTAAAAAATTTCATAATAAAAATCCATTTATTATCGAATCAATATTTAAAACCATACTAAATATTTAAAATAAACTATTCAAAAATCTGGGTCGTTACAGAGACCTTTTATATGAAGATTTAATTCATCTTTGTAATGATTTAACAAATGTTGTTGATAGTCCCAAATCTAAAAATAAAACTATGAAATCTGAAAAACTTGAGTTGATCCCCAAAAGTAATATTTTGGAATTAAAACTTGAAAATTTCAAAAAATTAGAAAACTCCGATAGCAAAAATTGTTTCATTTTCAAATCTGATTTAGTTCATCACAATGAAAATGTAACAACCCAGAAAATCAGAACCAGTTTAAAATTTTTGTTTTGGTAATTTTAATGAATTTTTAATATTTAAAATGAATTATTTTAAATAATAATGACAAGAAATTTATTTTGAATAGAATAAGAATGTACAAATTTATTTAGGCCGAAAATAGAATATAAATATTTACTTTAATTATAAAAGGAATTGGAAATGGCGCGGTAGTTTGAAAATTCGATTTCAAATTTCAAATGAATGTACAAGATTCAAAACAAACCGGATTTTAGTGAAACCAAAAATATCAGAATCTACATATTTCCAACAAATCTGAAAAATCCAAATTTCATAGCGAGAATAAAAAGTTATGTCCAATTGAAAATTCAAAATAATCGCTACGCAAATATAGCCCTTAAAAATAGCAATTTTGCAAACGACCCTCGTTTTCGACAAGACCACTTTTGTTGGATCCGAAATGTCAAATTATTGCTAGATTCCAATTTTCATAATTTTTGTAATCAATATGTGAGCGTGGCGGATTTAAACGTTTTTGGAAATTTCAGTTTGAATTAATCGACTGAAAAATGACCGTTTTTCAAACGGTCTCCAAATTCAACGAAATTAGTTTTGTTAGGACCGTATCATTAAAACATTGCTAGATTTAATTTTTTTGGAATTTTTGGAGTTAGTATGTGAGTCCAGTAAATTAAAATATACGTTAAATTCAATATATATTGATTTATATTTTAAATTTAGTGGAAACTGATCATAACAGCCAAATTGGTTTACGAAAAACATTCCATTGTGTTCGGAATGAGGGTATTTAGCTAGAGGCGACAATCGTTGGGTTTGATTTGGAGTTCAGATAAGAAAACACTATTTTTGGTATATAAATATATATCGACCAATAGAATTATTCCTTTCATAACATTTATTTTAAAAAAAATCAAAATATTCCACCCTCGTAACCTCGACTGAACGGCAGAAGTCAATACCCACCTTCTCTCCTCGATTCCTCTCAAACCACTCAGTAAAATCACTCGACCCAGTTGAAGATTTTGTAGATCTCATCAAGGGCTTCGAGTCCATAACCATCACCCTCTCCCTCGTTTCGTATCCGTCGAGAACCACCTCTCTGAAGTCACGAACTTCGAAGCGCCGCCACCGACGATAGCCACCACCGAACTGCCCCCAAACCACCCGGCGCAGGTGCGCCTTCTGACCCCCTTCGACGTGGTGTAGCTCGATTCCATCCTCGTGTAACGGTTTGGAAGAAAATCGGAAACCCTAGCTTGAACCTTTCGTGAGAGGTAACGGCCTGATTTCTATTCAAAAGCTATAACGCTTTTAAGCGTTACGATTTATGACTTTGGTATAAAAATCATATCTTTAACATATGTTGTCGAAATCCAGTAAAACCAGAGGCATCGAACTCGTGGCGATGTTATCTACATTCTATAAGAGACAGGAGATTTTTTAGAGCTCGCTACAATTTTAGGCGAAGCCAAAAGCAAAGTGAGAACTTCTAACTATTATTTTGATACGGTTATTTAAATTATTTTGTAACTGCATATTTGAACTGCTCCCCGTCGTCCACAGACCATGGACGACTTGTTTGATTTTTCTGTGTTGTGGAAATTGATTGTGATGTGAAATGGAAAATAAAATATACATGTATTGGATAAAATATTATCGTTAAAAATATAATTTTTAACATGTATATGAATAAAATAAATATTCATTTACAAACCGATGGTTTGTTTATGTAAACTTATTTATCTGATATGGATTGGGACGATAAATTTTACACATCGCCCAACTGCACAAATAATAAACAGTATTTGTTGTTTGAAAATCCCACACGGGTATTAGGATAATATTTGACATACACTAATCCCAATAATTAGAGGTATGTCAATCGATGGGTTGACAGACTGTATAAGCATTATTTATCTATTTTAATGCTTATACAGTTGTAGAATGCACTCTGGATGTTGTTTGAATTTTTAATGATTTCTTATCATTATTGTTGCATATATATGATGTTGAAATCCATATAAATAAAATTATATGGTAATTTATTGAGTCTAATTCTAGTTCAGAATTAACGAATATTTTAAAATAATATTCAGTAAATATTGAAATGTGAAGCCGTGTTAAGTAATTAAACGCCATTTTAACACGAACGAGAATTTTGTCGATTTTATTCATTTTAAAATGAATATCGAAAAGTGATTTCAAAATCTGATGTTTTGAAAATATTATCATTTTAATATTGAAAAGATATATAATATTTAATTTTGATGTGAATTTGAAAATAGAATTGAAATCGATTTAAAATGAATTCAAAACGAACTGAAATTGAATTTAAATCGATTTGAAATGAATTTATAAATGAATTTATAATGTAATGTTCAATTTTGATTTGCAATTGAAATGGAAGTGGAAATCATTTTTAAAAACGAATTTAAAACGATTTATAAAATACATTTTAAATGAAATCAACGAAATATGTATAATACATATATTATACATATTTAATGGCCTGAATAGAACGCGCCACGCCGCGGTAGTTAGCTAATTTCGACCATTGACTTCGAATTGACGTTACGGGAGATCCGACCATCGGATTCTCCTAAAACCGGAACAGCTAGGTACGTATCGAAAAGAGCTTTCCAATAAATATAAGAAATTTAAAATCTAATGGTTGGATTTGGAATTATATCCAAATCAAATTTGGAAAAGGTCGTTGTAAGTGTAGTTCGATGACCGTTTATGGAAATCAATTGTACGGGCCTTGATACAATTATTAAAAATATTAATAATTTGTGTAAAATCATAATAAATGATTTGGAAAGAATAAGGATGAAAAACTCCATATTTGAAAAGATAAAAATATATTTTCATCGAAATGAACTAGTTATGAACTAGAATTATAATCCAATATATTTAAATAAATAAATTGGATTTGAGATGGTTTTAAAAATAACCGGATTTCCAATATATGAATTTGAATGGAATTAAATCGAAATTATCTTTGGAATATTTTGATATTGGATTCCGTGATTATACGGACATTGTGGAGGAATTTGGAAGATATATATATCGTTATTTCAATACGATATTTGTTGATTTCAGAATTTGATATTGAATATAAGCCGATATATTTTCTATTCAGAGCCTTGTTTTTAATATCAAACGGGATTTTGGGTTTGTCGTGAATGGTGTCTTCACTAACACTATTCTTAAACGTAGTTGAGAAAAGATTAAATCTTTTTATTAAGATTTAATGAAGTTTACCAATTAATTAATATTTAATTGAAATTGAATTGAATTGAATTTTGGGTTTGTAGTGAATGGTATATTTAAAAATGCTATTCTTAAACCCAATGGAGTTGAGAAAATTAGAAACTAACAGGAGATTAGCAAAGTGAATGGTTTCTTGGGTAATAATCTGATGTTGGTTTCGGCCTTCGGGGTTAATACTTAGGGAATTATTCTCTTACTAATTTACGGTTAGAGACTGATGGAATGGTGTCTTCATTAACATTGTTCTTAAACCCCATGTGAAAAGAATAAATCTTTTAACTAAGATTTAAAGAAGAATTACCAATTAATTAACATTTAATTGGAATTGAAATGGAGTGAATTGGGTTTATTGTGAACTGTGTTTTTAACGACATTCATTCTTTAACCCGATTTGCAGTGGAATGTGATTTGGAATTTATAAATCTTTTTATTAAGATTTAATGGAAATTTTCCCAAGTAAAATTTTCCAATTTAATATATAGGGATGGAATGGAATTCATTTGGTAATAATCGAAGTGAACTTCTGTGGAGGAAGACTGTTAATATACGGAATTTAAAAGGCTTTGTCGTTATTCCATTTAAATTATTGGTCGGATATGGAAATTGATATCGATTATATATTAATTTGTTTTTCCTTGAAGATTCCAGAAATAATGGAATGAGATTTTGGGTTTATGGTGAACCTTGTTTTAAATGACATTAGTTCTTTAACCCAGTTAAAGATAAGATTAATTTCTTAAACTTGAATAATCATTAAGTAATGATTTTTGAGATTAAAACTGAATTACAGTTTTAATGAATCTTTAATTAGATTGGAATGTGGATAAGATAAATAAATTTATCGAATTCAGGAAATGATATCCAAAGGAAGATTAAAGAATAAATTTAAAAGAATTTATCTTTGATAAAATTAATGGGAACCTTTCCCTAAGAATGTGAATATTTGAATAAAGAATATTTTGGATTGGAATGAGCCGTATGCTGTGTTTTTATAGCACTTGTTATAATATACGCGAGTTATTCGGAAAGGTCGAGTTTATACCCATTCTGAATAACTGATTTGACGATAAGTCGGCGATGAAGACGGTGGTTGAAGACCGGAGGTCTTCACATCGTTTGGATGATTACTGATGTCTTGATCGGACTATACACCCAAGACGAGGTAATAAGTGGTGATTTTCCAGACGTACTTGGAGATCGATGGATATCCGAGGGCCTCTCTCCTGTATTGGACATATGGGATGAGGAATAATAAAGTGCCTCCGTTTTTGTTCAGACCCAGAATGAACTTGTAAACGGATGTGTGTCTGACATTGGATTTTATTCCGTGTGATTTATTTCTATTAAATATATATCTGTTTAGCGGTGGAGAATTTATTCTCTTGCTTAATGCCCTTCTCTAAGACGTATGAGCTTAGAGGTTATATATTGATGGATATTAGTCGCATGGCATGAATTGCTTGTGTGGCATGCTGAGTTGCATGGATCAAGGCTTTTGTTAAAAAGAAAAGTTTTATGGTTGATGATCAAAGCATAGCTTTAATATAGCGCCGCTTTGTGTATAGCGTTAACTTGCAAGCCTCACACCCCGGTGTACCAGAAATAGGAGAAGGATCCAGGTAGGACGATGCGTTTCTTTCTAGCTAAAGGTGGTGTCAGCGTTTACAAGCCCTGACATTTTACTTATGTAGATGATGGAAAGCGAGGCGCCTAGGTTATATCGGTCACTACAGTGCCGATGGATGGTTTGGTCGATATAGGACCATTTTACGCCCCATAGGGCGGGGGGAAACGCATGTTCAAGGATTGTTAATCCACTTAAAATGTGGACCGGCCCTGTGGCTCCTAAGGGCTTGACAGAGTACTTGTCCTGAGACATAGGCTAGATTGCGTCGAAGCGGTAAGGACGGTCCCTTGCCTTGGTTCATAGATGGAAATCCAACTTCCAATATGAAATTTTGCGGTTTTGATTGTAGAGCCTAGTATGGCAACATAGTGGGATGGGGCACTCATGCCGTCTATGATTGATACATTTATATTTGAAATTGTTTTGACACTATACACTTATAGTAAAAGTAAAATATGAAATTTCACATACCAAGCATTTTTCGCTATTATAAGGTAAAAACTCTATCCTCCGGCTTGCGCTGCATTGTGTGATGGGACCTGGGTCTTATAATAGTTTCATTGTTCTTTATTTAGCATTGCGTTGTTTGTTTTAAGCATTGGTATTCTTGGGGGTAAACCCGTTCCGTGTTATATGGCGTGGTCCCTTGATTTACCTATCTTTAAAATCAAATTAATAACCGTTTTAGTTCCCAGACCAGTTGAAAATTAGGCCAAATTGAATCAAAATTTACCTATCTTTAAAATCAAATTAATAACCGTTTTAGTTCCCTTGATTTACCTATCTATTTGAAAATATCTTTCCAACGAATCTGAAAAATCCAAATTTCATAGCGGGAATAAAAAGTTATGTCCAGTTGAAAATTTAGAATAGTCGCTATGGAAATATAGCCCTTGAAAATGGCGATTTTGCAAATGACCTCCATTTTCGATGAGACCACCTTCGTTGGATCCAGAATGTCAAATTATTTCTAGATTCCAGTTTTCATAATTTTTGGAATCAATATGTGAGCGTGGCGGATTTAAACGTGTTTGGTGATTTTAGTTTGAATTTAATCGACTGAAAAATGATCGTTTTTCAAACGGTCTCCAAATTCGATGAAATAAGTTTTTTTTAGGACCATATCGTCAAAACATAGCTAGATTTATTTATCTGGAATTTTTGGAGTCAGTATGTGAGTCCAGTAAATTTAAATGTACGCTAAATTCAATATAAAATTATTTATATTTTTAATTTAGCGGAAACTAGTCATAACAGCCAAATTGGGTTTAGAAACATATTCCATTGTGTCCGAAATGGGGGTATTTAGCTAGGGGCGATAGTTGTTGGATTTGATTTGGAGTTCGGATAAGAAAACACTATTTTTGGAATTTAAATATATATTGACCAATAGAATTATTCATTTCATAATATTTATTTTCAAAAAAAATCGACTGAATGGCGGAAGTCAATCCCACCATCTCTCCTCTATTCCTCTCAAACCACTTGGTAAAATCATTCGACCCAGTTGAAGTTTTTGTGGATCTCATCGAGGGCTTCGAATCCTTACCCATCACCCTCTCCCTCATCTCGTATCCATCGAGAACTGCCTCTCCGAAGTCATAAACTTTGAAGCACCGCCACCGACGATAGCCACCTCCGAACTGCCCTAAACCACCAGGCGCAGGCGTGCATTCTGACCCCCTTTGACGTGGTGTAGTCGATTCCATCCTCGTGTAACGGTTTGGAAGAAAATCGGAAACCCTAGTTTGAACCTTTCGTGAGAGGTAACAGCCTGATTTCTATTTAAAGGCTATAATGCTTTTAAGCATTGCGATTTATGATTTTGGTATAAAAATCATATCTTTAACATATGTTGTTGAATTCCAGTGAAACCGGAGACATTGGACTTGTGGCGACGTTCTCTACATTCTAGAAGAGACCGGAGATTTTTTTACAGCTCGCTACAATTTTATGCGAAGCCAAAAGAAAAGTGAGAACTTCTCACTATTATTTTTATACAGTTATTTAAATTATTTTGTAACTGCATATATGAACTGCTCCCCGTCGTCCACAGACCATGGACGACTTATTTGATTGTACTGTGTTGTGGAAATTGATTGTGATTGTGATGTGAAATGGAAAATAAAAAATTTATATTGAATAAAATATTTTATCGTTAAAAATATAATTTTTAACACGTATATGAATAAAATAAATATTCATTTACAAACTGGACGGTTTGTTTATGTACACTTATTTATCTGATATGGATTGGGACGATAAATTTTACACATCGCCCAACTGCACAAATAATAAAAAGTATTTGTTGTTTGAAAACCCCACACGGGTATTGGGATAATATTTGACATACACTGATCCCAATAATTAGTGGTACGTCAATCGATGGGTTGACAGACTGTATAAGCATTATTTATCTATTTTAATGCTTATAAAGTTGTAGAATGCACTCTGGATGTTGTTTGAATTTTTAATGATTGCTTATCATTATTGTTGTAAATATATGATATTGAAATCCATATAAATAAAATTATATGGTAATTGATTGAGTCTGGTTCCAATTCAGAATTAACAAATATTTTAAAATAATATTCAATAAATATTGAAATGTGAAGTCGTGTTAAGTAGTTAAATGCCATTTTAACACGAACGGGAATTTTGTCGATTTTATTCGTTTTAAAATGAATATCGAAAAGCGATTTCAAAATTTGATGTTTTGAAAATATTATCATTTTAATATTGAAATGATATAGAATATTCAATTTTGATTTAAATTTGAAAATAGAATTGAAATATAATTGAAATCGATTTAAATTGAAATCGATTTAAATTGAAACCGATTTGAAATGAATTTAAAACAAATTGAAATTGAATTGAAATCGATTTGAAACAAATTTATAAACGAATTTATAATGGAATATTCAATTTTGATTTGAAATTGAAATGGAAGTGGAAATCATTTTCAAAAATGAATTTAAAACGATTTATAAAACACATTCTAAATGGAAATCGATGAAATATATATAATATATATATTTAATGGCCTGAATAGAACGCGCCGCGCAACGGCAGTTTGCAAATTTCGACCACTAACTTCGAATTGACGTTATGGGAGATCCGACCGTCGGATTCTCCTAAAATCGGAACTATTGGTTTCGTATCAAAAAGAGCTTTCCAGCGAATATAAAAAATTTGAAATCTAACGGTTGGATTTGGAATTATGCCCAAATAAAATTTGGAAAAGGTCGCTGTAAGTGTAGTTCGATGAGCGTTTATGGAAATCGACTATACGGGCCTTGATAAAATTATTAAAAATATTAATAATTTGTGTAAAATCATAATAAATGATTTGGAAAGAATTGGGATGAAAAATTCCATATTTGAAAAGATAAAAATATATTTTCATCGAAATGAACTAGTTATGAACTAGAATTATGATCCAATATTTTTAAATAAATAAATTGGATTTGAAATGGTTTTAAAAATAACTAGAATTTCCAATATATGAATTGGAATGGATTTAAATAGAAATTATCTTCGAAAAATTTCGATATTGGATTCCGTTATTATACGGACATTATGGAGGAATTTGAAAGATATATATATATATTGTTATTCCAATACGATATTTGTTTATTCCAGAATTTGATATTGAATATAAGCCGATATATTTTCTATTCAAAGCCTTTTATTTAATATCAAATAGGATTTTGGGTTTGTCGTGAATGGTGTCTTCACTAACACTGTTCTTAAATGCAGTTGAGAAAAGATTAAATCTTTTTATTAAGATTTAATGAAGTTTACCAATTAATTAATATTTAATTGGAATTGAATTGAATTTTGGGTTTGTCATGAATGGTATCTTTAAAAATGTTGTTCTTAAACCCAATGGAGTTAAGAAAATAAGAAACTAACTGGAGATTAGCTAAATGAATGGTTTCCTAGGTATTGATCTGATGTTGGTTTCGGCCTTCGGGATTAATACTTAGGGAATTGTTCTCTTACTAATTTACGGTTAGAGACTGATGGAATGTTGTCTTCATTAACACTGTTCTTAAACCCTGTGGGAAAAGAATAAATCTTTTAACTAAGATTTAAAGAAGAATTACTAATTAATTAACATCTAATCGGAATTGAAATGGAATGTGAATTGGGTTTATTGTGAACTGTGTTTTTAACGACATTCGTTCTTTAACCTGATTTACAGTGGAATGTGATTTAGAATCTATAAATCTTTTTATTAAGAATTAATGGAAATTTTCCAAAGTAAAGTTTTCCAATTTAATATATTAGGATGGAATGGAATTCGATTTGGTAATAACCGAAGTGAACTTCTGTGGAGGAAGACTGTTAATATATATGGAATTTAAAAGGCTTTGCCTTTATTCCATTTATATTATTGGTAGGATACGGAAATTGATATCGATTATATATTGATTTGTTTTTCCGTGAATATTCCATAATTAATGGAATGAGATTTTGGGTTTATCATGAACCGTGTTTTAAATGACATAAGTTCTTTAACCCAGTTAAAGATAAGATTAATTTCTTAACCTTGAATAATCATTAAGTAATGATTTTTGAGATTGAAACTCAATTAGAGTTTTAATGAATCTTTAATTAGATTGGAATGTGGATGAGATAAATAAATTTATCGAATTCAGTAAATGATATCCAAAGGAAGATTAAAGAATAAATTTAAAAGAATTTATCTTTGATAAAATTAATGGAAACTTTCCCTAAGAATTTGAATATTTGAATAAAGAATATTCTGGATTGGAACGAGGCGTATGTTGTGTTTTTATAGCACTTGTTATAATATACGCCAGTTATTCAGAAAGGCCGGGTTTATACCCATTCTGAATAACTGATTCGACGATGAAGATGGTGGTTGAAGACCGGAGGTCTTCACATCGTTTGGATGATTGTTGATGTCTTGATTGGGTTATAAAACCAAGACGAGGTAATAAGTGGTGATCGTCCAGACGTACTTGGAGATCGGCGGATATGGAGGGCCTCTCTCCCGTATTGGACATATGGGATGAGGAATAAAGTCCCTCCGGTTTCGTTCAGACCCAAAACGAACTTGTAAATGGATGTGTGTCTGACATTGGATTTTATTCCGTGTGATTGATTTCTATTAAATATATATTTATTTGGCAGTAGAGAATTTATTCGCTTGCTTAACGCCCTTCTCTGAGACGTACGAGCTCAGAGGTTATATATTAATTGATATCAGTCGCATGACACGAATTGCTTGTGTGGCATGCTGAGTTGCATGGATCAAGGCTTTTGTTGAAAAGCAAAGTCTTGTGGTTGATGATCATAGCATAGCTTTAATATAGTGCTGCTTTGTGTATAGCGTTAATTCGCGAGCCTGACACCCCAATGTGCCGGAAACGGGAGAAGTATCCAGGGAGGACGATGCGTTTCTTTCTAGCTAGAGGTGGTGTCAGCGTTTACAAGACCTGGCATTTTACTTATGTGGATGATGGAAAGCGAGGCGCCTCAGTTATATCGGTCACTACGGTGTCGATGGATGGTTTGGTCGATATATGACCATTTTACGCCCCATAGGGTGGGGAAACGCATGTTCAGGGATGGTTAATCCACTTAAAATATGGACCGGCCCTGTGGTTCCTAAGGGCTTGACAGAGTACTTGTCCTGAGACATGGGCTAGATTGTCTCGAAGCGGTTAGGACGATCCCTTGCCTTGGTTCATAGATGGAAATCCAACTTCCAATATGACATTTTGCGGTTTTGATTGTAGAACCTAGTATGGCGACATAGTGGGATGGAGCACTCATGCCGTCTATGATTGATACAGTTATATTTGTAATTGTTTTGACACTATACACTTATAGTAATACTAAAATATGAAATTTCATGTACCAAGCATTTTTGGCTATTATAAGGTAAAAACTCTATCCTCCGGCTTGCGTTGCATTGTGTGATAGGACCTGAGTCTTATAATAGCTTCATTGTTCTTTATTTAGCAATGCGCTGTTTGTTTTAAGCACTGGTATTCTTGGGGGTAAACCCGTTCCGTGTTATATAGCGTGGTCTCTTGATTTACCTAAATTTAAAATCAAATTAATAACCGTTTCAGTTCTCACACCAGTCACATGACTGACCTAGAGTTTATTGTTTTAACCTAAACTCTATGTGCCCCTTTTTTCCACACGAGCAGCTAGTAGTTTTGGTTTTGGAGATTTATATTCACAGGATCCTGATTTACAGCTGGAATGATATTCGGAAAGCTCTGCATCCGTGTATCTCTTTCAGTTGTGTTTTGTATTATTTTCCGCTGCATTGTAATTTGTAAATCTTTGATATTTATCAAATGTATATTATTTGTTCATACTCTGTATATTCTTGTACTCTAATGTAAATTGTTGTAATAATCAATGAAATGTTCTGTCGTTTGTGTTCTGATTTGTCGTGTTCTCAACTCAATCCAAGCTTTCCATTACGGAGAAGTTCGGGTCGTTATATAAAATCTTCAGAAGCTTGAAAAAGAAAATATGAGTTTAAAAGAAAAAATGGATGAACTAATTGTGAAACAATATTTTTTAAAAGGAGTTCAAAAAATTTAAGACTACAAAAAATCCAAACATGAAATTGCTGAGAAACAAAAATTACTGAAAACTGAATCAATTTTGAATGAGCTTGAAAAAGAGATTGAGAAACTCAATAAATTTGAAAGACTTGAAAAACAAAAACATTTTGAATCTAAGATTTCTGAGTCCAAGACCAAAATTGATTTGCTTGAAAATGAAAATCTGGTTTTGAAACAAACTAATATTGAAAAGTGGAAGGTCACTATAAATCGTTGTTCCACTCTAATAAAAGAAAATAGTGATCATAAATCTAAAATTCAATGATACTACAACAAAAATACCTATTACAACGTCAATTTTACAACGGGCATTTGTTGCCCGTTGTAATAGATGGTTATTACAACGGTCAATTCAAAACTGTTGTAATATATGTCCTACACAACACTCTTTTTACAATGTGCAATAACTGCCCGTTGTAATAGAATGCTACTACAACGGTCCTTTCATGCCCGTCCTAATAGATGTCAATTTTACATCATTCAAAAAATGACCGTTGTAATACATGCTAATTTTACAACGGTCACAAAATGCCAGTTGTAAATTGTGCAAATTTTATAATGTTCATACCGCCCGTCGGAATAGGTGCCAATTTAACAAGTGTGATAAAATGGTCATAAATGCTAATTTTACAACGAACATAAAATTCCCATTGTAATAATTAGTATTTATTTATATTTGATAACTAACAACAAGAATAATTTCTAATAAAAAACGAATACATAATAATATATATGCTCAGTATTAATTTCTTAAAAAACGAATACATAATCATATATACTCATGTATTACTTTATAATAAAAATGAATACATAATAATATATACTTAATATTAAATAATTTATAATTTATATTTTATTATAACTGATTATTGATAATTTGTAATTACTAACGAAAAATACTTACTCAAAAGTATATAAATAGTAATTTATAAATTATATTTGATAACTAACAATAATTATAATTTCTAATAAAAACGAATACATAATAATATATATACTCAGTATTAATTTCTAATAAAAACAAATAAATAATAATATATACTCATGTATTAATATATAATAAAAACGAATACATAATAATATATACTTAATATTAAACAATTTATAATTAATATTTTATTATAACTAATTATTGATAATTTGTAATTAGTAACCAATAATACTTACTCAAAAGTATATAAATAGTAATTTATAAATAATAATTATAAATATCAACTTATATAAATGATAGTTAATAAACTTGGTAAACTAGAAACTAATAAGTAATAGTTATTGAATTATATTTAATAGATTAAAATAAATTGAGATTGATAAAACTTAATAAATTAAGAACAGTTAATAAATGATATTTAATAAACTAGAAATAAAATGAGATATGAGGATCCAAACGCAATTAAGCGGTGTAGTCCCAGAATATTACCCCATCCGATATATATAACCCGCTCTGATGCATTTCTCATCGCAAAACCTAGCTAAGCCATCATCTCCATATTCATTGAATCCCCAACAACCAGCCATGATAGAAACAATAATCCAAAAGTAGTGATGCGTGGATTCCATATTGAAATCGCTATCTCTATGTTCCATTTTTCCGGAAATTGAATCGATCGAGATTCATGAAGTCTGATGTTCGAATCCGCATTCCACTAGTCCGCAGCATCATTAAGGACTACCCAACATAGTCATGGACCCAGAGTTCTTCGGCGCCGTCCTTCGCGATACCGATCCTTCTCGAACCCCAATCCGAACGACCGCTTCGTATTATATTCAACCTGTGAGAGTTCAACCCTTCGTACTGAGCACTGTGGATATTATTACTGCGATATTTGCTCGCGTTCTGATGATAGGATTGCTGTGATATCTGCTGGTGCTAGGCTTACTCGAAGTAGGCAGTGGAGATGAATTATGTTGATAATTGTTGTGTGGTTCTTTAAATTGCACTTATGTTCACTAATGCACCATTGATATGCTGCAAGGTATGGATATTCGACCTGATGATCTGCAGATGAATCTTTGCAAGGTATGGATATTCTGTTGATAATTAATCTTTGCAAGGTATGATATGTTTCAATTCTAATGATTCTTACTGCTAATGCTTCCCAATTTTAATGAATTTTATTGCTAGTGCTTCCATGGAAAAAGAGAATGATACGGGTCCAGTACCACATCAAGATGGCAGCTGCATTTCTCTGGTATTTCAGGACGAGATTGGAGGACTTGAGTTTCTTAAAGACGAAGTGGATTCCTATTGGTTACCAAGAGGGTAGGATCACCGTTAATACTGGTGACTTACTTCAGGTATGCACATGTTTTGGATACTTACTTGAGGATGAGATTGGAGGACTTGAGATCTAATATGGTCGACAACATTCTCTATAAGTAAAAAAGCGAATATTTGCAGCATGTACTACTTCTAGAAAAAAAACATTGCAAAGTGTTTGTTCATATATGCACTCAAGACGAAAAGTATCTACTGCTTCCAAGATATAATTAAATATGAAAAAAAGAATAGTACATTCAGTTCATTTTGCTTGTAGGTGATTTGTTTTAAAGTGAATGTATGTAAAAGAGTTCACTTATGAAGCGAGTCAAGCAATTACGTGAATTTTAATGGATAGTTGGGACAACGTACTATCGTATTGTGAAATAGCTTATGTCCTAAATATCTTTTTGTGCATAGGAGTTGTACAACTACAGCTATATACCATTTCAAGCCTGCTAACGTGTCATACAGCTCCCAAACACTGAGCACCCACTTGCTAGCTCAAAAGATCAAATGTTTATCAACTACTCAACATTCAAACCCAACCAAGAATTATCAAACTACACAGCACTAATCCAAAGCACCTATAAAACACTGAAAATAGTGGCTTGTTACATGCATGTTTTAGTCTAGCTGGTTTGTGTTTTTAAAATAATGGTTTACCTCAAAAGTTTGCATGTAACAAGACATTTGCAGGTTCAGGTTGCAAAGCCATTAATTTTCAAATGATCATATATGTTGATACTTTTTGTTGTTGACAGTTTTTGGAACCTCATAAAGTGAAATATAATGGTTTCAGCAGAAAAATACAAATGAACATGACAGAAAAGCAACGGAGAAGTGATTAACAATAAGTGAAATATAAATATTGGACTATTTGCGCAGTAAGTTTGTAAAAGTCAGCTAAACTAAAATAATCCTACTTTTATCAGAAACTTTCTACAAGCTAAATGATTGTTGTCTACAGATGCTATATGACAAAGATAAGAGTTGAATCTTACGAGAATGGACATGGTGACAAAGTGTTTTAATATTTACTTATTTGTTTCTTTCATGAAGATGATGTCCTTCATTGTGCAACAAGTGCTTATGCACAATCATAAGCATAAGCATAAGCACAACTAATGCTATATTGATCCATGCTACTTAGACTAATAACATGTTTTTATAAGCTTTATGTTTCCAATTATTCAATTCAGAGATTGGCGAGTCCACAACTCGGTGATATTTGAAGGAATCATGTAACACCCCGTAATTGTAAAACATCAAAATTAACAAACTTAAGAACACTAAATTTTTAGAAGAGGAATTAGGTGAAACGGGTTCGTACGTGTCGGAATTATGCTTGAGATAAAGTCTGAGTTTGCGTGAATTGGATTCCATATGAAGAAGTTATGGAGGTTAGAAGATTTCAAGTGTAAGTAGAAATTAAATTAAAATAATAATTAAATAATCAAAATAGATTCGAAATTCGAAATTCAGGAAAGCAGCTGAGCAGGAAATCTCCTGCTCAGGGGTGTCGACCACCCCAGGGGGTGTCGACATGGGAGTTGACCCCCTATAGGGGTGTCGACGTAGGTGTCGACCCCCCACCCCCACCCGGTAGGGGTCGACCCCTGCAGACTGTTCTGGACAGTGACGATTTTATGAGTCGTAGGGCTACGTAGCGACTTTTGATTGGCCTGATGACGCATTTTCTTGGACTGGACGGTTTGGATGGATCCTAGGTTGATCTAAAGGCTCATATTAATTCTATACTTCTATATAATCACATCAAACCTAAACCCTAAACCTCATAACCCTATTCTATGAAGCCGTCATGTTGTCCATCTCCAAGCTAACCTAGCCTCCACCATAACTATTCAAATTCAAGATAAAAGAGAAAGATCAAAGCCTACATCCACGGATTAGCTTATCAACTTAATAAATCAGATTCCAGATCTTCTCTTCTTTCTTAATCTCTGTGAGTTCATGTAGCTTTCACAAGATAATTAAACTAAAGTAATTATGATAAGTTGTAAATTGTGATCATATGATTATGCCTACAATGGATCTTATCAAATTTGCAAGTTGTCATCTTTTTTGATTCATAGCCTATGCTTTTCTGATCAATTCTATCAGTTCCTGCTTGTTCGTGCTCGTATATTTATGCCTATTTTGATACCAAGATTCTCTTCCCTCTTCCTTTTTCCTTTTTCTTTTTTTACGAGTTAGACTAACTTCGAGCCTAATATATTATGCGAAATTCACGCATGTATAACACTTGAATGATAGGGAAAAAGTTTGGGAAATGTTGAATAACATGTGATTTGTAAAAAGGCATAAATTGATGATGGATATGGTTTGGGAATAATTGTATATAATAAGCAAACATGAGACTTTGCGTAAATGGGTTTGGGTGTAAACTTGTGATAATTTGGTAAGTTCAGTTATTTCTCAGATTTGGAACATATGATAGGAATCATGACGATAGTCTAATGTGAGAGGTCAAAGGCATAAATTAGATGCTTAGACACGAGGTTAAGTCTGGCTTGTGGTGGAAGTCTGCCCGGAACCGCCCGGCATATCCAGCGGCCACAAGTGATCGACGTAATGTGCGAGGTTTGTGCATTAATAACTAATTAATGCTAAATACGATACCTAAACGAGTTAGGTGGGTGGGGTTAAGTTAACATGGGTAAAAGACAACTTAAAAAATATTACATGAACAAAGTGGATAGGGTTAAGGCAAGCTTAACCAGTAATACATATGGACTTGATAAGTAAAGGGGTTAAGTAAATCATGGGTAGGTGGGTAATATTAGTATATATAGGCCCACAAACTTAACCGTTAAATAAACATGCTGAATCGGTGGGAAGGTTAAGTGACATATGGATAGGCGACACTTAACTAATACAACATGTTAATTAAACAAATGGGTGGGGTTGGGTTAAATTGAGAACACTTAACCGTTATAAAATGTTGGTTAGGAAACGCTAGTAACGGGGACCCATTTCAGCAGTAACCCACATAGATGTATCACAGTACCCTGAACTAGGCAGGGTGGGGCACAATTACTGGGTTGATTATAAGCGGTCAAAATAGCGGCGGGTGGTGGGTCAGTGTAGGTTCCGACGGAGTACGGGCGTGCACGTGCTCCGGAGTGGAAAAAGCAGGCACTGGGCATAAGTAGTCATACACTGTGCATCTTGAATTGTGTCGGGTTGCCATCATAGGGATTGATACACCCCATGGTGGGATCAGCACATGTATCTACAAACAAGCAGGGCCGAATGGCACAAGTAATGAATACATACGAGTTAAGGAGCCGATCGATTAAGCAATAAGGGGGTAGTGTGGGGACATCTAGTATTTAGTAGGATGTCAAGGATTGTATGGGGTGGATACCTCTTACTAGATGTTGCGCCTGAGGGCTACCAATTGCGGGGTTGGGATCAACTTTCAGTATGGAACTAGTAACGGTGCGATATATTTAGCATTGGTGCAGTGTAGTAATTAACCTATAGTGATTGGAAGCGCAATCAACGTTTATCTTATTCATCTTTCCTACCTTGTCATTCATGCTTATGTACAATCATTTCTTACTTTCTAGTTTATGTTCTTATCTTGTTACTTTAATGATTATATTGTTAAAGTTACTGGACTCACCAGACTAATGTCTGACCTAGTTTGTTTCGCCTCTTTTCTTCCGTTCCTCCCCAAGGTTCTCAGTGAGGAAATACTCAAGCTTAGTTTAGATGTCTCTTTCTTCCAGCTTGAAGTTGAAAGATGTATTGCTTGGCTTTGATTCTGCCTATGGCATTTTCTATTGGGGATTATGGCTTTAAAATTTTGTACTCTGAAGGCTTTTGTACAAGACCGATATTATGTACTTGGTTTTGTTGTTTTGAAGGTGTAACCAAACCTATTTCTGTTTCTACTGCAATAAAGTCATAAATTTTTCAAGTACTACTTTATCTGTCTTGTAATATTCCATTCTGTTTACTTATAACGCTCCATGAAACTTAATGCATTCCCTTTGTGAGTGACGTTAACGGATGTGGGGTGTTACACTGGGTTTCAAAGCTGAAAGTTACTAGAACAGATTAAAGATTTTGAAAACCATTTTCTAAAGCATTTTTATAAAGAAATATTTTTAAAAAAAGACATGTTATAAAGAAGGAGTTTTTAAGAGAAAGGTTTATTATGAAAAACATAATCCCCAAAAAGCCATATATATTTCATTCGATTCTGTGTTTCGAATCTCTTCCTTTTTTCTTCTTAAGTCTCTCTCCCCGCATGTAGATACTTTTTCTAAGATATGTAAGGACTTAAATGCGATGGACGGAAAACCATTTCATAGGACTGAGACGTTTGTCGAAGCTAGAATTGGCTGAAGGAAGTGGAGGACTCGTTTGGTATCTTTGAGATAAACGATGGAAGGAAGGTTCAGCTAGCTACTTGGTCGATGAGGGTGTTTGGGCTAAGGAGCACAACCCAAGGATGAGGAATTTGTTAATATGGCTTTAATCCACGAAGAAGGTAAAGGAGAGAGTAGAAAGAATAATTAACCCCGTGACAAAAGAAGGCATCTTTATTGTGGTATAACGGGCCATGTAATTAAGGACTGTAGGAAGAAAAAGAAGCTTGGTTGTTTTCATTGTGATGAAGCAGGACATCTGATTAAAGACTGCTTGAGGAGGCAAGGACAAGGACAAGGGCAAGTGCAGAGGATAGGACCTACTTTCGGAGGATAGGTTCATGCTCTCTTGGCACCAGGACAAGAGAGAGATAGAAACGTTTTTGTTAAAAGTTTGATTTTTACTTTTTGATCATCCTGTTTGAACTTTATTTGATTCTGGCACTTCGCATTCGTTCATATTTGCTTTGGTAGTTGAAATACTGCACCTAAATACAAGTCTAGTTGTGGATCCCATTGTAGTCTCAAATCCTATTGGTGGTTCGGCTCATTTATCTATGGTTTGTCGGGATCTGAGAATGTCTATCTTGGGCATTGAGTTTGAATGCAACGCCTTCGTTCTTGGTTTCACGGGCTATAGCTTGATTCTAGGGATGGATTGGCTAGCTAGGCATGGTGCCATCCTAGACTATAAAAAAAGGGTAGTTAGACTGTTAACTTGTTATGGAAAGACCCTTGATTTTTCTTATGACCCTAGAGGTCCGGTGACACTTAGCTACCTAGAATCACTTGACACATCCATCGATGATTTGGAATCTGTTCGAGTAGTCCGTGAGTATGGTGACGTCTTTGATGAGGTTCGGGGTTTAACCCCAAGGCGTGAGATAGACCTCCGTATATACTTAGTAGATAATGCAAAGCCAGTTGCATTACCAGTGCGCCACATGGCATGGAGAGAGAGGAGGGAACTCAGTAAGCAAGTAGGGGAGCTACTTGAGGAAGGGTTCATAAGAAGAAGTATTTAGGAATGGAGTGCTCCAGTTGTTTTTGCTACAAAGGCTAGTGGTTCGCTTAGATTGCACGTGGACTATAGGGAGCTGAACAAGCTCACGAAGAAGAACAGACACCCATTGCCGAGGATAGACGACTTGTTCGATCAGTTGGTTGGCGCTTCGGTTTTCTTGCAGTTGGATTTACCTATAGGATTTCATCAGCTAAGGGTGGTTGAAGATAGCATAGATAAAATTGCATTTAGGACTATCGACGGTTCCTTCGAGTGGATCGTCATGCCCTTTTCGTTTAACAAATGCACCCGCATATTTCGTAGACTTGATGAGTAGGGTATTTAGGCAGTTTCTAGACAAGTTTGTGGTAGTCTTTGTAGATGGTATTTTGATTTTCTCTAGAAGCGAGGAAGAGCATGCCCTACATCTAGGGAAGTCTTAGAGACCCTACGAGCGCATAACTCAAAGCTAAGTTCTCCAAATGTCATTTTTGGAGGAAAGAAGTGAGGTTCTTAGGACACGTGGTCTCTAAGTAAGGGATAGCAGTGGACCCTGTGAAGGTAGTGGCAATCCAAGATTGGAAGGTTCCTAGAAAAGCAACGGAAGTAAGAATTTTTCTAGGGTTGGCGGGCTATTATAGGAAGCTCATTAAGGACTTTGCGTAGATATTATCCCCAATTTTGACATTGCTAGATGAGAGCAAACCGTTCACATTATATACCAGTGCTTGCTGGATAGGGCTTGGAGCAGTTTTCGATGCAAGAGGAAAAGGTGATATGCAAAAGGTGGTAGGTACGCAGTTATGTTTGAGCGTCGTGTATCGTCCACAGATGGATAGACGGACAGAAAGGGTGAATAAAATCCTTGAAGATCTTTTGAGGTTATGTATCCTAGATTTTGGAGGGACGTGAGAAGAGCACCTTCCATTTGTGGAGTTCGCTTATAACAATAGTTATTAAGCTAGTATTAAGGTTTTCATGGACAACCGTGTTGATCACCAACTTGTTGATGGGAGTCTACGGATAAGATTTTACTTGGACCCGAGCTGATAAGAGAGAAACTTCAGGGAAGATGGACTTGATTCGAAGGCGAATGAAAATGGCACAGGACCGGCAAAAGTCGTACGCTGATAAGAGACGAACCGATCTTGAGCTCGATGTTGGAGACATGGTTTTTATTAAGGTGTCACTGTTGAGGAATGTAGTTTGCTTTGGAGCTGCAGGGAAATTAGTACCAAGATTTGTAGGACCCTTTCCCATTACAGAGAGGATTGGAAAGATGGCGTACAGGGTGAAGTTGCAGGAGAAGCTTAGTAGTGTTCATGACGTGTTTCACATGTCGTATTTGCAGAAGTGTTTACATGATACCGCGGAAGTAGTGTAGCCGAGCATGCTTAGAGAAGTGGAAGTGGAGCGAGATGGTACGATTAGACGAGCTCCTATATGCATCCTTGGATCGGAGATCAAGAAGTTCCGCAACAGAGAGGTCAAGTCGCTTAAAATCAAATGGGTGGATGATCAAGGAGACGCGACTTAGGAGACGGAAGACATGATACGTGCTTTGTACCCTTTCCTTTTGTGAGGATATGTTCTTAACTTCTCCCTTTTCTACCGCTTTGTTTATACTTGTTCTATCGTTTAGTATGTCCTCTCGTTTACATCCTCGATCTTTGGATAGGAAAATCCTATGGTTGTAAAAATGTGTTTGAGACATGTTATGTTTGGTGGATGCAAGTGAATGCAAGTGTTTGCTAGTGGTTGCTCGTGGATGCATTTACACACACATTAGGCACTAGATCGGCTCAGTCACTTTCATATTGCATATGCATAAATGTATGGGTATATGGGTTGAAACTTGATGTGTTATCTTATGGATGTTGCATTTGTATGAATGTACGGCTGTGCACTTATATAGAAATGATATGTATCAATAGGGTTCTTTTGCATACATAATGGACGCATGGCACTATCATGATTTGCATTAAGGAGGTCAACTGAATCAGTAGACCGCCTGATTTTGCATTAGATAAGGACATATACACACACTATGCATATGATCATGAAAGCATTAGAAATCTTCTTAAGTACAATGGATGTGTGTGATTGAATGGTTGAGTAGATTGATGTTGGATGGTAGGATTTACATTCTTCTTGACTTGGAGATTTCGGGGACGAAATCCTTTAAGGGGGGAGAATGTAACACCCCGTAATTTTAAAACATTAAAATTAACAAATTTAAGAACACTTAATTTTTAGAAGAAGAATTAGGTGAAACGGGTTACGCCATTGCGTTCGTCTCGGAATTCTGCTTGAGATAGAGCCTAAGTTTGCGTGAATTGGATTCCGTATGAAGAAGTTATGGAAGTTAGAAGATTTCAAGTGTAAGCAGAAATTAAATTAAAATAATAATTAAATAATCAAAACAGATTCGAAATTCAAAATTCAGGAAAGCAGCTGAGCGGGAAATCTCCCGCTCAGGGGTGTCGACCCCCCTAGGGGTGTCGACATGGGAGTCGACCCCCCTATATGGGTGTCGACATAGGTGTCGACCCCCCTGTAGGATTCGACCCCTGCTGACTATTCTGGACAATGACGATTTTCTGAGTCGTAGGGCTACGTGGTGACTTCTGATTGGCATAATGACGCATTTTCTTGGACTGGATGGTTTGGATGGATCCTGAGTTGATCTAAAGGCTCATATTAATTCTATACTTCTATATAATCACAGCAAACCTAAACCCTAAACCTCATAACCCTATTCTATGAAGCCGTCATGCTGTCCATCTCCAAGCTAACCTAGCCTCCACCATAACTATTCAAATTCAAGATAAAAGAGAAAGATCAAAGCCTACATCAACGGATTAGCTTATCAATTTCAGAAATCAGATTCCAGATCTTCTCTTCTTTCTTAATCTCTGTGAGTTCATGTAGCTTTCACAAGATAATTAAACTAAAGTAATTATGACAAGTTGTAAATTGTGATCATATGATTATGCCTATAATGGATCTTATCAAATTTGCAAGTTGTCATCTTTTTTGATTCATAGCCTATGCTTTTCTGATCAATTCTATCAGTTCCTGCCTGTTCGTGCTCGTATATTTATGCCTATTTTGATACCATGATTCTCTTCCCTCTTCCTTTTTCCTTTGTCTTTTTTTATGAGTTAGGCTAACTTTGAGCCTAACATATTATGTGAAATTCACGCATGTATAACGCTTGAGTGATAAGGAAAAAGTTTGGGAAATGTCGAATAACATGTGATTTGTAAAAAGGCATAAATTGATGATGGCTATGGTTTGGGAAAAATTGTATATAATAATCAAACATGAGACTTGACGTAAATGGTTTGGGTGTAAACTTGTGATAATTTGGTAAGTTTAGTTATTTCTCAGATTTGGAACATGTAATAGGAATCGTGACTTGTAATGAATCGAATCTAGAACTATGCCTAATTGTAAGATAATCAATTCTGATTCATGCTTATCCTTTTTGTCAAAACTGAATTACCTATGCCTATGATACTGTTGTGATGGAACCTATCATGTTGTACACCAAATTGGTGATTCTTTTATGTTCAATTCTATCGAATCTTTATGCCTATGATGTAACTTAATCAGTTTAGTCATACTTATTGTTAATGTACAACATGTCCATTGGAAAATGATTCTTGAGTTCGGTACACCTTTACATGCCTATTCTGTTCCTTATGTCAATTCTTGTGTTTCTCCTTTATCCCTCTCCGTTTTATTTTTGGACCTTGTTGTACGTGCGATTGAAACGTCAGGATTTGGGTATAACTTAATTAAGTAATTTTGGGCATAACAAGTAAACGTGGCATAGCTTGAATTGACCACACTTATGGATAATTTACATATAAATCTAGACTTGGACAACAAATATGTAAATTGGCTAAAAGATGAACGCCTAAGACACAAGGTTAGACTTGGTTTGCGGTATAAGACTTTAACCGTCTGGCATATCCAGCAACCGCAAACGACAGTCTAATGTGAGATGTCAAAGGCATAAATTAGATGCTTAGACACGAGGTTTAGTCTGGCTTGTGGTGGAAGTCTTCCCGGAACCACCCGGCATATCCAGCGGCCATAAGTGATCGACTTAATGTGAGAAGTCTGTGCATTAATAACTAATTAATGCTGAATATGATACCTAAACGAGTTAGGTGGGTGGTGTTAAGTTAACATGGGTAAGAAGACAACTTAACCAATATTAGATGAACAAAGTGGATAGCGTTAAGGCAAGCTTAACCAATAATACATATGGACTTGATAAGTAAAGGGGTTAAGTAAATCTTGGGTAGGTGTGTAATATTAGTATATGTAGGCCCACAAACTTAACCATTAAATAAACATGCGTGAATCAGTGGGAAAGTTAAGTGACATATGGATAGGCGACACTTAACCAATACAACATGTAAATTAAAAAAATGGGTGGGGTTAGGTTAAATTGAGAACACTTAACCATTATAACATGTCGGTTATGAAACCCTAGTAACGGGGACCCATTTCATTAGTAACCCACATAGATGTATCACGGTACCCTGAACTAGCAAGGGTGGGGCACCATTACTGGGCTGATTACAAGCGGTCAACATAGCGGCGGGTGGTGCGTCAGTGTAGGTTCCGATGGAGTAAGAGCGTGCACGTGCTCCAGAGTGGAAAAAGCAGGCACTGGGCATCAGTAATCATACACTGTGCATCTTGAATTGTGTCGGGTTGCCATCATAGGGATTAATACACCCCATGGTGGGATCAGCATAGGTATCTACAAACAAGCGAGGCCGAATGACACAAGTATTGAATACATACGAGTTAAGGAGCTGATCGATTAAGCGATAATGGGGTAGTGTTAGGACATCTAGTATTTAGTTGGCTGTCAAGGATTGTATGGGGTGGATACCTCTTACTAGATGTTACGCCTGAGGGCTACCAATTACGGGGTTAGGATCAACTTTCAGTATGGAACTAGTAACGGTGCGATATATTTAGCATTGGTGCAGTGTAGTAATTGCCCTATAGTGATTAGAAGCGCAATCATTGTTTATCTTATTCATCTTACCTACCTTGTCATGCATGCTTATGTACAGTCATTTCTTACATTCCAGTTTATGTTCTTATCCTGTTACTTTAATGATTATATTGTTCAAGTTACTGGATTCACCAGACTAATGTCTGACCTAGTTTGTTTCGCCTCTTTTCTTCCGTCCCCCCCCCCCAAGGTTCTCAGGGAGGAAATACTCAAGCTTAGTTCAGATGTCTCTTTCTTCCATCTTGAAGTTGAAAGATGTATTGCTTGGCTTTGATTCTGCTTATGGCATTTCTGTTGGGGATTATGGCTTTAAAATTTTGTACTCTGAAGGCTTTTATGATGGCCCGCCCCGCACCAGCCGGCAATTCCCCCGAAAATGCGATGTACACATGCCCGACTAGCACAGAACGGTCGCCAAAAAAAAGAAAGAAGAGAATGAACTAATCGAAAACCTGTAGAATATCTCATAGTGCATGGAACAAAATATAATAATAATATATTTGACATAAAAAAAGGCGAGATAGTGCATAAGCTGATAACTAAAACCAACATCAACATCATCATCAGAGTAGCGGAAATGCAAATACAGCTTATTACAACTTTCCAAATTACTGTTTCTAATGCCTAAAGTAGTGACCGCAGCAACACCACTAATGCCTAAAGTAGTGACCGCAGCAACACAGGGAGAATATCTATATATGTATCATACGTGAAAGCCTCCTGCTCGCCTCCGTACAGCTACTCGTGCATACCACCTAACCTGTCTCTAGTTTGCTCGTGAGAGCACCCAGAGTAATAAGAAGAGACATAAAACTCAGGGTCAGACAAAAAGTCTGGTATGAGCGATAAGCAGCGAATAATAACAGGTATACTAAACCATACCTGAACCTGCAACTACAACCAAAGAGTTAGCACTACATACCATACAATACTCTAAGGTGCCACTAACATATGGTGTAAATAATACGGGGGCGGGGGTGTGCATGTCCTAATGATGGCAAACAAATCAAACATAGCAACCATCCACACATCTCTCACTCATTGCGTAAAGCATACGATGTCCACCACTGTCAATCACTAGACCCATCGAAGTAGTGACGGAGTTCGACTTGTACAACAACTGCTACTACCAAGCTTACCCCATGGAGTCATGACCAAATCTTTACAAATGACCCCACTTCATTATTCTATAGCTCTTTAGTCGTACCTAGGCCACTGTGGCCCTGAATCCATTCACGTACCTCCTACATATAGTGATCCAAAGTTACAGAAATCGACAACCCCTTAGCACACGTCCCGCAGTAAAGCCCAACTCATGAAGTTAACTCTTTGGTTCCCAACTGAATCCTGAGTACAAACTTCCCACTTGGACTACCTTTGCATCTCGGGTTTTAGTCTTCTCCGGATCGGTTCTTCACTTCAGCTTATACTTCCTGTTCGGATCGTGATTCACGCCTCGAGTCCAAGCATCTCGGTTCGGATCGATCGTGGACACCCCAGGCGGTTCGGTCCAGCCTCCTTCTGTTCGTGGTCAGGCTCCAGGTCGTGATCCATACTCCAGGTCGTGTCCTCCCTCTAGCGGTTCGGATCGTGAGCTAGGACCGGTTCGGGGCTCCTGGTTCGTGACCATTGCATCGAGTCGGATCGCCTTCCTCCACTGGCTCGGATCGTGACTCCAGGTTGTGGAAGCATGCTTGGCTCGTGAGGGGGGCTCGGTTCGTGATAGCTCTCCACGATCGGGTTGGTTCGGGTAGGGCCGATCCGATCCGGTCCCTGCATATTTTCCTATAACTTCCAGCGACTATTTTTACGCCATACGACGGCGTTTTCGACCATTCTAACTGTTCTAATCAATCACGAAGCATACCAAACAGTCATAGCAACATAGAGAATCAACCACAAACATCAAAACTACAACCATAGCATGTAAATTGGATCAAACATAGCCAAAATCCCATATTTTCCCTTAAGCATGTTTAAGCCAAACTAATGATAGGATTAGCAAAACTTAACCAAATTAACCCAAACTTCTAACAGAGGTCTAAAACATCTTTTCGATTTTTATAAATATTTTTCCAGATTTTTAACCTGTATAAATTCGCTAATTATCACTAATTACTCTTAATTAACCATAATTAGTGAGGAACTATGCAAATTACACACCTTAGCCACGAATAAAATACCAAATCTGAAACTCCACTGATTTGGACGTGAATACCAATACAACACAGCAGCTCTACCTCTATTTGTGTGCTAAACCGCCTTGATTTGATGTTGATTAAGCCAAAACTTGATTAGAAAGTGATTAGAAGTTGATTTGGGTGTTGGAGGCCATTGCTAGGTTAAGAGGAATGAATAGTGGCGGCTGAAAAATGAGAAAAAGGTATTCTCCAAACACTAACAGCCCTTTTAAACTCCTAATCCCGAAATCCCCCTTTGGGCCTAGCTGTTAATCACCCGGTTAAGCCCAATTAAGCTGTTTTTCACCATCTGAAACTTGTTTCAGCCATATCTCCCAAACGGTGAGTCCGTTTGGCTAATGTGACCACTTACGGAATTGTAAACCCTCTGAAGCCAATGGATGGGGTTTCAGGTCAAAATTCCTTTTCAGTCAAAAGTTATGGTTAAAACAAGATTAGCTAGGGGCAAAACGGTCATTTAAAAATCGGTAAAAATCATGAACATGGGAAATGACCCCAATAGTCGTCTTCCAAAGTTACATGACCATACGACTCTCTATGACAATGAAATAAATATTCTACGATCCTATGATGCGTAGAATGCGGGTCGTTACACTCTCCCCCCCTTAAGAAATTTCGTCCCCGAAATTCCTTAACCTAAAACATACAAAGGATCCCGCATGCCTATCAGCCATATACAACAATCAAACATGCAAAACAAACAAAACAAACCAATCCTAGCATGCGGAAAGACTAAATCGAAACTGTAATTTTACCAGGCGAAGTGTTCTGGATACGTTTTCCTAATGCTCTCCTCTGTCTCCCAAGTACAGTCATTTTCATTCTCGCCCCACTGAACTTTGACTAATTTCACCGCCTTCCTTCGAAGCTGCTTTGTATCGTTCCCAACAATACGCATAGGCCTGTGGTTCCCAACCGCCTCGGGTTCAACTTCGATATCATCCAACTGATCAGGTAAAATAGCCACATCGGGGTCGTGCACGAATTTCCTTAACTGGGAAACATGAAATACGTTATGAACTCCTGCAATCTTCTCTGGTAATTCAACTTTATATGCCAAATTCCCAATTTGCTCAAGAACTGGGAATGGACCAACAAATCTTGGTGCTAACTTGCCTCTCCTGCCAAATCGTATCACACTCTTCAACGGAGAAATCTTGACAAACACCAAGTCGCCAATGGAATACTTTAATTCTCTTCTTCTCTTATCAGCATAACTTTTCTGCCTATCTTGGGCAGCCTTCATTCGCTGTTGAATGATCTTGATCTTTTCTGTAGTTTCTCTTATCACATCTGGTCCAAGCACAAACTTCTCACCAGTTTCTAGCCAACATGACGGTGAGTTGCACGGTTTTCCGTACAAAGCTTCAAAAGGAGCCATACCAATACTGGAATGATAACTATTATTATATGCGAACTCTACTAGATGTAAATGGTCATCCCATGATCCACCAAAATCAAATATGCAAGCTCTCAAGAGATCTTCTAACACTCGATTCAACCTCTCTGTTTGACCGTCGGTTTGAGGATGATATGCGGTACTGAGATGTAATTCTGATCCTAACGCTTCTTGTAAGCTCTTCCAAAATCCACTAGTGAACAACGGATCTCGGTCACTCACGATGCCTTTGGGTATTCCATGAAATCTCACTACCCACTTTACATATAGTTCAGCTAACTTAGCTGTTGTCCAGTTCGACTTGACGGGTATAAACCTTGCACTCTTAGTCAATCGGTCCACAATCACCCAAATGCTATCATGGCCCGACCTAGTCCTTGGTAACCCATCAATAAAATCCATTGAGACTTGTTCCCATTTCCATTCTGGAATTTCTAATGGTTGCAACAAACCACTAGGCTTCTTTTGCTCAGTTTTAACTAGCTGGCAATTCATGCATTTGGATATAAACTTCCCAATGTCTCTTTTCATCCCTTCCCAGTAGTAGGTCTGCTTCATGTCTCGGTACATCTTGTTACCACTGGGATGTATTGTCAGTTTTGAGTGATGACATTCTCTAAGCACTTCATCTCTCAATCCATTGACATTGGGTACAACTAGTCTTCCATTCTTTCTAAGCCATCCATCTCGATCAAGCCCATACTTGTTCATCTCTTCATCGATCCTCGTCTCTAACTTTGAGATGATTTCCAATAGGTTAGGATCGTCACTTTGACTGGAACCAATCCGCTCAATTAAAGTGGGTCTGATCGTCAAATTTGCTAACATTTCTGGATCCAATTCACACTTCAGTCTGAAATTATACCCATTGATGTACTCCAGTTGCTTCCATTCTAGAAACATAGCCCCTAAACTGGCATGTCTCCTACTAAGGGCATCTGCTACCGCATTGCCCTTTTCAGGTGTATATGCGATGTCGAAATCATAGGAAGCTAAAAATTCTAACCATCTTTGCTATCAGAGATTTAGATCCTTATGAGAGAAGAGATACTTTAACGATTTATGATCAGTAAACAACTCGAATCTTTCTCCCAAAAGATAATGTCTCCAAATCTTCAATGCGAATACGAACGCTGCTAATTCCAAATCATGGGTAGGGTATCTTCTCTCGGGCGGTTTCAGTTGCCGACTTGCATAAGCTACGACCCTACCTCCTTGCATCAATACAGCACCTAGTCTGGTACCGCATGCATCCGTATATACCATCATCTCTTCATTCCCCTTAGGAATGACTAACACTGGTGCACATGTCAACTTTTCTTTTAGACTCTTGAATGCATTCTCGCACTTTTCGTCCCAGACGAAAGCTTGATTCTTCTTGGTCAACTGAGTCAACGGTGCTGCTACCTTGGAGAAGTCTTGGATAAACTTACGATAATATCCGGCTAATCCCAAGAAACTTCTTATGTCCGTTGCATTCTTGGGCGTAGACCAATCTTGTTCCGTTGCTACCTTCGCAGGGTCCACGGCAATACCATTCTCTGAAACAACATGGCCCAAGAATCTCACTTCCCTCCTCCAGAAGTGACACTTATAAAACTTTGCTTTCAGTTGGTGTTTTCTCAACACCTCCATCACTATCCTCAAATGTTCCTTGTGTTCTTCCTCTGTCCTTGAGTAAACCAAAATATCATCCACGAATACAAGAACAAACTTATTCAAATGATCTCTGAATTCCCTATTCATAAGATCCACAAAATATGCTACGGCATTGGTCAGCCCGAATGGCATGACCAACCACTCATAAAATCCAGACGGCGTCCGAAATGTCGTTTTAGCTATATTCTCAGCTTCCACTCTAAGCTGATGAAAACCTGTCGCGAGATCCAACTGAGGTAATACTCTCGCGCCACTCAACTGATCAAACAAATCATCAATCCGCGATAGAGGATACTTATTCTTCCTCGTCACTTTATTCAACTCGCGGTAGTTTACACATAATTGAAGGGAACCATCGGCCCTGGTAGAAAACACAACTGGTGCTCCCCACTCAGAAACACTCCTTCTGATAAATCCCTTTTTAAAAAGATCGTTGACTTGCACTCCGAGCTCTCGCTGCTCCCTTGGTGCCATACGACGAAGTGGCATCAGTATAGGTCTGGCATCTTTCACTAAATCAATACGGAACTCAATCTCTCGGTGTGGTGGAAGCCCGGTCACTTCTTCGAAGATGTCTGGATACTGGCCAACCACGGGCAAACCTGACAACTCACGTTGCGGGATGTCGAGGGAATTTAGAAAACTAGTCATTACCCCATCACTAGGTAGACCACCAAACACTACCCTCTGCCCATCATCCGCTCAAGCTGTCACCAAAAAGCCCTCACAGCCTACCACCATCCCGTACCTTTGGAGCCAATCGACTCCTAAAATAATGCCAAACCCAGTAAAGCCCAAAACAAAGCAATCACAAACAAACATACATCCATGACTCGATAAGACCACGTTAGGACAAATCATGCTAAGGTTAGTCGAACCACCAATCGGGTCCGTCACTACTAAAGGTCTATTGACAATCTCGGGCTCCAATCCCAACCTATCTACCAGGTCACTAGATATGAAAGAACTAGAAGCTCCGGTATCAAACAAAACTCTAACAGGAACATCATAAACAGAAAGCATACCTTGGATAAAGACATTCTTTCCCTTCTCTGCCGCAGTTGGGGCATTCGACGAAGAAGGAATAGCATTAAGGGCATATGCTTTCACCATCTGCTTTTCTTTAGGGGGTTGCGGACACTTGTCCTTGTGATGCCCCACTTGGCCACAGTTTAAGCATTTCCTGTCTGCTGGCTTTGCTCGAAAATTACTAGCATAGTGACCCTTCTTGCCACAGCTAAAGCACTCAACATCTCTCTTTTTCTTCTGGCCATCCTTATTCTGGTTTTGCTTCCTCTTATTCTGAGAACCACTCTTGCCTCCACCGCTTGCTTGCGGTTTTGGCTCCTCTGCAGATGCGACCTCAGTCTTCGGCTTAGGGTAAAGACTCTCCGATCTTAAAGCTTTCCCCACAATCGACTCAAACGTCCCATTGATGTAGTTAATGAGCCTTTCCCCCAAGTATCCACCCAAACCAGTTATGAACTTCTCGTTCTTCTTCTCGGCAGTATCAATAAGAGATAACCTATATTTCGATAAAGTATCGAACTCAGCAATATACTCCGAGACAGCTCTGCCATTTTGCTTAAGCTCCAAGAACTTCTTAAACAGCACTGATTTCTGAGCAGCTGGAATGAACTTATCGCTAAAGTGAGCCTTAAACTGATCCCAAGTAATCTAATCCTCGAGAGTAGTTGCCTTTATAGCATTCCACCAATTCATTGCCCGTCCTTGCAGCTGACGGGATGCTAGCCTTCTCTTCATCGCATCCTCGATACCTAAGTCTTCGAAGATACGCTCGCAGCTATCCAACCAATCCTGAACATCTATAGCCGACTCCGTTCCGTGGAACGGCTTCCCACCAAGACTAGTGTAATCCTTATTCAGCTTGGCGAAATCGGCCCTAGGCGCCTACACTATTGGACCACCTCCATTACCAGCATTGGGAGTTGCCCTCTGCACATCCCTAAGCATCTCCCTTATGATGTTAGTAAACATTGTCCTCATCTCAGCAACATTCCCATTATTGGCTCCTCTACCAGCACCCCTTGCGTATCGGCTCATCGTTTAATCTGCACAGAGAAAACGATTAACCATCCTCTTTGTGGCGTCAGTGCAGTGCGACTTCATCCTTAGCTATACTAATAATATATATTGCTTTTAAAACCAAAATAACCACAAATACGCGCTCTCATATATGTGTACTATCTCTCCCTGATAACTTCCCTAGGTTAACTACGCAACCTAGAGCTCTGATACCAAGTGTAACGACCCGCCCCGCACCAGCCGGCATTTCCCTTGAAAATGCACTGTACACATGCCCGACTAGCACGGAGCGGTCGCCAAAAAAAAGAGAATGAACTAATCGAAAACCTGTAGAATGTCTCACAGCGCATGGAACAAAATATAATAATAATATACTTGACATAAAACAGGCGAGACAGTGCATAAGCTGATAACTAAAACAAACATCAACATCATCATCAGAGTAGCAGAAATCCAAATATAGCTTATTGCAACTTTCCAAATTACCGTCTCTAAACAAAAGAGAGAAAGGTACACCACTAATGCCCAAAGTAGTGACCGCAGCAACACAGGGAGAATATCTATATATGTATCATACGTGGAAGCCTCCTGCTCACCTCCGGTACAGCTACTCGTGCATACCACCTAACCTGTCTCTAGTCTGCTCGTGGGAGCACCCAGAGTAATAAGAAGAGACATAAAACTCTGGGTCAGACAAAAAGTCTGGTATGAGCGATAAGCAGCAAACAGAATAATAATAGGTATATTAAACCATACCTGAACCTGGACCTGCAACCCAAGAGTTAGCACTACATACAGTACAATACTCTAAGGTGCCACTAACATATGGTGTAAAGAATACGGGGGTGGGGGTGTGCATGTCATAATGATGGCAAACAAATCAAACATAGCAATCATCATCACATCTCTCATTCAGTGCGTAAAGCATACGATGTCCACCACTGTCAATCACTAGACCCATCGAAGTAGTGACGGAGTTCGACTTGTACAACTACTGCTACTACCAAGCTTACCCCATGGAGTTATGACCAGATTTTTACAAATGACCCCACTTCATTGGTCTATAGCTCTTTAGTCTTACCTAGGTCGCTGTGGCCCTGAATCCGTTCACGTACCTCCTACACATAGTGATCCAAAGTTACAGACATTGACAACCCCTTAGAACACGTCTCGCAGCAAAGCCTAACTCATGAAGTTAACTCTTTGGTTCCCAACTGGATCCTGAGTACAGACTTCCCACTTGGACTACCTTTGCATCTCGGGTTTTAGTCTTCTCCGGATCGGTTCTTCACTTCAGTTTATACTTCCTGTTCGGATCGTGATTCATGCCTCAAGTCCAAGCATCTCGGTTCGGATCCGTCGTGGACACCCTTGGCGGTTCGGTCCGGCCTCCTTCTGTTCGTGGTCGGGCTCCAGGTCGTGATTCATACTCCAGCTCGTGCAAGGTCATCCGGATCGGGTCGTAGTGTCCTCCCTCTAGCGGTTCGGATCATGAGCTAGGACTGGTTCAGGGCTGCTGGTTCGTGACCATTGCATCGGATCGGCTTCCTCCACTGGCTCGGATCGTGACTCCAGGTTGTGGAAGCATGCTTGGCTCATGAGGGGGGCTCGGTTCATGATAGCTCTCCACGATCGGGTTGGTTCGGGTAGGGGCGATCCGATCCGGTCCCTGCATATTTTCCTGCAACTTCCAGCGACTGTTTTTACGCCATACGACGGCGTTTTCGACCATTCTAACTGTTCTAATCAATCATGAAGCATACCAAACAGTCATAGCAACATAGATAATCAAACATAAACATCAAAACAACAACCATAGCATGTAAATTGGATCAAACATAGCCAAAATCCCATATTTTCCCTTAAGCATGTTTAAGCCAAACTAATGATAGGATTAGCAAAACTTAACCAAATTAAGCCAAACTTCTAACAGAGGTCTAAAACATCTTTTCGATTTTTATAAATATTTTTCCAGATTTTTAACATGTATAAATTCGATAATTATCACTAATTACTCTTAATTAACCATAATTAGTGAAGAACTATGCAAATCACTCACCTTAGCCACAAATAAAATACCAAATCTGAAACTCCACTGATTTGGATGCGAATACCAATACAAAACAGCAGCTCTACCTCAATTTGTGTGCTAAACCGCCTTGATTTGATGTTGATTAAGCCAAAACTTGATTAGAAAGTGATTAGAAGTTGATTTGGGTGTTGGAGGCCATTGCTAGGTTAAGAGGAATGAATAGTGATGGCTGAAAAATGAGTAAAAGGTATTCTCCAAACCCTAAAAGCCCTTTTGAACTCCTAATCCCGAAATCCCCCTTTGGGCCTAGCTGTTAATCACCCGGTTAAGCTCAATTAAGCTGTTTTTCACCATCTGAAACTTGTTTAAGCCATATCTCCCAAACGGTGAGTCCGTTTGGCTAATATGACCACTCTACGGAATTGTAAACCATCATCCGAAGCCAATGGAAGTGGTTTCAAGTCAAAATTCCTTTCCAGCCAAAAGTTATTGTCAAAACAAGATTAGCTAGGGGCAAAACGGTCATTTAAAAATCGGCAAAAATCATGAACATGGGAAATGACCCCAATAGTCGTCTCCCAAAGTTACATGATTATACGACTCTCTATGACGATGAAATAAATATTCTACAATCCTATGATGCATCGACTGCGGGTCGTTGCAGCATTTGTACAAGACTGATATTATGTACTTTGTTTTGTTGTTTGAAGGTGTAACCAAACCTATTTCTGTTTCCGCTGCAATAAAGTCATAAAATTTTCAAGTACTACTTTATCCGTCTTGTAATATTCTGTTCTGTCTACTTATACACTCCACGAAACTTAATGCATTCCCTTTGTGAGTGACATTAACGAACGTGGGGCATTACAAATCATCAAACTCTTTCTTTGAACTTTGAACAACCAGTGCATTAGTTGCAGGTTTGCATTTGTTTTTTGTTCTTTTTTTTTGTGCAAGCTTCACATGATATATATATATATATATATATATATAAGAACTATGTGCTACTGTTATCAAAAATCATATTGATGTTCTACTCTAATAATGACTTAATAACGATATGTCAGGTTTTTAAAAATACATATAATGTTTTGCTTGAAAAATAATAATAATACTACTAATGTTAAATGGGGTTTTCCTTCATATCATAAGCATTCCCTTAGCTCATATGTTCATAAAAACTCTTTGATGATAACTTTCAGCTTTTTCCTCTTTATTTTGTTAATTTACAGATTTATCAACATATTCTTCTTGGCATACCATGTCTTCTGTTCTTTGCAACATATGCTCTATTGGTTTTAATTTGGGCGGAATTATACTACTAGGAAATAGACTACCAGGTAATCATTTTAGTGGTAAAATGGATATTTTCCTAAGTATCTTACAAACAATAACACGATAGTTTTTATATTCTTAGCTTATATTAAGAATATATAAGAAATATTATTATAAAATTATTATCAAGTCACCACCACCTTAGTTTTTCTCCGTCTATTAGTCATAGAAACTCTACTGCAAATGAATCATTTATAAGAAATATCACTATAGTTATAACAGTTACTCTTTGTTTTTGTAATTTTTTTTATTTATACATATTGATGAACTGCGCCATATAGAGTACATTAATTCTTAGACTTTGAAATAATTTTTGTGATAACACAAGCAATTGAATTTGTATATAGAACAGTGAATGATTAAATGAAATGACAAAGTAGATCATTTATATGCTGCTGAATATGCATATATATATATATATATATATACATATACATATATATATATATATTTAAATGATTGTATTAGATTGTGCAGGTGTGCTGGTCGCATATATCATGTGGGGGGGATGAGATTGCATATTATTTTGATACAAAAATGAAATGGTGTGTGTTAAAGAATGCCTGAGCAGGTTGGAGATGCCGAAGTCGAGCTGCTAGCTACAAGATTGTCAAAAGGCTTCAAAGATTAAGAATAGAACAGTAAGTAGGCAACGATTCCTCAGGTGAGGTGTGTGCTTGTGCCAGGAACGATCGTGTGAGTGTATATTACAAGCTTAATTTCTAAAACTTATGTCTAAGCATTTATGATTTAATAAGTTTTTTTATTTTGCTTTCAAATTCCATTTCTTTTTTTTACTAGTTTCTTGATTCTAATTTTTACATTGCTGCAGGTTGTTTTTCTCATTAAAGTAAAAATAGCTCTTACCAAGGTTAGTCACAATCTTCTGTTGAAGGCCATGTACAACTAATGTTCAATTTTCAAACTTGCATTGTTGTAAATGGTCTAAAACTTACATGTGATGAAAACGGATGCAAGTTCTCACAAGAGGAGGAAGAATAGTGAGAGACTTGTAGGCGGAATTCGGAAACAAATGGGCAAGAATTGCTACATTTTTACCAGGAAGAACAGACAATGACGTGAAGAATTTCTGAAGCACGAGGCAAAAAAGGATTGCAAGACAACATAACAACAGAAATATATGATCTCAAACTATTCTCAAACCATAAGAAATGTGCTTATGCTTTTTCCTAAGCTGCAAGTCAGGTTCCACACCTTTTACTTGTTCTCAAACTGTCATCATCTTATTAATATAACAAACATTAATGAAAGATATATATAATACAAATTTTCAGCAAAACCATAAGGAATGTGCTTAACCTTTAAGATACTTAATAATCAAAAAATCTGAAATTTTATTAGGTGCGGATTTAATTTTGTCAGTATAAAATTACTGTAAACATTTGTGAAGCTAAAATGCTAATTCTGTTCTTATTTTGGCATACAATTTTTGTGCCTTAATATATGTACATACATAGGTTTATGTTTTAAAATCAAACAAAGAATCCAACTAGAATCGAGCAAGTTCAAACAGAACCAGATGAAAGTAGATATTCTGATCTTAAGTAATCAGGGATGTTCTCTTATTTTGTGGTGTAGATGCCAAGTTAATTATTAGTTAAAGAGTATGTTCTACTGTTTATATCTTGTACAAACTATAGTGAGAGTGTGAGTGACTGTGTACGTATATATGAGTGTGTAGTGAGGAGTCAATGTATTCGAGTGAAATTTAGTGAGGAAGTGTATGTACAAGTGATGTATAAATAGAGGGGAAACACTATGTGTACTATTTGAAAGTGTAATAAATATTTATTTGAATAAATATTTGTTTAAAAATAATTTTTGAATTAAATATTCAATTTTGTAAGTATTATTAATATTATGTGTAATATTTAGATCCATTGCAACTTTCAGCATTTTACAACGGGCATTAATTGTTGTTATAGAAGATATTACAACGGTCAATGCCTGTTGCAAAAAAATACAATGGACTGTTATTCCATTGAAGGAACATACAACAACAACAACAACATAAGACCGTTGTAAAAAATCTATTACAACTGTCTATTACTACGTTCATTGCCCATTGTAAAAGATGATATATTAGAACATGGCCTAATACAAAGGGCGGGTTGGACGCTGTAAATTCCCTATTACAACGGGCATTGCCTATTCTAATAGATCTGTTTTGTTGTAGTGTTGACTTGAATCAACTTTGGACAAATTTTCTAATAGGGAAAAATCGTTGAATATGTTGTTGCAAAACCAAATTTTTGTTGGAAATAAAAGTGATATTGGCTTTGGAAAACTTAATAAAAAAAATCAAAAGCAAAATTCAAACGATTTGAAAAACTCCTCAAATAGCTTGGTTTATGATTGAATTGAAAAATTGAACTCAAATGTTTTTTATGGGGTTCCTAAATGTGTAATTTGTGAAAATTTAGGACATAAACGTGATAAATTCTTGTTTAGAAATAATAACAATCCAATTAAATAGATTTAGATCCCAAAGGGAAATAAAATGAATTCAGGTAAGATCAAACGGATTTGGATTCCTACGAGTACTCTTGTGGATGAAGATGGATCGTTATGTAAACTAGTTTTAGTACCTAAAGTCGTCTATGCTGATTTGTATTGACATTACCACAATATTTTTGTTTACTCTTCTTGAGCTTCTTAAACTTCAAATAGAAAAATTCTTGATTTTCTAGAAATTAGATTCATTTATCTAAAACTCTCATGTTTTGATAATTTCTAGATTGTGAACTTAAATTTGTAAATAACTGCAATTGTTTTGAAGTTCAATTTTTTTGACTAATTCCTGAATTTCTAACAATGTTGAAGTATTCTTATCATATCTTGAATAGTGCTATTCGGAATTCTAAAATTTTTGATGATCTAAAAACCTATTGAAATTTCACAAAACATTGTTGTTTTGAGTTTCTTCTAATTTACCTTAGAAAAATTTGAAAAACTGCACTCATTACAACACACTTCCTGAAAACTGCTTTTAATATGTTGTGATAACTTCATTGGTCTTTGAATGGGCTTGACTATTTTGAATTGAAAATCTATAGGCATCGATTATTGGGTTTAATCTTAAAACTCACTTTTAAATCATAATCATTTGGCTTGGATATTTGATTTTTGAAATCATTTGAAATTGTTGATATCTTGAATCTCACGCACTTCTTGGACTTGAAATTGATAATCTTGTGTGATCGATGTTCTTGTAAGACTTGTAGATCATTGTGTTTATTTTTGAATCTTGAAATTTACACATCTCTTCAAGTGATTTCAAATGAACTATTTTGAACCTTGGATCATGAATTGTCTCTTAAGGCTTGTTGTAAATATTCTGAAAAACTCTCTTATAAATCTGGATCTGAAAATGAATGAATGTTGCTCTGATAAATGGAATAAAATTGCTAGATTTTCTTGCTTAGGCTTGATGTCTTCTCGATATGTTGAAAATCAGTGTATAGTTTTTCATTGACTTCTACGATCTATTAGGAGCTCCAAGTGGTATCAGTTTTAGAAGTGTTGAATTTTTTTCACATTCAACTATTTGATTTTTTGAAACTGATGTTCAACTTGTATAATTATTTCAGAATCCCTTTTAAAATTGATTTTTTCTATTTTTAAATCATTTTGGTTATTTATTCAAAAATTGAAATCATTGACCAAATTGAACTATATTTGGAACTCATGAAAATAATTATCAGATTTTTGAAATCGTGATGAGTTGTGACTGTAATATATCTCACAACAAGAGGAGATTTTATTTAAATTCTCATGATGTTTGAACAGATTTTATAATATCTTTGAATTGGTGCCTATTTCACGAACATCTTCTTCTCTTATCACCATTCTGTCAGCCATAATAGTTTTATTTAATGCGAACAGTTTATTTTTTTTCATCATTTAAGAATATACAGTTTCAAATTTTGTGATGGAAATCTGACTATATTATTTTTTGGAAAAAGAGATAATTGAAAATTTTCAAAAATCCCGGTACAGTTGAGCATATTTCCCAATCTAATTAATTTATAAATTATTTCACGACCATGTTTATTTCTACCATATTTCTATCATTCATTTTGGTTTTATATAATGAGGAGATTTTTATATAATAAGTGTTTCTCTAATCTGATTTAAAAATCCTAGATAAGGTCATGCATGGTTAGAGACTAGTTATAATTTAAGTTGTAATTGATACCATTTAAAAGTATTTATAGGCTATGCATGGTTAGTGTGCTCTTAAAAAAAAAAAAAAAAAAAAGGAAAAGAAAATAAATCTATGTATATGAAATCCTCCTTCTTATGTAAAAACCAACCTATCAATCCATTTTCATAGTTGTGAAATGTGTCATCATTTTATGATATATTATGACTTTTTGGTTGATAGTTTTTGGGATTTGCGACATTTGATTTATTTTTTCTTCTTGGTCTGAAATTTTATTTATAGTCCAAATCCATTGCTATTTTGTGATTAATTTTAAAATTTGTTTGAAAATGATTGGAATTCATAGCATTTTATAACTCTCTCCATTTTATTAAATCCATCATTCTAAAATGTGAAATTTTCTTATAGTCTAAACAATATTATGATTTTTGTTTGATTGAATGAGATTTATGATATACATTCTCTCTCTTGTGTTTTGAACTTATATTTCTAGTCTATATTCATCACTATTTCGATTTCTAAATTATTTTGATGATAGCAAAAGGGGGAGAATGGCTAAGATTTGGATTGACGAGTGAATATTTCATGAATTTTTTTAATATTGGAAATTTAATTCATTTCTTACTCACTCATATGCATATATATAAGGGGAGTTCTATTGTAGGAGGGGGAGTTCTATACTTCACAGTCACACATTTATCACTCTCAAAATCTTACTTATATGTTGGTTATCATCAAAAGAGGGAGACTGTTGAATATAACAATATGATTTTTGTTTGATGATAACAAACATATATATTATTATTTAAATGTATTTGTATATGTACTATTTCATATTTCATCACATACAGAAATAAATATTTATTTTTGAATAGAATGTTGTTGCACAAGAATTTAAATAATCAAATAGTATTTTTATTCAATATAAATATTTTATTTCAACGTTTGAAATAATACAAACTTCCAACTTCACAATTGTACATCTCACTGTAATATAATACATCCAATTCATTGGTTCCTCATTACATTTCTCTCAGATTTCACTCCTATACATTCATACACTCAATCACTCGGTTACATGTACATTTCATTTAGCTCTCTCAATAACACACACTTTTCTTCAATCTTCTTCAGATTCATTCCAGTTACTTGTATACCTGGCATAGAAACATACACATCAAACTGAAACAAAACAGATTTAAATTCTAGCAAATATAAATTTATTTTAAATTTTACTTTCCTCGGAATTTGGTGTGTTTCTCATCATATCTCTTGACTCAGTCTGATATGTGCATACATTTATTTGTGTCTATACTGCTTCTGATATCCACAACAATTTATTGTAAATACTACAAGGTAGACTATATAACCTGTGCCAACAGATCAACCTCAACTCACATTTGTGGGTTGCTGATCATGACCAGCCACGATACATCGTATAGTGGTCCGCTGATGTAAATAAAAATATAACTGAACATGCACAATACATGTTTACACATACATGTGTATGTATATACACATACGTATACTGATAGTGTGTAGGGGCAATATGGTCAAGCATCAGTGAATGCACAGTTCAAGCCAAAGAAGTCAGGAGCACAGTCGTGTGCATCATCAAGGGAATGAAATACATATGAACAAGGTGATAATGCATGCAGCTAGATTAGCTACTCATACATATGTACGTACATTGTATATACATAGAGGCCAACAATGAACAACAAAGTACGCATGTCCACATAGGAGCAGCAGTGTTACACCCCATATTTTTTTTAATATAATTAAAAATGAAATAAAATATATAAAAATATGCTTATGATAGGTAAATAATGGTGATGCATAAGGAGAATTAATTATTACATGGAAGAGAAGAAAAATTAGTTCGATAACGGCGTATGTAACGGAAAAGATAGTAAAATAAGGATAACTAATTCAAGAATCAGGAATTAGGTAAAATGGACATCACCATTGCGTTCCTCTCAGAAAAATACGCGAAATAGAGTCCGAGTTTTCGAAAATCGGAGTCCGTATGACCAAGATATGGCCAAAACAAGATTTCAGCAGACTTTCTGGCAGACTACCCGTGTCGACTGTAGTGTCGACACCCAAGTCGACCTGCCCCCCCCCCTCCCCCGTGTCGACTGTAGTGTCGACTCCCCCCTGTACAGGTCGACCTGGTCGGCCTGGGGTGGCCCAGAACCCATTTTTGAGGGCCGGGATGAGTTTTGATGGTCCGGATTGACTCTAGGGTTGATCTAATGGCCTAAATGAGTTTCCTACACCTATAAAATAACACCTAGACCTAGCCTAACTCACACAAATCATTCTTACACCGTTATGCTGCTAAAATCTCTCTTGAGCCATGGCCGCCATCTCCAAATTAAATCTTAAGTGTCCAAACTCAAATCAAACTAAAGATCAATGCTTCTACAACAAATTCAAGGGGATAGATCAATGACACTGCAAGTTTCTAAGACAAATTCACTTCTTAATTCATTAGCCGTTCTCTGTAAGTGCTAGTTATTTTCAGATCTAAATATTTAATTTTAATATGGGCATGAAATAAAGTGGAATTGGATCTAAGTATGTTTATCGATTCAGATCTATTCCTGTTGCTTTTTGAATCTTTAGTTTTGAGACTTGTCTACCTTTATTCTCATGACAAGTTTGTGATTTATTCAGCAGTTTCCTTGATTCGTAATGATGTTATCATCAAGTTGTAATCTTTATGCCTATCATGATGTTGTTTTCTCTCTGATCTATTTATTATGCAAATTTCTACCTTCCCCTATTTATTTTCTTTTGATGAACCTTGGTCAACTTCGGACCTTGGCCTAAAATCGCGATTTGCATACGAGATGTATACGGGGGAATATTGGGATTATTGCCTATAAGTATATGATTAATAATTGGCAACATGAAATTGGATGTTATCATTTTATTTGCAAGTTTGGGGTAGATCTGTAAATTTTGGTATAATCCTGTTATGATAAAATTTGCATAAATATTATATACATGGAATTCGTCACCAATTGGATCTATTTAATGTAACATGAAATTTGGTATATATAACATGTATGTAATTTGGCATGTAAAATAAAATTATGAGTTTTGGAGCCTATGTAAATTAAATCAAAAGATTGGGCTTATGTTAATTAGGCATGTGTAGACTTGGAAATTTGAGCATGAAAGCGATTGTAAACTTTATAATTGGCATAAACATGTATTATGAACTTGGGCAATTGGCATGTATTGAAATAAAAAGATTATAGTTTGGGATAACTACTTCATGAATCATCGGATTTGGGTTTATTGGGTATGAAACTTGATACATGTAATTTTGGCTAGATCTTGACATATGTAAGAAGGCATGAAACTTGGTATATATGTAAACAGACTAGAATTGGGTACATATATCAGTTGGCATGTAATAGCCTTAAAAGAGGGATAAATATAAATTGAGATAAGTTGCCTTTAATGGCATAAGATAAATTATGGTAAAATTGATATGATTTTGCATACCATTAATTGATGGACATAATTGAGTCAATTATGGACGTCGTTAAATTAGGAATTAATTGATAATTTGAATAGGGAAATAAATTCAAATTGGGGTAAAAGATTATAAGTGATAATCAATGCTTAGGACACGAGGTTGGACACATTTGTGACGTAAACCTGCCCGGAACCGCCCGGAAAATCCAGTAGTCACAAATGGTAGCCCAATGTGAGAGGTCCTAGGCCCAAATTAAAAGCGTAACAGTTGTAAAGACACGGGGTTAGACTCTTTTATGGTGTAAGACTGCCCGGACCCGCCCGGCGAATCCAGCTGCCATAAATGTCAGTCTAATGTGAGAGGTCTTTATAAGGTTACAGCCTTAATGAATTAAGAAATACTTAACCAGATAAACATGTGGTGGGGACATGGGGTTTAAGTGGGTGACATGTGGGTGACATGTGGAAATACGAATAGTAATACTTAACCAACATAACATGGTAATTAGACCAGTGGGTAGGGTTAAGTAAACTAAGAACACTTAACCAATATGATATAAATGGGTGGGCTAAGTAATATGACTAGGCTAATAACACTTAACTGTTATGACATGAATGGTTGAGTTAAGTAAATCTTAAATTAATGCCTAGGTGGGAATGATAACTTATGTAATAAGGAAAGATGTGCTTCATTGTAGATTAAGCAATATGTAAAGACAAGAATGAATTTACAATTGAAGGCGACATAAGTTATATTATAAAAAGGAACAAAACATTGGTTAGGTTGGATAATCCTCTGAGTATCAATCTGATGTTGATTCCGGTCTTCAGGGTTGGTATTCAGGGAATTATTCTCTCTCTCCAGTGTGTTTGTAAGTTAAGGGGTACTTGGTTGTAAAGATTGAACAAGAACATGTTATTATACCATAACAGGGGTTAATGTATGAACCATAGGAATAACATGTTGTGGGCTTATTAATGGACCTAATATAGTTCAAGTTAAGAATTGAATTAATAATCAAGCTGAAGGTTGGTATAAATGGAAATAACCAAGTTAAACGATAAGACTAATGAGATAGCACAAGCGCATAGTTAATGGATAGACATGAGGTTTAATGGCAGATAAGGCCAAGGCGCTTGATTAAACCCAGACGTTGGGGTAATATGAATGACATGTAAAGTATAACCTATAAGCACTTAACCAAGATAAAGCATATATTAAGACATGAGGATGATGTAGGGGTTAAGTGGAGGGCATGGGTAACATGTAAGACATATTGGTGTAAACTTAACCAAAAATTTAAGCATGTAAGTGGACATGAATAAGAAGGGGTTAAGTAAGAATTACTAGAGGGGACCAAGCATAGGTGGGAATCTTGTGTCGAGCAAAGGGGACCCTTTTCAGACCAGTAGCCCATTACGTATCTTTGTGAGCTCGACCCATGTCGAGGACGGGGCACGCATACTGGGTTTGATTGTAAGAGGTCAAAACGGGTTAAGCGGTGGCAACGCAAGTCCAACGGGGTCATGTGCGTGTGTGGGCCCGGGCTGGTAGGTAAGACGTTGTTGCATCGTGTAGGTATAAGCCGTGCATCTCCGTTGTATCGGGTTGCCACTTTGGGGAGTGATACACCCCACTGTGGGGCCAGCACAGGTATCTACGAGTTAGGGAGCCGATCGAATGGGGCAGGGTAGTGGGTACACCTAGTGGAGATAGGAGCAGACGACACCTATGTAGTCAGCTAGGGGTACACGAAGCTACCACTATTATTAATTATTAAGGGGGTACACCTAGTGGAGATAGGAGCAGGCGGCACCTATGTAGTCAGCTAGGGATACATGAGACTAGTATCATGATTTCTAAGTAGTGGGTGGGATCACCTTATTATATAAAACGGACTACTAGTTGGGACACTAGTAGGGGGTACGGATCCTTGTTATATAAGACACTAGTTGGGACACTAGTAGGAGTACAGATCATTCCATGTAAGACACTTATGAGGATGCCAGTTAGGTGGTGCAGTGCAAATAGATATCGTTTTAATGCGACATAGAAACCTTGCGATGTTATTCTTGATATAAACCATGCGAAGTGATACTTGATAGGAATTATGGGATGTTATACTTGATTCATCGTGCCTGAAGTTTATCTTGCTACCTTAGTTTATCTTGTTAGCATAGTTTATCTTGTTATCTTAGTTTATCTTGCCTACCTTTTCATCATGCTTATGTTTACTTTCAGTTTATTCATGTCATGTTATCTTTACCTATTTTTATGCTGAAAGTCACTAGTACTTACTCAATCTTTATGATTGACCCGTTTTGTTTCGCCTCTTTCTCTTCTGTTCCCCACCCCCCTAGGTTCGCAGGGTGGGAATACAGCTTAGTTCGGATCTTACCGAGCTCCAAGGTTCTTTCATGTATGGCTTGGATTTCTCTTGGCTATGGATTGCTTTGCTTTATTGGGGAATACTACAGTTTGTTTTTATGCTTCTTTGTTTTTGAGAAAGACAAATATTTTAGCTATGTATTTGGGTATTGGAAGTTGATGGGCTTTTCTTGTAAACAATTATATTAAATAAATGATTTGAAGTACTTCCACTTTACTTTCCATTGTTTTATATATGTCTGTCTTGTAATATTTCTGTTCCAGTACCCATAATGCTCCATTGAAGTTAAGGCATTCCCTTTGTGAGTGACCTTAACGGATGTGGGGTGTTACAAGCAGCATGCACATGGAACAATGCATATGGCCGTAAAACACATATACAAAGCAAGGAAGTGCATAATAGAGATAGTACATGACAATGCATGCATATGATTAAGGTTCACTGCTCAAGCATGTGGATACACGTGAGTGCACCAATATCAATGTAGCCCAAACACAATCGCAACAAGTTTGATCAACAAAGAAGCGGATATGCACATACACACAGTTCAGTGCAAGTATATATGGTCACACAGTCTCTCACCTCAAGCACAAGTGCAATGGTAAATGTGCAAAGAAAAAGTTAACCCAATTTCACATAAAACAGCATGGCATCATGAAGACACTGTTCAAACAAAGACTGGGCAAACGTGCATAGGTAAACACAAATGGTTATACAAGCATGATGCACATCATGTAAATGAAAAGTGCACGAATATGGATAGCAATAGTTAGCGGCTCGTTTCAGGAGACACGGTGAATATGAGATATACATCAACCAAGTACACACACCTAACACTTCAAGTCAGGGTCCAAAATATGAGGATAGTTTCAGCAATGGCAAAACTGCCAAGAGAAAGCAAGGCAGCAAGCACACAATGTAGCATGGATATGTGACATGAATATGCATCAAGAGATAGTCAAGGCAGAAAGCAATTCAGAGTGCACAAAAAAATTACAAGGCAGTGTAAGTATACATATTCAATATGCTAGGTTCATATGCACAAGACCAACAGCATGTATGCATTTCACAAGAGAATACAAGTGAACCAGCCAAAGCATTCAAGGCACTCACATGTCACAACTAGGCAAAGGAATGGCAAGTGCAACAAGCTTTAAACTCAAAATACTAAAAATGGAACATGGAAATTTGAATTCAAGAAAGGCACAAGAGATAGCAAGCTTTGAATAAACAAGTATATGTATGTGCAAAAATCTATTCATACATGTGTATACACAATCTAAAACTGGTGCATCATACATTTCAAATACACCATGCAGACACTAGGCAGTATACAATAACAATAGCAGTGACTAAGTAAGACAATAAAGAAAATTGTACCTACTTTCATCAATGCAAGAAATTTAATTTCAAAATGCATGTAGCAGTAAAATAATTTCAAGAATATTTTTGGCAAGTTTAAAGGTTCTAGGATTGACAAATTCATCACGAGGAAAGCATGCATCTGCATGATTAAGGGAATTTTTCTTTGCAAGTTGAAATATTAATTCACTGGTTCTAAAAGTGGAAAGAAATCATTTTTCATTCTCGACATAAGTAAATTTAGCAATTTTATATCGAATGCACAATGACAGAAAACACGACCAATTGCATCAAAGAAATTCAAGCATGATCAATATAATCGAAGGAGATATTTATGGCAAGATTTTTAATCGAGATTTTCCAGAAATACATCGGGTATTCACGGCAAGCATTCATGGCATTTAGTCAAGCAAGAATCAAGCACAAATCAAGACCAAATCAATGCGGTGAAATTAGAGATAATTAATGTTTTTTAACCCTATAAATTGTACACCATTCATCACAAGCATAGCATCGAAACACAACGAATCGAGAAATTATCAAAGAAATTCATAGTACTCACAATTCTTCCTAAGTTTCGATCGCAAAAGCCAAATCGTTGGTCGAGAGTAACTTGCGTCGAAGCCATCGTTGAATCGATTACATCAACAACCAGAAGTCACAATTTGGAGAAACCCAAGTTTTGATCAGAGAGGAGCCGTGACCATTGGAGATAAGAAGAAAGCAGGTATTTTAACTGATAAGGTTTAAAGAATAAAAGGGGTCATTTTTCTTTTATATATCTTAGTTTCAAACTGGGGTTCTAAGGTGTCAATTTTGTTTAATTTAATTTTTATTTGTTGTATTTCTTTTGAAATCATTTTACGGTTTCCTATTTTTCTGTAAACTATGGTTGTCTAGCTATAGGATTTATAGTTAGGATTTACGAGTTATTGGTTTCTAATTCAGGAAAATTCGATCGTCGGGATAAACATCAATGTAGGGTTTTGAGCGTAGGATAAGAACAGTTGGGAGAAGGTGTCGCGTGTTTATAGTGAAATCATAAGCGTAGATATTGTTTTAATTCTAGTAGAAACCTTGGGGAATACAGTAGTAGGCAGAGGTTTGTCGAAGCTGGGTAAAAAATGTGTCATTTACTTTCTGCACTTATTTATTCTGTTGTGATCCAAACTATGATATTTTTTATATTCCTCAAAACTGCAATAAATCCTATTCACCTCCTCTAGGGTTAATCTAGATCCTACAACATGTATATCACAGTATATACATATAAGCGTTCAGTAATCAATGCTTACACTATGTTTAACAACTATTTAATCATCCTTCATCATCCATTAACATAACAAACATAGTAAACAAATATAAGTGCAGATTTTCTTGCCAAGGGTTCCACTCCACCGATCTTTACCGTGGGACTGCCTAGCTATACCGGATTGCTACGAACTGATTTCCGACCTTCACCGACTTTGACGATAATATTACTATTATCATTTAAATAAATATACTTTTTATTTGGAGGAAGCTGAGGTGGGGTATTGTGGTGGTGATGAGGCAGTCGAGCTTGGCGTGGGGTTGGAGGTGGTTTATGCCAAGCTAGGGGTGGTATTGGTGGCCAAGAGGTGGCGCAAGAAGGGAAGGAAGGTGGGGTCGTGGATGGTGGTTGGGGAGGCCAAAGGTGATGGAGGAGGATGAAATAAGGGGAGAAGGAGGGGCTATGGCCGAATATTAGGAGTAGGGAGAGGGAAAGAAAAGAGGAGGAGAAGAAATTTTAGTCTATGGAAGCCATGGCCATTAAGGTGGAGAAGGAGAAGGAAAAATGAGAATGGAGAAGTTAGTGTAGAGGAGATGGTTTAGGTGCCTTTTTATATGTGCAAAGAAGTGGGTAAGTGTAAAAGTGCATGGGAAAACCATGGGCTAAGAAGGAAAAACCATGTGCCTTTGTAAACAAAACCATGGTTAAACACATGGTTTTCTCCTAAGAATTTGTGATACTTTTGTCACACTTTCTAAGTGTTTCAAGCTTGCAACGCATATAAGTGCGGCTATATTTCAATGTACACTTCACCGTTTAAAATCAAAAGCTGACATATTTTGTCAAAATACTCTCAACTATATTTTATAATTCTAAACAACTTATTTTTATTTATTCAAAGTAATTTAAAACCATCTCATAAATTCAATTAAAATAGTTATTTAACTCATCTAAAATTCTAGATCGTTACATATATGTTTCTAGAAATAAAAATACTTTAATATTTTATTAAATTAAATAAAAATTTACGTTTATTTACATATTTGTGTGCACACTTTTATTTAAAATTAAAAATGTACAAATTATAATTAAATTGAATGTTGATTTTTCATTTAATTATCATTAATATATTTGTAAAAACATTCATAATGAATTTTTATTCTATTTAGAGTCTTCTATTATTTCCTCGCTTTATCCCTGCTATGACATTTACATCTCCACCACATTAGATCTGCTAAGTTCTTTACCTGCATATGGCAAAAATATCAATAGATGAAGGACTATAAGAACCAACATCGCTTGAACTGTTTTACATTGCTTAGATATAACTATAACAAGTATAAAATCATCGTGCTCATGATAATTTCAATTACTTATTTGGTCATTTCTTTCATCAACCAATTTGATCGAACCAAGTGCTACTTCAGGCCAATTTTTACAAATATAATTTTTCATTTCAACACATGGACAATCAAACTAATCTTTCTACAATAAGTATCAATATCCAAAGAAAAACGACAAAAACAACAATAAGATCAAGTGGCCAACAAAAATACATATAATATTGAAATAGGAGTACTATGTTAGCATTCTTTTCTTATTCTAGGCAGTTTCAGTTCGCGTCTGTGTCTAATGCATCGGGTGTAGGCCCTACTGAACTATCCAACAAAATGTTGTGATTTTATCTGTTCACGTCAGACGCGTCCGCATGTCCGACGCGGTCTGACGTGAACGGATAGGATTCCAACAACCATATGCTTTCATCTCCTATATATACAACTCAATTCGTTTCCTAAATCACCAAATTAAACACATACACTTTGCAAATTCAAGAATTTTTTCAAGTTTCGTCTTCGATTGTTTTAGTTATTCTTTTAATATTAGCGTTTTTTCATATTTTTTTCTTCCATAAATATTTTTTCCCATTTTTTTTTTGAATTTTTTTCATTCTCTAGAGTGTCTCGCCAATCTTCTGGTTCATCCACCTGCACCATCGTTGACCGGAACGACAATCGTATAAACGCGTTCATTGATGCTTGTTATGAAAAATGTAACAACTCGCTCGGGTTGGGCCTAAATTTCGACCTAGAAAAGGCCCATCGAAACTTAGAGCCATTTTAAATGGGTAGTTGGTTTCTGTAAGGAATTGCATTTGCATAGAGTAATACATAAACATTGCGTTATGGAAATCTAACACAGCGGAATGAGAAAATATAATACCAAAAATATGATGTAGCACTTTATTGAAAAGCCACATAATTCAAACACGTATTGTCAAATATATTTATTTGATAGGTACATTAATAAATTCATTATTAAAAGTTTCCATAAGCAATACAACAATGATAACTAGTAATAACATAATATCTCCATTTTTCATCTTCATCCTCCATCATTGCTTTGTCCATAGAATGTACCCCACCTACTGACCAGTTGAATATGTTAAGGGGAGGGGTCAGAACATAAAGTCTTGTATTACTGAAAATAGTATTTACTCAAAGAAATACCCTAGATTTAGCAGGTTATATATATCAAGGTATGTCTACACAACACAAACATTCACATGAACACAAAGTATCTAACCAATGAGGTGGATACCCAATTCCATAACTTAAGACCTTCATTAGTGTATTTAGGTTAAACTCCAACGAGGCAGGCATTCTCAGTCACTTATGGCCATATTAAAGGTGGATTCTTATAATCTCTTATAACCCTGAGGTATACCCTAACCTTTTAAGACCTCATCCTAATACGTCAACGTTCTTAAGTCTATACTCTCACCTGTAATATGACAAGTAGTATTGAGAATGTTACTACTTAACTGATATTTTGGTAGAACACCTATATTGCTTAAGACTTCGTTTAGACAGTTGGTGAGCATGCTATGTGTAACAACCCAGAATTTCGGAACCAATTTAAATTTTAATTTAAGCTATTTTGAGGAATATGGAGTATAAATTGGTTATTTTATGAAATAAAAATCTGAGAATAACTTTAAAATTAGTTTTTATATACTATTTGATTTTAAAAAACTCAAGAAAAAATTATTTAAATTAAATTATTGAATATAAATTGGTACTAAATAAAATTTATGATATTATTAATGGAATTTATTATTTTTTGCTGAAAGATTGTTTGGAAATAATGTGTTCATTATAGATGAAATAAATTCCAATACATTCATGTATATATCTTTGTCTATCGTCTTTAATTCTTTCCCTATTTGTTCAAAATGCAACGTTTAAGAATTTGGAACGGGATTACATGTGAATAACTGCATTTGTTTTTAGTGTCCTCCACTCTTCGTTGTTTCATTAATACTGCACCATTCCTCTCTTTCAAAATTGACACATTCTTTTATTCTTTTATTTATTTATTTATCCTTTCTTAAATATTGCATGATATTTCCTTCTTCTCCTCTTCTTTCCCTTTTCACTTCTATCCCTTGCAACTTCTCAATTAATGTCATGTTTTCCAATTAAATTTCTTTTAGGAAAATAAATAAATAATGCACAACATTTCTCTATTCACATTTCACGCAAATTAAAATAATATTTTGAGAAATATAAATTATACATGTTCCCTTTTAAAGTTGAGGATAACTTTATAAAGAGAATAAAACTAAATTATGAAAACAATATTTTGTAGTCACTGAATAATTGATGTAAACGATATAGAAACGGACTTGATGTCACACTTAAAAACTTTAATTTTGAATTTGGATTGCGTATGTTTAGTCTAATTTAAATAAATTGGATCGATTGCTAAATTACATATTCCATAATAAAATTTCCATAATGCCACCATTGAATAAAATACTAAGCAGATATGGTATTTAACAATGTTCAAATAAGTAATTGTACAACCCTAATGTTCAGCTAAGTATTACAAAAGATTTTTTTTGAAGGAATTAATTATCCTCTTTTGATTTTTGAATTAGAAATAAACACTAAATTACCATCTAATTACTCAGTGGACTCTTAATTTATTTGCATGTGTTCTTCCTTATCTCTTTCCCACTTTAACAGTGAATCGTTTCCTTCAATTTTGAAAAGAAAAAAGTGTTTATTTAATCAACACACAAATTTCCTAATTATTACCTTATTTTTGAGTAATCAACTGAAGAAAAACTTTTCCAAAATAAATAAATACCTGGAATCCTATTAATGACATAGGTTGAATTAAGATAATAAGTGTAACATTTATAACAGTAAATTTTAACAATACGGGTATGTATTTTAGATATGTTGGTTGCAATAATGATGAAACATTTATTAAATTAGACATTTGTACCTATTGTTTGTATATCGTAATTTTAAAATAATTTTGGATTAGTATAAGTAGAATACAACCTTTGATTAGCTTCCTGGTAATTGTAATCTATTTTTGAATTTAATGTTGGAACCTCAATTGGAATTCTTTAGAAAAAAAATTGAAAATAAATGTGATCAATTGTTTCAAAAAAAGAAACACATGTTTATGTTTGTATAAAAAGAAAAAAAAATGAGTATAAATTTGTATATAGCAGTTAAGGACATTAATTGGGTGTTTCTCATTTGATTTATAATCATGCATTGAATACTTTCCCATTTTTTCTCTTTCTTATTTTATTTTTAATTTTGAATAAGAAATAGATATGCTACCTCATGTTTAGTCAGCTAAATTAATTTCTATCATAACCTACTATATATAAAAGGACACATTAGAGAAATAAATATAATACCTTTCTCAATTTCCTTCAACATTCTTTTTTTCTTCTTCTCTGCAATTGTCTTATACAAACGTTAGAACTTCTTCCTCCTCTCTGCATAAAAAAGAAAAGTAAATCTAAATTTCTTTCTACCTTCATCAACCTCATCTTCCCTAAAAAAATTCATGGTGTCCTCTTCGTAAAATTTTGTCCATCCTCCTTCTCAAAATAAACAAAGGATCTTCAATTTGCAAATTTGCTGCTCGGGATTGGTTGTTGTCCGTGTTTATTTCTTGTCTTCATCATATCCACTCTAGGTGAGAATTCTAAACTCACTTTAAAAATATGAGTTTTAACTTATACATTCAATGTTTAAAGTTATGTATGCTATGAATAAAATTATCACGCGATGAAATAATTATGGGTTAGTTAAAAATATGATTTTTTAACTTATGTATGCTATGAATAAAATTATATTCATGCGATGAAGAAAATTTTCATGTTATGGAATAATTCCTAGTTCGATAAAAATATGATTTTTAGCATATTCATGCGATGTAGAAAATTGTTGTGAGAATCCTAAACTCATATGAAAATAGAAAATAAAATTAGTCATGCTATGTAGAAAATCATGTGTATGATAAAAATTGTTTGTGAGAATTCTTTTTATATATATAATTAAAATTAATTAGTTATGATTGTGATTTTTCTTCCAATCCGCTGTTAAATTCTATTTGATGTTATACATGATTTGATCTAGGATTGATGATTGATGTTGCTATATAAATCTGTTAATTTGACGACTGTTGTGTTGAAATAAAATTGTTGAAAAATAAATATATCATATTTGTTAGAATAAAATTGTTGAAAAACAAATATATCATTTTTCTTAGAATAAAATTGATGAAAACAAATATATCATTTTTGTTATTATAAAATTGATGAAAACAAATATGTCATTTTTGTTATGGTAAATTGATGAAAACAAATATATCATTTTTGTTATTATAAAATTGATGAAAACAAATATGTCATTTTTGTTATGATAAAATTGTTGGAAAACAAATACATCATTTTTGTTATTATAAAATTGTTGAAAAACAAATATATCATTTTTGTTAGAATAAAATTGTTGAAAAACAAATATATCATTTTTGTTATTATAAAATTGATGAAAATAAATATATCATTTTTGTTATTATAAAATTGATGAAAACAAATATATCATTTTTGTTATGATAAAATTGATGAAAACAAATATATCATTTTTGTTATTATAAAATTGATGAAAACAAATACGTCATTTTTGTTATGATAAAATAGATGAAAACAAATATATCATTTTTGTTATTATAAAATTGATGAAAACAAATATGTCATTTTTTGTTATGATAAAAGGATTGAAAACAAAAATATCAATTTTTGTCGAAACAAAATAGCGAAATAAAAATTTATCATTTTGTTGAAACCAAATAGTGAAACAAAAATTTATCATTTTGTTGAAACCAAATAGTGAAACAAAAATTTATCATCTTGTTGAAGCCAAATAGTGAAACAAAATTGTTATTTTTGTCAAAATGTAATAGTTGAAACAAAATTGTCATTTTTGTCAAAATATAATAGTTGAAACAAAATTGTCATTTTTGTCAAAATGAAATAGTTGAAACAAAATTGTCATTTTTGCCAAAATGTAATAGTTGAAACAAAATTATCATTTTTGTCAAAATGAAATAGTGAAACAAAATTTTCATTTTTGTCAAAATGTAATAGTTGAAACAAAATTGTCATTTTCGTCAAAATGAAATAGTTGAAACAAAATTGTCATTTTGTCAAAATGAAATAGTTGAAACAAAATTGTCATTTTTGTCAAAATGAAATAGTTGAAAAAAATTGCCATTTTTGTCAAAATGTAATAGTTGAAACAAAATTGTCATTTTTGTCAAAATGAAATGGTGGAAACAAAATTGTCATTTTTGTCAAAATGTAATAGTTGAAACAAAATTGTCGTTTTTGTCAAAATATAATGGTTATAAAACAAAAATTACATTTTTGTTAAATAAAAGGATTAAAACACAAATAACATTTTTGTTAAATAGATTTGTGTCAAAACACAAACAACATTTATGTTAAATAGATTTGTGTTACAACAAAATATTCATTTTGTTAAAATTTGAATTTAACAATATGAAATATCACCTTTATTAATTTTAGTTAAATTAGAATTGTCAACAAAAATGAATTATCATTTCTATCATTTTGTTGAATTAGAATTGTAAACAAAAATGAATTATCATTTTTATCATTTTGTTGAATTAGAATTGTAAACAAAAATGAATTAGAATTGTAAAAAAAAATGAATTATTATTTTAATCATTTTGTTGAATTAGAATTGTCAACAAAAATGAATTACCATTTTGTTGAATTAGGATTGTAAACAAAAATGAATTATCATTTTAATCTTTTTGTTGAATTAGAATTGTAAAAAAAATGAATTATCATTTTGTTGAATTAGAATTGTAAACAAAAAATGAAAAATATCATTTTTATCATTTAGTTGAATTAGAATTGTCCACGAAAATGAAACAACCACTTTATTTCTTTTTGTTGAAGTAGAATTGTCAACAAAAAATTAAAGAATCATTTTTATCGTCAAAATATACAATGGAATTTGTATGCAAATTAAAGATTCATTTTTATCGTCAAAATATACAATAGAATTTGTATGCAAATTAAAGAATCATTTTTATCGTCAAAATATATAATAGAATTTGTATGCAAATTAAAGAATCATTTTTATTTGTATGCAAATCAAAGTGACATTTTTACTATCAAATTATACAATAGAATTTGTATGCAAATAAAAGTGGCATTTTTATTGTCAAATTATACATTACAATTTGTGTACAAAATAAAGAGACATTTTTATATGTTATGTTATGCATTAGAATTTGTATAAAAATTAAAATAAACATTTTTATGTGTCATGTTATACATTGAAACTTATACAAATAAAATATTTCTTTTCATTTATTAAAGTTAAAAATAGAAATTGCATACAAATAATGAAAATAAAAATTATCTTTTTATTTGTCACTAGCTACAATGTAATGTAAATAGATTACATTTTTATTTGACATTAGAAATGTAGACAATGTCATGTAAATATTTTATATTTTATTTGACATTAGAAACATGTAGTGAATTCATGTAAATAAAATAGATATTTATTTGACATTATGAACAAGTAGATATATTATGCCAATAAAACATTCTTTTATTTGGCATGTTAAACACGTTAGTGGAATCGTCGAATGGTTTATATTTATGTATAATTATATATATATATATATAAAGTAAAATTAAACGAATCGCGCGTGGTAGTCCGCGTTTCGGAATTGTAACTTTAAACGATTATACCGAAAGATCCGACCGTCGGATTTTCCCAAAACTGGAACCATTAGGACCACTTTGGGAAGATCTTTCCAACGATATAAATCTTGTTAAAATCCAACGGTTAGATTTCGAGAAATATGAAAATCAAATTCGGATAAAAAAAACGCCCGGGCCGCCTATTGACCCGAAGCGTTGTTAAATTAAATTGGGCTATTTTATATAGATAAAAATAGCGATAAATCGTTATAAAATAATATTAACGATATTTAATGATTTAAATTATATATATGCGAGAATTATTTGAAAAGACTGAGTTCAATCCCATTTCAAATAATTATATGACAATTTAAATCGAAGATATCGAAGACGGTGATTGAAGACCGGCGATCTTTACATCGAATGGACGACTACTGATGCCCGGCATTGGGTAGCTCCCAGTAAAGGGTTAAAGTGGTAGTTGTCCGGACGTAATTGTTGATTGTCCAGATAAGCGAGCACCTCTCTTCCGTATTGGACATACGGGACGAGGAATAAGGTGTCTCCGGTTTCGTTCAGACCCAGAACGGACTTGTAAATGGACGTGTGTCTGACATTGGATTTCATTCCATGTAAATTGATTTCTATTTAATATATATCTGTTTGGTGGCGGAGAATTTATTCTCTTTCTTAACACCCTTCTCTGAGACGCATGAGCTCAGAGTTTATATTTTGATAGTTATTGATCGCATGGCATGGATTGTCAATGTGGCATGCCAAGATGCAAATGATCGAGGCTTTTGTTGAAAAACAGAGCCTTGTGGTCGATGATCAAAGCATGGCCTGTTTAGGCGTAGCTTTGTGTATAGCGTTATTTCGCGAGCCTCACACCCCAGTAAGTGTCAGAAACGGGATAAGGGAACGCAGAGAGTGCACACGTTTCTTTCTAGCTAGAAGTGGTGTCATGATATGGAGCCCAGACATTTTTACTTATATGGATGATGGATTATGAGGCCTCAGTTATATTGGTCGATAGTGACCAATTTATAGGTTCAATAGGACCGGGAAGCTTGTGTTTAGGAATAACTAATCCACTAAAGTATTTATGGACCGACCAGCGTCTGAATCCTGAGACATTAGCTAGAGTGTCTTGAATCGGTAAGGAGATCGTCCCTAACCTTGACTCATGATGGAAACCCAATTTCCAATACGACATTACAGTTTTGATTGTAAACCTGTATATGGAGACATAGTAGGATGAGGTACTATGCCATCTAGGATTGATACATTTACTTTGAAAGTATTTTAAAACTGATTAGACACTAATAATAATATTAAATATTATTTTGTATGTATCAAGCGTGTTTCATCATTATAAGGTAAAACTCTATCCTCCAGTTTGCGTTGCATTGTGTGATGGGACTTGAGATAATGATTTCATTTTCTAAAAAGCATTGCGTTGTTTTGACTAAAAGTTTATTTAAATTATGCACTGGCAATCCAATGAAGTAAACCCGTTCCACGTTAGCGACATGGTCCTATGATTAGCCATATTGTTAGATAAATTAGGAAAGATTTCTCATAGCAGTCCCACGACTAACTCATAGTTAGTTTCACTTACAAACTCGGGTGCCCTCTTTTCCACACGGGCAGTCGAGTAGATTTTTTTGCAGGTTTATCAAGCAGGATTCTAGATTGAAGCTTAGAGCTGTGTCCAGAGCATTAATAGTCTTCCGCTGCATTGTATTGAGTTTATTGTAAATTATTTTCCGCTGTTGTATTATTATATTCGATGTACTCTGATATTATGTACTCTCATGTAACATTATTATAATGTTTATAAAAGACTTCTGTTATTTGTTCTGATGTGTTGTATGCCCAAAGTTAGCATATGCGGGATTTCGAACAGTCTTGGTCGATTTAGCGATCGATTAGGTCCGGGTAAAATCCATGTCGTTACACTATGGCCACATATCCTTTATAAATCAGTCTTGTCCCTAGTTTATCCCATACAAGCTCCTAAAGTAAGTGGACATTCCCCGTGAACTACCCTACTCCGTTACCGCCTTACCTAATTACTTTTAGAGAAGGAGGAACCATAGACTTGCTTTGAATCTAATAAGGGTGGGTCTCATGACTTTGGTACATATCCAAGGAATAAACCTTCGGAGAGGATCCTAGTCCTAATCACTTAAGACCCAAACTAGATAAGAAGAGAGTCAACCACTTAAGACCTTCCCAAGGTGTAGTAAACCTTCCTATTCACACATAGTAGGTTTATATATATACACACACTAGACCTCTCACATTAAACCGTATACCTGTAGATGCTGAATATGTCGGGTGGATCCAGGCAGACTTTTACTACAAGTAGGTTTAACCTCGTGTCATAGTGTACTATATTTGAGTGGCCCATGGCACCCAAATCTCCCACATTAGTTGGGCCTAATTGTGGTTGTTGGATTTGTCGGTCGGTTTCGGGCAGGCTTATAACACAAATGACAACTAACCTCGTGTCTATATGTCCCTATTTAATATATATACAAGCCATTCTACACACACATAAGAAATCAATATATGGGGACATTTCAAATTCAAATCCTATCCTGATCGCATTTATTACATCATTATTACAATAATTACATTAATTATGCTATATAAGTAGGATAATTATTATGTATACGTAACGCTAATTTTCGTATAAACGAGAGAACATTCTACGAGGTAAAAATTGTCCACTTATCCTAAAAGTTTAAGGCGTACAAGTTAATTATCACATTTTGACTGCTACATTTAAGGCATGATGGCATAATTGCATAATAACAAATAGCAGTAATGGAAAATACAACATTCATACAGTTACAACTTGCATCCTAGGCTTATTGAAATAATTCTAGTAATAAACCAAGAATAGGGTACAATTTCATATATACATACACACACACACACACACACACACACACACACACACACACATATATATATATATATATATATATGTACATAGACTTTATGTAACAACCCTAACTTTTGGAACTAATTTAAAATCTATTTTTAATTGATTTAATGAAGATTAAATATTTTAAATGATTTATTTTGAGAATAAATGACGTTGAATTTATTTAAAACGAGTTTGAACGTAAATTTATAATATAATTATAAACTGAATGCGTAGCGTTGTGGTAATTTGAAAATTTTGGTTTTGAACTTTGAATGAATATACAGAATTCGATATAAGTCGGATTTCCGTAAAACAAGAAACGTTAGGATATTTTTAATTGTAATTTTCTAAGAATGTAAAATTTTGATATTTCATTTTATAAATTGTAAGTTTTTTCCAAATTAAAATTTCAAATAGTCGCTGTGAAATCATTTATAAAATATAATAAAAGGATTTGCATGTAAATTGAACACTGTTTCTCTGGAAAATTTGATATCGAGTTTGAAACTCAAATATGTTTATTTTACAACTATACGATGTTTTATTTAGATATATATATGATAATAATTAGTTTATTATCAATTTGAATATTTTTGGAATTTAATAATATTATTATTATATTACATAGGCCTTAAAAATAGCTATTTTTCAAACGGTCTCCAGATTCGACGAAATAAATTTTGTTAGAACCATAATTGTAAAACATAACTAGATTTCAATTTTCATAATTTTTGGAGTTAAGTATATGGCTGTGGTAAATTAAATGTACGTCCAAATTCAATGTTAAATGTTATATTGACTTATATTTTAATTTTGAGAAAAAATGATTAAAGCAATTGAATCAGCTTACGAAACATATCACATTGTGTTCGGAATGGAGGTATTTGGCTAGGGGCGACAATCATTGGGATTCGTTTGGAATTTGGAGCGTTAAACAAGTAACAATTGAATTAAATATAATTAAATATAGGGTATAAATATCATTAGAAAACCCTAAACCTAATCCTTCATTATTCTGCACTACCATCACGTGTTGAATGGATGAAAATACTCGATTCTTTTTCCCTCTTTTTCTCTAAATTCACGCATAATTGATTCTCAACCCCAAAACAAAAACCATAGATCCTTTTGACTTCTTTCAATTACTACCAAGATGATGAGTTTTCATGGCCTGTTTTGCTTTAAATTGCCACTCAAATAGCTGAAGTTCAAATGCCTTTCCTACTGACGATGGGGGTGCGAGTTGCCCCAAATTGCAGGTGTAAGGTGGCGACGTGTAGCCAGACGTCGTGGAGGGTGGTGGTCGACTTGCGATCATCTATAGGAGGTGCGATGTGAAGTTTTTTGAGTCGTGAATGGGTTTCGGTAATTTTACTGAAAGAAGAAGAAGGTGAAGATAATTAAGGGGTAAACGTGGTTAAATAAAATTAATTAATTATGTTAGTTTAAATTAAATAGTATTTAATGTATGAATTATCATAACTTCTTCATACCATGTTAGAATCATGCAAACTCAAGTGCACTGGAATCGTGGAGTCGAGCACTACATCATGGAACAGACCTGATCATATTCAGAAGCAGTTGGAAATTTTGATTAAATTAAACGCGTCGTTTAATTTAATTAAAACAATTGTTTCATAACAATTTCAGAACCGGTCAATGTGAGAACTCTCTCACTTAACTATTTTGTTATGTTATTGTAATCATATTTAAAATATATATTGATTACTTATGTTGAATTTTATTTAATTATTTATCACAAATTGTTATACGGTGCATAGTAGCTCACATCACTAATTGTTTGCAAACCAGATGGATGAATGGATGATTGATTGTGATATTATTTGAATATGATTTGGAAATAATTAACATGTTAAAAACAATGATAAATTATTTGTGGTAATTGAAATCGGATTAAACATACATTTATTAGTCAAACGGCTTATTTATGTTCACCTATTTAAGTGATATAGATTGAAATAAATAATTTATTAGTTCATTATTTATTGGTTGAAAACCAACACGGGTATTGGGATAATATTTGATTTACACTAATCCCAAGTGTTTAGATTGGATCTTAACCGATTGATTGACCGACCGATATAAGCATTAAATGATTATTTAAGGCTTATATAGATGTGAGTGCACATTGGATGTAAACTGGATGTTTGATAGTTGTTTACAACTATCGTTGGATGCATATGATGATAGAAATCCATATAAATTAATTTATATAGATATTGTTTGAGATTTTATTCCAATCCAGAATAAATATGAATATTTTCATAATATAATATTCAGTGAAAATTAAATTTTGATTTAGACGTCCGATTTTGGATGGACACAAAGGTATAAAAATATAGATGAATATTTGTGACTGTAACGAATGGTTTTTAATTATTTTTCAACTGATTTTGGCATGTCGAATTTTTCAAATTTAAAATGAATATTAACTTTTCAAAGTGAAGTTCAATTAGGCTATATAGCAAACATTATAAAAGGAATTTCTTTTCGAAATTTTCTTGTTTATTTTTATAACGGATGTCAAGAAAATTTGAACTAACGCTAACGAGTTTTGAAAAATAATATTATTTTATTCATTAAAATAATACTAAAATTTATCGTATAGTGAAATATGTGATTTTGAAGATAAACGACAGAAATGAGTTTACGAAGATGATTATATATACTTTATATAATTTATAAAAATGGTTTTCAAACATTTCGATTTATATTTAAAATTTATAAATTGATCCGGGTTTGAATAGAACGTGTCGCGCTATGACGATGGTTCGCGAACGTCAACCTGTAACTTTAAATTGACGTACAGAAGATCCGACCGTCGGGATCTCCAGAAATTGAAATCGTTGGAACCGAAATGAAATGAGATTTCCAATAAAATGAGAATTTTTTAAATTCAACGGTTGGATTTTAATTTAAGTTTAAATCAGTTTTGGAAAAGGTTGTTATGAATACAGTTCGGTGACCTATAATGGAAACAAACTCTAAGGGCCTTAACAAAATTATCAAAAATATGGATAAAATATCTAAAATCATAATAAATGATTTGGAAAGATTTTGGATGAAATATTCCATATTTGAAAAGATAAAAGATATTTTTATCTGAATGAACTAGTTAGCAACTAGGGTAATAATCGAATGATTTCAAATTAATAAATTGGATGTGTAAATCGTTTTAATATAACCAGAGTTTTCCAATGAATAAATTGGAATGGATTTGAATGAAAATTATCTTTGGATATTTCTATATTGGAATCCATGATTATACGGATATTGTTGAGGAATTTGGAAGATATAGGTATCGTTATTCCCATACGATATCTGTTGGTTTCAGAATTTAGTACTGAATGTAAGTCGACATGATTTCCATTTAAGATCTTATATATAATATCAAATTGGATTTTGGGTCTTGAACCCAGTTGTGAAAGGAATAAATTTTTTAATTAAGATTTAAGGAAGTTTTCCAGTTTGTTTAATTAAATTGGAATTGATTGGAATTCAATTGGTAATAACCGAGATGAGCTTCCGTGAAGGAAGGCTTTTACTATTTATGGAATTTAAAAGGCTTTGTCGTTATTTACCTAGTAGTATCAGTCGGATACGGATATTTATATCGGTTATAAATTGTTCAGATTTCCATGAAGATTCCATATTAAATGGAAGATGATTTTGGGTTTATTGTGAATGGTGGTTTTTAATGGCAGTTGTTCTTTAACCTAGTTAAAGACATGATTAATTTCGTAAAGTTGAATAATCATTAAATAATGATTTTTGAGATTAAAATTGAATTAGAGTTCTAATGAATCATTAATTATATTGAAATGTGAATGAGGTAATTAAATTTACCGAATTCGAGAAGTGTTCAAAATGGAGTATCACCAGTTTTGCTCCATGTGATAGTTAAATCTTTAATTAGATATAAACGTTAAATGGTAATTAAATTTACCGATAACACAATGCGTGTTATATATGAACTACCACCAATTTTCGCTATGGGATGAATAGGTTGGGATTGGTATATTGAAATGAATGATTACTTCGGTAAGGCTCGATGATCCAACTAGTTTTATAAACCTTAATTTGGTCTAAATTGTGAAAAGATATAATGAAATCTTTTGAAATGATATCCAAAGGAAGATTTAAACAAAAGTTCAAATGATATGAATCTTCGATAAAATTAATGGGAACCTTTCCCAGATTAATGGATATTTGAATAAAATAATATTCTGAATTGGAATGAGAAGTGTGCTATCTTTGTTCATTTATTACATGATCTTAAAGATGCGCGAGTTATTCAAAAAGACCAGGTTTAATCCATTTTGAATAACTGTTACAGCGATTAAAAGTCAAAGATAAAAATGGTGGTTGAAGATTGGAGATCTTCACATCGTATGGATGATTACTGATGTCTTGATTAGGCTGTACACCCAAGACGAGGTAATAATTGGTGGTTGTCCGGACGTACATGGAGAACGACCAAATATGTGAGGACCTCTCTCCTGTATAAGACATATAGGACGAGGAACAAGGTGCCTCTGGTTTCGTTCAGACCCAGAATGAACTTGCAAATAGATTGTGTGTCTGATATCGTAGTTTATGCTATATTAATTGATCTCTACTAAATATATATTTATTTGGTGGTGGAGGATTTATTCTCTTAGCTTAACACCCTTATTTGAGACATACAAGCTTAAAGGTTATATATTGGTGGAAATCAATGGTATGGTATGGATTGATAATGTGGCATGCTGAGATGCATGGATCAAAGCTTTTGTTGAAAAGCAGAGCTTTGTGGATGATGATCAAAGCTTGGCTTTAATATAGCGTAGCTTTGCGTATAGCATTAATTTGCAAGCTTCACACCCCAATATGAGTCAAAAACGGGATGAGGGATTTCTAGCTAGGAGTGATGTCATGGTATGGAGCCCAGACATTTTACTTATGTGTATGATGGATAGCGAGGTGCCTTGGATATGGTCGCACAAAGACAAGATGGTCAACGTACTAACCATATTTTAGGTCCATTAGGACCGAAAAACATATGATTTAGGACAACATGCTGGCTGACCGGTTCTGCAAGACCCATAGGTCACGGGTGGTCCTGAGGCATGTGCTAGAGTATCCTGAATTACAAAGGAGAGATCCCATGCCATGGCTCATGATGGGAATCAAAATTCCAATATGCGATTTTACGGTTTTAGTTGTATACTATGGCGACATAGTAGGATGGGGTACTAGGTTGTCTAGGATTGATACATCTATATTCAAAATTGTTTTATGCAATATGCACTTATAACAATATCAAAAATATTTGTTTTAAAATTGCACCAAGCATATTCGGCTACTATAAGGTAAAACTCTATCCACAGGTTTATGTTGCATTGTGTGATGGAACGTGAGTCTTAATAGCTTCATTTGACAAAAAGCATTGCGTTGTTTTAGTTTTAAAGTGGTATTCATGTGGAGTAAACCCGTTTCTTGTCGTACGGCGTGGTCCCATGATTTCCAAACTTTTAAATTAGCGCTTTAATAATTGTTTCAAGTTCTCACATCTGTCCCATGACTGACCCGGAGTTTATTGTTTTCTCCTAAACATCGGTTGCCTATATTTTCCACACGGGAAACTAGTTGTTTCGGTTTTGCAAATGTTTATTTAAAGGATCTTGGTTTACGTCAGGAGCTATATGCTGGAAAACTTTGTATCTGTGTATTTCTTTTAGTTGTGTTAGTTGGTGTATTTACATTATGCATTGTATTTATACATTTTTATTTCCACTGCATTGTTGTAATTTATTCTCTGATGTTTATTTTTCCACTATGTATATATTTTGCACTTTGTTATTCTTGTATTTTGACGTAATATTGTAATAGCAATGATTGGTTCATGTTCTGATGCATCGTGTTCTCATGACAATTCACCATTTTGAAGGGTTTTGGTTGGTTTAGCGATCGATCCGGGCCGAGCGAAATTCGAGACGTTACAATTTGGTATTAGAGTTTTGGTTTACAAAGCTCGAGAATAATACACATTAGAACCAAATGAGATAGTTCATCAGAGAGAGAATTAATAACATCCTGTAAGAATGACTCATTATAGATAGGGTTAGTAATAACCTAGAATGAGTTTGAAGAGTATTATTCATAAAATGAATTTAGTTTTGAAATTATTACTTCTTATAATAAGTATTTGAGTAATTTACTTGATATTAACTTTGGACTATCGAGTATAAAAAGATTTCGAATATACGTCTGATCCACGTATATACGAAGTCTCAAATATACTGGATAGATATAGAATCACACTCTAGTCTCTCGGGGATGAATTTTGTGATGTCCGGACATCATCAGTATCTATGTTCGAGTTCGAAAATGGGATGTCTATACATTTCCAATTGACTGGTGTGAGAACTAAGAACTTAGTTAGAGATTAATATTTGTGATTTGGCATTGAAACTATATTTTTTAAGTGTATAAAAGTAATATATTAGAAAATCTAATCAACTAATTGATTGCTGGCGGTGACGTGTGATAATTAGTTTAACAAATAAAGAAATATTTTAATGATAAAACCGGTATGAGAATGAAAGGTAAATTAAGCTAAATTAAATGTATTGTAAAAATGAATTGAAAATTAGTTCAAATTGGGTGTGTATATATATTGGACAAGTTACGGAAGTCAAGAAGAGAAATAAGATTGTATGCCCGACAAAAAGTTACATATTTATTGTATTGATTGGGTTTAATAATTTTATGAGCTGATTGGCTAGCCGTTTGGCTTATGGTTTTTCTTTTTGATTAACGAGAGCCTGGACAGGCGATTGTATTTGTACTAATAACCCCGTACAAAGGAGGTTATGGCGAAAATTTCCGAAAATTTAAAGCGTTAGCCAAATTTCGAGAAATTGGAAAGTCCTTAGAAATTGAAAAGTTGAAGGACTTGAGCTAAAACAAAGGCGGAGTTGGTTAAGTAAATGACCTTCCGTTCTGTCTTCCTTTTCGAGGAAGAAAAGTTTTAAGTGGGGAGATTGTAACAACCCTAATTTTTGGAATAGTTTAAAATTTATTTTTAATTGATTTTAATGGAGATTAAATATTCTAAATGATTTATTTTGAGAATAAACAACTTAGAATTTATATAAAACGAATTTGAACGTAAAATTTATAATATAATTATAAAACGAACGCGTAACGTCATGGTAATTCAAAAAAAATTGTTTTGAACTTTGAATGAATATACAGAATTGGATATAAGTCAGATTTTCGTAAAACAAGAAACGTTAGAATATTTTGAACTGTAATTTTCTAAGAATGTGAAAATTTGAGATTTCATTTTATAAATTGTAAGTCATGTCTAAATTAAAATTTCAAATAGTCGCTATGAAATCGTTTATAAAATATAATGATGTATTAAATATAATAAAAGGATTTGCATGTAAATTGAACACCATTTGGCTAGAAAATTTGATGGCGAGTTTGAAACTCAAATATTTTTATTTTACAACTGCACAATCTTTTATTTAGATGTATATGATATACATGATGATAATAATTAGTTTATTATCAATTTGAATAATTTTGAAATTTAATAGTATGATTATAAAATTACATAGGCCTTAAAATAGCCACTTTTCAAACGGTCTCCAAATTCAACAAAATAAATTTTGTTAGAACCATAATTGTAAAATATAGTCAGATTTCAATTTTCATAATTTTTGGAGTCAGTATGTGGCCGTGGTAAATTAAAACGTACGTTAAAATTAAATGTTAAACATTTTTTTTGGCAAGGCATTCAATGTTAAAAGTTATATTGAATCATATTTTAATTTTGAGAAAAACTGATTAAAACTATCGAATCAACTTACGAAACATATCTCGTTATGTCCGGAATGGGGGTATTTGGATAGAGGCGACAGTCGTTGGGATTCGCTTAGAGTTCGGAGCATTAAACAAGTAACAATTGAATTAAATATTATTAAATATAAGGTATAAATATCATTAAAAACCCTAAACCTAATCCTTCATCGTTCTGTGCCGCCATCACTTGTTGAATGGCTAAAAATGCTCAATTCATTTTCCCTATATCCACGCTGAATTGATTCTCAACTCCAAAAAAAAAAAAAAAAATCCTTTTGAGCTCTTTCAATTGATACCAAGATGATGAGTTTTCGTGGCCTATTTTGTTCGAAATTGCCACTCAAACAGCCAGCGTTCGAACACCTTTCCTGGGCACAATAGGGGCGCAAGTTGCCCCAAATTGCAGGCATAGAGTGGCGACGTGTAGCCGGGAATCGTGAAGGGTGGTAATCGACTTCCGATCATCTATAAGAGGTGCGACATGAACTTTTTTTAGTCGTGAATGGGTTTCGGAAATTTTTGCTGAAAGAATAAGAGGTGAAGATAATTAAGGGGTTAACATGGTTAATTAAAATTAATTAATTATTTTAGTTTAAATTAAATAGTAGTGAAAATAAGCCACACATCGCTAAAAACTTTCATAATATAAACGACATTCTCCCCATCTTTTATATTCAAAACAGGTCCTTATTTCTGGATTTACGTGTTTTCTAAAAAAAAAATTGTGCGCTGCTATATTAATTTTTTTCTAAAATCAGCAAATATTCCTAGAAGAACACGGAAAAAGGAAAAAAACTTGCATACATGTTGTAACACCCCACGTCCGTTAGTGTCACTCACAAAGGGAATGCACTAAGTTCTGTGGAGCATTTAGGGTAAAAGATGCAGATAAATTACAAGACAGACAGAAATTAAACAGCGGAAAATAAAACTTTGCTTTATTGATAAAATAGTTTGTACAACGATTTCTTTACAATATCAAAGCATCATCTGTCTTTCAAAATAAAGAAGCATAAAAATACATTTATATTCCCTAATTTAAGCAAGAGCCAGCCATAGCATCTGAAAAGAGAATCCAAGCAAAACTTCGTAAAATCTTCAAGCTGGGAAAGAGTGACAGTCCAACTTAACCTGAGCTATACTATTCCCTCCTTTTCTACCTTGGGGGGGGGGGGTGGAAACGGAAGAAAAGAAGACGAACGGAAACCAGAGTCAGACATAAAGCCTGAGTAAGTTCAGTAACTTCTAGCATGTGAACATGGAAAAACAAAACGACATGAATTAACTGAATACAAGATAACACCAAGATGATAGGCTCAGCAAGATTAGACAAGATAATCACAAGGTATGCTAAGATAAGATAAACTGGATATGCTCTAATACTTTCGTCGCCCCGCTATTTCCTTGTTATACCGATTTCTATATCTCTGCACCACCTAACTAGTGTCCTAACTAGTAATGTTAATGTGATCCCAATCCCTGTATTTTCCATTGCCTTGAAGCATCCGTTTATTTATTTGTTACCTAGATTTAATCTAGGGTTTTCTACCAAGTGCCTTCTAGATTCAACTAGAGTTTACGATGTCTGCTGAACGCTTCTTGGATTTAGGATTTATGCCACCTAGTTCAACTAGGAATTATGCTACCTGTCGAACGATGCCCCCAAGTCTAGGATACACTACCTAGAGTGGTATATGTTCCTATACTTCCCCACGCATGTATCGCGAATCGTTATCGCTTGTCTAGATGCACATGTCCCATAATGTGGGGTCCGAGTCCTGTGTCAGGGCAAATCAAGGAATACAGAACTCGGTCGGGAGCTTTCAGATATCTGCCGATGCAGATGCTAAGGTCTGTTTTTGTTCCAGTGGCTATGGTCCCACTCGACCCCTCCCTCAACTAATGAAAGGCACACCTTGTAAAATGAGAACTATACGCCGGCCCCCGGTGCCCCACTATCCTATGGCCATCCTCACCCATAACTAGATAGCAAGTATATGGTCGTTTGGAGTTCTCCGCCTTTCCGCTTCTCATAGCTCGATTGACTGAAGATGGATGGTAGACGACGAGTCGCTATCACAGGGCTACCGTTTGCTCGCCGCATCACGCTGGTCCATCCTAGTCTTTAGGTTGCCATGTATTGCATCCAAGGCATACCCCTGGTTCTTCTACGCAGACCTTAACCTCTGTATCCCAGGCGGATCATCTACAGCCTCACAGAGGGAACCAAGAGTACCCTCACGTCCCCACGAAGCCTCGTGCTTCGTAACCCCATTCGTTGGAGCCTTCTTTCTACTCAAACGGACATTCACTCCTTCCCGTGTTATACTAAGAATTACTACTTAGTTTTACTAACTAAGATTTACCACTTAGTTTCCAGAATCGTTGTTTTCTTAACTAAGGTTTACTACTTAGTTCTCTTCCCCGTCAATTTGGATTGGTTAAGTGTCATTAGTCAATTTAAGCCAACTTAACCCCCTTCATTCATCCTGTTATACTGGTTAAGTGTTATCGGTAATTCATGTTGACTTAACCCCACCACAAACCAAGTTATATTGGTTAAGTATTTATTACTTAACCCTACCCATTCACCCTGTGTTGGTCAATTGTTCCTTTTTAACTTAACCTTGCCCGTCTGCTTTAACTAACATGTTATTAATGGTTAAGTATTATCCCTTCATGTTTTAGACTTAACCCTATTCCTTTATCACAACCTGATGGTTAAGTGTTCATGTTTACTTAACCCTACGGTATAGCCCAACTAACATATCAAATTGGCTAAGTGTATTAGATTTTACTTAACCCCAACCTGTAGTCTAGTTAACATATTAATTTGGCTAAGTGTATTAACTTTACTTAACCCCTACAAGTCTCATTTTGCTACCTTGAGTTTGGTTAAGTGTCTCTATGGACTTAGCCCTCCCATTCTAGCTTAACTGTGTTTAAATTGGTTAAGTGTTCCTATGGACTTAACCCTCCCATTCTAGCTTAACTGTATCCCACCTACCAGTCTGGTTATCATGTTGAATTGGTTAATTGTCTTAGTGAACTTAACCCTACCATTCTTGTTCTAGATTTAATTAAATGAATTAAAGCCGCTACCACTCACATTAGACAGGTATTGTTGCGACTACTGGATGTGCCGGTTGGTTCCGGGCAGGTTTACATCGCAACTCAGTCTAACCTCGGGTTAGGCATATTCGTGTTTTCTAAGTTCAAAAGGGGTTTTGATTAGTTTTCAAATCAGGTTTTGAAAGTAACCATCCCGTCCGTCGGACCAGTTAGGGATAGCCAGGGAGAGCAGGAAACTTGCATTTTCCAAACTCAAGCCTAGACACTATCCTCTCTGTCACCCTAGAACTTTCTGGTGTACCATTAAAAGAGATGTCGTTAATAAACCTTTAATTTGTCTAAATTTGCATTTCCTCATTTAGGCCAAATTCTATAAGTAAATTATTCTTAATTTACTTATTTCCTAATTATCCTTTTAGTGTAAACTGTCAACATTTATTCTTATGGCCCATTTTCCCCTCTATATCATATTTATGCCTTTTGGTATGTGAACTATACCAATTAAGTGTCACTAACCATGATTTTGCTAAACCTGACGGTTATTCCCAATTATGGCCAATTTCAAATTTATACCAATATACTTATTACGCCAAATTAGCTAATCCAATACTGATTTAACATTCTAATTACAGTTCACGTCAAACTATACTTATTATTCTAGTTCATAACTCATGTAAATGCTAGATTTACAAGTCAATACTAGATTAAACTTACACATCCTATAATTCATGTTAAATTTATCCAATTTGTATTTCTATGAACATGCCATAATTCATGTTCCCAATTTATGCCAAATTCCAAGTTTATAACTATGTTTTTAGTACATTTCACATTATGCCCAAATCGTATTCCCACCGTTCCTATAATTGCGATTCAATCTAGATTATGGATAAATCTAGACTCGTAGAAAATAGGGAATGAACCAAAGGTGCTATGAAAAAGGATGGACATAATAACTGGCATAAAAGGTTTGAATAACGACGTAGGTTGAAGAACATGGGTAGACCTAACTTAATAGGTAAATTCCCAAGGTCTAAAACCAAGAATAGACAGAATAAAGGCGTAGGTTCAAGAACATGGGTAGACCTAACTCAATAGGTAAATTCCCAAGGTCTAAAACCAAAGAAAACAAAGAACAAATAGGAAAGATAATCGGGTTCACAGTCACAAAACTTAAATACTTTCCTAGTCATGAACCATAGGTGCTTAATCACAGTTGTCCCATTTATGTCTTAGACAATAGTTTTGCTTCCTAATCAAAGGTATAAGCTTGTGTTCATAGTCATGGAAATAATTCTCATAGTCACAGTCACAGTCATAGGCAATGTCCATAGTCATAAGCAATGTTCATAGTCTTAGGCAATGTTCATAGTCATAGGCAATGTTCATAGTCAAAGAGGCATATGGTTCTGAGGTCCATAGTTTCATAGTCACAGTCTTATTTGTCCTCGAATCATAATAGTTCTTAATTTGATCCAAAGAAATAGGCACTGATTCAATAGAAAGAATTGGCATACTCTTTTATTCCTTTAATTTCATGTCATGAAAAGAGAAACGTTCAAATCTAGAAATAACTGACTTACAGAGATTAGATTAGAATAGAAAGATGGCGTTGCTATGATTCGTAGAAAAACAGTCGTTGCAGTCGTTCGAATCTTCACTTGAATTCTAGCTTGACTTGAACCTCTTCTTGAACAGCATTTCCTCGTCTTGATTTATTTTATATATTACTTATTCTATTATTAAATTAAGAGGAGGAGAAGAAGCCATGTTCGCCAATAATCTTTGCAGCATAAGGGTAGAAAAGAATTGTGAATAGAGAAGAAGACTAGGGCTGTTTATATAGTGTTAGGTGGACGAACCTGGTCAGAAAACACGACCAAATACATCAGAACGAACAAGGTGCAGAAAGCTGGAAAAACAGGGGGGCCGACCCCCAGGTCGACTATGTAGTCGACCTGGGTGCCCCAGGTCGACTCCCAGGTCGACTACCCAGTCGACCTGGGTGTCTTGGGCGGGAAAATTCCCGCCCTGGCCAATCCGGCTCGATTTTGAAATTTGAATTTGTTTTCTGTCTGCTCGAATTTTAATTCTGAAACTTCTGGAGGCCATATCTCCCTCATACGGACTCCGATTTACGCAAACTCGGACTCGTTTTCATGAAGAATTCCTAGACGAACGCAATGGCGTAGCCCATTTCCCTTGATTTTGATATTAACTTTTAATTCTGCCTTAATTTGTGAATCGGGGGTGTTACATTCTCTCCCACTTAAAAGGATTTCGTCCCCGAAATCTTCAAGTTAGGAAGAATGTGTCCTACCATCCAATCACCCATATACTCAACCATTCAACCACAGGCATTCAAAATCCTTAAAAGATCTCTAATGCTTTCATGTTCATATGCACAGTGTGTGTATATGTCTTTATTTAATGCAAAATCAGGCGGTCTACTGATTCAGTTGACCTCCTTAATGCAAATCATGTCAGTGCCATGCGTCCAATCATGTATGCAAGCATCCCTAGTTATGTAAATACTATATGCGTGCACAGCCATTCATCCATATGCAACATCCATATGATAACATATCAAGTTCAACTTACAAACAATTACATATCTGTAAATGCAATATGAAAGCGTCTGAACCGATCTAGCGCCTAATACGTATGCATATGCATTCACAAGCAACCATTAGCAACCACTTGCAACCATCAATCATAACATGTTTCAAATACATGTTTACATCCATTGGCTTTTACCTAAGGATCGAAGATACGACCTAGGTGATATACTTTGGAAAGAGCGAAACAATTATGCGTAAAGCTCCTACAAAAAGAAAATCAGGGATGCACCCTTAAGGAAAAGGGTATGTTGCTAGTATCTAGCCTTCTTGAGCTTTACTCCACTGTATCTTGACTAAATTTTACTTCACGATTGCGAAGTTTCCGATCTCCATTTCCAAAATAAACAGATGTTAATCACGGTAGCAAGTGTACATACCAAGATGGCTTGAGGTCTCTCCTCTTAGCTTACCCATCACGCCATAACTATAAGGGTCGAAAGGTTACTACGTGCTTTTTAGAGTGCCTGCCACAACTATTCATCTCTCACGCAAACCATCCTAGTCGAGCTCGACATTCCTCAAGTACAAGCCCCAAAGGCCTAAACCATTATCATACAAGCACCCAAGGAATATCTCCTCCGAATTTAGACGACCTACGTGAGATGATATAAGCAAACTCGATAGCTATTCTCAAATCCCCACTAACCAAAAATAAACTGGTCGGACCACCAATTGGATTTGAGACTCTAGTGGGATCTTTCTACTATACAAGTACTATGGTGCAGAGACCCAACTATGGAAGTGGATATGAACAAATGAGAAGCGCTAGAACCTAAGGAAATAGCATGAACAGAAAAACTAGACTCTTCCATCAGAACTTTACTGCCTTTCTCCTAGGTACGCTTGGTGGTGAAAGTATATACTTGCCTTTCTGAAAATCTTGTTCCTCGTTCTTGCCCTTGTCCTTAATTATATGCCCTATCATACCCTAGTAAAGATACTTCCTCTTGTCTTAGGTTTTATAATTTCTTCCTCCCTCATTTGCTAAGTCTACATCCATGAATTTTTCGTCCTAGGGTTATGCTCCTTAGCTAAACTCCTCATCCTCTTTCAGGTGTAGTCATGTTGACAAATCTCTTGAAAGCTGCCTCCATCGTACGGAAAACCCTATAAGCTTGAAAGAAAACTGGTCGTAGGTGAAACAACTACGGCTATGGATAGAAGCCGGGCACTACTTCGCCCATCGATGAGGTTACCTCCCAGAAAGCCAGGAGCCCCAGAGACTCAAGAAAGAAGGAGACAGGAATTTAAACAGGGGAAGAGAAGATAGTGCGTATGGCTTTGGGGAATATGTCTTTTAAACAAATCTTTTCTCTTGAAAATGCTTCTTTTTCTAAACCGTTTTGAAAATAATTTTTCAAATCCTTTATCTGATCTGGTAACCTTCATCTCTGATACCACGTGTAACACCCCACCACCGTTAGTGTCACTCACAAAGGGAATGCACTAAGTTCTGTGGAGCATTTAGAGTAAAAGATGCAGATAAATTACAAGACAGACAGAAATTAAACAGCGGAAAATAAAACTTTGCTTTATTGATAAAATAGTTTGTACAACGATTTCTTTACAATATCAAAGCATCATCTTTCTTTCAAAATAAAGAAGCATAAAAATACATTTATATTCCCTAATTTAAGCAAGAGCCAGCCCTAATTTAACCAAGAGCTAGCCATAGCATCTGAAAAGAGAATCCAAGCAAAACTTCGGCGAATCTTCAAGCTGGGAAAGAGTGACAGTCCAACTTAACCTGAGCTATACTATTCCCTCCTTTACTACCTGGGGGGGGGGGGAACGGAAGAAAAGAAGACGAAAGGAAACCAGAGTCAGACATAAAGCCTGAGTAAGTTCAGTAACTTCTAGCATGTGAACATGGAAAAATAAAACGACGTGAATTAACTGAATACAAGATAACACCAAGATGATAGGGTCAGCAAGATTAGACAAGATAATCACAAGGTATGCTAAGATAAGATAAACTGGATATGCTCTAATACTTTCGCCGCTCCGCTATTTCCTTGTTATACCGATTTCTATATCTCTGCACCACCTAACTAGTGTCCCAACTAGTAACGTTAACGTGATCCCAATCCCTGTATTTTCCAATTCCTTCAAGCATGCGTTTATTTATTTGTTACCTAGATTTAATCTAGGGTTTTCTACCAAGTGCCTTCTAGATTCAACTAGAGTTTACGCTGTCTGCTGAACGCTTCTCGGATTCAGGATTTATGCCACCTAGTTCAACTAGGAATTATGCTACCTGTCGAACGATGCCCCCAAGTCTAGTATACACTACCTAGAGTGGTATATGTTCCTATACTTCCCCACGCATGTATTGCGAATCGTTATCGCTTGTCTAGATGCACATGTCCCATAATGTGCGGTCCGAGTCCTGTGTCAGGGCAAATCAAGGAATACAGAACTCGGTCGGGAGCTTTCAGATATCTGCCGATGCAGATGCTAAGGTCTGTTTTTTTTCCAGTGGCTATGGTCCCACTTGACCCCTCCCTCAACTAATGAAAGTCACACCTTGTAAAATGAGAACTATACGTCGGCCCCCGGTGCCCCACTATCTTATGGCCATCCTCACCCATAACTAGATAGCAAGTATATGGTCTTTTGGAGTTCTCCGCCTTTCCTCTTCTCGTATCTCGATTGACTGAAGATGGATGGTAGACGACGAGTCGCTATCACAGGGCTACCGTTTGCTCGCCGAATCACGCCGGTCCATCCTAGTCTTTAGGTTGCCATGTATTGCATCCAAGGCATACCCCTGGTTCTTCTACGCAGACCTTAACCTGTGTGGGCCCAGGAGGTTCATCTGCAGCCTCACAGAGGGATACCAAGAGTACCCTCACGTCCCCTCGAAGCCTCGGGCATAGTAACCCCATTCGTTGGAGCCTTCTTTCTACTCAGACGGACATTCGCTCCTTCCCGTGTTATACTAAGAATTAATACTTAGTTTTACTAACTAAGATTTACCACTTAGTTTCCAGAATCGTTGTTTTCTTAACTAAGGTTTACTACTTAGTTCTCTTCCCTGTCAATTTGGATTAGTTAAGTGTCATTAGTCAATTTAAGCCAACTTAACCCCCTTCATTCATCCTGTTATACTAGTTAAGTGTTATCGGTAATTCATGTTGACTTAACCCGACCACAAACCAGGTTATATTGGTTAAGTATTTATTACTTAACCCTACCCATTAACCCTGTGTTGGTCAAGTGTTCCTTTTTAACTTAACCTTGCCCGTCTGCTTTAACTAACATGTTATTAATGGTTAAGTATTATCCCTTCATGTTTTAGACTTAACCCCATTCCTTTATCACAACCTGATGGTTAAGTGTTCAGGTTTACTTAACCCTACGGTATAGCCCAGCTAATATATCAAATTTGCTAAGTGTATTAGATTTTACTTAACCCCAGCCTCTAGTCTAGTTAACATATTAATTTGGCTAAGTGTATTAACTTTACTTAACCCCTACAAGTCTCGTTTTGCTACCTTGAGTTTGGTTAAGTGTCTCTATGGACTTAGCCCTCCCATTCTAGCTTAACTGTGTTTAAATTGGTTAAGTGTTCCTATGGACTTAACCCTCCCATTCTAGCTTAACTGTATGGCCCTAACCCCACCTACCAGTCTGGTTATCATGTTGAATTGGTTAAGTGTCTTAGTAAACTTAACCCTACCATTCTTGTTCTAGCTTTAATTAAATGAATTAAAGCCGCTACCACTCACATTAGACAGGTATTGTTGCGACTACTGGATGTGCCGGTTGGTTCCGGGCAGGTTTACATCGCAACTCAGCCTAACCTCGGGTTAGGCATATTCGTGTTTTTTAAGTTCAAAAGGGGTTTTGATTAGTTTTCAAATTAGGGTTTGAAAGTAACCATCCCGTCCGTCGGATCAGTTAGGGATAGCCAGGGAGAGCAGGAAACTTGCATTTTCCAAACTCAAGCCTAGACACTATCCTCTCTGTCACCCTAGAACTTTCTGGTGTACCATTAAAAGAGATGTCGTTAATAAACCTTTAATTTGTCTAAATTTGCATTTCCTCATTTAGGCCAAATTCTATAAGTAAATTATTCCTAATTTACTTATTTCCTAATTACCCTTTTAGTGTAAACTGTCAACATTTATTCTTATGGCCCATTTTCCCCTCTATATCATATTTATGCCTTTTGGTATGTGAACTATACCAATTAAGTGTCACTAACCATGATTTTGCTAAACCTGACGGTTATTCCCAATTATGGCCAATTTCAAATTTATACCAATATACTTATTACGCCAAATTAGCTAATCCAATACTGATTTAACATTCTAATTACTGTTCACGTCAAACTAGACTTATTATTCTAGTTCATAACTCATGTAAATGCTAAATTTACAAGTCAATACTAGATTCAACTTACACATCCTATAATTCATGTTAAATTTATCCAATTTGTATTTCTATGAACATGCCATAATTCATGTTCCCAATTTATGCCAAATTCCAAGTTTATAACTATGTTTTTAGTACATTTCACATTATGCCAAAATCGTATTCCCACCGTTCGTATAATTGCGATTCAATCTAGATTATGGATAAATCTAGACTCGTAGAAAATAGGGAATGAACCAAAGATGCTATGAAAAAGGATGGACATAATAACTGACATAAAAGGTTTGAATAACGACGTAGGTTCAAGAACATGGGTAGACCTAACTTAATAGGTAAATTCCCAAGGTCTAAAACCAAGAATAGACAGAATACAGGCGTAGGTTCAAGAACATAGGTAGACCTAACTCAATAGGTAAATTCCCAAGGTCTAAAACCAAAGAAAACAAAGATCAAACAGGATAGATAATCAGGTTCACAGTCACAAAACTTAAACACTTTCCTAGTCATGAACCATAGGTGCTTAATCACAGTTGTCCCATTTATGTCTTAGACAATAGTTTTGCTTCCTAATCAAAGGTATAGGCTTGTGTTCATAGACATGGAAATAATTCTCATAGTCACAGTCATAGGCAATGTCCATAGTCATAGGCAATGTTCATAGTCTTAGGCAATGTTCATAGTCATAGGCAATGTTCATAGTCAAAGAGGCATATGGTTCTGACGTCCATAGTTTCATAGTCACAGTCTTATTTGTCCTCGAATCATAATAGTTCTTAATTTGGTCCAAAGAAATAAGCACTGATTCAATAGAAAGAATTGGCATACTCTTTTATTCCTTTAATTTCATGTCACGAAAAGAGAAACGTTCAAATCTAGAAATAACTGACTTACAGAGATTAGATTAGAATAGAAAGATGGCGTTGCTATGATTCGTAGAAAAACAGTCGTTGCAGTCGTTCGAATCTTCACTTGAATTCTAGCTTGACTTGAACCTCTTCTTGAACAGCATTTCATCGTCTTGATTTAGTTTATATATTACTTATTCTATTATTTAATTAAGAGGAGGAGAAGAAGCCATGTTCGCCAATAATCTTTGCAGCATAAGGGTAGAAAAGAATTGTGAATAGAGAAGAAGACTAGGGCTGTTTATATAGTGTTAGGTGGACGAACCTGGTCAGAAAACGCGACCAAATACATCAGAACGAACAAGGTGCAGAAAGCTGGAAAAACAGGGGGGTCGACCCCCAGGTCGACTATGTAGTCGACTTGGGTGCCCCAGGTCGACTACCTAGTCGACCTGGGTAGCCCAGGTTGACTACCCAGTCGACCTGGGTGTCTTGGGCGGGAAAATTCCCGCCCTGGCCAATCCGGCTCGATTTTGAAATTTGAATTTGTTTTCTGTCTGTTCGAATTTTAATTCTGAAACTTCCGGAGGCCATATCTCCCTCATACGGACTCCGATTTACGCAAACTCGGACTCGTTTTCATGCAGAATTTCGAGACGAATGCAATGGCGCAGCCCGTTTCCCTTGTTTTTTATATTAACTTTTAATTCTGCCTTGATTTGTGAATTGGGGTGTTACACATGTATTCAAGTATATGTAGTAGTTGCATACATGTATGCAAGTATTAATGAGGCAGTTTACACTGAAAATCTGCGTGAATACTTGCATGCATGTATAAGTATTTTTCTTTCTTACATACATGTATGCAAGTAAAAATGAACTAATGCCTACTGATTGTTGCATACATGTGTGCATTTATTCTGAATACTTGCATGCACATATGCAAATAAATATGAACTGATTTGCATGCCTACGAGTTATAGCATATTTGTATGCAAGAATTTTGTATTACTTGCTTGCTTGTATACAAAAAAGTCAAAACAGATGCATAACTGAAATAGTTGCACAGATGTGTGCAAGAATTTCGAATATATGCATTTGTTGATGCAATTAACTGTTGTTTCGCTGTTTTCCTGTATCTTTTGTTTTTGACGTGTTTTTGGGTAGTTTTCTCAACTGAATTTTTTTATGCATATGTGTTTAATTTAAACATGAATTTACGTGATTTTTTTCAACCTATTTTCGAAAAATAGGGATTTAATTTATAATAAGTTTGGGACCAGATGTGAGCCTAATTTTGAAACTTAATAGGGGGACCTATGCCAAACGCACCATAAATATTATTCAATGTATAAAATATCATAATTTCTTCATACATTGTCAGAATTGCGTAAACTTAGGTGCGTTGGAATCGTGGAGTCGAGCACTACGTCATGGAACAGACCTGAACATATTCAGAAGTAGTTGGAAATTTTGATTAAATTAAAGGCATCATTTAATTTAATTAAAACAATTGTTTTATAACAATTTCAGAACTGATCAATGTGAGAACACTCTCACTCCTGTTTTGTTATGTTATTGTAATCATATTTAAAAATATATATTGATTGCCTATGCTAAATTTTATTTAATTATTTATCACAAATTATTATACTGTGCATTGTAGCCCACATCACTAATTGTTTGCAAATCAGATGAATGAATGGATGATTGATTGCGATATGTTGAATGTGATTTGGAAATAAATAACATGGTGAAAACAATGATAAATTATTTGTGATAGTTGAAATTGGATTAAACATCCATTTATAAGTCAAACGACTTATTTTTGTTTACCTATTTAAGTTATATAGATTGAAATAAATAATTTATTAGTTGATTATTTATTGGTTAAAAACCCCACACGGGTATTGGATAATATTTGATTTACACTAATCCCAAGTGTTTAGAGTGGATGTTAATCAATGGATTGACTGAACGATATAAGCATTAAATGATTATTTAAGACTTATATGGATGTAAGTGCACATTAGATGAAATTGGATGTTTGATAGTTGTTTACTACTATCGTTGGATGCATATGATGATTGAAATCCATATAAATTAATTTATATAGATATTGGTTGAGATTTTATTCCAATCCGGAATAAATATGAATATTTCAATAATATAATATTCAATGAAAATTGAAGTTTGATTTAGATCGACTTTGGATGAACGCAAAGATATAAAAATATAGATGAATATTCATAAATGTAACGAATGGTTTTGAATTAATTTTCAACTAATTTTGGCATGTCGAAGTTTTAATATTTGAAATGAATAGTAACTTTTCAAATTGAAGTTCAGTTAGACTATATAGCAAACGTTTTAAAAGGAATTTCTTTTCGAATTTTTCTTGTTTGTTTTTATAACGGCTATCAAAAAAATTTGAACTAAAAATAACGAGTTTGAAAAATAATATTATTTTATTCACTAAAATAATATTAAAATTTATTGTATAGTGAACTATGCGATGTTGAAGATAAACGACTGAAACGAGTTTTCAAAGATGATTATATAATGGTTTTGAAGCCTTTAGATTTATATTTAAAATATATAAATTGATTCGGGCTTGAATGGCACATGTCGTGCAGCGATGACGGCCTGTAACTTCAAATTGAAGTACCGGGAGATCCGATCGTCAGATTCACTTGGAATTAGAATCATTGAAACCAAAATGAAATGATCTTTCCAATGAAATGAGAATTTTTGAAATCCAATGGTTAGATTTTAATTCATGTTCAAATCAGTTTTGGAAAAGATCGTTATGGATGCAATTCGGTGGGCAATATTGGTAACGACTGTAAGGGCCTTAATAAATATATCAAACATATGGATAAATTATGTACAATCATAACAAATGATTTGGAAAGATTTTGGATGGAATATTCCATATTTGAAAAGATAAAATATATTTTTATCTGAATGAACTAGTTAACAACTAGAGTAATAATTAAATGATTTCAAATTAATAAATTCTATTTGTAAATGGTTTTAATATAATCAGAGTTTTCCAACGAATAAATTGGAATGGATTTAAATGAAAATTATCTATGGATATTTCAATATTGGATTCCGTGATTATACGGATATTGTTGAGGAATTTGGAAGATATAGATATCGTTATTCCAATACGATATCTGTTGGTTTAAAAATTGGGTAATGAATGTAAGTCGATATGATTTCCATTTAAGATCTTATATTTAATAACAAATTGGATTTTGGGTTTGTTGTGAATGGTATCTTAAATAATATTGTTCTTGACCCAGTTGTGAAAGGAATAAATCTTTTAATTAAGATTTAAGGAAGTTTTCCAGTTTATTTAATTAAACTGGAATTGAATGGGATTCTATTAACAATAATTGAGATGAGCTTCCGTGAAGGAAGGCATTTACTATTTATGGAATTTAAAAGGCTTTGTCGTTATTCCACATATAGTAATAGTCAGATATGGAAATTTATATCGGTTATAAATTGTTGAGATTTCCATGAAGTTCCATATTAAATGAAAGATTATTTTGGGTTTATTGTGAACGATGCTTTTAAATGGTAGTTATTCTTTAACTTAGTTAAAGATAGGATTAATTTCCTAAAGTTGTTAGAACTGAATTAGAGTTTTAATGAATCTTTAATTTGATTGAAATGTGAATGAGGTAATTAAATTTACCGAATTCGAGAAGTGTTCAAAATGGAGTATCACCAGTTTTACTCCATGCGATAGTTGAATCTTTAATTAGATTAAAACATTAAATGGTAATTAAATTTAGTGATAACATGATGGGTGTTATATATGTAGTACCAACATTTTTCTCTATGGGATGAATAGGTTGGGGTTAGGATAATAAAATGAATGATTACTTCGGTAAGGATCGGTAATCCCGACTAGTTTTATAAACCTTAATTTGGTTTAAATTGTGAAAAGATATAATGAAATCTTTTGAAATGATATTCAAAGGAAGATTTAAACAAAAGTTTAAATGATATGAATCTTTGATAAAATTAATGGGAACCTTTCACAGAGTAATGGATATTTGAATAAAAGAATATTCTGGATTGGAATGAGATGTGTGCTAACTATGTGTATTTATTACATGATCTTAAAGATGCGCAAGTTATTCGGAAAGGCCGGTTATAACCCATTCTGAATAACTATTACGATGATTAAAAGTCGAAGATGAAGACGGTGGTTGAAGACCGGAGATCTTCACATCGTATGGATGATTGCTGATGTCTCGACTGAGTGGTACACCCAAGACGACGTAATAAATGGCGATCATCCAGACGTACTTGGAGATTGACCGGATATGCACGGATCTCTCTCCTATATTGGACATATGGGATGAGGAATAAGGTGCCTCCGGTTTCGTTCAGACCTAAAACGAACATGCAAATGGATTGTGTGTCTGACATCGTAGTTTGTGCTGTATTAATTGATCTCTACTAAATATATATCTGTTTGGTGGCGGAGAATTTATTCTCTTAGCTTAACACCCTTCTCTGTGATGTACGAGCTTAGAGGTTATATATTGGTGGAAACCAATGGTATGGATTGACTATGTGGCTTGCTGAGATGCATGGATCAATGCTTTTGTTGAAAAGCAGAACTTTGTGGATGATGATCAAAGCGTGGCTTTAATATAGCGTAGCTTTGTGTATAACGTTAATTTGCGAGCTTCACACCCCGGTATGAGTCAAAAACGGGATGAGGGACAGCAGACAGGACATGCTTCTCTTTTTAGATAAGAGTATTTTCATGGTATGGAGCCTAGACATTTTACTTATATGGACGATATATAGCGAGGCGCCTCAGATATGGCCGCACAAGGCCATGATGGTCGACATACTGACCAGATTTTAGGTCCATTAGGACCGGGAAACGTATGATTCAGGCATAATTAATTAGAAATGTACTGACCAGATTTTAGGTCCATTAGCACTTGCAGGTGGTCCTAAGGCATGTGCTAGAGTGTCTCGAATTCAGAAGGAGAGATCCCTTGTCTTGGCTCATGATGGAAATACACGATTTTACAGTTTTAGTTGTATACTATGGCGACATAGTAGGATGATGTACTATGCCGTTTAGGATTGATACATTTATATTCGAAGTTTTTTTATGCACTATGCACTTATAATAATATTAAAATATAAGTTTTAAAAGCGTACCAAGCATGTTTGGATATTACATGGTAAAACTCCATCCTTTGGTTTGTGTTGCATTGTGTGATAGGACCTGAGTCTTATAATAGCTTCATTTTTTCAAAAAGCATTGCGTTGTTTTTGTTTTAAAGTGGTATTCATGTGGAGTAAACTCGTTCCGTGTCATACTGCGTGGTCCCATGATTTCCCAACTTTTAAAGTGAAGTTTTAGTAATTGTTTTAAGTTCTTACACCGGTCCCATGACTGACCTGGAGATTATTATTTTCGCTTAAACTCTAGGTGCTCATATTTTCAACACGGGCAACAAGTAGTTTTGGTTTTGCAGATGTTTATTTAACAGGATTTTGGTTTACGGCTGAAGCTATACTCTGAAAAGCTTTGTATTCATGTATTTCTTTCAGTTGTGTTAGTTGATGTATTTCCGTTGTGCATTGTATTTATACATTTTTATTTCCACTGCATTGTTGTAGTTTATTCTTTGATATTTATTTTTCTGCTGTGTATATATTTCGCACTTCGATTAACTTGTATTTTGATGTAATATTATTGTAATAGCAATGAAAAGTTCTCTTGTTTCGTGTTTTGATGCGTCGCGTTCTCATGACATTCCGCCATTTTTAAAGGTCATGGTCGGTTTAGCGATCGATCCAGGCCGAGCAAATTTCGGATCGTTACACTTTCTTTTATCTAGTGTACCCCTTTTTACATATTGCACATAAAAACATTCATATTTGATTGGCTTCAAATATGAATACGTTCGGATTTACAATAGAACCCAAACCTATTCAAATATTGAATCAAATAAAATCTAAACCTTTTTAGGTTACAAATAAAGATTTAGACAAAAAGGATAAATCACATAAAATAGAAGTACATCATCCAATTGTACTTAATTCGCTACTAAAACCAAGATCCACAAACTCAATATAAATTGATAATTCTTGCGAAAATACATAAAAGCATAGGATTTGGGGGTTTGGTAATTTAATTGTCGTTATACCAAATCATCTTAGACATACAAATCTATATGATAATCTACAAATGTAGAATATGCCTAAGAAAATACTAATTTCACTTAGAGTGATTGGAAAGGTCGTAGATCTGATGTTGTTGTGCCTTTTCGATGTAAATTCCAACTCTACAGATCTATATACTTAAGAATCAATTTATTAAATTTCTTATATATATATATATATATATATATATATTTCATATGATTCCAAGAATATATTCTAATCTAAATCCTATTATAAAAGATTAGGGAAAGAAGAATAGGTCAGTAGAAGAAGAAGAGAACTTATTTCTAGAATTAATGGCGGCAGAATGGAGGAACGAGTAGAGAGAATGATTAGGGTTTAGGTGTGAGTCTATGGGTATATTTATAATTGCTTGGGTAAGCAGGAACCGTAGGATTATATAGATTTAATCCTAGTCGTCTGTTTATATAAATTAGTCCCAACCTAGCTTCCTTGGGCGTTTCAACCGCCAATCGGTCGACCTCCCCTCTATGAGGGAGGTCGACCTCTTGGTCGCTGAATTGCCCAATGAACGTATGTGGGGCTAGAGATATTAATTATATATAATGTTTATTTTTTTGGCTTATTTCTTACCTTATATATATTATCCTTGTCCCCTCCTTCTTATCTTCATTTGAAATTAAAATTCATCCAATTTATTATTCATTTATCTCTTAGATATGTATTATTTATTAGACCCCCCCCCCCCCCCACACACACACACACACATATATATATATATATATGAAAATTATATATGTATATATGTTTACCTTTTAATTTAATTTGTCTATAATTACTTCATACGATCACCGTTTTCAATATATTACATATGAAAACGATTCGGAATTTCGCAACAAGTCCAAATAAAATATTTTCATAGCCAAATTCTTAATGCTAAAAATCTGATTTTTCAACATGTTTATATTTTATTATTAAATTGCATATTTTCCATTAATTATCATTATTTATATATTTAGGTATATTTACGGGGTGTCACAAAAACATCGATATGCGTCCTCTTCGTATTACGCAGTGGTGCCAGGAGATTACTACTTCAACGACCGAACTGGTCTGGACTACAACGTTGTACAAATGAAGAACAAGTTCGATGATTTAAAACGTGAGTGGAACCCATGGAATAAGCTGCTACAGATTCCAGGTGGCTACAATAATGAGGAATATGACACAATCTGTGCATCCAACGAGTGATGAGATGCAACTGCATCGAGGTATCGCAAGTATAGACATGTCTAACTTGCTCATTTTAGGCAATTGGTTGTGCTTTTTAATGGCTGCATGCGAACTGACAAATGCCGGTTCATTATTCCACAACATCCCACATTCAGTTGTAGTTTAATGCATAGATTTATGGCGACTACCTTCGGGGTGATACTGAGATTCGTAGAGCACCTAAACAATTGTCATTTGCTGATTCATCTAGAGCTATTAGTGGTTCTTCGCATGATCTTCTTTTCAATAGGTGCATGCAAGTGAAACAGGAGGGTGACAATTTATGAGCAATGGAAGATCGCAATTTGTTTGGCTGATTATAATAGCAAATGTTACAATTCTTTGCATGCTTGCTGCATGATCTTAATTAGTTTAGAAAGGTTGTTATTTACCTTCTTACCAAGTTTAGGACGATCTAAGCAATTTAGGAAGCTATTGGACCGCTTGACAAAAAAATGGGAGAACGCCCCGCTTTAGTTTCTTTCCCACGCTCGGATCACTACTGTTGTACGCGAGGGAAAGAAACTGAGCATCGATTTCCCTCAATTTATTATTTTTCACCACTGCTAGAGATGCTCTAACTAAGGTAACCAATTACAATCATAACAAAAACAAGCACATTCAATTAAACAAAGACAACTACATACCACACAAAAAAGCGTCTAGATTAAACTTTACTGACATGCCATATTGTTTTCAAATCATACAATATCAACAATATATTTAAATTATAAAAATTACAACATAATTAATTATCCGATACAACAACAAAAACAATCAACTTTGATTCAACATAGTGTCATATCATACACTAAACAAACAAAATTAACTAAGAGCTAAGAAAATAACATTTAACTCATTTTATCAAAAAAAATGTATTAATTTAATGAAATTCACTAGAAAAACTTTTACAACTAACACGCAGCTCGACATGTGGAAGAACATGAAATGACACAGTTGGAGAGGAGGAAAAATTTCAAGATCTGTAAACACATCAAATTTGTATGCTAGGCACGAAATTTAAAACGAGATTAGATATAGTATTTGAAACAAGATAAAAAAAGAAATAAAGTAACCTAAAAGCAAGATTACGAGGTTGTTGATTTTGGGAAGGAAACAAGAAAAAGAAAAATTAGAAATGATGATAGATACAGAAATTCAAAAAAAAAAGGACATGCAAGAGCATCTTCGATCCTTTACAATGTATCTTCTATGTGACATGACATCAAGGGTTAGAGGCATTTGCAATCTTTCATAATGTAATTCTTATATGGCATCAAAGGTTAAACAATCTAGAATAAATTTATTAAAAAATATATTGCATATTACAACAAAATTATTTTAGTTGTTCCAATGTAAATATATTTAAATATCAAAAATTGCGTATATGTCAAAAAAAGTGTTGATTAGCCTTTAACATTATGAAATATAATGCTTAGAACTAGACATTTCATTTCACAATGTCAAACATAAAATTGCCACATCAATATATCACACATACCATTAACATAAGCATAGGAAAGTAAAAACAAAATTAAATTGTTAATTATTTATATTGGGCATGCATTAGAGATGCTCTAAGACACAATGTGAAATCAAAAGGATACAATTATAAAATTAAAATATACATCAGGATGTATCACAAATGTCAGTTTTGATATTTTCAAAAATCCCACACACACGCACGTGTCACACACACATATGTGTGTGTGTATATGTATGTATGTATATATATATATGTGTGTGTGTGTGTGTGTGTGTGTGCGTATGTGTGTGTGTGTACATAAAGAGCGTTCCAGGACACTCCTGTTAGCACCCCTATCCGTTTGTGAGCTACAGCGATTCAAATCGAATGAGAAATTATAGATGTTCAATCCATATATATTTAAGGACTTATTCAAAATTTGATCTCGTTCCGACATCTGTAACATATTCAAAATCTTAGCTCAATTATTCACCGTTCAGACATTTATTCGAACCGTTAAATTTAAACATCAAATATATTATTGTATGAATGTCGGAAGGAGCTCAAATTTTGGATAGATCTTTAAATATATGGATCGAACATCTACAAATTCTCGTTCAATTTGGATCGTCGTAGCTCATAGACAGATACGGATACTAACAGGGTGCTGCAAACAGGGGTGCCCAGGATCGCTCCTATATATATATAGGTGGTGGAGATTAAGGGTGAGAGTTCATGTGCAATATAAGAGGTGTAGCGGAACCCTCCTCTCTCTCTCTCTCTCTCTCTCTCTATATATATATATATATATATATATATATATATATATTGCATGAGTTTTAGGTGGTGGAGATTACGATGCGCGAAATTAGTAGCTAGGGCATGGAAATCCAAAAAAAAACTCTAAACAAGGATAATGCGAACTACTAAAGAAAAGATTAGCACTAAACAGGCTAATGTGAACTGCTAAACATTATACAAATGTGAATATCATTAAAGCCGTACCAGAACTGCTTCATCCCCCCAGTATTCCAAGAGCATTTTAAAATCCTCCAACGGAATTGTACTAGGCCTATTTGCAAGCCTTTCCTCATCAGTTGAATATTTTTTTATAATACATTGCTTTGATGCGAGACTTGTACTGCCTTCAAGAGTCGTTAAGCGTGTTCAGGACCCACTTGTGTCCTTCTTCAGGAATGACATACCTAGCCTACAATATATCAATCACAAAATTCAAGAAGCAAACTAATTAATTAAAACCAAACATTTAGGAAGTCAGTTGAACTGCACATGGTTAAGGAAATTAGACTTTACATGAGCATATTCCAACATTTGTCGTTTTAATTGATCAGGAACAACATGCTAATTGACGTAAGTAAGAGACCCATTATCCTTTGCTAGTGTCCCAAGAAAATTGCTTAACTCTGTAATATTATTAGATACTGGTTGACCATCCTAATTCAACTCAATGACTACTTTATCATCAGGGGTTCTAGCATGCACCTTGGTCATTTTTGGCTTCCCTCTAGGTTTTTTTTGGACCTTGTACTAAATCTACCAGGTTCAAAAAAATGAATAGAAAATAGACACACTCAATAATGCAGTGCAGTGCACATATAAAGAAACATTATATTGTACCTGTACCTGTTTCATCTTCCTGTGCAACCCATTCCTGGTCTAATCGATCAGTAAGATTTTCCATTGTTGGAGGCGCTTCAACATTCTGCTTTTGACGTTTTCGCATCGCTAAATAAGCAACAACTGAACCACCAGCTTCACATGAATTGGTTGACTATTTGAACAATTTGCTATATGTAGGTTTTAAAACACATGAATTGGAAGTCTTAATGACCCCATTGCGTTGATCCGTACCCACTAATCAGTCTCTCAGTGGTGAACCAGAATTATAGATATCGATAATGCCTTTGCACACGTCCCGCAACAAAGCCCAACTCATGAAGTTAACTCGTAGGTTCCCATCTGGATCCTGAGTTATAACTTCTTATTTGGACTACCTTGTATCTCGGGTTTTGGTCATCATCTCGGTCTGGGTGTGCTTAATGCTCTAGTCATCATCAGTTCGGTTCGTGACCATCACTTGGGTTCGATTCGTATGAAGCAACGGTTCACGGTTCGTGCTCTTCCTCCATCCGGCTCAGTTCATGGGTCCTCGCATCGGTTCGTGGTGCACCTCCTAGTTCGGGTCGGTTCGCTGATGGAACCCCTGGTCGGTTCGTGGAGATCACTTCGGGTCGAGACAACGGGTCGGCTTGTGGTTTTGAAGTGCCAGCGGTACGGGTCAAGCCTCACATTTCAGGTTGGGGTGCTCTCTTTGGGTTGTTATTCCTATTCACGAGACGGATCATGGTCATGAGCGGGTCGGGTCGTGAGGGTGCTTCACGATCGGGTCCAACCCATTTTCTGCAACTTTTCCAGCGAGCTATTTACGCCACACGATGGCGTTTTCGACCAATCTAACTTTACTAAGCAATCATAAAACGTTCCAAATAGTAGTAATGACATATAGGATCAACCATAAACACCAAAACAACAATTTAACATGTAAATATGGATTAAACATACCCAAAACCATGATTTTTCCCTTAATCCCCTTAACCATGTTTCAATAATGAGATTAGCAAACTTAATCCAAATTAACCTAAATTTTCACCAGTGACATAAAATAATATTTTAGAATTTCTATATATTTTTCTAAATTTTTATGATGCATATTTTCGGTAATTATCACTAATTACCCCTAATTAGCCGTAATTAGTGAATAAAAGTGCAATTCACTATCCTTAACCATAAATAAATCTCGGATCTGGAAATATCTCTGATTTGGTTCGAATCCCAATGCAACACAATAGCTCTATCTCCAATTTGATGTTAATTTGCCTTGATTTGATGTTGATAAGCTTAATATTGGATTAGAAAGTGATTAGGAGGTAGTTTAGAAGGTGGAGGCCATTACTAGGTTTGATGAAATGAAAGTGGCGGCTAGGAAAATGAAAAGGAACCTTTCTCTAACTCCTTTCAGCCTTCTCGTAACCTAAATCTTGAAATGGGTTATGGGCTTAGCTGCTAATCACCCCGTTAAGCCCAATTAAGTTGTTTTTCCCTCTTCAATCCTTATTTCAGCAATTTATCCCAAATGGTAAGTCCGTTGGATTAATATGACCACTCTACGGAAAGGTAAACCATCATCTGAATCCAATAGAAGTGGTTTCAGGTCAAACTCTTTACCAATCAAAAGTTATAAGCGAAATAAGATTCGCCGGGGGCAAAACGATCATTTAAAATTCGGCAAAAATCGTGAACATGGGAAATGACCCCAGTAGTCGTTGCCCAAAGTTACACAACCATACGACCTCATATAAAAAATATATTCTACGATCTCCCGATGCATAGAATACGAGTCGTTACATTCAAATAATGATCATGATTTCAGAATGGATTTCAGGATATAGTACAAGAATCTGCGACAAAAATATTTTCAATTCGAAGTAGTTTAAGTCACTCAGAAAATATTTGAACCTTTTATCAGAGTAGCAGACAGTACCAAAAACAAGCAGTTAACTAAAAATATTTCCAAAACAATTCCTTTTATTAGAGTAGCACAACAATCAATTTTAAAGCAGATTTGTCAAGAAAATTGTTCATAAATATTTCTGATAGACCCAAGAGATGATTCATTATCCAAAATACAATTTATTTGAAATTATTTGAGGGAATATGAAAATTTCATGATTCAATGAATCAATCACACTAGATATAAATTTCAAATCCAAAATAGTGTGAGATTCAAGAGATCAATAATTTCAAAAGATTTCAAACAAACAAATATTCAAACCAAATGATCATGAAATAAAAGTGAGTTTCAATACAAGATCTTCAAGTAATTGCCCATAATTATTTCTGACAATCACATGAGTAATTTTCAGAACATTTTCATCAAGTTTGAGAGATATTCATGATAAAAAAAATAGATTATTTGAAATCACTTGAATTAATATAAATTTTGGGATACTAAGAATCAATCTCACAAGATTATTAATTTCATATCTAAGAGACGTGTGAGATTAAAAATATCAACAACTTCAAATGATTTCAACAAACACATATCTAAGATAGATGATCATGAATAAAGATGAATTTCAAGATGTATCACTATGATTTATGTCAAAAGCTTTTCAGCTCAGAAATAATCAAGCCAGTCCAAAAATTAATGAAATTATCGCAAATAAAAAATAGTAGTGTGCTGTAATGAGTATAAATTTTCATGTCTTTCCAAAATGAATTAGAAGAAACTCAAAACATTAGAGGTGTGTGAAATTTCATTAATTTTTCAGATCTTTAAGAATTTAGAATTCAAATTAACAATGTTCAAGGTATAACAAGAATGCTTCAACACTGTTAGGAATTCAGAAATCAAAAAAGAATTAAACTTCAAAATAATTGCAGAAATTTACAACTTTGAATTCCAAATCTGGAAATGATTAAAATATGGGAGTTTTATTCAAATAAAGTGAATTTCCAGAAAATCATGAATTCTGCAATTTGAAGTCAAGAAAATTCAAGAAGAAACAAAAATATATGGCTGTGTCAAATCAAAACAGAAATATCAAAGAAAATAAACAGAAGAGGTAGAGGGAGGAACACACAAAGAAAAATCAAAGAATATTAACAGAGATGAGTTTAGAGATCATACTTGAATTTGTTGTGAGCAAATGAATCTCTAACTCAACATACTTGGCCAAGGAACTCTGAATAATTCAATAATATGAAGCAGTTTGAATACATATCTCTTTTTGCAAAGCAGTTCCTCAGCCAACTCGATACCTAAGAATTTAGGGAATCGAGTGGTCTAATTATTTTTTGTAAAACCACTCCTTACTTTGTTCACGTCTTTTGGTACCCAAACCTGTTTGTATAACAATCTATTGGAATTTACCTTTGTACCCTTAGGAACCCAAATCTGTTTAAACTTATTCAAAACCATTTTATTTCTATTTGGGATCCAAGATTGTTTAGATGGTTTGTTACACAACCAGTTTTCATCCTGTTTATGATTTAAAAATCCTTTGAAATTATCAGAGTTTAAATTTTCAAAATGATTCTTTTCAAAGCAGTTTGCAGAATTTTTAAAATTATTAGAATTCATGTTTTCAAAAACAATTATTTTCTCAAAGCCAATACCATATTTATTTCCAATAGAAAATAGATTTTGCAACAGCATATTCAACGATTTTTCCCCATTAGAGAATTTTTCCAAAGTTGATTTTAATCATTGAATTTTGGATTTAAGATCACTGTTTTCTTTGATTAAATCTGAACAACAATTATTAGTGATCTTTCTTTCAGTATAATGTTGTTTCAAAACCAAAATTTTAGATTCAAGTAATTTGATTTTGGCTTGAGACACAGAGATTTCAAATTCAAAATGTTTTTGCTTTTCAAGCTCAAGTTTTTCAAAATTCTTCAATTTCACAATTTCATTTTCTAACTTTTTCAAAATCAAATCAGTTTTCAAATAGCTTTCTTTTTCGGCAATTTGATGTTTGGAATTTTTTAGCAGTCTTAAAATTTTCAAATTCCTTTTGTAGAAGATTGTTCGAACTTAATAACTCATTCTCGTTCTCTTTTATGATCAGAATTTCATTCTTAAGTTTTTGAATGTTTTTATTGAGATGAACAAGATTGGTTTTCGATTTCAAACAATTTTTGCAATCTGAATTTGAAGAGTTTTAGAGTATTCAAGTTGTGATTCCAAATCATTAATTTTGCTGCTCGACTCAAATTTTCTAGATTTCAGAGTTCTATTTTTTCGTTGGAGTTTATAAACAGATTTAGTTAAAGCAGCACACATACATATAAACCAACTTTCATGTGAGAAACTTTCAGTCTCATTGTCTATTGAGTCTCCATCGTCTGATCTACTTGAATTTTTATCTATTCCTCCTTTCAAGGATAGATCTGAATCTGAGTCGTCCTTCTGGGGTTTTGAGCTGCTGTTGTCAATTCTTCCATATTTCGTATCGAGAGTATTCCGGATGAACTGCCCAGTCAAACAATGAGAGATAAGATTAAGTTGATTATTACTAAGATAAGAATACAGAATATGCATTACATGAGCGTTGATAACTTTATTTTTCTTATCTAGCATATCACCCAAATTTTCAATAATATTCCAATATTAAAAATTAATAGATTTTAAATAGAGTGAAAATAAGGCTCAGGTCCCTAAAAGCAAACTTAATTAGGCTCACATCCGGTCATAAACTTATTATAAATTAGGTCCCTATTTTTCAAAAGTAGCAAAAAATGAAAAAAAAATTAAAAAAATACGAAAATTATTATTTAATTAAATAATGCAGTCGACAAAAAAAGTCACTAAAAAAAAGTTAAAAAAACATGCAAAAAGCAAAAAACAGCAAAAAAAACAGAAAACGATGCAGTTAAATGCATAATATTATGCACAAATTACAATTTCTGTGCAAGTATTGCTTCATTCTTGCATGAAAATGTGCACTAATTCATAACCATGAAACTCAGTTCATTCTAATTTGCATTCAACTGTGCAAATAATCTGAAAACATGCACACATGTGTGCAATAAATCTGCAGGCTAAAAAGTTAGCTGAATTTCCTTTATGCAATAGTTGCATACATGTATGCAACTATAGACAATAGTTGCATATATGTATGCAACTTTTTTTTATGATTGGCGTGGACTTCTGGGATTATTTTATGATTTTAGCTATTTTTTTTATATACAGTTCCGCATTGTTTTCTGGCTGGAAATGGGGGAGGCGACGTGAAAAGAAGCAAAAGGCGGAACTACAAAGTAGGCAACAGATCCACAAATGTAGGAAGCGAGAATTCAAATATAGGGGGCGAATTTACATTATAAACTATGATTGAATGTGAGCCTAATTTTGAAACTCAATAGGGGCCTGTAAAAAACGCACCCTTAAATAGAATTCGATTTTTGATTTCCAAATTAAAAAATCTGTCCCATTGAAAATAATTGAAATATCGCTGGACCGATTCTCAGTATACTGACAACTAGGGAACACCATTACTCTAGAGTTAATAAATACTTGCTCTGATACCACTCGTTGGATCTAAATTAACCCTAGAGGCGGGTGAATAGTGTTTATTGGAGTTTTACGAGAAATTAAAAAATATCACAACACAGAATGCAGAAGAGGAAATAAATAACACAGATTTTACCCAGCTTCGGCAAACCGTTCCTGTTGTTGCATTTCTAAGATTTTTACTGGGTATTAAAACAAATGCCACTTACAGACCCTGTAAACTCGCAAACCTGGCTCCTGTTCTAATCCTACGCTCAAAACCTTAAACTGATCTTTATCCCCAAGATCAGATTTCCCTTAGACAAACCCATGGCTAGTAAACCCTAGTTTTTACAAACACTAGAAAACCACTAGTTAAAATCCTATAACTAGATGGCCTAATTTTTACAGATAAACTAGAAAACCCTAGTTTTGTAGACAAACTAGAAAACTAATAGACGGTTTACAAAACAAAGTAAAAGCAAAACAATATAAAATAAAACAATATAAAATGAGAATTAAAACCCACCCTTTACACTAACAAATAAAATCGGCCCATTTCTTTTTATTCAACCTGAAAGCTTGCTCTCAAAAATGATGGCGGTCGAACTAAAACCAAACTAGGGTTTTTCCCTAAATCAAATCACTGCGCTTAGAAATGATGAGATTGATGAGTTTGATCTTTGAAGTTTCTTGTCTGATCAGTTGGCTAGGCTTGAGATAGAAAACATGTAAGTATTTGTTTCTTCGATTTAATCTTCTCAAATTATTGTCTGGTTATTTTCGATCATTTTGTCGATGATGTATATGGTGTATATATAGGATTATAAAATCCTATAACATCTATGATTTCATAATATGACTCATCTTTTCTGTGTGAGTTTGGCTTGAGTTGCCTTGTTTGAACTTGGCCGAGATGCAAAAATGGAAACAATTATAAATGAAATTGTGGCCTCTTGAAAAATTCCCTTGCGTGATTCCTTGATTGATGCCGGAATGAATGGATTGATTTTGAAATAGATTTCTCGCCAAAAACAGTTTTTGCCAAAATGTTTTCTTGACAAAAATGATATTTTGAAGTCAGTTTGTTGCCTAAAATTGACTGTGAAATCTGGAAACATTTTCTTCCCAAATAAACTATTGAATTTTCGGTGTAAATAGAATAGCTTTCTGGACTACTTTAAAAACTTGACAAATACTTTTGAATAGTTGTAAAAAAAAATTGTCAAATGCTCAAAACATGCATCATGATTGATTGCTTGTTTCCTGGAAAAATTACTCGAATGGATTTTTGCCAAAATATTGAACACTTGCTTTATTTCGGATAGAATCTACTTTGATGATATTCACTTGATTGGTGTTGGCTTTCACATTGTTTACTATGCACTTGTGCATTGTATTGCTTGGACCTGCCTATGATTAAATTCAACATTGAAACTTGATTTAAATTGGAATAAAAAAACAATTGATTATATACTTGCCCAAAATTAATCACTGAGATTTCTGGGACTCTTTTAAAACCTAAATATCGATTGAATTTGGAAAATGGTGCATGCTCAAAAGTTTTGTCCCACTGTAAAGAAGATTTGCTCCTGGTCCAAGACTGTATTTCTGGAAATATCTCTTTGACCAAAACTGATTTATTTTCTTTGACCATTGCATGATTTGTGTATTTTTGAAATGATTCTTAGCATGATTCCTGAAATTTTGTGAATCATTCTTGCTTTGCATAACAAGAGCACGATTGATACTCTTGCATGCATTTCAATTGTGTATTATTTCTTGCTTGAATTACAAACATGCAGTTTAATTTTCATGCATAAGAAAACTACATGTACTTTTCCTGTTGCTTGAAATTTATAGTGTGGAATTGGTTCTTATACCATTCTGCACTTCAGTATATGCACGAGCCTTGTGAAATTTTGCATGTACACAGATCTCTTTGATCATCCTTGGAATTTGCCTTTGCCTTATATAGATTTACCATGTTGTTCCAAGTTGCCTATACATACTGACCCATATATACATATGTATATTAGTGAATTGCTCGACTTTGCCATTTCTGGAAATGCATGAACACTACACTTGTACTTGAAGTCTGACATGCTGTATTTATTTTCTTTCATGATTTCCATGCTCTTGTTCTTCCATGATCTTGAAGCTTGCATCTTGTACCATGCTGCAAGCTTGTTTTACCTTGTAGCATGCATATATTGGTGTATTGCTTTTCTTGGTTGTTCACTGTTTCATGTTTACTTCCATGTTGAGCTGAATCTCTGTATCGATTTGCACTTGAATTTGGTCGATCTCTAAATGTTGTATTTTCTCTTCCACTGGGTCGAGCTTGCTCTTCATGGCCGCTCCTCAGTTGCTCACATTGCATTGTGTCTGACCAAATTAAAACTGATGCCTTATCTTGTTGTAAACTCGGATATTTTGAGTTGTCATGGGCACCTGACCCATGCACCATGCATGTGTGTCGAGCTTCACCTGGACACAACTCGCTTGATACATATGTGAGCACTACAGACGATGTCTACCTTGTGGTATTTACAGTGCATCACTGTGGATATCACAAGCTGTCTAGACACAGATGGATGTCCATACAAATCAGATCAAGTCATGAAAGTGAATATCACAAGCTGTCTTGACACAGATGGATGTCCATATAAATCAGATCAAGTCATGAAAAATGATGAGAAACACACCAAAATTCTATGGCTAATAAATTTAAAAATAAAATTATATTTGCTAGAATTTAAAATAATTTTTTTCCAGTTTACTGTGTGTTTCTTCTTTGATAGGTAAACAAAAGACTGGATTGACTGTGATGTTGATAGAAGGCAGAAGACAAGAGTGATAGTGTTAGTGTATGTGAGAGAGAATTTGAATGTAAATGTACATGAGTGATTGTATATGAGAGAGAGGGAGTGATTGTACAACTAAGTATGTCAATGTATGTATAAACTGGGTGAACTGTAGTGAGGAGCAATATATACAACTGAAATATTAAATTTGAATGTATTGTATTATAATGAGTTGTACAAATAGTGGAGTTATAAAATTGTACTGTTGAGATATTGAAATAAAATATTATATTTAAATAAAATATTGTTTGAATATTTAAATTCTTGTGCAGTAGTGCTCTATTTAAATATAAAAATTAAATATTCTGTCTGTGATGTAGTATAACAGTACAATTATAAACACATTTATAATAATAAATATATGTTTTTTATCATCAAAAAAATCATAAAATTGTTAGATACAACAGGTTTAATCCATTCTAAATAACTGTATGACGATTAAAAGTCGAAGATATGAAGACATTGGTAGAAGACCGAAGATCTTCACATCGTTTGGATTATTACCGATGTCCCGATTGGGGGTGTACACCCAAAACGAGGTAATAAGTAGTGGTCGTCCAAACGTGCTTAGAGATTGACTAGATATGCATGGACCTCTCTTCTATATTGGACATATGGGATGAGGAATAAGGTGCCACCAGTTTCGTTTAGACCCAGAATGAACTTGCAAATGAATTGTGTGTCTGAAGTCGTAATTTGTGCTATATTATTTGATCCCCACTAAATATATATCTGTTTGGTGTCAGAGAATTTATTCTCTTAGCTTAACACCCTTCTTTGACGTACGAGCTCAGAGGTTGTATATAGTAGACATCAGTTGGATGGTATGAATTTACAATGTTGCATGCTGAGATGCATGGATCAAAGCTTTTGTTGAAAAGCAGAGCTTTATGGACGATGATCAAACCATGGCTTTAACATAACATAGCTTTATGTATAATGTTAATTTGCGAGCTTCGTACCCCGGTATGTGTCAAAAACGGGTTTAGGGACAGCAAGGAGTGCATGCGTTTCTTTCTAGCTAGAGGTGATGTCATGGTATCGAGCCCAAACATTTTACTTATGTGGATGATGAAAAGCGAGGCGCCTCGGATATGGCTATAAAAGGCTCAGATGGTCGTCGTACTGACCAGATTATAGGTCTGATAGGACCAGGAAACATATTGTTCAGGAATTGCCAATCCACAAAAGTAAGTGTGGACCGGCCCTGCACGATCCAAGGGTCAGGTGTCTTGGTCGTAGGCATCGTGCTAGAGATGGGCCGAATCAGATGAGGAAGATTCTTTGCCTCGACTGATAGATGGAATCCAATTTCCAATACGCAACTTCACGGTTTTAGTTATAAACCTATATGGCGACATAGTCGGATGGGGTACTATGCCATCTATGATTGATACATTTATATTCAAAGTTGTTTTATACAATATGCACTTATAATAATATCAAAATTATTTGTTTTAAAGTGTACCAAGCATGTTTGGCTATTATAAGGTAAAACTCTATCATTCGGCTTGCATTGCATTGTGTGATTGGACCCGAGTCCTATAATAGCTTCATTTTTCCAAGAAGCACTGCGTTGTTTTTTAATTGTTTTAATTCAAAGTATTCATGGGAGTAAACTCGTTCTGTGAGATACTGCGTGGTTCCTTGATTTACCCTATTTTAAATAAAGTTTTAATAACTATTTAACTCTTATACCAGTCCCATGACCGACTTGGAGTTTATTGTTTTCTACCTAAACTATGGGTGCCCATATTTTCCACACAGTCAGTCAGTAGTTTTGATTTGTAGATTCTTTTCTTTTATAGGATCCTGGATTATGGCTGGAGCTATATTCGGAAAACTCTGTATCTCTGTATTGCCTTTAGGTATGTTTGTTGATGTTTTCCACTTCTATGTAATTTATTTTATTCTCTGATAATTGTATTTCAGCTGTGTATTTTATTTTTCCGCACTTTGATATTCTTGTACTCTGTGAAACACCCCACCTCCGTTAAGGTCACTCACAAAGGGAATGCCTTAACTTTGGTGGAGGTTTATAAGTAAAAGCCACATAAATACTCAAGACAGATATAAATACACATATTTTAAAACGGCGGAAACCAAACAGACTTTTATTTCATCAACACATGTTCAAACAAAACATTCCATAATTGTCTCAAAATACTTCCAACATTACAACCTCATTACTGTCTTGATTATTAAAGAAGCATAAAACATAAATAAAGTGACAAAAATCCCCATAGTGATATCCAAAGCCATAATCCGAGCAAAAGAGATCCAAATCATACATCTACGTTCTTGGAGCTTGTAAAGAGTCTGACTGAGCTGAGTTGTTTCCTCCCTGTGGACCTAAGGGGGGAACGAAAGAAAAGAAGACGAAAACAAAATAGAGTCAGACATAAAGCCTGAGTAAATCTAGTAACTCTTCAGTATGTGAATAAGAAAAGAGCATGATAGATATAAACTGAAAATAGGAAAGTGTCACAAGCTAAAGAAGTGTCGAATGTACTATCGCACCCATACTATATCTCTGCACCTACTTGAGTTTATTCTAACTGGCACCCAATGCTGAGGGTGAAGTGATCCTCATTTTTATTTAAAGATTGGCTCCTACTCGCGTTAACATGTGTCATACGGCCCCCAAGAATTGTAGATACCTATGCTTGTCCCACCATGGGGTGTATCAAAACCCATGGTGGCGGCCCCGACACAAATTCTAGAAGGCATAGGTTATATTATTGGTGTCCCCAATGCCCTGGTTGTCTGCTCCGGAGTGTGTGCACGCCCTCACCCCATTAGACCTACACTGTGCACCCACCGTCGTCGTTTGACCGCTTACAATCAGCCCAGTAATCGTGCCCCACCCTACCTAGTTTCAGGGTACCATGATACCTAACTTGGATTACTGCTTAAATGGGTCCCTCGTTACTAGGATTTTCTAGTCAAACATGTTAAGTGGTTAAGTGTCTGTATTTACCTAACCCCACCCATCAATTCTTGTTAACATGTTGAATTTGGTTAAGTGTTATAATTGACTTAACCCTACCATCTGCCCTTAGCCTCTTAGAGCGCCTGACCACTCACATTGGACAGATATTGCTACGGTTACTGGATGTGCCGGTCGGTTTCGGGCAGGTTTACACCGTAGCTCTGTCTAACCTCGGGTCATTATTGGGCTTAATTCTTAACCACCCACATTGGATAGGTATTGTTGTGACTACTGGACAGCCGGGCTGGTCCGGGCATGTTTACATCACAACTCAATCCAACCTCGGGTTAAGCATATCGTGTTTTCTAAATTTACATATTTTATTATTTCTCAATTATATATGTAAATGTCATATCTTTTATTCTTGGGTATGTCAATTCATACCGCTTAAATGTCATTGTCGTTGGCATGTGCCAAACATGCCAACATATATTTTCATGTTTTACACCCAACGTTATTACCCCCGTTTGTTCGCAACATGTGTTGGACTTGTCACAATTCAGCCCAACTTTATAAACATGAGAAAAAGGGGAAATCAAGAACATGTAATACATAAAGGTGTGTGGCGCATGAACTTGCAATTTAGCGATACTAACATAAATGATGGGTCATGTGAACTTGCATTCAAATCAAAGTATAACTAAGTAGGTAACATATGAAATGGCATAGTTTAGGCTAATACAAACTTGTGTTTAAACATGTTTAACTTGGCATAATGTCAACCACAAAACTAGCATGTTGTATATTCACCAAAATGTCCAAATTATAACATCTAATCACATAGCCTATTCCAACATGAACTTGCATAGGTTATGAAACCCAAACGATACTTAACATAGATCCAATTATACTTGCAAATAAACATGAACTTGCATAGTTTATGAAACCCAAACGATACTTAACATAGATCCAATTATACTTGCAAATAAACATGAGAATGATATCATAGTTTTTGGGTCAAGTAGGCATAAAAGGTTTTAAATCTAGAACATGTTTACATAAGCCTTAATTTAGAACTTAGTGAATGTATATAGCCCATGCCATAGGTATAAACATAAAGGGATCAAATTCTAGTTTTTGCCACAAACTTGCAAGTGTCATTGTTTTCATATACAATTGTTCAATAGGCTTGCATCAATCAAATTTATGCCACAAACATCAATACACAAGTCATGATAGGACCATTACAATACATAGAATTTATACAATAACACAATTCTATTTTCATCTACATCGAATCACATCACATTTTTTATTCATATTCTGAAAGGTCACTATACTTACAACGAATGCAGAATCTTGAATTCTGGATTCTGAATTCTGAAATTGAGATGCGCTCCTTTGGGTAAACTAAAATTGCGTTGATTTATTAGATTAAACTTTAATCTTCTTCTTAATTTGATTTGTCTCTAGGCTTTTCTTTCTTGACGGCTATGTTCAATTCCTCCCTGGCAGCATGACGACTCCTTTCTTATTTTTTTATGTGAATTTTCAGTTGAGACTTAGGGTGTATTTATAGATTTTTAAATTGTTTTGAGCCGTCAGATGAAGACAGGAGGAATTTAGACCATACAAAGTTCATAGAGCCAATCAAGAGGTTACATGTCAGCCCTACTGACACACAGGGCCACAGAAATTCAAGCCAGAGCCAGACCTAGCCAGCCAGGTCGACCAGGCAGGTCGACTTGCAGGTCGACACCCAGGTCGACACTATGGTCGACCTGGGGTGGCCAGGTCGACCCTATGGTCGACCTGGTCTTCTCGGCGGGAATTTTCCCGCCCAGCCCAGTTTGAACCTGTTTTCGAATTTTGAATTTAAAACTGAGCTGTTTGAATTTAAATTTTATTCTGAAACTTCCGAAGGTCATAACTCCATATAGAGTTCGATTCACGCAAACTCGGACTCTATCTCAAGCATAATTTCGAGACGAACGCAATGCCATAACCCATTTCCCTTAATTCTTTCATTTAGAATTAATTACACTTTAATTTTTGAAGATTAATGTTATAGAATTCACGGGGTGTTACATTCTTCCCTCCCCCCCTTAAAAGGATTTCGTCCCCGAAATCTTCAAGTTAGGAAGAATGTATATCCTACCATCCAATAGTCCATCTACTCAACCAACAAACACAGGCGTCCACTGTCCTTAAAAGACTTCTAATGCTTCGTGATCATATGCATAGTGTGTGTACATGTCCTTATCAAATGCAGAAATCAGGTGGTCTACTGATTCAGTTGACCTCCTTAATGCGAATCATGTAAGTGTCATGAATCCATTATGTATGCAATTTTTTTCCTACTCATAATTCTACATGAGTGCACAACTATTCATATAAATGCGACGACCATATGACAGCATATCAAGTTTCAACCATATACAAATGAGAATACATATATGCATATGCAATATGAAGTGACTGAGCCGATCTATAACCTAGGGTGTGTGTGTCTATGTATCCACGAGCAATCACTAGCAATCACTAGCAACCATTTGCAGCCATCATCCATAACATGTTTTCAAATACATGTTTGCATCCATTTGTTTTCTACCTAAGGAGTTAGGAAAAGGACCGAGGAGATATACCTAAAAAGAGAGATAAAGCATAACTTAAGGAAAAAGGGAGATCGAAGTTGTACCCTAAAAAAGAAGAGGGTAGGCAGCGCGTATTCTGTCCTCGGTTTCCCAAGTCGCGTCTTCCTCGGCGTCGCTCCACTGAACTTTAACGAGTTTGACTTCGCGGTTGTGTAGCTTTTTCACTTCAGTTCCTAAGATGCAGGTTGGAACTCTCTTCACAGTTGCTTCACGTTCCATTTCGGCTTCTTCTAGAATGCTAGGTTCCACCACTTCCGCAGACTCATACAAACACTTCTGGAGGTGAGAAACATGAAAGACGTTTTGAACTCTGGCCAGTCTCTCGGGTAGCTCTAATCTATAGGCCATCTTCCCAATCTTCTCGATGATAGGAAATGGTCCTACAAATCTTGGTGCTAACTTTCCTGCGGATCCAAAGCGAACGACGTTCCTTAAAGGAGATACCTTAAGAAAAACCCTGTCCCCAACCTCAAACTCAAGGTCGGTCCTTCTTTTGTCGGCGTAGGATTTTTGTCTGTCTTGGGTTGTTTTCATTCTCCTACGTATCAAGTCCACTTTCTCCGAAGTCTCTCGAATCATGTATGGCCCAAGTATAAGCTTATCTGTAGACTCCCACCAACAAGTTGGTGATTTGCACGGTCTTCCATACAAGGCTTCGAAGGGTGCCATGCCTATGGTAGCTTGGTAGCTATTATTGTAGGCAAATTCTACTAAAGGAAGGTGATCCTCCCACGTCCCTCCAAAGTCAAGAACGCAAAGTCTTAAAAGATCCTCCAAAACTCTATTCACCCTTTCCGTTTGGCCATCGGTTTGGGGGTGATAGGCCGTGCTCAAACATAACTGTGTGCCTACAGCTTCTTGCAGACTCCGCCAAAACTCACTTGTGAAGATAGGGTCTCGGTCACTAACAATGCTGGAGGGTATCCCATGGAGTCGAACTATTTCCTAGAGATAAAGAGATGCTAGAGATGCGGTTGTTCTTCTACTCTTGATAGGTATAAAGTGGGCGCTTTTAGTAAGTCTATCCACTATTACCCAAATGCTAGTGTTGCCTCTTCTCGACCTAGGAAGTCCATCAATGAAGTCCATTGAAATGCTATCCCACTTCCACTGTGGGACCTCTAAAGGATGAAGTAGTCCTCCAGGCTTCTTCTGTTCCGCTTTGACCTGTTGGCAGGTCATGCACTTAGAAACGAAATCTGCCACGTCTTGCTTCATGCCGCTCCAAAAGAAAGTCCTTTTTATATCCTTGTACATCTTATTTGTAACACCCCACTTCCGCTAGGGTCACTCTTGCAAGTACACTGGCTTTGGAGGGGTGTTGGACAAGGTAAACATGCATGAAGATATCACAAGACATAACATATAAGTAAACAGAGTAGATAAAACAGCGAATAAAATTACTATTTCAAAACCCTAGTCAAGTTATATCAAAGCACTTAGTCATCATTTTCCAACAAAACAAAGTCTAGAAAACATAAACTGAAAAATAACATAAGTAAAGTATTCCCCAAAGATAACAGTAGTGTCGCCATAGCAAAGCTCAAGTCCAAACCGTACATGAGCTATCAGAGAAACAAGCCAAAGATCCAAGCTAGGTGCTAATGTTCCCACCCTGAGAACCTGGGGGAGGGGGGGGGAAACGGAAGAAAAGAAGCGAAAGGAAAACAGGTCAGTCATAAAGACTGGTAAGTCCTACCTACTATTAGTATAAAAACTAATAAAGTTAACTGGACATGAGAAACTGAGATGAAACATAAGGATGGTAACTAAACTGGCATGGTGAATAGTTAACAAGATAGATCAAGTGTGGCATCGCATATACAAGGTTAAGTTGCACCAAGAGTGTACTAGTATTCTAACCTATGTCAAGTATAAACAAGAAGTGATCTCTTGGCCCAATAGGCCCAATATCATGAGATGACCCCAGTCAAGGCCCAACTATACGATCTGGTCGATCGGCTCCCTATAAGCCTAACTCGTCGTGTATCGGTGTCATACGGCTTAATCATGAAATGTAGTTAACTGTGCAAGGTCCACCCCAGGGTGTATCCAGCCCTAAGGTGTTAACCACAGACACAAAACAAGCACGCACAGTCTAAACCTACTGGTGCCCATGTTCAACCCCGGACTCATGTGCACGATCATGGTCCACCTGAACTTAACTGGTGCACACATTCAGCCATCTCTTTTGGTCTCTTACAATCAGCCCATTAATCGTGCCCCACCTTAGCCTAGTCCCAGGGTATCCTGATACTATAGGTTACTGCTGAAAAGGACCACGCAACTAGGATTTCAAATGGGTTAAGCGTGGTTAACCCTATCCTAACCATGTATCGAGTTGGTTAAGTGTGTCCAAGAAGCTCATGACTTAACCCTATCGATACATCGTGTTCAACTGGTTAAGTGTATTCAAGTAGTCCATGACTTAACCCTACCAATCCATCGTGTTTAATTGGTTAAGTATTCAATTAGTCCATGACTTAACCCTATCATGTGGCATTAATTAACTTAATGCACCCCAACCTCTCACATTAGACCTTGTTGTGGTTACTATTTAAGCCGGGTGGGTCCGGGTAGCTTTACACCACAACCTAGTTTAACCTCGGGTTTTAAGCGCGACATGACCAACTACTCACATTGGGTCCTATTGTTTGTAGCCACTAGTTAAGCCGGGCGGTTCCGGGTAGATTTATGCTACAAACTCAACCCAACCTCGAGTTGGTCACTTTCATGTTTTCTAAGTGTCATGTCCATATACATGTTTTCAAACATAATCACGTGTCAACTTTTCATGTCATATTTTCAAGTCATGTTTCATGTTATTTAAGATTGCCTAACTACCCATAACGTATTCCCATCGCACGTAAATTCGCATCAACACAAATAGATCAAAGAGGGAACATAACAATATGACAAGGTGGGCATAAGGTGGCAAAGTCTATCACAAGTTAAACATGGTGATATTTGAGGCAAAGGTGTTCAACATACTAGCATATGGCCTCAACATGTATGATAGCATAAAAGGTGACTTGGTCTCAAACATATCAAATAGCATAAGGGTGCTTTGGCCTCAAGCATGCATAATAGCATAAGGGTGATTTGGCCACAAACATGTATGATAGCATAATTAGCAAATAGGGTGGTAACATGGTAATAGTTGACATAGGGTGACAATCCTAACTTGTGCATAGCAAATAGGTTCAATATCATCATATGCATGTTAAGGAACATGAGGGGTTAAGGTTTGTTAACATGCATAAGCCATAATCCATTTCCTAACATTTTTCCCAAAGGTCAACATGAACGGTAGTAGGTTCATGATAGGTCCACAATCATAGATCAAGAGAGGCATGAATAGATCTATGCATACAATGATAGGTTCAAGGCAAATATTGCACTTAGGTCCAATTCCAATCTACACATGTATGGCATTAAACTTAGCAAATAGGGTGATAAACTTGTGATTAGCATATAGGTTGCATCATGGCAAGTTAACATCAAGGTCATTAGAGTTTCTATGTTGCATTATGCAACATTCCCAAATAAAGATCATAGCGTTCTACCCAAAAAGTCAAGGTGAAAGTCCCATAGTCATAGATCAAAAGAGTCATAAATAGATATATGCATAAAATGATAGATCTAAAGTAATCATTACACTTAAACCCAATCTCAACTTGCAACATGTCACATTTAAGTTCATAGTTTAAATCTAAGAGTAGAATAGGGCTTACAAAGCGTGGTAATGAGACTAGAACACAATTAGAACAAGATAGAGACTTGGTAGCAACACTAGAGATCTCCAAATGATAAGCTCCACTCAAAACCCTTGAGAAATAAGAAGAAGATCCTTGCTTTGATGAAGAAAGATGGCTCTTTTACTTTAGAACTAGCTTAGAACACTCAAGCTCTCATGAGGAAGAAGATGGACGCCATGATTAGGGAGCATTTTGGCAGCACTTAGTTGCAGGATTGATTTGTGTGGGTTTAGGCTAGGTCTTAGGGTCTTTTTATAGAAGTTTAGGTTAGTTTAGGCCATAGGATTAACCCTAGTTTAGATCTGAGCCATCAAATCTCGTCATAGGCCTCAAAACATGACTCAAAGGGGACAGCAGGTGCACCAGGCCAAACTGGCCCGACCACCCAGGTCAACAGGGGTGTCGACTGGGCAGTCGACACCACCTGGGGCAAGTCGACTCCCCAGTCGACTTGGGGCTGGGCGGGAAATTTTCCCGCCCAGTCTGTTTGGCTCCAGATTTGATTTTTGAACTGTTTTTGAACTTGAAATTTTCTGAAAACTTTGACGGGCCATAACTTGGTCATACGGACTCCGATTCTCGAAAACTCGGACTCAATTTCGCGTATTTTTCCGAGACGAACGCAATGGCATAGCCCATTTCCCTTGATTCAGATTTTAATATTTAATTCTTCCTTGTTTTACGTTATAATATGTTATTCAAAATACGGGTTGTTACATTCTCCCCTCCTTAAAAGATTTCGTCCTCGAAATCTCTAAGTTAGGAAGAACGTATCCTACCATCCATCATCCATCTACTCAAAACATCATCCACAAGCAGTCATTGTCCTTAACAGATTCTAAATGTTGTATGAACATATGCAAAGGTGTGTGTATATGTACTTATCTAATGCGAAAATTAGGCGGTTACTAATTTAGTAAACCTCCTTAATGCAAAGTATGTTAGTGAAATGAGTCCATGTGTATGCAAATTCCTAACATAATTTATAACATCTACATGAGTGCACATAACATTCATCCATATGCAACATCCACATGATAGCATAACAAGTTTCATCCATGAATAAGTATAAGCACTCATGCATATGCAATAAGAAAGTGTGTGAGCCGATCTTAGTGCCAAATGTGTATCATGCATCCACGAGTATCCACTTGCAAACACTTGCAACCACTTGCAAACATCAAGCATAACATGTTTCAAATACATGTTTCATCCAAAGGGTTTCTACCTAAGGTTCTCATGACGAGGTTAACGAAATAACAAGATAAACATGGATAGCAAAAGAAAGATATGCTGACTTATAGGAAAAGAGATTGAGAATGTACCCTCAAAAAGAAATGGGTGAAGCGCGCGCATCTTCTCCTCGGTTTCCCAAGTTGCGTCCTCTTCGGCTTCACTCCACTGAACCTTGACTAACTTGATTTCTCGATTCCTAAACTTCTTGATCTCCGTTCCCAAGACACGGATCGGAGCTCGCCTTAGGGTTGCCCCTTTCTCTACCTCCACATCTTCAAGAATGCTAGGTTCAACCACCTCGGCTGACTCATGTAGGCACTTTCGGAGATGCGAGACATGAAAGACATTATGCACTCCGGCCAGCTTCTCGGGCAATTTCACCTTATAAGCCATCTTCCCAATTCTCTCTATGATAGGGGAGGGTCCTACGAACCTTGGTGCTAGCTTCCCAACTGCTCCAAAACGAACCACGTTTCGCAAAGGAGAAACCTTCACGAAAACCATAACTCCAACTTCGAATTCCAAATCTGTCCTTCGCTTGTCAGCATAGGATTTCTGTCTATCTTGGGCCGTTTTCATCCGTCTTCGAATCAACTCTACCTTCTCGGATGTGCCCCTTATCATGTCGGGCCCAAGTATAAGCTCATCCGTCGTCTCCCACCAACATGTTGGTGACTTGCACGGCCTCCCATACAAAGCTTCGAATGGTGCCATTCCTATGCTTGCTTGGTAGCTGTTATTATAAGCAAACTCTACGAGAGGAAGATGGACTTCCCAAGTACCACCAAAGTCAAGAATACATAGCCTCAACAGATCTTCTAGTACCCTATTCACACTTTCGGTCTGACCATCCGTCTGTGGGTGATAGGCCGTACTTAGATTCAATTGCGTACCCATCGCTTCTTGCAAACTATTCCAGAATTGGCTAGCGAGAATTGGGTCACGATCGCTAACTATGCTAGAAGGAACTCCATGCAATCGCACTATCTCTCGAAGATAAACAGATGCTAGCCATGATGTGGTCCTCTTGCTCTTCACCGGAACAAAGTGAGCACTCTTCGTAAGTCTATCAACTATGACCCATATCCCATAAAGCCCAAATAGTTTGGTCAACATAATGGACATCTTCACCCCAACTATATATCACAAACAGGCGAGTCATACTCCTTATGGGGTTTGCAACAGAACTAAGATTGAGAATAGGACCGAGAGGATATACTTAAAAGATAGCATGCGAGTAAGCTCTACAGAATAATGGGGATCAAGGATATACTCTTAGAAAGAGATATAATGTGCGTATCTAGTCTTCAATCTTCTAAGTCGCATTTTCTTGAGCTTAATCCTATCGTGCCTTGACCGTCTTTTAACTTCACAATTTCGTAGCTTCTTAATTCTTATTTCCAAAATATGAGTTAGAACTCATTTCACCGTTGCCTCTCGTTCCACTTCCACTTATTCTTTTCCTAAAATACTTGGCTTAAACATAACTACGTGCTAATGGTTTCATGCAAGCTTTCCAAAATTCGTTAGTGAATTCTGGATCTCGTTTACATACTATATGGTATTCCATGCAGAAGAACTATCTCTTGAAAACAAATGCCAATCCACGTTGCCAAATGTACTTACTAGGGTGATTTCTATAACCCATGCTTAAGCGAAATGGACTATCCGCCTTAGTGGCGAACACTACTCGATTGGATTACAAATTTCCGATAAAGGTGGCAAGGGATTCTAGGTAACTAATCATGACGGAACCCTAAAGGTCACACGAGATTTCGAGGGTATTACCGAGGCGAGTCATGATCCTCGCAACCCTATGTTCAAAATCAAGAATGGCTCCATAACTGGACAACCAATCCATGCCCAAAATCAACCTGTATCCCATAAACCCGAGAACACAAGCACTACACATGAAGTCTACGCCCAAGATAGAAATCCTCAAATCCATACAAATCATAGATAAATGGGCGGAACCCCCAATTGGATTTGAAACACTAACGGGGTTTTCAACTAGACTAGTACTTAGGTGCAAACTTTCAACAAGATCAGAAATAAAACTATGCGATGCGCCAGAATCAAATAAGGTACGAATAGTGAAATTAGAAATGTAAACCTGACTTTCTATAGAAACACTACCTCGATCAAAAGCTGGAAGAGCGAGGAGAGCCTGCAACTGCCCTCCAGAGGGTCCTGCTCGCTGAGTTTGCCTTTGCCCTTGTCCTCGCTTTTTCGGGCAATCCTTGCTATAGTGTCCAGACTCTCCATAATGAAAGCATTCGTCCAACTTCCTTTTCTTCTTCCTACAGTCTTTGGCTATGTGCCCAGTGATCCCACAGAAGTTGCACTTCCTTGTCTCCCTGGTCTTGTTGTCATTGCGGTTGTTGTTGTCCTTGCCTCCTTTCTCGGAATCTACCTTCTTGCCTTGAGACTCATTCAACTTGACTTCCTTCTTACCACTCTTATCTTCCTCTTGAAGCATGGCCATATTTACCAAACTCTCGAAGGTCGCCCCCATGGGTATGTGAGACATGGCCAAACCGTGCAATGGCTCGTTCAATCCTAGAGCAAAGTGTAGGGCCTTCTTCTGAGCTATGTTAACCAAGTCTAAACTGAACCAAGCAAGCTGATTAAACTTATCCACGTATTCCCTAACGGTCATGTCCCCTTGCTTTAGTGATAGGAACCTCTCCATCTGAAGGTTCTCTTCTGTCGATGACAGAAACCTCAGTCCAAACCTTCTCCTAAAGTCATCCCAAGTCTGAATTGGCCTAGTAGTGGTGGTGACTACCCACTAATATACAGCTTCCCGTTTCAACAGCCATACCGCTAACAGAACTTTCCTACGGTCTTCTATATCAAAGATAGCAAAGAGGTCTTCAGTTTCCTTTAACCAGTTTCTTGCCTCAACAAAAGTCTCCGTCCCAATAAAATTCTTGCCACCCATCGCCTTTAAGTCCTTGCAAATCTTCGTGAAATCCGCTTGTGGATGCTAAGGAGGAGGAGGAGGAGGAACCTCAACTATGGGAGGAGGAGGAATGTTAGCCACGGGGGGAGGAGGAGGAATGTCCGCGGGGCCGGCTTCATTCGCCCTTGCCTCCATGTACCTTCTAAACCAAATAGGTACTGATACGCCCTCCAGAATGGAAAAATTATCGGCCATACTGAAACGAAGAAAAAGATAGATTCAGAACGAGGAAACAAAGGATAGTGCTAATGGCTTTTGGGGAATAGCCTTTTAAAATAAACTAGACTTTTCTTGGAAAAATACTTCTTTATAATTGGTTTTGAAAATAGTTTTTCAAAGGTTCTTCAAAGTTTTAAAAACCTTTTGTTCAATCTCGTAAACCTTGTGCTTTGATAACAAATGTAACACCCCACTTCCGTCAGGGTCACTCTTGCAAGTACACTGGATTTGGAGGGGTGTTGGACAAGGTAAACATGCATGAAGATATCACAAGACAGAACATATAAGTAAACAGAGTAGATAAAGCAGCAGATAAAATTACTATTTCAAAACCCTATTCAAGTTACATCAAAGTACTTAGTCATCATTTTCCAACAAAACAAAGTCTAGAAAACATAAACTGAAAAATAACATAAGTAAAGTATTCCCCAAAGATAACAGTAGTGTCGCCATAGCAAAGCTCAAGTCCAAACCGTACATGAGCTATCAGAGAAGCAAGCCAAAGATCCAATCTAGGTGCTAATGTTCCCACCCTGAGAACCTGGGGGGAGGGGGGACGGAAGAAAAGAAGCGAAAGGAAAATAGGTCAGTCATAAAGACTGGTAAGTCCTACCTACTATACCTACTATTAGTATAAAAACTAATAAAGTTAACTGGACATGAGAAACTGAGATGAAACATAAGGATGGTAACTAAACTGGCATGGTGAATAGTTAACAAGATAGATCAAGTGTGGCATCGCATATACAAGGTTAAGTTGCACCAAGAGTGTACTAGTATTCTAACCTATGTCAAGTATAAACAAGAAGTGATCCCTTGGCCCAATAGGACCAATATCATGAGATGACCCCAGTCAAGGTCCAACTATACGATCTAGTCGATCGGCTCCCTATAAGCCTAACTCGTCGTGTATCGGTGTCATACGGCTTAATCATGAAATGTAGTTAACTGTGCAAGGTCCACCCCAGGGTGTATCTAGCCCTAAGGTGTTAACCATAGACACAAAACAAGCACGCACAGTCTAAACCTACTGGTGCCCATGTTCAACCCCGGACTCATGTGCACGATCATGGTCCGCCTGAACTTAACTGGTGCACACATTCAGCCGTCTCTTTTGGTCTCTTACAATCAGCCCAGTAATCGTGCCCCACCCAAGCCTAGTCCCAAGGTATCCTGATTGTAACACCCCGCCTCTGCTAGGGTCACTCGCAAAGGAATGCACTAGCTTTAGAGGGGCATTATTGGTAAACATGCACAGAAATATCACAAGACAGAACATATATAAATAGCGGAAGTAAAATCAAACTTTCATAACATGAATAAATTAGGTCTAAAGCCTTTTTCATCAGAGTACATCAAAACCTGTCTTGCAATAGTAAAGAAGCATAAAGACTTTTTAATAAATTATTCCCCAAGTAAAACAGTAAAGTAGCCATAGCCAAGAAAAGTCCAAGCCATCCATGATGACCTTCAAGCAGAAGAAGTCCGAACTAAACAGCATTGTTTCCTCCCTGAAACCTGGGGGGGAAACGGAAGAAAAGAGGCGAAACAAAACGGGTCAGTCAAAAAGACTGAGTAAGTCCTATCTACTTCCAGTATAAAAACAGGTAAAGGTAACATGACATGTATAAACTGAAAGTAAACATAAGGGTAACTACAAGATAGATAAACCAGGGTAGCCGGTTGAACTACTGCGGCAAGGTAAACTAAGGTATCATGATAAACTACGGTGTTATGATAAGTCAAGGTACCACATCGTCAGATTTCTATCGAGTACATTATCCCAAGGTATCTACCCCGTCTAACATCCCACGGTATCTATTATGTATATTCTTCCTAGTTCTAACATGTGTATTTGCTCTGCACCTCTCGTACTAGTATCCCTACCCGCGTCATGTGTTAACCATGAATGTCCCGTGCTCAAAGTCGTGTAATGGTCCATGTCAACCTAATATCGCATATATAGGTTACCCAAATCATATGTTTCTTTCCATGTATATAGGTTCAGTCCTTTGCCATACCTCGTACGGGCTTCCTCATGTCGTATCATCCTTGAAATAGTTTGGACTGTCACCCTTATTCTAGCTAGGCTCTTCCATATGAATCATCGTTTGAACTACTAGGACTTACGCCACCTAGCACCACTAGGGATTACGCTTACCTATTGCACGCTTTCGTATTTCGGTTTGGGTTAAACCACCTAGGCCACTAGGGATTACGCTAACCCTCAACCGCGCCCTTTTCCCACGCATTCATCGTGAATCGTTTTTCTATAACTGTATGCACATGTATCACATCGTGCCATCCGAGTCCTGTCCCAGGGCAAAACAAGAAATACAGGACTCGGTCGGGAGCTTTAGATTTATCTGCCAATGCAGATGCTAAGGTCTGCTTTTCTACACGTGGCTATGGTCCCACGAGACCCCTCCCTCATCTAGTGAAAGGCAACACAAGAGAAAATCTTGCATGAGAACTACACTCCGGCCAGCCCACATCCTACGGCCTACCTCACCCATAATTAGATAGCAAATCATGGTCTGTTGGGTGTTCCCTGCCCTTCCGTACGTACACGCTTGACTCAAGATGGTAGATGATCGACGAACTTGCTATTTCGGGCACCTTATGTATCCGCCGACTCACTGCTATCCACCCCAGTCTTTAGGTCGCTCGCATAGCAACCAAGGCATATTCTTGGTTCTTCTACCGCAGACCTCAACCTCTCGTGAGCCCAGGATGATCATCTGCGACATCACAGAGGGATACCAAGAATATCCTCACGTTCCCCGAAGCCGCTGCTTCGTTACCCAGTTTGCTGGAGCCTTTATCTAAATCAGATAGCCTGCTCCTACGCGTATACTTAAACGATGACCTACCGTATCGGGTTACTCATCTATCTAAGAAGTGGTCCAGATTTCCTTGACTAAGAATTATTACTTAGTTTCCCTTAACTAAGGTTTACCACTTAGCCTTATTTCCATTACCCTTGTTAACTATGGTTATTTACCTAATCCTCCGAATTAGGGTTTATCTAATGGGTTAAGTGTCACTCAAGTTCACAACTTAACCCGTCTACAAAACATGTCGAAACTGGCCAAGTATCCAAGTCCAAGACTTAAACCTACAGACCATGCGTCAAGTTGGTTAAGTATATCAAGCAATTCATGACTTAACCTCGTCTAATTTTCATTTTAGATTGGTTAAGTATATATTAATTTGACCCTATCAAATTACCGAGTCAAATCGGTCAAGCGTATTCGAAACGATTCGTGACTTAGCCTTATCATGTTTCCACGTTAGATTGGTTAAGTATAGGTTAACTTAACCTCATTACATTAACGAGTTAGATTGGTTAAGTATAGGTCACTTAACCTCATCAAATCATCGTGTTAAATTAGTTAAGTGTTTAACTTAACCCCATTAAATTACCACGTTAAATTGGTTAAGTATTGGTTACTTAACCTCATTGAATTACCAAGTTTAAATTGGTTAAGTGTTTAACTTAACCCCGTCGAATTACCGTGTTTGGATTAGTTAAGTGTGGATTACTTAACCCCATCTAATTACCGTGGTTAGGTTAGTTAAGTCTTAATTACTTAACCTCATCTAATTACCCAGTCGGATTAGTTAAGTGTAAATTACTTAACCCCATCTCCTAATCATCTTGCATGGTTAAGTGTTATTAAGGAAATCAAGCCCGGTCCCACTTAACCTACCCATTTGTGTCATATCGGTTAAGTGTCATTAGTCAAATTTACTTAACCTTATCATGTGGCATTAATTTAATTAATGCACTCTTAACCTCACATTAGACCTTGTTGTGGTTACTAGTTAAGCCGGGCGGGTCCGGGTAGATTTACACCACAACCTAGTCTAACCTCGGGTCTTAAGCGCGACATGACCAACTTCTCACATTGGGTCCTATTGTTTGCAACTACTAGTTAGGCCGGTCGGTTCCGGGTAGTTTTACGTTGCAAACTCAACCCAACCTCGAGTTGGCCACACTTATATTATCTAAGTTCATCATGTTTCCAAAACATGTTACAAGTTTTTCAAGCATTTGGGTAGACCTAACTTAATAGGTAAATTCCCAAAGGGTAGACCTAACTTAATAGGTAAATTCCCAAGCTCATGTTTTATGCATACTTACATGCCAACTTCCATGTTATCTTTCAAGTCATATTTTCAAGTATAAACACATGTCATATCCAAGTTAAGATTTTGCGACATGTTCATGTTTGTCTAACTACCCAAAATAGTGTTTTCCCAACGCAAGCAAAGCGAGTCAACATAGTAAGGATACTATGTCACATATTGGTCTCAAAACATGCATGATGCCAAAAAGGGCTTGGCTTCCACATGCATAACATCATAAAGGGGTTGGCCATAAACATGCATAGTGTCATAAGGTAATTTGGCAACAAACATGCATATTATCAAAAAGGGGTTTGGCCATAAACATGCACAACCTAAAAGAGGGGACTGGCCACGAGCATGCATAATCTCATAAAGGATTTGGCCACAAACTTGCATGTTAGCATAAGGGGTTTGGGTTCATAAGCATGCATAAGCCCCAAAATCTTGTCTTAGCCAATGTTTCACAAGTAAAATAGTTTCTAAAGGTTCATGCTAGCATTTCATGCATAAAGATCCAAACTTGCAAGTTAAACTAGGTTATGCATAGCATGAGAGGCATGATTAAGTCACTCACATGGACTAAAATCATAAACATGAACACAAGAGGCATGGTAAGGTTCATATAGGTTCGCATAATCATGTTTAGCCTCATTTTATCCCATGTCAACATTAAAAATACCGTTTTGATCCAAAAGTAGCTAGAACTTACATAGCATGGCAAGAGGACTAGGAGCATGAATCGTTTTGGGGAAGAAAGGTGGCTCCTTTGATGAAGATCCGCCACTCGCATAGCAACGTTGATTCGGCCTTGATTTGGTGTAGCAAGCTTGCACCTTTTGATTTGAACCCAATTTGAATGCATAGGCTCTAGGGATTGGAGATGGAGGCCATGATCAAGATTGATTTTGGCAACACTTAGTTGCTAGGTTTGATTTTTAGGGATTTAGGTTAGGTTTAGGGTCTTTTTATAGAGATTAGGATAGTTTTAGGCCCTTAGATTAACCCTAGGATAGATTAGGACCATCAGATCTCGGAAGCTTCCAGACCCAGCCCAAGAACAAGACCAGGTGAGACAAACAGGTGCACCAGGCTACTTGCCCCGGCCACCCCCTGTCGACAGGCAAGTCGACAGGGCTGTCGACTTGGTCTGGGCCCAAGTCGACAGGCCTGTCGACAGTCCTGTCGACATGGCCTAGGCGGGAAACTCCCCGCCTAGCCCCAGATCTGATTTTCACAATTGTTTCCGAAATTCAAATTTCCAGAAATCTTCTTTGGGCCTTTAACGGGTCATACGGACTCCGATTCTCGAAAACTCGGACTCTATTTCGCGTATTTTTCCGAGACGAACGCAATGGCATAGCCCGTTTCACTTGATTCAGAATTTAAAATTAAATTCTGCCTTGATTCTCGTTTTAACATGTTATTGGAATACGGGTTGTTACATTCTCCCCACCTTTTAGGATTTCGTCCCCGAAATCTCAAAGTTAGGAAGAACATATCCTACCATCCATCATCCCTCTACTCAAACCATCATCCACAAGCAACCATTGTCCTTAAACGACTCCTAATGCTTTATGAATGTATGCAAAACGTGTGTGTACATGTTCCTTAGCTAATGCTAATGATCAGGCCTGAAAAATCTTTTGAATGCAAAAATATGTTTAGTGCTATGAATCCATTATGTATGCAAATAGTCCTAGTCATATACACTATATGCGTGCACAAACATCCATCCATATGCAACGTCCACATGGCAACACATTCAATTTCATCCATAAACAGGTATAAATAATCGTGCATATGCAATATAAAATGTGACCGAGTCGAGCTAATATCTAATGTAAATTCGCGCATCCACGAGCAACCATTTGCAACCATATCAACCATAACATGTTTCAAATACATGTTTACATCCATAGGGTTCTACCTAAGATTCCCTGAAACAGGGTCGAGAAGATAAACAGAACAAACTCCTTACGGGGTTTGTAACAGAAAATAGGACCGAGAGGATGTCCACAAAAGATAGCCTACAAGCAAGCTCAACAGAAAACAGGGATCGAGGATATATTCCCCAAACGAGATATCATGCACGTATTTAGTCTTCAGTCTCCTGAGTCGCATTACCTTGAGCTTAGTTCCATCGTGCCTTGACTGCCTTTGACTTCATGATTTCGTAGCTCCTTGATTCCTATTTCCAAGGTGCGGGTGAAACTCATTTCACTGTCGCCTCTCGTTTCACTTTCACTTATTCTTTCCCTAGTATACTTGGCTCCACCATATCTACGTACTCAAGCCAGCTCCCCAAAATTCACTAGTGAATTCTGGATCTCGTTTTCCGATGCCAATCCAAATTGCCAAGAGTCCTTACTAGGGTGATTCCCATAACTCATGCATAATCGAAACGAACCATCCGCCTTAACGGCGAATTCTATTCAAACGGATTACCAACAACTGCATCCTGGGATTCTAGGCAACTAGCCATGACAGAACTCAAAAGGTTACACGAGATTTCGAGGGTATCACCAAGATGAGTCGAGAATCTAACTACCCTCTTTCCAAAACCGAGAATGGCACCCCTTGCTGGATAACCACTTCATCCCTAGAATCCATCCATAGCTTATAAACATAAGCATTATTTCCAGGCTTAACACTTGACATAGACATTCTCAAATCCAAACAAGCCATGAGTAAATGGACCGATCTTCCAATAGGACTTAAGACAAAAACGGGATCCTCTATTATACTAGTACTAAGGTGCAGAGACTCAATTATCGAAGCGGACTTAAAAAAAGATGCGGTGATCAAAACAAAGTCTGACGGGATGATAGAGAAGAAAAACTAAACCTTTAACAAGATCGTTACCCTCCTTCTGAGGTACCCTAGAAATGAGAGCATATTATTGCCCTCCGAATGATCTTGTCCCTGTTCCATGATACTTAACTATCCGTCCCGTTTCACCATGCCAAAGGTACTCTCTCGTCATGGGTTTCATTGTTCATCTTTCTCCCTTCTTTTAGGACTCAGCCATACCAACATGTTGCTTATCCCTGAGCTCGTATCCTTTATCCTTGTTCTTACTATCCTTTCATGCATAACTCCGCAACGGTCTCTCGAGAACCACCTCCATCGTACGGGAAACACTTACGCAGCTAGAAAGATTAGTCGCAGTCAAAACTACTGTGACTACAGATGGAGGAAAGAAAGGAAAAGAGATTAAATCAAGGAAACAAGGATGATGCTAATGGCCTTTGGGGAATAGCCTTTTTCTTTTTAAAAGAAAATTTTCTTGAAAAATGCTCCTTTGTAAACGGTTTTTCAAATAATTTTCAGAAGGTCTTTAAAAACTTTTGCCCAGTCTGGTAACCTTCTGCTCTGATACCAAATGTAACACCCCGCCTCCGCTAGGGTCACTCGCAAAGGAATGCACTAGCTTTAGAGGGGCATTATTGGTAAACATGCACAGAAATATCACAAGACAGAACATATATAAATAGCGGAAGTAAAATCAAACTTTCATAACATGAATAAATTAGGTCTAAAGCCTTTTTCATCAGAGTACATCAAAACCTGTCTTGCAATAGTAAAGAAGCATAAAGACTTTTTAATAAATTATTCCCCAAGTAAAACAGTAAAGTATCCATAGCCAAGAAAAGTCCAAGCCATCCATGATGACCTTCAAGCAGAAGAAGTCCGAACTAAACAGCATTGTTTCCTCCCTGAAACCTGGGGGTGGAACGGAAGAAAAGAGGCGAAACAAAACGGGTCAGTCAAAAAGACTGAGTAAGTCCTATCTACTTCCAGTATAAAAACAGGTAAAGGTAACATGACATGCATAAACTGGAAGTAAACATAAGGGTAACTACAAGATAGATAAACCAGGGTAGCCGGTTAAACTACTGCGGCAAGGTAAACTAAGGTATCATGATAAACTACGGTGTTATGATAAGTCAAGGTACCACATCGTCAGATTTCTATCGAGTACATTATCCCAAGGTATCTACCCGGTCTAACATCCCACGGTATCTATTATGTATATTCTTCCTAGTTCTAACATGTATATTTGCTCTGCACCTCTCATACTAGTATCCCTACCCGCGTCATGTGTTAACCATGAATGTCCCGTGCTCAAAGTCGTGTAATGGTCCATGTCAACCTAATATCGCATATATAGGTTACCCAAATCATATGTTTCTTTCCATGTATATAGGTTCAGTCCTTTGCCGTACCTCGTACGGGCTTCCTCATGTCGTATCATCCTTGAAATCGTTTGGACTGTCACCCTTATTCTAGCTAGGCTCTTCCATATGAATCATCGTTTGAACTACTAGGACTTACGCCACCTAGCACCACTAGGGATTACGCTTACCTATTGCACGCTTTCGTATTTCGGTTTGGGTTAAACCACCTAGGCCACTAGGGATTACGCTAACCCTCAACCGCGCCCTTTTCCCACGCATTCATCGTGAATCGTTTTTCTATAACTGTATGCACATGTATCACATCGTGCCATCCGAGTCCTGTCCCAAGGCAAAACAAGAAATACAGGACTCGGTCGGGAGCTTTAGATTTATCTGTCGATGCAGATGCTAAGGTCTGCTTTTCTACACGTGGCTATGGTCCCACGAGACCCCTCCCTCAACTAGTGAAAGGCAACACAAGAGAAAATCTTGCATGAGAACTACACTCCGGCCAGCCCACATCCTACGGCCTACCTCACCCATAATTAGATAGCAAATCATGGTCTATTGGGTGTTCCCTGCCCTTCCGTACGTACACGCTTGACTCAAGATGGTAGATGATCGACGAACTTGCTATCTCGGGCACCTTATGTATCCACCGACTCACTGCTATCCACCCCAGTCTTTAGGTCGCTCGCATAGCAACCAAGGCATATTCTTGGTTCTTCTACCGCAGACCTCAACCTCTCGTGAGCCCAGGATGATCATCTGCGACATCACAGAGGGATACCAAGAATATCCTCACGTTCCCCGAAGTCGCTGCTTCGTTACCCAGTTTGCTGGAGCCTTTATCTAAATCAGATAGCCTGCTCCTACGCGTATACTTAAACGATGACCTACCGTATCGGGTTACTCATCTATCTAAGAAGTGGTCCAGATTTCCTTGACTAAGAATTATTACTTAGTTTCCCTTAACTAAGGTTTACCACTTAGCCTTATTTCCATTACCCTTGTTAACTATGGTTATTTACCTAATCCTCCGAATTAGGGTTTATCTAATGGGTTAAGTGTCACTCAAGTTCACAACTTAACCCGTCTACAAAACATGTCGAAACTGGCCAAGTATCCAAGTCCAAGACTTAACCCTACAGACCATGCGTCAAGTTGGTTAAGTATATCAAGCAATTCATGACTTAACCTCGTCTAATTTTCATTTTAGATTGGTTAAGTATATATTAATTTGACCCTATCAAATTACCGAGTCAAATCGGTCAAGCGTATTCGAAACGATTCGTGACTTAGCCTTATCATGTTTCCACGTTAGATTGGTTAAGTATAGGTTAACTTAACCTCATTACATTAACGAGTTAGATTGGTTAAGTATAGGTCACTTAACCTCATCAAATCATCGTGTTAAATTAGTTAAGTGTTTAGCTTAACCCCATTAAATTACCACGTTAAGTTGGTTAAGTATTGGTTACTTAACCTCATTGAATTACCAAGTTTAAATTGGTTAAGTGTTTAACTTAACCCCGTCGAATTACCGTGTTTGGATTAGTTAAGTGTGGATTACTTAACCCCATCTAATTACCGTGGTTAGGTTAGTTAAGTCTTAATTACTTAACCTCATCTAATTACCCAGTCGGATTAGTTAAGTGTAAATTACTTAACCCCATCTCCTAATCATCTTGCATGGTTAAGTGTTAATAAGGAAATCAAGCCCGGTCCCACTTAACCTACCCATTTGTGTCATATCGGTTAAGTGTCATTAGTCAAATTTACTTAACCTTATCATGTGGCATTAATATAATTAATGCACTCTTAACCTCTCACATTAGACCTTGTTGTGGTTACTAGTTAAGCCGGGCGGGTCCGGGTAGATTTACACCACAACCTAGTCTAACCTCGGGTCTTAAGCGCGACATGACCAACTTCTCACATTGGGTCCTATTGTTTGCAACTACTAGTTAGGCCGGTCGGTTCCGGGTAGTTTTACGTTGCAAACTCAACCCAACCTCGAGTTGGCCACACTTATATTATCTAAGTTCATCATGTTTCCAAAACATGTTACAAGTTTTTCAAGCATTTGGGTAGACCTAACTTAATAGGTAAATTCCCAAAGGGTAGACCTAACTTAATAGGTAAATTCCCAAGCTCATGTTTTATGCATACTTACATGCCAACTTCCATGTTATCTTTCAAGTCATATTTTCAAGTATAAACACATGTCATATCCAAGTTAAGATTTTGCGACATGTTCATGTTTGTCTAACTACCCAAAATAGTGTTTTCCCAACGCAAGCAAAGCGAGTCAACATAGTAAGGATACTATGTCACATATTGGTCTCAAAACATGCATGATGCCAAAAAGGGCTTGGCTTCCACATGCATAACATCATAAAGGGGTTGGCCATAAACATGCATAGTGTCATAAGGTAATTTGGCCACAAACATGCATATTATCAAAAAGGGGTTTGGCCATAAACATGCACAACCTAAAAGAGGGGATTGGCCACGAGCATGCATAATCTCATAAAGGATTTGGCCACAAACTTGCATGTTAGCATAAGGGGTTTGGGTTCATAAGCATGCATAAGCCCCAAAATCTTGTCTTAGCCAATGTTTCACAAGTAAAATAGTTTCTAAAGGTTCATGCTTGCATTTCATGCATAAAGATCCAAACTTGCAAGTTAAACTAGGTTATGCATAGCATGAGAGGCATGATTAAGTCACTCCCATGGCCTAAAATCATAAACATGAACACAAGAGGCATGGTTAGGTTCATATAGGTTCGCATAATCATGTTTAGCCTCATTTTATCCCATGTCAACATTAAAAATACCGTTTTGATCCAAAAGTAGCTAGAACTTACATAGCATGGCAAGAGGACTAGGAGCATGAATCGTTTTGGGGAAGAAAGGTGGCTCCTTTGATGAAGATCCGCCATGAAACTCGCATAGCAACGTTGATTCGGCCTTGATTTGGTGTAGCAAGCTTGCACCTTTTGATTTGAACCCAATTTGAATGCATAGGCTCTAGGGATTGGAGATGGAGGCCATGATCAAGATTGATTTTGGCAGCACTTAGTTGCTAGGTTTGATTTTTAGGGATTTAGGTTAGGTTTAGGGTCTTTTTATAGAGATTAGGATAGTTTTAGGCCCTTAGATTAACCCTAGGATAGATTAGGACCATCAGATCTCGGAAGCTTCCAGACCCAGCCCAAGAACAAGACCAGGTGAGACAAACAGGTGCACCAGGCTACTTGCCCCGGCCACCCCCTGTCGACAGGCAAGTCGACAGGGCTGTCGACTTGGTCTGGGCCCAAGTCGACAGGCCTGTCGACAGTCCTGTCGACATGGCCTAGGCGGGAAACTCCCCGCCTAGCCCCAGATCTGATTTTCACAATTGTTTCCGAAATTCAAATTTCCAGAAATCTTCTTTGGGCCTTTAACGGGTCATACGGACTCCGATTCTCGAAAACTCGGACTCTATTTCGCGTATTTTTCCGAGACGAACGCAATGGCATAGCCCGTTTCACTTGATTCAGAATTTAAAATTAAATTCTGCCTTGATTCTCGTTTTAACATGTTATTGGAATACGGGTTGTTACATTCTCCCCACCTTTTAGGATTTCGTCCCCGAAATCTCAAAGTTAGGAAGAACATATCCTACCATCCATCATCCCTCTACTCAAACCATCATCCACAAGCAACCATTGTCCTTAAACGACTCCTAATGCTTTATGAATGTATGCAAAACATGTGTGTACATGTTCCTTAGCTAATGCTAATGATCAGGCCTGAAAAATCTTTTGAATGCAAAAATATGTTTAGTGCTATGAATCCATTATGTATGCAAATAGTCCTAGTCATATACACTATATGCGTGCACAAACATCCATCCATATGCAACGTCCACATGGCAACACATTCAATTTCATCCATAAACAGGTATAAATAATCGTGCATATGCAATATAAAATGTGACCGAGTCGAGCTAATATCTAATGTAAATTCGCGCATCCACGAGCAACCATTTGCAACCATTTGCAACCATATCAACCATAACATGTTTCAAATACATGTTTACATCCATAGGGTTCTACCTAAGATTCCCTGAAACAGGGTCGAGAAGATAAACAGAACAAACTCCTTACGGGGTTTGTAACAGAAAATAGGACCGAGAGGATGTCCACAAAAGATAGCCTACAAGCAAGCTCAACAGAAAACAGGGATCGAGGATATATTCCCCAAACGAGATATCATGCACGTATTTAGTCTTCAGTCTCCTGAGTCGCATTACCTTGAGCTTAGTTCCATCGTGCCTTGACTGCCTTTGACTTCATGATTTCGTAGCTCCTTGATTCCTATTTCCAAGGTGCGGGTGAAACTCATTTCACTGTCGCCTCTCGTTTCACTTTCACTTATTCTTTCCCTAGTATACTTGGCTCCACCATATCTACGTACTCAAGCCAGCTCCCCAAAATTCACTAGTGAATTCTGGATCTCGTTTTCCGATGCCAATCCAAATTGCCAAGAGTCCTTACTAGGGTGATTCCCATAACTCATGCATAATCGAAACGAACCATCCGCCTTAACGGCGAATTCTATTCAAACGGATTACCAACAACTGCATCCTGGGATTCTAGGCAACTAGCCATGACAGAACTCAAAAGGTTACACGAGATTTCGAGGGTATCACCAAGATGAGTCGAGAATCTAACTACCCTCTTTCCAAAACCGAGAATGGCACCCCTTGCTGGATAACCACTTCATCCCTAGAATCCATCCATAGCTTATAAACATAAGCATTATTTCCAGGCTTAACACTTGACATAGACATTCTCAAATCCAAACAAGCCATGAGTAAATGGACCGATCTTCCAATAGGACTTAAGACAAAAACGGGATCCTCTATTATACTAGTACTAAGGTGCAGAGACTCAATTATCGAAGCGGACTTAAAAAAAGATGCGGTGATCAAAACAAAGTCTGACGGGATGATAGAGAAGAAAAACTAAACCTTTAACAAGATCGTTACCCTCCTTCTGAGGTACCCTAGAAATGAGAGCATATTATTGCCCTCCGAATGATCTTGTCCCTGTTCCATGATACTTAACTATCCGTCCCGTTTCACCATGCCAAAGGTACTCTCTCGTCATGGGTTTCATTGTTCATCTTTCTCCCTTCTTTTAGGACTCAGCCATACCAACATGTTGCTTATCCCTGAGCTCGTATCCTTTATCCTTGTTCTTACTATCCTTTCATGCATAACTCCGCAACGGTCTCTCGAGAACCACCTCCATCGTACGGGAAACACTTACGCAGCTAGAAAGACTAGTCGCAGTCAAAACTACTGTGACTACAGATGGAGGAAAGAAAGGAAAAGAGATTAAATCAAGGAAACAAGGATGATGCTAATGGCCTTTGGGGAATAGCCTTTTTCTTTTTAAAAGAAAATTTTCTTGAAAAATGCTCCTTTGTAAATGGTTTTTCAAATAATTTTCAGAAGGTCTTTAAAAACTTTTGCCCAGTCTGGTAACCTTCTGCTCTGATACCAAATGTAACACCCCGCCTCCGCTAGGGTCACTCGCAAAGGAATGCACTAGCTTTAGAGGGGCATTATTGGTAAACATGCAAAGAAATATCACAAGACAGAACATATATAAATAGCGGAAGTAAAATCAAACTTTCATAACATGAATAAATTAGGTCTAAAGCCTTTTTCATCAGAGTACATCAAAACCTGTCTTGCAATAGTAAAGAAGCATAAAGACTTTTTAATAAATTATTCCCCAAGTAAAACAGTAAAGTATCCATAGCCAAGAAAAGTCCAAGCCATCCATGATGACCTTCAAGCAGAAGAAGTCCGAACTAAACAGCATTGTTTCCTCCCCGAAACCTGGGGGGGAACGGAAGAAAAGAGGCGAAACAAAACGGGTCAGTCAAAAAGACTGAGTAAGTCCTATCTACTTCCAGTATAAAAACAGGTAAAGGTAACATGACATGCATAAACTGAAAGTAAACATAAGGGTAACTACAAGATAGATAAACCAGGGTAGCCGGTTGAACTACTGCGGCAAGGTAAACTAAGGTATCATGATAAACTACGGTGTTATGATAAGTCAAGGTACCACATCGTCAGATTTCTATCGAGTACATTATCCCAAGGTATCTACCCCGTCTAACATCCCACGGTATCTATTATGTATATTCTTCCTAGTTCTAACATGTATATTTGCTCTGCACCTCTCGTACTAGTATCCCTACCCGCGTCATGTGTTAACCATGAATGTCCCGTGCTCAAAGTCGTGTAATGGTCCATGTCAACCTAATATCGCATATATAGGTTACCCAAATCATATGTTTCTTTCCATGTATATAGGTTCAGTCCTTTGCCGTACCTCGTACGGGCTTCCTCATGTCGTATCATCCTTGAAATCGTTTGGACTGTCACCCTTATTCTAGCTAGGCTCTTCCATATGAATCATCGTTTGAACTACTAGGACTTACGCCACCTAGCACCACTAGGGATTACGCTTACCTATTGCACGCTTTCGTATTTCGGTTTGGGTTAAACCACCTAGGCCACTAGGGATTACGCTAACCCTCAACCGCGCCCTTTTCCCACGCATTCATCGTGAATCGTTTTTCTATAACTGTATGCACATGTATCACATCGTGCCATCCGAGTCCTGTCCCAAGGCAAAACAAGAAATACAGGACTCGGTCGGGAGCTTTAGATTTATCTGTCGATGCAGATGCTAAGGTCTGCTTTTCTACACGTGGCTATGGTCCCACGAGACCCCTCCCTCAACTAGTGAAAGGCAACACAAGAGAAAATCTTGCATGAGAACTACACTCCGGCCAGCCCACATCCTACGGCCTACCTCACCCATAATTAGATAGCAAATCATGGTCTGTTGGGTGTTCCTTGCCCTTCCGTACGTACACGCTTAACTCAAGATGGTAGATGATCGACGAACTTGCTATCTCGGGCACCTTATGTATCCACCGACTCACTGCTATCCACCCCAGTCTTTAGGTCGCTCGCATAGCAACCAAGGCATATTCTTGGTTCTTCTACCGCAGACCTCAACCTCTCGTGAGCCCAGGATGATCATCTGCGACATCACAGAGGGATACCAAGAATATCCTCACGTTCCCCGAAGCCACTGCTTCGTTACCCAGTTTGCTGGAGCCTTTATCTAAATCAGATAGCCTGCTCCTACGCGTATACTTAAACGATGACCTACCGTATCGGGTTACTCATCTATCTAAGAAGTGGTCCAGATTTCCTTGACTAAGAATTATTACTTAGTTTCCCTTAACTAAGGTTTACCACTTAGCCTTATTTCCATTACCCTTGTTAACTATGGTTATTTACCTAATCCTCCGAATTAGGGTTTATCTAATGGGTTAAGTGTCACTCAAGTTCACAACTTAACCCGTCTACAAAACATGTCGAAACTGGCCAAGTATCCAAGTCCAAGACTTAACCCTACAGACCATGCGTCAAGTTGGTTAAGTATATCAAGCAATTCATGACTTAACCTCGTCTAATTTTCATTTTAGATTGGTTAAGTATATATTAATTTGACCCTATCAAATTACTGAGTCAAATCGGTCAAGCGTATTCGAAACGATTCGTGACTTAGCCTTATCATGTTTCCACGTTAGATTGGTTAAGTATAGGTTAACTTAACCTCATTACATTAACGAGTTAGATTGGTTAAGTATAGGTCACTTAACCTCATCAAATCATCGTGTTAAATTAGTTAAGTGTTTAGCTTAACCCCATTAAATTACCACGTTAAGTTGGTTAAGTATTGGTTACTTAACCTCATTGAATTACCAAGTTTAAATTGGTTAAGTGTTTAACTTAACCCCGTCGAATTACCGTGTTTGGATTAGTTAAGTGTGGATTACTTAACCCCATCTAATTACCGTGGTTAGGTTAGTTAAGTCTTAATTACTTAACCTCATCTAATTACCCAGTCGGATTAGTTAAGTGTAAATTACTTAACCCCATCTCCTAATCATCTTGCATGGTTAAGTGTTAATAAGGAAATCAAGCCCGGTCCCACTTAACCTACCCATTTGTGTCATATCGGTTAAGTGTCATTAGTCAAATTTACTTAACCTTATCATGTGGCATTAATATAATTAATGCACTCTTAACCTCTCACATTAGACCTTGTTGTGGTTACTAGTTAAGCCGACCGGGTCCGGGTAGATTTACACCACAACCTAGTCTAACCTCGGGTCTTAAGCGCGACATGACCAACTTCTCACATTGGGTCCTATTGTTTGCAACTACTAGTTAGGTCGGTCGGTTCCGGGTAGTTTTACGTTGCAAACTCAACCCAACCTCGAGTTGGCCACACTTATATTATCTAAGTTCATCATGTTTCCAAAACATGTTACAAGTTTTTCAAGCATTTGGGTAGACCTAACTTAATAGGTAAATTCCCAAAGGGTAGACCTAACTTAATAGGTAAATTCCCAAGCTCATGTTTTATGCATACTTACATGCCAACTTCCATGTTATCTTTCAAGTCATATTTTCAAGTATAAACACATGTCATATCCAAGTTAAGATTTTGCGACATGTTCATGTTTGTCTAACTACCCAAAATAGTGTTTTCCCAACGCAAGCAAAGCGAGTCAACATAGTAAGGATACTATGTCACATATTGGTCTCAAAACATGCATGATGCCAAAAAGGGCTTGGCTTCCACATGCATAACATCATAAAGGGGTTGGCCATAAACATGCATAGTGTCATAAGGTAATTTGGCAACAAACATGCATATTATCAAAAAGGGGTTTGGCCATAAACATGCACAACCTAAAAGAGGGGACTGGCCACGAGCATGCATAATCTCATAAAGGATTTGGCCACAAACTTGCATGTTAGCATAAGGGGTTTGGGTTCATAAGCATGCATAAGCCCCAAAATCTTGTCTTAGCCAATGTTTCACAAGTAAAATAGTTTCTAAAGGTTCATGCTAGCATTTCATGCATAAAGATCCAAACTTGCAAGTTAAACTAGGTTATGCATAGCATGAGAGGCATGATTAAGTCACTCACATGGACTAAAATCATAAACATGAACACAAGAGGCATGGTAAGGTTCATATAGGTTCGCATAATCATGTTTAGCCTCATTTTATCCCATGTCAACATTAAAAATACCGTTTTGATCCAAAAGTAGCTAGAACTTACATAGCATGGCAAGAGGACTAGGAGCATGAATCGTTTTGGGGAAGAAAGGTGGCTCCTTTGATGAAGATCCGCCACTCGCATAGCAACGTTGATTCGGCCTTGATTTGGTGTAGCAAGCTTGCACCTTTTGATTTGAACCCAATTTGAATGCATAGGCTCTAGGGATTGGAGATGGAGGCCATGATCAAGATTGATTTTGGCAACACTTAGTTGCTAGGTTTGATTTTTAGGGATTTAGGTTAGGTTTAGGGTCTTTTTATAGAGATTAGGATAGTTTTAGGCCCTTAGATTAACCCTAGGATAGATTAGGACCATCAGATCTCGGAAGCTTCCAGACCCAGCCCAAGAACAAGACCAGGTGAGACAAACAGGTGCACCAGGCTACTTGCCCCGGCCACCCCCTGTCGACAGGCAAGTCGACAGGGCTGTCGACTTGGTCTGGGCCCAAGTCGACAGGCCTGTCGACAGTCCTGTCGACATGGCCTAGGCGGGAAACTCCCCGCCTAGCCCCAGATCTGATTTTCACAATTGTTTCCGAAATTCAAATTTCCAGAAATCTTCTTTGGGCCTTTAACGGGTCATACGGACTCCGATTCTCGAAAACTCGGACTCTATTTCGCGTATTTTTCCGAGACGAACGCAATGGCATAGCCCGTTTCACTTGATTCAGAATTTAAAATTAAATTCTGCCTTGATTCTCGTTTTAACATGTTATTGGAATACGGGTTGTTACATTCTCCCCACCTTTTAGGATTTCGTCCCCGAAATCTCAAAGTTAGGAAGAACATATCCTACCATCCATCATCCCTCTACTCAAACCATCATCCACAAGCAACCATTGTCCTTAAACGACTCCTAATGCTTTATGAATGTATGCAAAACGTGTGTGTACATGTTCCTTAGCTAATGCTAATGATCAGGCCTGAAAAATCTTTTGAATGCAAAAATATGTTTAGTGCTATGAATCCATTATGTATGCAAATAGTCCTAGTCATATACACTATATGCGTGCACAAACATCCATCCATATGCAACGTCCACATGGCAACACATTCAATTTCATCCATAAACAGGTATAAATAATCGTGCATATGCAATATAAAATGTGACCGAGTCGAGCTAATATCTAATGTAAATTCGCGCATCCACGAGCAACCATTTGCAACCATATCAACCATAACATGTTTCAAATACATGTTTACATCCATAGGGTTCTACCTAAGATTCCCTGAAACAGGGTCGAGAAGATAAACAGAACAAACTCCTTACGGGGTTTGTAACAGAAAATAGGACCGAGAGGATGTCCACAAAAGATAGCCTACAAGCAAGCTCAACAGAAAACAGGGATCGAGGATATATTCCCCAAACGAGATATCATGCACGTATTTAGTCTTCAGTCTCCTGAGTCGCATTACCTTGAGCTTAGTTCCATCGTGCCTTGACTGCCTTTGACTTCATGATTTCGTAGCTCCTTGATTCCTATTTCCAAGGTGCGGGTGAAACTCATTTCACTGTCGCCTCTCGTTTCACTTTCACTTATTCTTTCCCTAGTATACTTGGCTCCACCATATCTACGTACTCAAGCCAGCTCCCCAAAATTCACTAGTGAATTCTGGATCTCGTTTTCCGATGCCAATCCAAATTGCCAAGAGTCCTTACTAGGGTGATTCCCATAACTCATGCATAATCGAAACGAACCATCCGCCTTAACGGCGAATTCTATTCAAACGGATTACCAACAACTGCATCCTGGGATTCTAGGCAACTAGCCATGACAGAACTCAAAAGGTTACACGAGATTTCGAGGGTATCACCAAGATGAGTCGAGAATCTAACTACCCTCTTTCCAAAACCGAGAATGGCACCCCTTGCTGGATAACCACTTCATCCCTAGAATCCATCCATAGCTTATAAACATAAGCATTATTTCCAGGCTTAACACTTGACATAGACATTCTCAAATCCAAACAAGCCATGAGTAAATGGACCAATCTTCCAATAGGACTTAAGACAAAAACGGGATCCTCTATTATACTAGTACTAAGGTGCAGAGACTCAATTATCGAAGCGGACTTAAAAAAAGATGCGGTGATCAAAACAAAGTCTGACGGGATGATAGAGAAGAAAAACTAAACCTTTAACAAGATCGTTACCCTCCTTCTGAGGTACCCTAGAAATGAGAGCATATTATTGCCCTCCGAATGATCTTGTCCCTGTTCCATGATACTTAACTATCCGTCCCGTTTCACCATGCCAAAGGTACTCTCTCGTCATGGGTTTCATTGTTCATCTTTCTCCCTTCTTTTAGGACTCAGCCATACCAACATGTTGCTTATCCCTGAGCTCGTATCCTTTATCCTTGTTCTTACTATCCTTTCATGCATAACTCCGCAACGGTCTCTCGAGAACCACCTCCATCGTACGGGAAACACTTACGCAGCTAGAAAGATTAGTCGCAGTCAAAACTACTGTGACTACAGATGGAGGAAAGAAAGGAAAAGAGATTAAATCAAGGAAACAAGGATGATGCTAATGGCCTTTGGGGAATAGCCTTTTTCTTTTTAAAAGAAAATTTTCTTGAAAAATGCTCCTTTGTAAACGGTTTTTCAAATAATTTTCAGAAGGTCTTTAAAAACTTTTGCCCAGTCTGGTAACCTTCTGCTCTGATACCAAATGTAACACCCCGCCTCCGCTAGGGTCACTCGCAAAGGAATGCACTAGCTTTAGAGGGGCATTATTGGTAAACATGCACAGAAATATCACAAGACAGAACATATATAAATAGCGGAAGTAAAATCAAACTTTCATAACATGAATAAATTAGGTCTAAAGCCTTTTTCATCAGAGTACATCAAAACCTGTCTTGCAATAGTAAAGAAGCATAAAGACTTTTTAATAAATTATTCCCCAAGTAAAACAGTAAAGTATCCATAGCCAAGAAAAGTCCAAGCCATCCATGATGACCTTCAAGCAGAAGAAGTCCGAACTAAACAGCATTGTTTCCTCCCTGAAACCTGGGGGTGGAACGGAAGAAAAGAGGCGAAACAAAACGGGTCAGTCAAAAAGACTGAGTAAGTCCTATCTACTTCCAGTATAAAAACAGGTAAAGGTAACATGACATGCATAAACTGGAAGTAAACATAAGGGTAACTACAAGATAGATAAACCAGGGTAGCCGGTTAAACTACTGCGGCAAGGTAAACTAAGGTATCATGATAAACTACGGTGTTATGATAAGTCAAGGTACCACATCGTCAGATTTCTATCGAGTACATTATCCCAAGGTATCTACCCGGTCTAACATCCCACGGTATCTATTATGTATATTCTTCCTAGTTCTAACATGTATATTTGCTCTGCACCTCTCATACTAGTATCCCTACCCGCGTCATGTGTTAACCATGAATGTCCCGTGCTCAAAGTCGTGTAATGGTCCATGTCAACCTAATATCGCATATATAGGTTACCCAAATCATATGTTTCTTTCCATGTATATAGGTTCAGTCCTTTGCCGTACCTCGTACGGGCTTCCTCATGTCGTATCATCCTTGAAATCGTTTGGACTGTCACCCTTATTCTAGCTAGGCTCTTCCATATGAATCATCGTTTGAACTACTAGGACTTACGCCACCTAGCACCACTAGGGATTACGCTTACCTATTGCACGCTTTCGTATTTCGGTTTGGGTTAAACCACCTAGGCCACTAGGGATTACGCTAACCCTCAACCGCGCCCTTTTCCCACGCATTCATCGTGAATCGTTTTTCTATAACTGTATGCACATGTATCACATCGTGCCATCCGAGTCCTGTCCCAAGGCAAAACAAGAAATACAGGACTCGGTCGGGAGCTTTAGATTTATCTGTCGATGCAGATGCTAAGGTCTGCTTTTCTACACGTGGCTATGGTCCCACGAGACCCCTCCCTCAACTAGTGAAAGGCAACACAAGAGAAAATCTTGCATGAGAACTACACTCCGGCCAGCCCACATCCTACGGCCTACCTCACCCATAATTAGATAGCAAATCATGGTCTATTGGGTGTTCCCTGCCCTTCCGTACGTACACGCTTGACTCAAGATGGTAGATGATCGACGAACTTGCTATCTCGGGCACCTTATGTATCCACCGACTCACTGCTATCCACCCCAGTCTTTAGGTCGCTCGCATAGCAACCAAGGCATATTCTTGGTTCTTCTACCGCAGACCTCAACCTCTCGTGAGCCCAGGATGATCATCTGCGACATCACAGAGGGATACCAAGAATATCCTCACGTTCCCCGAAGTCGCTGCTTCGTTACCCAGTTTGCTGGAGCCTTTATCTAAATCAGATAGCCTGCTCCTACGCGTATACTTAAACGATGACCTACCGTATCGGGTTACTCATCTATCTAAGAAGTGGTCCAGATTTCCTTGACTAAGAATTATTACTTAGTTTCCCTTAACTAAGGTTTACCACTTAGCCTTATTTCCATTACCCTTGTTAACTATGGTTATTTACCTAATCCTCCGAATTAGGGTTTATCTAATGGGTTAAGTGTCACTCAAGTTCACAACTTAACCCGTCTACAAAACATGTCGAAACTGGCCAAGTATCCAAGTCCAAGACTTAACCCTACAGACCATGCGTCAAGTTGGTTAAGTATATCAAGCAATTCATGACTTAACCTCGTCTAATTTTCATTTTAGATTGGTTAAGTATATATTAATTTGACCCTATCAAATTACCGAGTCAAATCGGTCAAGCGTATTCGAAACGATTCGTGACTTAGCCTTATCATGTTTCCACGTTAGATTGGTTAAGTATAGGTTAACTTAACCTCATTACATTAACGAGTTAGATTGGTTAAGTATAGGTCACTTAACCTCATCAAATCATCGTGTTAAATTAGTTAAGTGTTTAGCTTAACCCCATTAAATTACCACGTTAAGTTGGTTAAGTATTGGTTACTTAACCTCATTGAATTACCAAGTTTAAATTGGTTAAGTGTTTAACTTAACCCCGTCGAATTACCGTGTTTGGATTAGTTAAGTGTGGATTACTTAACCCCATCTAATTACCGTGGTTAGGTTAGTTAAGTCTTAATTACTTAACCTCATCTAATTACCCAGTCGGATTAGTTAAGTGTAAATTACTTAACCCCATCTCCTAATCATCTTGCATGGTTAAGTGTTAATAAGGAAATCAAGCCCGGTCCCACTTAACCTACCCATTTGTGTCATATCGGTTAAGTGTCATTAGTCAAATTTACTTAACCTTATCATGTGGCATTAATATAATTAATGCACTCTTAACCTCTCACATTAGACCTTGTTGTGGTTACTAGTTAAGCCGGGCGGGTCCGGGTAGATTTACACCACAACCTAGTCTAACCTCGGGTCTTAAGCGCGACATGACCAACTTCTCACATTGGGTCCTATTGTTTGCAACTACTAGTTAGGCCGGTCGGTTCCGGGTAGTTTTACGTTGCAAACTCAACCCAACCTCGAGTTGGCCACACTTATATTATCTAAGTTCATCATGTTTCCAAAACATGTTACAAGTTTTTCAAGCATTTGGGTAGACCTAACTTAATAGGTAAATTCCCAAAGGGTAGACCTAACTTAATAGGTAAATTCCCAAGCTCATGTTTTATGCATACTTACATGCCAACTTCCATGTTATCTTTCAAGTCATATTTTCAAGTATAAACACATGTCATATCCAAGTTAAGATTTTGCGACATGTTCATGTTTGTCTAACTACCCAAAATAGTGTTTTCCCAATGCAAGCAAAGCGAGTCAACATAGTAAGGATACTATGTCACATATTGGTCTCAAAACATGCATGATGCCAAAAAGGGCTTGGCTTCCACATGCATAACATCATAAAGGGGTTGGCCATAAACATGCATAGTGTCATAAGGTAATTTGGCCACAAACATGCATATTATCAAAAAGGGGTTTGGCCATAAACATGCACAACCTAAAAGAGGGGATTGGCCACGAGCATGCATAATCTCATAAAGGATTTGGCCACAAACTTGCATGTTAGCATAAGGGGTTTGGGTTCATAAGCATGCATAAGCCCCAAAATCTTGTCTTAGCCAATGTTTCACAAGTAAAATAGTTTCTAAAGGTTCATGCTTGCATTTCATGCATAAAGATCCAAACTTGCAAGTTAAACTAGGTTATGCATAGCATGAGAGGCATGATTAAGTCACTCCCATGGCCTAAAATCATAAACATGAACACAAGAGGCATGGTTAGGTTCATATAGGTTCGCATAATCATGTTTAGCCTCATTTTATCCCATGTCAACATTAAAAATACCGTTTTGATCCAAAAGTAGCTAGAACTTACATAGCATGGCAAGAGGACTAGGAGCATGAATCGTTTTGGGGAAGAAAGGTGGCTCCTTTGATGAAGATCCGCCATGAAACTCGCATAGCAACGTTGATTCGGCCTTGATTTGGTGTAGCAAGCTTGCACCTTTTGATTTGAACCCAATTTGAATGCATAGGCTCTAGGGATTGGAGATGGAGGCCATGATCAAGATTGATTTTGGCAGCACTTAGTTGCTAGGTTTGATTTTTAGGGATTTAGGTTAGGTTTAGGGTCTTTTTATAGAGATTAGGATAGTTTTAGGCCCTTAGATTAACCCTAGGATAGATTAGGACCATCAGATCTCGGAAGCTTCCAGACCCAGCCCAAGAACAAGACCAGGTGAGACAAACAGGTGCACCAGGCTACTTGCCCCGGCCACCCCCTGTCGACAGGCAAGTCGACAGGGCTGTCGACTTGGTCTGGGCCCAAGTCGACAGGCCTGTCGACAGTCCTGTCGACATGGCCTAGGCGGGAAACTCCCCGCCTAGCCCCAGATCTGATTTTCACAATTGTTTCCGAAATTCAAATTTCCAGAAATCTTCTTTGGGCCTTTAACGGGTCATACGGACTCCGATTCTCGAAAACTCGGACTCTATTTCGCGTATTTTTCCGAGACGAACGCAATGGCATAGCCCGTTTCACTTGATTCAGAATTTAAAATTAAATTCTGCCTTGATTCTCGTTTTAACATGTTATTGGAATACGGGTTGTTACATTCTCCCCACCTTTTAGGATTTCGTCCCCGAAATCTCAAAGTTAGGAAGAACATATCCTACCATCCATCATCCCTCTACTCAAACCATCATCCACAAGCAACCATTGTCCTTAAACGACTCCTAATGCTTTATGAATGTATGCAAAACATGTGTGTACATGTTCCTTAGCTAATGCTAATGATCAGGCCTGAAAAATCTTTTGAATGCAAAAATATGTTTAGTGCTATGAATCCATTATGTATGCAAATAGTCCTAGTCATATACACTATATGCGTGCACAAACATCCATCCATATGCAACGTCCACATGGCAACACATTCAATTTCATCCATAAACAGGTATAAATAATCGTGCATATGCAATATAAAATGTGACCGAGTCGAGCTAATATCTAATGTAAATTCGCGCATCCACGAGCAACCATTTGCAACCATTTGCAACCATATCAACCATAACATGTTTCAAATACATGTTTACATCCATAGGGTTCTACCTAAGATTCCCTGAAACAGGGTCGAGAAGATAAACAGAACAAACTCCTTACGGGGTTTGTAACAGAAAATAGGACCGAGAGGATGTCCACAAAAGATAGCCTACAAGCAAGCTCAACAGAAAACAGGGATCGAGGATATATTCCCCAAACGAGATATCATGCACGTATTTAGTCTTCAGTCTCCTGAGTCGCATTACCTTGAGCTTAGTTCCATCGTGCCTTGACTGCCTTTGACTTCATGATTTCGTAGCTCCTTGATTCCTATTTCCAAGGTGCGGGTGAAACTCATTTCACTGTCGCCTCTCGTTTCACTTTCACTTATTCTTTCCCTAGTATACTTGGCTCCACCATATCTACGTACTCAAGCCAGCTCCCCAAAATTCACTAGTGAATTCTGGATCTCGTTTTCCGATGCCAATCCAAATTGCCAAGAGTCCTTACTAGGGTGATTCCCATAACTCATGCATAATCGAAACGAACCATCCGCCTTAACGGCGAATTCTATTCAAACGGATTACCAACAACTGCATCCTGGGATTCTAGGCAACTAGCCATGACAGAACTCAAAAGGTTACACGAGATTTCGAGGGTATCACCAAGATGAGTCGAGAATCTAACTACCCTCTTTCCAAAACCGAGAATGGCACCCCTTGCTGGATAACCACTTCATCCCTAGAATCCATCCATAGCTTATAAACATAAGCATTATTTCCAGGCTTAACACTTGACATAGACATTCTCAAATCCAAACAAGCCATGAGTAAATGGACCGATCTTCCAATAGGACTTAAGACAAAAACGGGATCCTCTATTATACTAGTACTAAGGTGCAGAGACTCAATTATCGAAGCGGACTTAAAAAAAGATGCGGTGATCAAAACAAAGTCTGACGGGATGATAGAGAAGAAAAACTAAACCTTTAACAAGATCGTTACCCTCCTTCTGAGGTACCCTAGAAATGAGAGCATATTATTGCCCTCCGAATGATCTTGTCCCTGTTCCATGATACTTAACTATCCGTCCCGTTTCACCATGCCAAAGGTACTCTCTCGTCATGGGTTTCATTGTTCATCTTTCTCCCTTCTTTTAGGACTCAGCCATACCAACATGTTGCTTATCCCTGAGCTCGTATCCTTTATCCTTGTTCTTACTATCCTTTCATGCATAACTCCGCAACGGTCTCTCGAGAACCACCTCCATCGTACGGGAAACACTTACGCAGCTAGAAAGACTAGTCGCAGTCAAAACTACTGTGACTACAGATGGAGGAAAGAAAGGAAAAGAGATTAAATCAAGGAAACAAGGATGATGCTAATGGCCTTTGGGGAATAGCCTTTTTCTTTTTAAAAGAAAATTTTCTTGAAAAATGCTCCTTTGTAAATGGTTTTTCAAATAATTTTCAGAAGGTCTTTAAAAACTTTTGCCCAGTCTGGTAACCTTCTGCTCTGATACCAAATGTAACACCCCGCCTCCGCTAGGGTCACTCGCAAAGGAATGCACTAGCTTTAGAGGGGCATTATTGGTAAACATGCAAAGAAATATCACAAGACAGAACATATATAAATAGCGGAAGTAAAATCAAACTTTCATAACATGAATAAATTAGGTCTAAAGCCTTTTTCATCAGAGTACATCAAAACCTGTCTTGCAATAGTAAAGAAGCATAAAGACTTTTTAATAAATTATTCCCCAAGTAAAACAGTAAAGTATCCATAGCCAAGAAAAGTCCAAGCCATCCATGATGACCTTCAAGCAGAAGAAGTCCGAACTAAACAGCATTGTTTCCTCCCTGAAACCTGGGGGGAACGGAAGAAAAGAGGCGAAACAAAACGGGTCAGTCAAAAAGACTGAGTAAGTCCTATCTACTTCCAGTATAAAAACAGGTAAAGGTAACATGACATGCATAAACTGAAAGTAAACATAAGGGTAACTACAAGATAGATAAACCAGGGTAGCCGGTTGAACTACTGCGGCAAGGTAAACTAAGGTATCATGATAAACTACGGTGTTATGATAAGTCAAGGTACCACATCGTCAGATTTCTATCGAGTACATTATCCCAAGGTATCTACCCCGTCTAACATCCCACGGTATCTATTATGTATATTCTTCCTAGTTCTAACATGTATATTTGCTCTGCACCTCTCGTACTAGTATCCCTACCCGCGTCATGTGTTAACCATGAATGTCCCGTGCTCAAAGTCGTGTAATGGTCCATGTCAACCTAATATCGCATATATAGGTTACCCAAATCATATGTTTCTTTCCATGTATATAGGTTCAGTCCTTTGCCGTACCTCGTACGGGCTTCCTCATGTCGTATCATCCTTGAAATCGTTTGGACTGTCACCCTTATTCTAGCTAGGCTCTTCCATATGAATCATCGTTTGAACTACTAGGACTTACGCCACCTAGCACCACTAGGGATTACGCTTACCTATTGCACGCTTTCGTATTTCGGTTTGGGTTAAACCACCTAGGCCACTAGGGATTACGCTAACCCTCAACCGCGCCCTTTTCCCACGCATTCATCGTGAATCGTTTTTCTATAACTGTATGCACATGTATCACATCGTGCCATCCGAGTCCTGTCCCAAGGCAAAACAAGAAATACAGGACTCGGTCGGGAGCTTTAGATTTATCTGTCGATGCAGATGCTAAGGTCTGCTTTTCTACACGTGGCTATGGTCCCACGAGACCCCTCCCTCAACTAGTGAAAGGCAACACAAGAGAAAATCTTGCATGAGAACTACACTCCGGCCAGCCCACATCCTACGGCCTACCTCACCCATAATTAGATAGCAAATCATGGTCTGTTGGGTGTTCCTTGCCCTTCCGTACGTACACGCTTAACTCAAGATGGTAGATGATCGACGAACTTGCTATCTCGGGCACCTTATGTATCCACCGACTCACTGCTATCCACCCCAGTCTTTAGGTCGCTCGCATAGCAACCAAGGCATATTCTTGGTTCTTCTACCGCAGACCTCAACCTCTCGTGAGCCCAGGATGATCATCTGCGACATCACAGAGGGATACCAAGAATATCCTCACGTTCCCCGAAGCCACTGCTTCGTTACCCAGTTTGCTGGAGCCTTTATCTAAATCAGATAGCCTGCTCCTACGCGTATACTTAAACGATGACCTACCGTATCGGGTTACTCATCTATCTAAGAAGTGGTCCAGATTTCCTTGACTAAGAATTATTACTTAGTTTCCCTTAACTAAGGTTTACCACTTAGCCTTATTTCCATTACCCTTGTTAACTATGGTTATTTACCTAATCCTCCGAATTAGGGTTTATCTAATGGGTTAAGTGTCACTCAAGTTCACAACTTAACCCGTCTACAAAACATGTCGAAACTGGCCAAGTATCCAAGTCCAAGACTTAACCCTACAGACCATGCGTCAAGTTGGTTAAGTATATCAAGCAATTCATGACTTAACCTCGTCTAATTTTCATTTTAGATTGGTTAAGTATATATTAATTTGACCCTATCAAATTACTGAGTCAAATCGGTCAAGCGTATTCGAAACGATTCGTGACTTAGCCTTATCATGTTTCCACGTTAGATTGGTTAAGTATAGGTTAACTTAACCTCATTACATTAACGAGTTAGATTGGTTAAGTATAGGTCACTTAACCTCATCAAATCATCGTGTTAAATTAGTTAAGTGTTTAGCTTAACCCCATTAAATTACCACGTTAAGTTGGTTAAGTATTGGTTACTTAACCTCATTGAATTACCAAGTTTAAATTGGTTAAGTGTTTAACTTAACCCCGTCGAATTACCGTGTTTGGATTAGTTAAGTGTGGATTACTTAACCCCATCTAATTACCGTGGTTAGGTTAGTTAAGTCTTAATTACTTAACCTCATCTAATTACCCAGTCGGATTAGTTAAGTGTAAATTACTTAACCCCATCTCCTAATCATCTTGCATGGTTAAGTGTTAATAAGGAAATCAAGCCCGGTCCCACTTAACCTACCCATTTGTGTCATATCGGTTAAGTGTCATTAGTCAAATTTACTTAACCTTATCATGTGGCATTAATATAATTAATGCACTCTTAACCTCTCACATTAGACCTTGTTGTGGTTACTAGTTAAGCCGAGCGGGTCCGGGTAGATTTACACCACAACCTAGTCTAACCTCGGGTCTTAAGCGCGACATGACCAACTTCTCACATTGGGTCCTATTGTTTGCAACTACTAGTTAGGTCGGTCGGTTCCGGGTAGTTTTACGTTGCAAACTCAACCCAACCTCGAGTTGGCCACACTTATATTATCTAAGTTCATCATGTTTCCAAAACATGTTACAAGTTTTTCAAGCATTTGGGTAGACCTAACTTAATAGGTAAATTCCCAAAGGGTAGACCTAACTTAATAGGTAAATTCCCAAGCTCATGTTTTATGCATACTTACATGCCAACTTCCATGTTATCTTTCAAGTCATATTTTCAAGTATAAACACATGTCATATCCAAGTTAAGATTTTGCGACATGTTCATGTTTGTCTAACTACCCAAAATCGTGTTTTCCCAACGCAAGCAAAGCGAGTCAACATAGTAAGGATACTATGTCACATATTGGTCTCAAAACATGCATGATGCCAAAAAGGGCTTGGCTTCCACATGCATAACATCATAAAGGGGTTGGCCATAAACATGCATAGTGTCATAAGGTAATTTGGCCACAAACATGCATATTATCAAAAAGGGGTTTGGCCATAAACATGCACAACCTAAAAGAGGGGATTGGCCACGAGCATGCATAATCTCATAAAGGATTTGGCCACAAACTTGCATGTTAGCATAAGGGGTTTGGGTTCATAAGCATGCATAAGCCCCAAAATCTTGTCTTAGCCAATGTTTCACAAGTAAAATAGTTTCTAAAGGTTCATGCTAGCATTTCATGCATAAAGATCCAAACTTGCAAGTTAAACTAGGTTATGCATAGCATGAGAGGCATGATTAAGTCACTCGCATGGCCTAAAATCATAAACATGAACACAAGAGGCATGGTAAGGTTCATATAGGTTCGCATAATCATGTTTAGCCTCATTTTATCCCATGTCAACAATAAAAATACCGTTTTGATCCAAAAGTAGCTAGAACTTACATAGCATGGCAAGAGGACTAGGAGCATGAATCGTTTTGGCGAAGAAAGGTGGCTCCTTTGATGAAGATCCGCCATGAAACTCGCATAGCAACGTTGATTCGGCCTTGATTTGGTGTAGCAAGCTTGCACCTTTTGATTTGAACCCAATTTGAATGCATAGGCTCTAGGGATTGGAGATGGAGGCCATGATCAAGATTGATTTTGGCAGCACTTAGTTGCTAGGTTTGATTTTTATGGATTTAGGTTAGGTTTAGGGTCTTTTTATAGAGATTAGGATAGTTTTAGGCCCTTAGATTAACCCTAGGATAGATTAGGACCATTAGATCTCGGAAGCTTCCAGACCCAGCCCAAGAACAAGACCAGGTGAGACAAACAGGTGCACCAGGCTACTTGCTCCGGCCACCCCCTGTCGACAGGCAAGTCGACAGGGCTGTCGACTTGGTCTGGGCCCAAGTCGACAGGCCTGTCGACAGTCCTGTCGACATGGCCTAGGCGGGAAACTCCCCGCCTAGCCCCAGATCTGATTTTCACAATTGTTTCCGAAATTCAAATTTCCAGAAATCTTCTTTGGGCCTTTAACGGGTCATACGGACTCCGATTCTCGAAAACTCGGACTCTATTTCGCGTATTTTTCCGAGACGAACGCAATGGCATAGCCCGTTTCACTTGATTCAGAATTTAAAATTAAATTCTGCCTTGATTCTCGTTTTAACATGTTATTGGAATACGGGTTGTTACACTGATACTATAGGTTACTGGTGAAAAGGCCCACGTATCTAGGATTTCAAACGGGTTAAGTGTGGTTAACCCTATCCTAACCATGTATCGAGTTGGTTAAGTGTGTCCAAGAAGCTCATGACTTAACCCTATCGATACATCGTGTTCAACTGGTTAAGTGTATTCAAGTAGTCCATGACTTAACCCTACCAATCCATCGTGTTTAATTGGTTAAGTATCCAAGTAGTCCATGACTTAACCCTATCATGTGGCATTAATTAACTTAATGCACCCCAACCTCTCACATTAGACCTTGTTGTGGTTGCTAGTTAAGCCGTGTGGGTCCGGGTAGCTTTACACCACAACCTAGTCTAACCTCGGGTTTTAAGCGCGACATGACCAACTACTCACATTGGGTCCTATTGTTTGTAGCCACTAGTTAAGCCGGGCGGTTCCGAGTAGATTTATGCTACAAACCGAACCCAAACTCGAGTTGGTCACTTTCATGTTTTCTAAGTGTCATGTCCATATACATGTTTTCAAACATAATCACATGTCAACTTTTCATGTCATATTTTCAAGTCTTGTTTCATGTTATTTAAGATTGCCTAACTACCCATAACGTATTCCCATCGCACGTAAATTCGCATCAACACAAATAGATCAAAGAGGGAACATAACAATATGACAAGGTGGGCATAAGGTGGCAAAGTCTATCACAAGTTAAACATGGTGATATTTGAGGCAAAGGTGTTCAACATACTAGCATATGGCCTCAGCATGTATGATAGCATAAAAGGTGACTTGGCCTCAAAAAAATCAAATAGCATAAGGGTGCTTTGGCCTCAAGCATGCATAATAGCATAAGGGTGATTTGGCCACAAACATGTATGATAACATAATTAGCAAATAGGGTGGTAACATGGTAATAGTTGACATAGGGTGACAATCCTAACTTGTGCATAGCAAATAGGTTCAATATCATCATATGCATGTTAAGGAACATGAGGGGTTAAGGTTTGTTAACATGCATAAGCCATAATCCATTTCATAGCATTTTTTCCAAAGGTCAACATGAACGGTACTAGGTTCATGATAGGTCCACAATCATAGATCAAGAGAGGCATGAATAGATCTATGCGTACAATGATAAGTTCAAGGCAAATATTGCACTTAGCTCCAATTCCAATCTACACATGTATGGCATTAAACTTAGCAAATAGGGTGATAAAACTTGTGATTAGCATATAGGTCGCATCATAGCAAGTTAACATCAAGGTCATTAGAGTTTCTATGTTGCATTATGCAACATTCCCAAATAAGGATCATAGCTTTCTACCCAAAAAGTCAAGGTGAAAGTCCCATAGTCATAGATCAAAAGAGTCATAAATAGATCTATGCATAAAATGATAGATCTAAAGTAATCATTACACTTAAACCCAATCTCAACTTGCAACATGTCACATTTAGGTTCATAGTTTAAATCTAAGAGTAGAATATGGCTTACAAAGCGTGGTAATGTGACTAGAACACAATTAGAACAAGATAGAGACTTGGTAGCTACACTAGAGATCTCCAAATGATAAGCTCCACTCAAATCCCTTGAGAAATAAGAAGAAGATCCTTGCTTTGATGAAGAAAGATGGCTCTTTTACTTTAGAACTAGCTTAGAACACTCAAGCTCTCATGAGGAAGAAGATGGAGGCCATGATTAGGGAGCATTTTGGCAGCACTTAGTTGTAGGATTGATTTGTATGGGTTTAGGCTAGGTCTTAGGGTCTTTTTATAGAAGTTTAGGTTAGTTTAGGCCATAGGATTAACCCTAGTTTAAATCTGAGCCATCAAATCTCGTCACAGGCCTCAAAACATGACTCAAAGGGGACAGCAGGTGCACCAGGCCAAACTGGCCCGACCACCCAGGTCGACAGGGGTGTCGACTGGGCAGTCGACACCACCTGGGGCAAGTCGACTCCCCAGTCGACTTGGGGCTGGGCGGGAAATTTTCCTGCCCTGTCCGTTTGGCTCCAGATTTGATTTTTGAACTGTTTTTGAACTTGAAATTTTCTGAAAACTTTGACGGGCCATAACTTGGTCATACGGACTCCGATTCTCGAAAACTCGGACTCTATTTTGCGTATTTTTCCGAGACGAACGCAATAGCACAGCCCGTTTCCCTTGATTCAGATTTTAATATTTAATTCTGCCTTGTTTTACGTTATAATATGTTATTCAAAATACGGGTTGTTACATTATCACCTCCAGGGTGTATAGTCATCTTGGAATGATGCGCTTCCTCGAGAACCTTCTTTGTCAACTCCCTTGCTTGTGGGACGCATAATCTTCCATCTCGCCTCAGCCAACCCTTATTATCAATGGTGTATCTACTGAGGTGACTAGAAGTCTCACCCCTAATAAGTTTATCAATCACATCAACAAGCTGAGGGTCTTCACGTTGTGCAGCCCCTATTGAGTCCAAGAGAGTAGGGCGTACTTCGAGAGATGCTAGTAAACCCGGTACAAAATCCGAGAAGGGCCTAAAGTTAAAACTGGCTATATACTCCAAGCTTTGCCTTTCCACAAAGAGCGGGCTTAAGGTCAGTTTCTTTTGGCTCAACGCGTCTGCTACCACGTTGCCTTTTCCGGGAGTATAGGAAATTTCAAAGTCATATGAGGCAAGAAACTCCATCCATCTTTGCTGCCTCAAGTTAAGATCCTTCTACGAGAAGAGATATTTCAACGATTTATGGTCAGTGAATAATTCAAACTTCTCACCTAGGAGATACTCAAGATCATGGGTTGGGCAGTTCTTTTCATGAACTTTCAATTGTCTTCCGCCATAAGCTACTACCCTTCCTTCTTGCATTAGAACAGCGCCTAGTCCCGTTCCACATGCATCCGTGTATACTGTGAACATTTTGCTTCCATCTGGCAAGGTCATAACTGGGGCTATTGTGAGAGCCCTTTTTAATCGCTGGAAAGCCAGATTCTTCTTTGTTAGCCTTGTGAGTGGGGCTGAGATTTTCGCGAAATCCCTAATAAACTTTCGGTAAAAACCGGCTAGCCCAAGAAAGCTTCGAACTTCGGTTGCATTTCTTGGTGTCTTCCAATCTTGTACTGCCACCACTTTCGCGGGGTCCACAGCCAACCCCTCTTTGGACACTATATGCCCCAGAAATCTTACCTCCTTTCTCCAAAAGTGGCACTTGGAGAATTTGGCTTTTAGCTGATGTGAACGGAGAGTTTCCACGATTTCTTTCAGATGCTGAGCATGCTCTTCCTCATTCTTTGAAAAGATTAAGATATCATCTACGAAGACAACCACAAATTTGTTGAGGAATTCTCTGAACACCCTGCTCATTAGGTTTACGAAATAAGCGGGTGCATTTGTCAAGCCGAAAAGCATGACATGCCACTCGAAGAAACCGTCTGGGGTTCTGAACGTCGTCTTATCAATGCTATCTTCAGCTACTCTTAGCTGATGGAACCCAGTTGCCAGATCAAGTTGGGAGAAGACCGACGCTCCTACAAGCTGATCAAACAAATCGTCGATTCGGGGAAGAGGGTACCTATTTTTCTTGGTCAATTTGTTTAACTCCCTATAGTCGACGCAAAGGCGAAGCGAACCGCCCGCTTTGGTTGCGAACACCACTGGAGCACCCCATTCTGAAATGCTCCGTCTAATGAACCCCTTTTCGAGAAGTTTTTTAACCTTCTTACTGAGCTCCTTTCTCTCCTTTGGAGCCATGTGTCTGACAGGTAAAGCTACAGGCTTTGCATTATCCACAAGATATATGCGGAAGTCTATTTCCCGCCTCGGAGGTAAGCCTTTCACCTCCTCAAAGACATCCAGATATTCCCGGACTACTCTAATTGACTGCAAATTCTCATCCGAAGCATCAAGAGACTCTAGATAACTAAGCATAACAGCATTCAAGGGATTACAAGAAATTTCTAGAGTGTTACCAAGCCGAGTCAAGAGTCTAACTACTCTTTTCTCACAATCGAGGATGGCCCCATTACTGGATAACCAGTCCATGCCTAAGATCAAACCATATCCCGAGAAGCCCAAAACAAAGGCATTACAACTAAACTCAATGCTGAGAATAGAGATTTTCAAACCCATACAAACCATTGACAAGTAAGCGGAGCCCCCAATTGGATTTGAAACTACTAAGGGATCTTCTACCATACTAGTGTCTAGATGCAGGGATTCTACTAAGGCAGATGAAATAAAAGAGTATGATTGCGAACTGGATGATCATAAAGATAAACTACACTTTCTACAGAAATATTACTACCTCGTTCCTGCTGAGGTGCCACAAGCGCATGAACCTGACCCCTTGAAGTGGACCCCGATTTCTGTCCCTGCCCTTTCTTCTTTGGGCAGTCCTTAGCTTGGTGTCCAGTTTCTCCACAATGGAAGCAACCACCCATCTTCGCCTTCCTTTTTTGGCAGTCTTTTGATATATGTCCCACAATGCCATAGAAATTGCACCTTCTCTTCTCACGGGGCTTATTGTTCTTCCCTCCTTTCTTAAAGTCTGTTTTCTTTGTTTGTAGACCCTCTTTCTTCTCTTCCACCTTAGTTTCTTTCTTGCCGTGGTCTTCCTCGTGTAGCAACGCCATGTCCACTAAGCTTTCATAAGTCGCTCCCGTGGATACATGGGTCATGGCAAGGTTGTGTAGAGGCTCATTCAAACCTTTGACGAAGCGAAGTGCCTTCTTGTGTTGGGTGTTTACTAAGTCTAGCCCAAATCTGGCCAGCTGATTAAACTGATTAACATACTCCCTGATTGTCATACTTCCCTGTTTCAGAGTTAGGAACTTTTCCGTTTGCAGACTTCTTTCAGCCTGGGAGAGGAATTTCATCTCATACCTTGTCCTGAAGTCTTCCCACGTTTCCACCGCCCTCTGAGCATTGGTTATTTCCCACCAATAGGAAGCTTCATCCTTAAGCAACCATACCGCTAGTTGTATCTTTTGCCTGTCATCAACTCCGAAGATGACAAACAGATCCTCAATCTCCTTTAGCCAGTTTCTTGCTCCTACAAAGGATTCTGTCCCATAAATGTCTTTTCCACCCATTGCCTTGAAGTCTCTGCATGTTTTTGCGAAGGCATTTCCACGAGCAGGAGGAGGAACCGCGGCCACTGGAGGAGGGATGTTTGTTGGGCCTGCGCCATTGGCCCTTGCTTCTAAATACCTCCTAAACCAGCCGGGTATTGGTACTCCTTCAGGAAGGTTAAGGTCTCCAGACATGCTGAAACAGAAAGGAAAGGTTCAAAACGAAGGATAGAGAGAGATAGTGCATATGGCTTTGGGGGATTATGTCTTTTAAAATATAACACTTTTTCTTGAAAAATGCTTCTTTAAACGTTCTTTTTGAAAACAATTTCAAAAACTTTTATCTTGTCTGTTAAACCTATGCTCTGATACCAACTGAAACACCCCACCTCCGTTAAGGTCACTCACAAAGGGAATGCTTAACTTTGGTGGAGGTTTATAAGTAAAAGCCACAAAAAAACTCAAGACAGATATAAATACACATATTTTAAAACGGCGGAAACCAAACAGACTTTTATTTCATCAACACATGTTCAAACAATACATTCCATAATTGTCTCAAAATACTTCCAACATTACAACCTCATTACTGTCTTGATTATTAAAGAAGCATAAAACATAAATAAAGTGACAAAAATCCCCATAGTGATATCCAAAGCCATAATCCGAGCAAAAGAGATCCAAATCATACATCTACGTTCTTGGAGCTTGTAAAGAGTCTGACTGAGCTGAGTTGTTTCCTCCCTGTGGACCTGGGGGGGAACGAAAGAAAAGAAGACGAAAAGAAAATAGAGTCAGACATAAAGCCTGAGTAAATCTAGTAACTCTTCAGTATGTGAATGAGAAAAGAGCATGATAGATATAAACTGAAAATAGGAAAGTGTCACAAGCTAAAGAAGTGTCGAATGTACTATCACACCCATACTATATCTCTACACCTACTTGAGTTTATTCTAATTGGTACCCCATGCTGAGGGTGAAGTGATCCCCATTTTTATTTAAAGATCGGCTCCTACTCGCGTTAACATGTGTCATACGGCCCCCAAGAATTGTAGATATCTATGCTGGTCCCACCGTAGGGTGTATCAAGACCCATGGTGGCGGACCCGACACAAATTCTAGAAGGCATAGGTTATACTACTGGTGTCCCCAGTGCCCTGGTTGTCTGCTCCGGAGTGTGTGCACGCCCGCACCCCGTTAGACCTCCACTGTGCACCCACCGCCGTCGTTTGACCGCTTACAATCAGCCCAGTAATCGTGCCCCACCCTGCCTAGTTTCAGGATACCATGATACCTAACTTGGGTTACTGCTGAAACGGGTCCCTCGTTACCAGGATTTTCTAGTCAAACATGTTAAGTGGTTAAGTGTCTGTATTTACCTAACCCCACCCATCAATTCGTGTTAACATGTTGAATTTGGTTAAGTGTTATTGTTGACTTAACCTTACCATCTGTCCTTAGCCTCTTAGAGTGTCTAACCACTCACATTAGACAGATATTGCTACGGTTACTGGATGTGCCGGTCGGTTCCGTGCAGGTTTACATCGTAGCTCAGTCTAACCTCGGGTCATTATTGGGCTCAATGCTTAACCACCCACATTGGATAGGTATTGTTGTGACTACTGGACAGCCGGGCGGGTCCAGGCAGGTTTACATCACAACTCAATCCAACCTCGGGTTAAGCATATCGTGTTTTCTAAATTTACATATTTTATTATTTCTCAATTATATATGTAAATGTCATATCTTTTATTCTTGGGTATATCAATTCATACCGCTTAAATGCCATTGTCGTTGGCATGTGCCAAACATGCCAACATATATTTTCATGTTTAACACCCAACGTTATTACCCCCGTTTGTTCACAACATGTGTTGGACTTGTCACAATTCTACCCAACTTTATAAACGTGAGAAAAAGGGGAAATCAAGAACATGTAATACTTAAAGGTGTGTGGCGCATGAACTTGCAATTTAGCGATACTAACATAAATGATGGGTCATGTTAACTTGCATTCAAATCAAAGTATAACTAAGTATGTAACGTATGAAATGGAATAGTTTAGGCTAATACAAACTTGTGTTTAAACATGTTTAACTTGACATAATGTCAACCACAAAACTAGCATGTTGTATATTCACCAAAATGTCCAAATTATAACATCTAATCACATAGCCTATTCCAACATGAACTTGCATAGGTTATGAAACCCAAACAATACTTAACATTGATCCAATTATACTTGCAAATAAACATGAACTTGCATAGTTTATGAAACCCAAACGATACTTAACATAGATCCAATTATACTTGCAAATAAACATGAGAATGATATCATAGTTTTTGGGTCAAGTAGGTATAAAAGGTTTTAAATCTAGAACATGCTTACATAAGCCTTAATTTAGACTTAGTGAATGTATATAGCCCATGCCATAGGTATAAACATAAAGGGATCAAATTCTAGTTTTTGCCACAAACTTGCAAGTGCCATTGTTTTCATATACAATTGTTCAATAGGCTTGCATCAATCAAATTTATGCCACAAACATCAATACACAAGTCATGATAGGACCATTACAATACACAGAATTTATACAATAATACAATTCAATTTTCATCTACATCGAATCACATCACAATTTTTGTTCATATTCTGAAAGGTCACTATACTTACAACGAATGCAGAATCTTGAATTCTGGATTCTGAATTCTGAAATTGAGATGCGCTCCTTTGGGTAGACTAACGTTGCGTTGATTTATTTGATTAAACTTTAATCTACTTCTTAATTTGATTCGTCTCTAGGCTTTTCTTTCTTGACGGCTATGTTCAATTCCTCCCTGGCAGCATGACGACTCCTTTCTTATTTTTTATGTGAATTTTCAGTTGAGACTTAGGGTGTATTTATAGATTTTTAAATTGTTTTGAGCCGTCAGATGAAGACAGGAGGAATCTAGACCATACAAAGTTCAAAGAGCCAATCAAGAGGTGACACGTCAGCCCTAGTGACACACAGGGCCACAGAAATTCGAGCCAGAGCCAGACCTAGCCAGCCAGGTCGACCAGGCAGGTCGACTGGCAGGTCGACACCCAGGTCGACATTATGGTCGACCTGGGGTGGCCAGGTCGACACTATGGTCGACCTGGGGTGGCCAGGTTGACACCATGGTCGACCCTATGGTCGACCTGGTCTTCTGGGCGGGAATTTTCCCGCCTAGCCCAGTTTGAACCTATTTTCGAATTTTGAATTTAAAACTGAGCTGTTTGAATTTAAATTTTATTCTGAAACTTCCGAAGGTCATAACTCCTTCATACGGAGTCCGATTCACGCAAACTCGGACTCTATCTCAAGCAGAATTCCGAGACGAACGCAATGGCGTAATCCATTTTTCTTAATTCTTTCATTTAGAATTAATTACACTTTAATTTGTGAAGCTTAATGTTATAGAATTCACAGGGTGTTACACTCTGATGTAATTTGTTGTCATAGCAATGAAAAATTGAAGTGCTTCGTGTTTCGATCTCAAGCAATCAGCATTCTTGTTCGGTCTAGGCCGGACGGAGATTCGGGTCGTGTCATCTTATTATCAGAGCTTTGGTTTACAGAGCTTGAGAACAAGACACATTAGAACCAAACGAAAGAGCTCATCATAGACAGAATTAGTAACATTCTATTAAAGAATACTCATTAGAGATAGGATCAGTGGCATCCTAGAATGAGATACTCATTAGTGATGGGGTTTGTAATACCCTAGGATGAGTTGAGAGTGACACATTCATAAGTAATGTATTTGTGATTATTATATAATCCGATTTTGAAAATATATTTGTGAGTATATAAAAGTTATATATTTGGAAATTTAATTAACCGATTTATTACTGATTATGATGTGTGATAATTATTTTAACTAATAAAAATATTGGAATAATAAAACCAATATAAGAATGAAAGGTAAATCAAGCCAAATCAAATATAATGTTGAATTGAATTGAAAATTAGTCTAGATTAGACATGAGTATATGTAAAAAAGGTTATTGCATGAAGGTTAAAAAGAGGTTAAGAAAAAATGTGTACCCGATAAAAAGGTACGTATTTATTATATTGGTTGCGCAATTTAGTTATTAATATTGTTGTGAGTGAATTGGATGCGCTGTGATGGTTGCTTGTGTGAAATTAAACATACACCATAGGATAGTAAACAATAATTATGGACTACACTGCACAACATATATTGTGGACTGCATAGCATAGCATATCCATATAAGCATGTAATTATTTGATGCTTATATGACGAGGTTTGGATTACCACATGAGCATGTAATTATCTGATGCTTTTATGGCGAGGACTGAATTGCAGGTTGAACTGAGGACTGATTATAGACTTAATAAACATATAATGATAAATCGCAGGATTTAATAATAAACCCCATCACGGGGTCTTGAGGTGACAGAAACATACACGTCTCTCTAGTATGTATATACGACACATGGATCATGATTAATCCCTATCATAGGGTTAAGGGATGATTTTTCACAAATCTCCCTTGGGTGTAGATAAGTCACATTTGTTTTAATTGGTTTGTATATCAATATATTGATTTATGAGCGCCTGTTTATGCCATATATATTTGTTCATATCAACCCATACGAAGGAGGTTATGACGGAATTTTTCAGAAATTTAATGCGTTAGCCAAATTTCAGGAAAATTTGAAAGTTCTTACAAATTGAAACGTTGAAGAACTCAAGCTAGAATGAAATTGAGTTGGTCAATTAAACAACTTTCAGCACCACTTCTTTTCGAGAACGAAAAGTTTTAAGTGGGGTAAATTGTAACAACCCGAAATTTCACAACCAATTTAAAAATTAATTTTAATTTAATTTTATAAGAAAATATGATTGAATGTCAAAAATCGATTTTTATAACATCGCATAGGCCTTAAAAATGGATATTTTGCTATCAACCTCCGTTTTCGATTAGAATTTTTTTATTGGATTCGAAATAATAAATCATAGCTAGGTTTCAAATTTCGTGCTAAACGAAGTTAGTGTGTGGCCATGCGCGATAAAACCATTTAATGTGATACTAACGACCAGTTTACAAAGGAACGTCATTAAGATGTCCTCGGATCCTGAAGAAACTATTTTTCCGATTCATAGTGTGGAATAACGGTAGAATTCCAAATTTCATAATTTTTGGAGCCAGTGTGTGGGTGTGCGAGAAGAAAACGTACTCTAAAATCGCATTTTAAAACAAGTTGAAACACGATCGAAAAATAAAATGGAAGATCAAACGAACTCGGAATTCGATGAAATCTGTTTCATTGGATCCGGAATTACGTCTATTGTCGAAATCCAAAATTTCATGTCAAAAAGATTTGATTTGAGATCATGCGATCAAAAGAGATGAAGGCTAACTAGCACACCTTTATAAATGTTGAGTTATAAAACTTGAATTAAAACGAAGGCCATCCAACGAGCCAAAATGTTTTTCTTTAGACTCACCAGATCGCGTCACCTCAGCAATTCGTGTGAGGCCTTGGGAATTTTGCACAATATCCCCTCTTTTTCTTTTCTTTCTTCTTTCTTTAATTCATTGTATTTTCCTCCCTCCAACAGCTTCCCTCCTCCTCCAAGACCCTCCGCCACCCAATCGGCCACATCCCCCTCCTTCCGGTGCCGCCACGCAGCCCCCTTCTCCTCTTCCCTTGTCGTGCTCCTCTCCCCCCTTTAACTTCCCAAAAATTAAGTTTTTACCCCCTTTTTGCAATAAACCACCTCCAAGCTTCCTCCTACCCTCTTCTCCTCCTCCCTCGTGGGTCCCCCCGCCATGTCAGCGCCATGACAGCCCCAGGTCAGGCCCGGACAACGAGCGCATGGGTCTCATCTCCCCCTTTTGTGTTTGTTTCGCCCTCCGTTTTGCTTCAAAACTCCGGATCTGCTAGTATTCATGAAATGTGAATTGATTCGGCGAAGAAAGATGACATTTTTAACTCATGGCAATAGCTTGGAGTGCCTACGGTGAAGTGTAGTGATGTTAGAATGCTTGGGTGAGAATTCGTTTCTTAGTTTATATAGTTTGTGTAGTTAAATCAAAGATATGTTGTTGAATTGTTTGATTAGCGCAAATATGTAAACTTGTAAAAATCATAACCTTTTCGTACGAGATCGGAATTCGACCATTCAACATGCGTTTGAACCATATCGACGAGATCTTCTTGATGAAACTAACTTGGAGTGATTTGGAGCTCTTCTTAATTTTTGGTAGAAGAAAACGTCAGATTCAGTCAATCGACCGTTTGGCGTTATTTAGCGAAAGCAACCAATGTGAGAGCCTTTCACCCAAACTGATTATTTTTACAGTTATATAATCATAACTAAATATATATTGATTGCTTATATTGATTTTTATCTGATTAGTTATCACGAATTTATTATACGGTATATGGTAGCACACATCACAAATTGTTTGAAAACCATATGGATGAATGGATGATTGATTGTATTATGATTTGGATGTGATGTTGATTTAATTAACATGTTTAAATGATGTTAAAATATTTGTGGTAGTTGAAATTGGATTAAATATTTATTTATAGTTCAAACGGTGAATTTATCATTGCTTGTTTAAGTAAAATTTGTTAAATTAGAAAATAATTCGAATTGAACTAGTTTGATTAAATTCGTGAATTAATAAGTTATTTAAATTGACAATTTGTTGCTTGAAAACCCCACACGGGTCTCGGGATGATATTTGACTCACACATCTCCTTTGTGTGTAATTGAGGTTAATCGGTTGATTGACAAACCGATATAAGCATTAAATATTTAATTTGAGGTTTATATGGATGTAAGTGCACTCTGGATGTTATTTGGATGATGATAGTTGTTTACAACTATTGTTAGATGTACAAAATTCATGCCAGTGAAATTATATGATGTTTGATTGAATTTCATTCCAATCCAGAATAAATATTGATATTTTTATAATACAATATTCAGTGAAAAATTGAAGTTGATTTCGATGTTCGATTTTGGATGGATGCGCAGATAAGATTTCGTAGATAAACGACTGAAACGAGTTTTCGAAGATGAATATATATATATTTTATATGATTTATAAAATTGGTTTGGAAGTATATCGATTTATTTTTTAAGTTATAAATCGAATTCGGCTTTGAATATGACGTGTTGCACAGCGACGGTTCACGAAGTTCAACCCATAACTTCGAATGGATGTAACGGGAGATTCGACCATCGGATTCTTCTGAAACCGGAACCGTTGGGTTAGTATCGATAAGACTTTCAAACAAATGTAAGAGATTTAAATTCTAATGATTGGATTCTTAAATATATCAAAATTAAATTTGGAAAAGGTCGCTATGGATGCAGATCGGTGGCCGATATTGGAAACAGACTGTAAGAGCCTTAATAAGATTATTAAAAATATGAATAAATTATGATAAATCATAATAAATTGTTTGGAAAGAATTTGTACTAAATATTCAGAGGTTTGAAAGATAAATAGTATTTTTATCTGAAAGTGTTGTTTTACAACTAGAAGGAAAATCCAATGTTTTAATATAATGAAATGGATTTAAAAAGTGGGTTTGATATAACCGAAGCTTTCCAACATATGAATTGGAAAGGATTGGATAGAAATTATTTTTGGATGTTTCAGTATTGGATTCCTTGATTATACAAATATTGTAGAGGAATTTGGAAGATAGAGATATCATTATTCCAATACGATATTTGTTGGTTTCAGATTTGGTATTGAATATAAGTCGATATGATTTCTATTCAAAAGCTTGTATTCAATATGGAATTGGACTTTAGGTTTGTTGTGAATGGTGTCTTTAATAATACTGTTCTTAAACCCGGCTGAAAATGGAATCAGAGAATAAATCTTTTGATTAAGATTTAACGAAAGCTTTCCAATTTAATAAATTAAATTGGAATGGAAATGAAAGTGGATTTTGGGTTTTTTGTGAATGGTAACTTCAATAATATTGTTCTTGAACCCATTTGTGAATGGAATAAATCTTTTAATTAAGGTTTAGAGAAGCTTCTAATTTAATTAACTAAATGGAGTCAAATGGAATTCAATTTAATAATAATCGAAATAAGCTTCTATAAAGGAAGGCCTTTACCATTTATGGAATTTAAAAGGATTTGCCGCTATGCCACTTATAGTACTAGTCTGATACGGAAATTTATATCGATTACATATAGTTCATATTTCCGTGAAGATTCCATATTAATGGATGTTGATTTTGGGTTTGTCGTGAGCAGTGTTTTAAACAACATTTGTTCTTTAACCCAGTTAAAGACAAAATTAATTTCCTAAAGTTAAATAATCATTAAGCAATGATTTTTGAGATTAAAACTAAGTTGGAGTTTTAGATGAATCTTTAATTAGATTGAAAGTTAAATGGTAATTAAATTTACCGAACACAAGAAGTGTTCGAGACGGAGTATCAGTTTTTCTTACTTAATGCGATAGTTAAATCTTTAATTAAATTTGGAATGATAAATGTTAATTAAATTTACCGATAACACGAGGAGTGTTATATATGGAGTACTACCAGTTTTGTATCATGGGATGAATAGGTTGGGATTAGGATAAAAAAAATGAATGACTACTTTAGTAAAGCTCGATAATCCGGACTAGTTTTATAAACCTTAATCTAGTCCAAGTTGTGAAAAGATATTAAAAAATCTTTTGCAATGGTTTCCAAGGAATGAATTAAACAATAAGTTCAAATGAGACAATCTTTGATAAGATTTATGGGAATAATTCCCAGTATAAAGAATATTTGAATAAAAGAATATTCTAGATTGGAATGAGATGTGTGCTATCTTTGTATATATACCACATGATTATAAGGATACGATAGTTATTCAAAAAGACCGGGTTTAACCCATTCTGAATAAATGTACGACAATTAAAAGTCGAAGATATGAAGACGGTGGTAGAAGACCGGAGATCTTCACATCATTTGGATTATTGCCGATGTCTCGATTTGTGGTGTACACCCAAAACGAGGTAATAAGTGGTGGTCGTCCAAACGTACTTGGTGATCGATCGGATATGCAAGGACCTTTCTTCTATATTGGACATATGAGATGATGAATAAGGTGCCTTCGGTTTCATTCAGACCCATAATGAACTTGCAAATGGATTGTGTGTTTGACGTCGTAGTTTGTGCTATATTATTTGATCTCTACTAAATGTATATTTATTTGGTGGAGGAGAATTTATTCTTTTTGCTTAACACCCTTCTTTGAGACATACGAGCTCATAGTTTTTATATCGGTAGACATCAGTTGTATGGTATGAATTGACAATGTGGCATGCTGAGATGCATGGATCAAAGCTTTTGTTGAAAAATAGAGCTTTGTGGATAATGATCAAACCATGGTTTTAAAATAGCATAGCTTTGTGTATAGCGTTAATTCGCAAGCTTCACACCCTGGTATGAGTCAAAAACGGGACTAGGGATAGCAGGGGGTGCATGCAATTCTTTCTAGCTAGAGGTGATGTCATGGTATGGAGCCCAGACATTTTACTTATGTGGATGATGGAAAGCGAGGCGCCTCAGATATGGCGGTAAAATGCCCAAATGGTCGATGTACTGACCGGATTATAAGTCTGATCAAACCGAGAAACGTATTGATCAAGAAATGCCTATCCACAAAAGTAAGTGTGGACTGAGCTTGCATGATCCAAGGGTTACGTGTCTTGGTTGTGGGGCTAGAGATGGCCCGAATCAGATGAGGAAGATTCTATGCCCGACTCATAGATGGAATCCAATTTCCAACACGCAACTTCACGGTTTTAGTTGTAAACCTATATGGTGACATAGTAGGATGAGGTACTATGTCGTCTATGATTGATACATTTATATTCGAAGTTGTTTTATACAATATGCACTTATAATAATATCAAATTATTTGTTTTAAAGCATACCAAGCATGTTTGGCTATTATAAGGTAAAACTATATCCTTTGGCTTGCGTTGCATTGTGTGATGGGACCTAAGTCTTATAATAGCTTCATTTTTCCAAAAAGCATTGTGTTGTTTATTAATTGTTTTATTTCAAAGTATTCATGGGAGTAAACTCGTTCCGTGATATACGGCATGGTCCCATAATTTACCATATTTTAAATAAAGCTTTAATAACTATTTTAGCTCTTACACCAGTCTCATGATTGACCTGGAGTTTCTTATTTCCCACCTAAACTCTAAATGCCCATATTTTCCACATGGGCAGTTGGTAGTTTTGGTTTGCAGATTATTTTCTTTCACAGGATACTGTATTACGACTAGAGCTATATTCGGAAAGCTCTGTATCTGTATATTGCCTTCAGCTATGTTTGTTGATGTTTTCCACTGATATATAATTTATTTTAATATATGATAATTGTATTTTCGTTGTGTATTTTATTTTTCCGCACTCTGATAATCTTGTACTCTGATGTAATTATTGTAACAACAATGAAAAATTCCCATGTTTCGTGTTCCAATGCTTTGTGTTCTCAAACAATTTGCATTCTTGTTCGGTCTAGGCCGGACGGGGATTTCAGGTCATGTCAGAATTTAACGTAGAGTCTCGACATTAAGCACTTAAAAATTTGTTGACCTGAGCTTGAGAATATTGAAATTTATGCACCGGGGTTTCTGAGGTTTGACCTTGCAAATTAATATGAGACTATTTACACTTGTCAGTTACTTAAAATTGAATATGAGCACTTAAAAATTTAGTTTGAGCACCTAAAAAAGAATTATGATTCATCTTAACACTTGGTAGTCACTCCACTTGATATTCTTGAACTAGACAACTTCGTTTGCTCATTAGTATTTCCATATTATATGCATGTAGGTGTCGTCATGAACAATATGTGTATGTATATGTATATATGCATGCGTATTTGACACCGTTATATATATACATATGGGGTTGGCTCGCCATGAAATGGCCCGTGCATATATGTAAACTCTAGCTTGCCTTACCAATACAGTTCGCATGTATTATATGTTTTGCACACCAGTCCTTGTTTGGCATGAGGCATCGTGATTGGGGGTTCTCGCTTTTGGTTTGTGGCAAGCGGGGGACTCTTACCACTACACGTCCCAAGAGGGGTTGGTTAGGCATGAGGCCGTGACAGTTGAGAGACTGGCTGTAAAACAAGGTGTTGGGTACCATTGTAATGCCACGGTGGAACTTAGTAGTTGTCCGATGATTGAAAAAGACCAGATCGTTACACATGTCATGAGGGTGTTGACCCCTCTCAAACCTGGGTCGACCATTAGATCGACCCAGTTCACGCAGGCTACAACAGGTTGAAGACCTGCTTCGTCTTCGTTTTTTCACCGATTTGAAATACGACTGAAAAGAAAATAATGACATGCAATGGAACTGGTGACATGAACATAACAATGACAACAAAACGAGATCATGATTGCTCAAAACACAATGGAATCAAGGAAGATGAGGGGCCTCAAAGATCACTAGACAACAAATTTTTAATGCAAAAGATTTACTGTAATTTCTCAAGTTACGATAAACGATTACTTTACACTAACAAGAAATTGAACCAACAATTTAAACCCCTAATACATGAAAACTAGATAATTGTGAGCGCACACTCACCTAAGATCGGATTGGAGGTTTTTTCCCTTGAAATCGTTTTCCAAATGAAAGCTTGAGATTCTAGGAACCTTGCTGAAAAGAAAATATTGGCATGCGACCACTAATCTTCCACTATGCCTTCTTTCCTGAGATTTGAGAGAGAGAAAAACTTGATTTCCAACTGAGATTGCATCCCAATAAGAAGAGGAGAAGTTTCAGCTTCATTTAGTGTAATTTATCAAGAAGAAAATTGGCTTTGAGGTAAAAAGGAGGGAGGAGGCCACAGATTTCTTCAGGAAGTTTTTTGGAGAAGGAAAGGAAATTGAAGGAGAGAAAAGTACGTACATTTCTTTCTCTCCACCGCTTTCTAGAATACCCCTCCAACAAAATAAGGGTTAAAGCAAGTAAAAACCTAATGAATTCCCTAATTAAATAGTTAGGCTTAGCTAAAGCAATTAACACATTCAAGCCCATCTTTTCTCAAAAAATCACACACGTTTACATTGTAAAAATACACAATATTTTCATAATTTTTTTTTATAAAAATTTGTTAAATTAATATCTCAATTAATCACAAGTTTAAACACTTCATTTAACACAATTTAAACACATCTTTAAATTACACACACTAGAATCCATTTTACAAACATTTCAAATGTTCAAATATTGATTCATAATTAATATTTGTATCTTATTTTATTTTAGCAAACCAACAAGTATACTAATGGTGTAACTCAAAGCATAAATACTCTTTCAACAATAATCTACAAACTTGTATTACTATCTTGACAAAAACCAACAATTTTTATTAATACTCTGAGATTTACATAACCATTACAATGTCAGTTTAGAGCATAATCCCAAATTTATTTTGTCTATAATTACAATTTGCATTGAAACTCAAATCCACAATTTATTAATTATTCACTAAGACATCCAAACAAAATATATTGAAAACGTGTCTTTCTTTTTAAATGTTGATTGCCCATCAATATTATATATATATATAATATTCAATATTCACATGAATCACTAATTTATAACCTTAAAATAAAGGTTGGGATAAATTATTCATTATAACAAGAGAATTTAATTTATTTCGATATACTAAATTCAAAAAATCACAAATTACACTTTTTTCTTTTAAAATATTATACGAGTTATGTTTAAAACCTGAATTACTTTCATTAAAAATATTTTAAAACAAAAAGACGCACTATAGTTTTTTTGGTCCGGGTACCCAAAAACCCATGTTGTTACAATAAATGATATAATTTTATCGTTTTGTTAAATTAATAGTTAATTTTTATGCATTTGATGCATATTAACTGCTCTAAACTATTTAATATAAGAGGTTTTTTGGCACATGCTTACAAAGAGCTATGACAAATTGGGTGTAGCCGAACATATCTATGTTAAGGTAGTTAATGGATATCCCAAAAACTTGAATTTTTTTCTCATTCATATCTGAAAAGCAGATAAATATCTAGTAATTGAAAAAGTAGACGCGCATTTGAAGGTATCTGCATTTGAAAATTATTTGTTCGGTTTTTGTTAAAATTATAGATTATTTTATATGTATTTTAGCATAATAAATCGTGTAAATTTATTGTCTTACGAGTGGAAACCCGTGCGTTGCACGGAAGCATAGAGTACGGGGTGTTATAGTTTGCACGGGAGCATAGAGTACGGGGTGTTGTAGTTTGCACGCGCGTGGTCTTGGCACGAGCTTCGCGCGTGGTTTTGGCACGCGCTTCGCGCATGGAATGATGTTCGTGAAATGTTTTTTTATGTGTGTAGTAATATTGTGTTTTAATTTTTGGTTGTAGCAGGTAACGTAATGAAAATTGGATGTTATTGAATGTAATATTATTGAATTATATCACGTAAGTAATAAATGATGGAAGAATATGACGAAAGAATACAAAATGAAAGCGAAAGAATATAAAGATTCAATGCATGAAAAAAGTACGAATAAAACTATTAATTCGGTAAGAAGAAATATAATCAAGGAGAGTTTATGAAAAGGGATTATGAAGAGTTATGAAAGGTTAAATTATATATCATCATTATGTCCAAAGTTATGGCAGGTAAAATTCAGGTGATATTATGGAGAGTTTGTATACGTTACAGCATGCGTTTATATTCCATAAATTTGTATTTGTAGCAGAGAAAGAAGTCAAAAAATATAAAGAAATGAGAGAAGTGGGTGGAAACTGTATGTGAATAAATGTGGGGTTATACGTCTAGTAATTGATTCTTTTAATATATAATAAATAGGGTTTTGTATTTTTTTCTAAAACACAGCGAGTTAAAGTAATTTTCTGTGGTTTAGTGTTATGTTCCAATCCTCCTTTTTACATTTATACTAACTGTATGTTAGAAAAGAAGACAAAACTGCATGAAAAAACAACATGCAATAGTGTATGCATTAAACGGCACGCATGCAACAGCTTCCTTTATATAATATGGTAGGATATAGGTGCAATTCTTTTATTCCCAGTGATGAATTTTTATTTTGATCAAGTGGCGTAATTGATCAAACAATGGCTATGGAAACATATTTGAAAAGAAGAGGAGAGCTTGCTGATCATACGGCTTGCAAGCTAAGATATAAAGTATATGCTATTAATTAAATCAATTGGCTATCCAAAAGAATACACGTGGAAGTTAATCCTGCACATAAGACAAAAAAAATTGAATTCATATATCAACACATCAATCATGGAGTAACAATTAGTCTAACTTGTAGAATTACATGGCAGCATTTGTAATAACATAATGAGATGAAAACAAAGGACGCATCACATATATGTAATATCCATATGGCTTGACTTCATGTGGCATATGATCTAAGACAGTAGCTCCAAGACAACGTTAACTTTGCTTGCTTTGACTAACATGTAGAATGTCTATTTTCCTCTTTAACAGTTCCTTGCCTAAGATTGAAACAATTACATTATAAATTTTAGCATCTATCATTCTCGTTATCATTAATGAACGTAAAAAAATATATCCTATTATGACATGCAAATATACCAAAGGCGATACCTTTTTCTTAGAGGAGATAGACTATATATACATGGTGACAACAAATCAAGTGCAATGATGCAGGATTATCTAACCACGGTTTGGACTGTTTCTATATGTACATGGTGATAACCTGTTAGCTTAAATAAATTTGTTTTCCATAAGTTACGTTGAAAACATTATAAAACCAACCTGCATTTAATAAATTGATTGTAAATGTGATGGCCCAATTATAGTTTAAAAAAAACTGACTGGTGGAACAAATTGTTGTCAATTTATGTTAATGTTAATGCATTAGTTTATTGCATATGTCATATAAGTTAATGTTCCACCTATTTTTTCTTTAGAAAGGTACCATTAATTGCTTACACAAATAAGGAATTACACAAATGGTGATAAATATGCCCTCTACAATGGCAGCTTTTGCTTTTGCATGTCTAGATGGGAAAAATCACCAAAAAAACACTTGAAATTAAAAGAAACCGAATCGTACTATAGAGCGATGCCGATTAGCAATTTGATTTCATATTGAACACCAAAAAATACAAAGCGATGTCGGTTCAAACATAGTGATTCAGGAAGCACAAATAATATAAAATTCATTATGTTAAATCATATTAGTGATGCAGGATTATCTAACCATAGATTGGACTGTTTCTATATGTACATGGTGATAACCTGTTAGCTTAAATAAATTTGTTTTCCATAAGTTACGTTGAAAACATTATAAAACCAACCTGCATTTAATAAATTGATTGTAAATGTGATGGCCTAATTATAGTTTTAAAAAAACTTACTGGTGGAACAAATTGTTGTCAATTTATGTTAATGTTAATGCATTAGTTTATTGCATAAAGGTACCATTAATTACTTACACAAATAAGGAATTACACAAATGGTGATAAATATGCCCTCTACAATGGCAGCTTTTGCTTTTGCATGTCTAGATGGGAAAAATCACCAAAAAAACACTTGAAATTAAAAGAAACTGAATCGTACTATAGAGCGATGCCGATTAGCAATTTGATTTCATATTGAACACCAAAAAATACAAAGCGATGTCAGTTCAAACGTAGTGATTCAGGAAGCACAAATAATATAAAATTCATTATGTTAAATCATATTAGTGATGCAGGATTATCTAACCATAGATTGGACTGTTTCTATATGTACATGGTGATAACCTGTTAGCTTAAATAAATTTGTTTTCCATAAGTTACGTTGAAAACATTATAAAACCAATCTGTATTTAATAAATTGATTGTAAATGTGATGGCCCAATTATAAAAAAAAAAAACTGACTGGTGGAACAAATTGTTGTCAATTTATGTTAATGTTAATGCATTAGTTTATTGCATATGTCATATAAGTTAATGTTCCACCTATTTTTTCTTTAGAAAGGTACCATTAATTGCTTACACAAATTAGGAATTACAAAAAATATCAAATTTAACAGATAAATCCTAAAATATGCCAATTTCGAAATGTGTAGTGAATATGGAATGAAAGTATATTTTGATAACAAAGAAAAATATGGTTTTTAGGATTTCCAAATATAGGACATGTGTAAAAATTGAAAACATTCAAATAATGATTTATAAAAACAATGCATATTCTACATTAATTATTCAACCTCTTTTACAATTTGGCACTTATGTTTGGGTTACCTTTTCTTAGGTATAGGAGAAATGAACCCCTATTGATTATGCATAAATTTCTTTTGCAATTAGCACAATGATTTTTATGGTAATACTTGAGATATAAACCCAAAAATGATAAACTAATTAAAAAAATATAAACCTTCCTTAAAATGAATGATGCACACATGGATTTATTTTACTTCAGGGAGGAAGATGATGGCTGCTGCTGTTTTGAAAGGGGAACAACAGTAGGATGCAAAACGCAGTAAAGATGAAGTAATTAAAAAGATCTAATCACACCTTGAAATCAAAGTACACATGAATCTATTTTAGTTCACCCCCGAACATCTGAAGAAAGTCACAAAATTAGATAACATTTTCAAGATGAGTGGAAATATAAAGATAAGGAGCTCACTGAACGTAAATGGCGATAAATATGCCCTCTACAATGGCAGCTTTTGTTTTTGCATGTCTAGATGGGAAAAATCACCAAAAAAACACTTCAAATTAAAAGAAACTGAATCGTACTATAGAGCGATGCCGATTAGCAATTTGATTTCATATTGAACACCAAAAAATACAAAGCGATGTCGGTTCAAACGTAGTGATTTAGGAAGCACAAATAATATAAAATTCATCATGTTAAATCATATTAAATTCCAGCAGAAACTTTGAAAATTAAAGTGAAATTGAGAAGATTACCTTTAATTTCATAAGTATCCGTGAATCTGTAGTTGAAGATTGGAGCAACCAAGCCAGAAAAAGATATAAGAGTACTATGCGTCTATCCAATTGAAAACAATTTTTTTCGTTTTGGAGAATAAGATCCTTGCTGGAGCGATGGAGAAGACTCAAAAATGATTTTGAAGGGATCGTTGGAAAAAAATTAATGTGGAATTGAATAAATAGAAAGGGAAGTAATTACCGGTAATGAATCATGGGAAAATGGATAGAAATCAAAAGGACGTGGTTTAATTACCAAATAAGTAGGTCCATTTATTTCTGTTTTGCGTTCGAGGAAACGTGTACCGTTAATAGCCGCTTGATATATGTTTCAATATTAAATCTCAGTCCCTCTTTGTCTTGTTGTTTGTCCGGAGGGGAGGGGTTTATTATATAGATAAATTGATAATTTATATTTTATGCATTTGATGCACATTAATTGCTCAAAAAGATTTATCATCAGAGATTATTTGGTACTGGTACATACGATGTATGTGCGTATAAAGTCATTTATTAAATTAATAAATTTGTAACTTTTATGTAGTTTAATAAAAGTGGAAATTAGGGAGGCGTCCCTATTTCCAAACTTTATTCAATGCGGCCCTCTCCCTAAGTTTATAAGTAAAGCGAGTCCCTATTTACTTTGGTAACATGTTTTTCAAATTTTTTGTGCTGCTGCAAAAAAAGAAATTGTAAATATTCAAGAAAGGATTCTACCAAAAAAAAAATTGAAAAATCAGCACTTTTTATGAAAAATTGCTGACATTTCAGCAATTATTAACACAATGTATTGCTGGTAATAAAAATGGAAAAAAGTTGCAGCAATGTCTGCAATTATTCTGAATAATTGCTGATATATCTATAAATATCTTACACTGTATTGTATGTGTGTTACTATGTGAAAAAATTATTGAAATGTCAACAGTTATTTCAAATAATGGTTTCTTTTTATTGCAATTTTCCTGAAAATGAAACATTTTTCATTTTTTTGATGATTTTTCTGCAATACTTCGATGTTTAAATAAGTGTTTGTTTTGAATTTAAAATTTTGAAACAAATCAGCAAAAATTGCATGAAAAACTGTAATTTTTACAGATAGTTGCTGCGATGTCTGCAATTTTACGAAAAATTGCAAAAATTCGCTAGAATGTGAATATTTGTTATTTTTTTTGTTTTTGAATCATTTTTGCAGTTTTTTGCTTGAATATAAGGATGATTATGTGTTGAATTAAATTTTGAAGTTTGGCAAAATTTTATGTTGTTTTTTCTGGTAATTTTCGAAAAATAGGGACTTAATTATAAAATTTTAAGATAAGGAGTTTCTTTGTATTTTGAAACCCAAAGTGGACCTAAGCCAAGCCGTCCCTTAATAAAAATAGCTGAAAATACAAAAGTGGAATTTTATGAACTTCGTGATAAGACCAAAAACTTGTGTTTCTATATCAATTATATATAAGATTATATCATCTGAATTTGTGTAATCTTATTAATAAATGACATTGAAAAAAGTTCATTAAATCCAAAATTTCAGTTTACATTAGTATTTGTTTATATGGCTCATACAAATATATAATATTTGACATAATCAAACCGATCGTTGGGATGTTTATTTACTATCACTTGACCAAAATCAATTTTTCCGAAGCTCAAAAAATAAGTTTATAACATATCTCCTTAGATATCTTATATCTAATTAACTTAAATTTCTTCATTTTTGTCTTCTTAAATCTCTCCAATTTTAAATATTCTCTATCATATTACTTTTTTATATTTAACTAAAACGTAAAATAACTAGTTTATTTTTAAACTATACAATCTAATAGTTGTTTCTTCACCGTTATAAGGTTATACTAGTTTCATGTATTAATGCGGATAAGACACTACGCATATTCCAACATATCCATTTCCATTAGTGGTCTTAGTCCATGTCTTTTGTTTTGGGATTGCTTCCCCTCCCTTTCTCTGGTTGGACCCGTGGTCAAAACCGTCAAAAGTTTATGGAATATGCTACACCGATGACGCAGCACGGAAGTACGGGCGTAAAACTGAGCCGAGAAGGAAACATAGGAGCCGTGATTTTGTAGTCGCGATTTTACGCCTAGCCGGCTGTTTAATCGTCCGTTGAAAAGTAGCATTTCGCACTAAAAAAGCAAGCAAAGGTCAGGTATTTTGTTTCACCGAAGTTTGAAGTCATATCTTTCGTCTTCCTCTTTAGATTTCTTGATTTGACCTTTTAAAAAATGCCATGGTAATAAAAAAGCCCAGAAGAAAGAGGAAGAAGATGCGATAAACATCTCCAACGTCTGTAAATTTTCCAAGGTCACTTTGATAAAACGGCCTACCGCAGATGTGTCCTCTGGTTATCTGATTACCGAAGTTGGCGGTTTTACAGGTATTTCTCCACTTCTGTTTTTGCTTACTTGTTTGTGAATCATGCTTGTTGTCAGTATTTGGTTGGTTTAATTAACATAATATAATCTAAAAAAGTTTTCTTCCTTATTTAATAATAGATGAACAGTGGGGGGATGAATGTAACCATTGAAAAGATGGGATTTTGATAAGACGGGATCTATCCTTTTTTCTTGATTTGGATTGATAGGTATCAAATTTCGAATTTCGAATTTTATTTATTTATTTGTAAGACCTTCTTTTTAACTCTTAATCATCTTTTAATCACATAATCAGATCTATTTTTCAGTTACTCGTTCCAATCATACTACTTGATGGAAGCAATATTCACTGATATAATTTTTGATTAAGGGCTGATTAGGGTTGGCTGAAGATTGCTAAGCAGGATTATGTTTCCGATATCCAAAATCAATTACAAATTCATTTGCAAGAGTAGATTGAATGAAGGTGCTTAGAGCAAATGTTACTACCTTTGTGCCATGGCTTGCTATTGTTTGTTCTATGTTCTTTTTTCCTCCCTTCATTTGCTCTCGAGATTGGCTTTCCACGCTGTAGTTGCTTTGGTGAAAACTATTGGAGCATCGAAGGAATTCTCCAATGGCAAAAAGTTAGTGATTTTTTCATAGCAACAGCGTATTTTTCTATTCCATTAGAGCTACTGTACTTTGCTACGTGCTCGACTTTATTCCCATTCAAATGGATTGTTATTCAATTTGGGGCATTCATTGTACTTTGTGGACTTACTCATCTCCTGAATGTGTTCACTTACGAGCCACATTCCTTTATGTTAATGCTAAGCCTCACCATATCAAAGTTTTTTACTGCACTTGTATCATTTGCCACAGCTATAACTCTCCTGACTTTAATTCCTCAGCTTTTGAGAATCAAAGTGAGGGAGAATTTTTTGAGAAACAAAGCAAGGGAATTGGATCGAGAAGTTGGTATGATGAAAATGCAAGAGGAAACACGTTGGCATGTTAGAATGCTTACTCAAGAAATAAGAAAGTCGCTGGACAGACATAAAATTTTGTACACTACTTTAGTTGAACTCTCGAAAACTCTAGGTTTGGAAAATTGCGCTGTTTGGATGCCAAGTGAGGATAGGACAGTGATGAACCTAACACATGAGCTGCAACAAAAAAGCTCTTCTGATCTGTATGCTCGTGCTATTCCTATTGATGATATAGATGTTCGTGTTATTAAAGGATCAACTGGTGCTATAATATTGAGACCTGAATCACTGCTAGCTTCTGCTAGCAGTGGTGGCTCTACTTTCGAATCAGGGCCTGTAGCTGCTATTCGAGTGCCAATGCTTAAAGTTTCAAATTTTAAAGGTGGGACACCTGAAATTGTACAAACTCATTATGCCATTCTAGTATTAGTTTTACCGGGAAATAATTCTAGGTTTTGGAGCGATCATGAGTTGGAGATAGTAGAAGTGGTGGCAGATCAAGTAGCAGTAGCCCTCTCTCATGCTGCGGTGTTAGAAGAATCGCAGTTAATGGCAGAAAAACTGGCTGAGCAAAATCGAGCTTTGTTACTCGAGAAGCAGAATGCTTTAATGGCTAGTGAAGCAAGAAATGCTTTTCAGAAGGTGATGAGTCAAGGCATGAGAAGACCTATCCATTCTATCATAGGCATATTATCTATGTTACAGCAAGATGATATGAGCAAAGAACAAAAGCTTAGTATAGACACGATGTGTAAAACTGGGTGTGTGGTTTCAGCCTTGATTAACGATGTGATGGAAATATCTTTGACTAATAATGATAGATTAACTTTAGAGATGAGAACGTTTAAGCTGCATTCTATGATTAAGGAGGCGGTTAGCGTTTCTAGGTCTCTTTGCGATTGTAGAGGTTTTAGGTTTGAGTTTCAGTGTGAAAACGTCGCGCCTGATACTGTTTTAGGCGATGAAAGGAGGATATTTCAAGTGATATTACATATGGTAGGAAGTTTATTGAATGGGAGTAATGAAGGAACCATAACATTAAAAATTAGTGGTTTTAATCAGGATACTGATAAGATGGATCAGGGTTGGGTTCCGTGGAAAGCAAGCTTCTCAGATGGGTATATTTGTGTGAAATTTGAGATTTCGATCAAGAGGATGCAGAATACTAATCCTACCGCATTAGTTCCAATTATTAGGCGCCCGAATTCTGAAGGTTTTGATATGGGACTTAGCTTCAACATGTGCAAGAATATTGTGCAGGTAAAGCTTTCTGCTCTTTGTTTTGCTAATATATTATATTGGATGTCATCTTATTTGGACTTTATTTATTTATTTATTTATTTTTTGACATTATAAGCATATCTAGAAGTAGTTTATCAGACTTTGTAGTTTGTTATTTAAGCAAGGATGTCCAATCATTGCCATTGTTACACTTTAAAGTCATCAGCCTGTTTTTGCTTCGTCATAATTCATAAAATGAAATCTGTTTCACATGAAACTTTATATATCAACATATAGTATTAGCTTCACATGCCTCTTGCTTGCTTTGTAGCTGTTTATATCTATCTGCTAACACCGATTGTGTCACATGCCTTGCCTATTTTTGACTACGAGGCCGAAAACAAAATGGCTTAAAGCAACCACACCCACATATTGATTTCCACATAATAGGCAAGAGAAAGTTATTAAAATGATTTATTGTTGGGGAAGTTGAGATTGTCAAAGGCTTCATTTGTTTTTAACATAATAATTGCTTATGGCTATTAAGCATTCTTTGCAATAAACTGTTCCTGAATAGTCCTAAATTAAAGATTACGCACTCTGTTAGAGCTTTTTGCAATCCTTCATAGCTATTACCTTAAAAAAAAAAAAAAAATTGCTTAACAGACGGACAGTTCTGACTGAAGTGAAATCAAACACACTTAACAATAATCAGTATTTATGTTGATTATTATAAGCTCAGCCTTGTATTTTGAATTAGTTTTGAATGTACAGATGATGCAAGGAAATATTTGGGCCATACCCAATTCTCAAGGTCAACCTGAAACCCTAATTCTTCTACTACAACTTCAGACTCAATTACTGGATTCAATACCCGAACCCAACAGCTCTTTCAACAGCCACCAAGTTAGTTCGTCCGCCCCAATCTTCAAAAACCTCAGAGTCCTGCTTGCAGACGATGATGTTGTCAATAGAGCGGTAACAAGAAAGCTACTTGAAAAATTAGGCTGCCATGTCACCTCAGTCTCTTCAGGTATGCAATGCTTAAGCTCCATTAGCACATCCGGAACTCCTCCGTTTCAACTCGTTGTGTTGGATTTGCACATGGATAAAATGGACGGGTTTGAAGTTGCTAGCAAGATCCGCAAAACTAATAGCGGGTCTTGGCCGGCTATTATTGCATTAACAGCAAGTGCAGAAGATGGTATATGGGAGAGGTGCTTGCAGTTGGGTATGAATGGGTTGATCCGCAAACCCGTTATGCTGCAGACTTTGAGAGATGAGCTCTATAACGTTCTGCAAAACGCATGACATTGGATAAGGGTGACGTTTTAGTTATTTTATTGTTATGTTTGCCTATTGGGCTTTTGGTCATTCATTGTTATACATCTCATTGGTCACTCAACTTATGTATACAACAGAAGTTTAGACAGTGAATTTTGATTTAGTTGTACGTTCAAAAATTGTAGCTTGTTGTGCACATGGCTACATGGGTTGTTGCCAGTTAAGGATATTGGTAGTGTAAATAAGTGGGAAGGACCTTGATATTTACTGTTCTTGCTGTTCCTAAGGTAGCGTTTGCGGTCATTTTTTGGTTCATTACCATTCAGGTTTGGGTGGATGTGACAGTAGCTATATGTTTACATTGGAGAACCCGTTAAGCTTGGAGCGTTTACATTGGACCCACCCTCCAGCTACAAATTTAACTTGTGCGTCTAACTTCATCCTAGCCCATTTCTTTACATCTCCATCTTCATTCTCTGCTTTGCCTCTACATCCATTTCAGACACAATTTCGGGAAAAAAAAAAAATGTTGCACTTGTCCAAAAGTGTTGAATGATTGCAAATCTCATGTTGATTGCAGGATTTGAGGCGTATTTCGAAGACAGTCCAGGAGCTTTGGAGAAAATGAGTAAAGCCGGAACGTTTTTGTAGTAGAACCGGGACTTTTTGAGATGGAGGACCTCCATGCTAACGTTATGTTTAATTTCTGTTATTTCTATACGGTTTTACTGCACATTTGTTGTTTAGAAAGTGTTTTTCTTCTAGATTGGCGATTAATATTTGAAAAACTGAAACCCATTCACAAATTCGAGAAGCAGATAAATTATAACAATCCGTGTTTTACGTGTTGGAGAATCATAAAATGGTTCTACTCAATTCATAAGAGATCGTATTTCTAATATTTTAATATGTGATTCATGATGATGTGATACATGTCAATGATTTTTACCAAAACTTTTTGTGACCGTTTTACCTTTGTAATATCTGGTTTTAGTCATAACTTTTGGCATAGATCGAATCCGACGCTGTAACTGGACTCATTGCTTTATGATGGTGGTTGACTATTTCGTAGGGAGAATTGCATTAAGAAAATGATTCAACTGTTTGAAAAATTACAAGTTTTAAGTTTTTATTTATGTTGGACATATTTAGGGATAGCTATGGATTGAGATTAGTTAGCTCACTCGGTTGATGACCGATAATTATAAATAAAGAATGTGGGAGAGAATAGAAGTTCCCTCTCGCTTACCAAATTTGGTTGGAATGTGATCTACTCCAGTTCACTCTATTCCTCTCAAACGCTAATTCTAAATTTCATCAAAATCAATTCTAATTCTTCATCTAAAGACTTCATCTACATCAAGAAAGATTAGATCCCATCAAATTATCATCAAATCGCGTATTTTCTTCGCTGTCCAGATCAGATCTACATCTTATTACATTGGACTGAAGGTTTTGGTAAATGATATGGTAAGTGATGTTGTGATGGTGATATGTCACATGACTATATCATATCATATGTTGTAGGTAGGCCTTTTTAATACTTTTAATGTAACCATAAAACCGGACTTTTCATGTTAATTTCGGATCTAGAAACCCCTTGTTAATCTAATTATGACATATGCTAAGTAACTTGTTAGATCCAATAAGATTAGTATGTAATTTTCCTTAAATTATGTTAGATCTGTGGTTATTATCATTTGATTAATGACTACATGTGATTATGTATTTGTATGTGACTGAAATTGGATGTAATTACCATTTGAATGTTTCAATTGTATGCTACGCTTGATTTGTGTGTTTAGAATTATCTAAATTAGGACTTAGGAAAGAGATTAGAGCATATCGAGAGCACAGTTCGTCGGATTCAGATGAAACTTGGAAGATAGGCTCCGTAAGACGTCAGAAGGAATCACAAAATTTTTGGAGTCAAAATTCTCTAATGATGGGGAATCGATACCAATTCATAAGGCACCGATCAACACCGATCCATGGGAAGGCTCCCGTGGGTGAGCAGTTTCTAGAAGGTGACGATATGACTAGGTAGAAGCTACGGTAAAAGTTTGAATGATTTTGATGGACCAATGTAAAGTTATTTGATGGACCGACGTAAACAGTGATGGACGGTCAGATGTGAATGCGACTTGGAAGTGTGCTCCAAGTGAAGACTATAAGAAAGTTGTGCAGTGACTTAGCCGAAATTGGCTAAATCGATGGACTGATACATGAATGATGGATGCGTAATGATCCATTAGGAGGGTGCTATTTATCGTGGTGGTTATAAGCTTTGTCTGGAGTATGCTGAAACTTGTGGTTCATCGATCGCTTTTGCAGGGTGGAAGTTATGACCTGACGAAGTTATAGCTCTTTGATTTTGAACTCGGATGGGAGTGATTGAAGGAGAATATGATAGACAACTCAAGATGGAAAAAAGCTACGGGATAGTGGACTGGTTCGAGTGAGAGTTGATATAATGATGAAGTTGTGTATGGCTTATGTGCTTGAGAGTGTCAAGGAATTGTTTATAGCTCAAAGTGTTCTATGTGTGTACCAGGAGCAGGGGTATCGCCGGCATGCCCATTAGGATTGGCAGCGATGATCAAATATTTTGGATCGCTTAAGAAGTGATCTAGTTGTCTTGGGAAGGCAAACATCCATGGGATGTACGGTAGTTTGACTGAAACTGGGTTTCTCCATTAGCATCTGGCATAAGCGAGGATGGTCATACGTGTTATCAACGTATTCAAGGCTTTAGACGGTGATAACTATGATATTGTTTGATGGATGTTATGATTGCTTTGAATGTTCTCTTTCTTCTTTTTTTGGGCAGGCTATTTCCTTAGGATACTGAAGTGAAGCGATGATTGAAAATCATATTCTGTATAGTATCTATATCTGTTGTTATTTGAATAATATGTTTATCTAGTTTTTATGTGCTAACTCTTTAGTTGTATGGATAGATCTGGTGAGACTTGAACTTTCTTGTTCATATTCTACAATATAACTATTGGTAATTATTTATCATTCACAATAGAATGTTGTCTGACTCAAAATTTTATGTTTCCTCTTATTACATCGGTATGTTCATCAATGATGTTGTTGAGTAGACTGAGTATCAGGTTTGGTAGTGAGGATGTTGATCGATGATGAGCTAGAGGCTGACGTATTATTCTACCATATAGCTTTTTGTCTACTTCCCCTAGTACGTTTCATATACTCTGAGAGGGCTTGTATCGAGATAGTGTTGTATGCAAAAATTTGAGATATTTTATACCTGATTTTGAGATTTCATTTGGAGCTTAGATTTCTGCTCTATCTTGCATCACTAAATATTTTATTGTGTATATTCTTATCATATTTTATCCATGCGCCGCGAGACACACAATAGATTCTGTTTAGGTTTATTTTTCTTGACGATCGTCCCATATCAGTCAGTCACAATATACAACGCATCTTATTTAGCATTCGACTAAGAGGTGTGGTGGCGGTCGTCAAATGGGGGTATCAAAGCTTTGGTCATTTGATTTATCCAAAGTTTTAGAGAGTGTAAGCATATGAGAGACGTATTTGTAATTGGTTTGGATGATAACTATAATTAATATATAGTATATTATATTCGTATGAACTTGAGTACACTTGCAACTAAGGGTGAGCAGTATTCGGTTCAAACCGAATTAATAGACTAAACCGATTCATTTCAGTTGGTTCGATTTTAAAACTAAATCGGTTTGAATTCGGTTTGTAAAATAATTTTATTTGATTATTGGTTTAACCAAATTAACCAAACTCTTAGTTTCTTGTCTAATATTACAATATTGTATTACTTTAAATAATTAGTTTTGTTATATAATACAAAGTAATTTGCTACAAATAGATCAAATTTTATTATAAACGTAAAATTTACTATATAAAATTTCTCCAAATATGAATTTAAGTTTTACTTTGAGTGAATTAATCATTTGAATAATAATACACCCTTCAAGTTCGGTTAAATCGGTTACCGGCCGAATTAACCAAAATTAATTCGGTTCAGTACGGTTTGGTTTGGAAAATTTTCGGTTTCAATTCCGTTTGAGATTTTTACCTTAAAACCAACAGAGCCGACCGAATGCTCACCCTTAAGTGCGATTTTTTTTTTGAAATGGACAAATTATTCTTGTTTCAGATGAAGAATGAGTTGTCGACATACAAGAAACATTGCTAGGGATAATCCCGCTTTTTGCGTGGAAAGAGAGGATGGTAGATCGAGCGTCGCTACATCCGACTACCCAGCTATGTTCGAGGCCATGATTGCATCGATTATGAGGAGAGTACCTAATCCAGGAAAGGTAGTAAATGGTGGTGCTCTTGTGCAGGAACCTAGGATTATAGATTTTACTAAGTTGTGCAAGGAATCTTCTTCTTCGGATGACAAGCCATTTGTTATTATGGAATAAGCAGTTAAGGTTTGTAATTGGTTGGATACTTGTAATCACATCTTTGGAGATCGTGGAATAGATGATGATACGAAGATTGCTTCGAGGCAACTACATGGCCAAGCTATGAATTGGTGGAATTCCATAACCTTTGATACCCTGGAGGATCAAATACAATATAAGCAATTTAGGATTAATTTTGAGGTTAAGTTTATTTCTACGATCTAGAAGTCTATTCTCTTTAAGAGAATTGCTTACTGAAGCAAGAAGATAGGTCTGTTGCTGAATTTAAAGCATTGTCTAAATACTTGTAGCTGCATGTGTCAGTTTCTTCCCTGCGTGGAAGGTGTTGTTTGTAGTAGTAGATATATGTCTTGCATATCTCGTGATCTTCTTGTACTTATTATTTTTAATAATAATAAAGTGTTACTGAACACTATAAAAAACCGATCGGTCTTGCCAAAAAAAGAAGTTTATTACTGAATTAGATGAGTATCTTGGTGAGAAGCTTGTTGACCATATTGAGGGTTCGTTGTAGAACTTGGTCAAGAAAGCTTTTAGGCATAGAGGTTTATTTCCAAAGAAGAGTGAGATTGTAATTAATGCTGGCGAGAAAGGAGAGGTAAAGCCACAACAAGGTGACAAAAATAAGAAGACGTGGAATGACCAGAGGAAGTGACAACAGCGAGGCAATGATGGTCAAAAGAAAGCTAATGTGAAATTACTTGATTTAATTACTAAGAAAGACCATTATTCGAGGGATTATACATATGCTAAGGTGGAGAAGAATTGTTTCAAGTGTGATATGCCTGGGCACATGAAGAATAATTGCCTCGCACCGCCAGAGGATAAAAGATTGTTAAGGCTTATGCATTGGATGTTACATCGTCTACTTTGAGTTCTACTATTGCTGCGGAGAAGGGGAAGAGTGTTGTTGTGCAAGATATGCTTTGAAACACCTTTCATGTGACACCCCATGTCCGTTAATGTCACTGATAAGAGAATGCATTAAGTTCCCTGAAGAGCGATAGGTAATCATTACAGAATATTTCCAAGACAGATAAAATAAGCAATAGAAATTTTTTAAACATTATTATAAAAGAAATAAAGCATAGTTTCATAAATACATTAAACCCAGTTAAAACTAGCAAACTGTTTCAAATCTGTCTCACAAAACACCTCATAAAATAACACATTAGAGTACATAAAATCATATCCCTCTCCATAAGCCATATTAAAGTAGAGAGCAGGTCAAAACAATACATCTCAAAAAATCCAAGTCAAGTCCAAGCTGTGAGAGAATTCCTAGTTACCGTTGAGTGCTTCCACTCCGAGGACCTTGGGGGAGGGGAGGAGGGGAGGAAGAAAGTGGCGAAAGAAAAAGGGTCAGACATAAAGTCTGGCGAGTTCCAGTGATTTAAAAATATGCATATAATAGAAATGCCAAGACAGGTAAATACGACTGAATGTGGAAGGTACAAAGTCATATAAGGCAACAAATAAACTAAATAGAATATCATGATGAACAGGAATAACATGAATGAACTATGATCAAGTAATGCTTCACATTTATATCCTAAAACAGGTATATCTGCACCAATACTAGTATAACAAGTTCAACATGATTAGGTTCTTTGCCAAATTACATATCAACAGAAATAAACAATAGGTATAAACAGCAGGATTAGGTGTACCCTAATTACTACCCATGCGATCAGCTCCCTACTACGTAAATACTCTGTGTCAGCCCCGACAGTAGGGTATATCACTCCCTAACCCAACAACTAGATGCCTGCTCAATGACTGGAGATCGAACCATTTCTAAGAATCTGAGTAGTCATATCATGATAGCTACATTCTCAATCTCATGTTGCAGACACTACTAGTGTTGTTGGATGTTTTCATATCAACTCTCTTTAAGTGAGCATTATCGATGGTAGAATAAACCAACTTCTAAAAATTTCTCCATCGAGATTCATCTGTCATCGCCAAAAGACTAAAGGGGATAGATTGAAACCATGAAAATAACTCTAGTAGTAGACAAGAATAACAATTAAACCAAAGGGGATGCGATCTCAATCAATGACGATGCCACCAATCATAGCAAATATTGATTTCCACATCATAGAATAAATATAGTCATTACTTCCCATCTTGGAGATAATGTGCTAAATGAGTTGCACGCATACATGGGAAATTTGGCCATTGATTATCCACCCTTCAAAAATCTCCATGTAAGGAAAAGGGAACTACTTTAAAATCTACAAGCTAATTAACATAAGTTCATTCAAGTCTGCATACAACATCCCAAAATCTCAGCGAGATCCTCCTCAATGATACAATTATAAGATGGCTTAATATTCACCACCAAATCATTAGTTGCATTTATCAAAAATCTATTGTAAAGGAGGATGCAACATAGGAAACAATCCTTTTTAGAAATCTCGAAGTAAAGGACCGGTTTAAATCCTACTACTATGAATAACTCTTTCAGCCCTAACACGGTTGTACCTTCTGCTTATTCCGATTTAGCTAAACGAACACTCTAGGGATGACACCTAATGGCCACTGGAAGAACGAATAGCGCAAGTAAGTATTATGAGCTAACAGTTAGAGGGAAGAAATAGGATGTAGATCTTAGAGTAATGATTGGATGAGATCTAATGTGCAAAGCTAGCACAAGGGTATGCACAAGGGTATAGACGAGGCTACTACTACTGTTAGGAAGGAGAGAGAAGAGACAGAGTCATCAGAGGAGAGAGGCTACCAATAAGAAAAAGGAGAGAAATAAAGATAGACTTCAATTAGATGAGGAAGGAAGAACAAAAGAAAGAACTTTAGGAGAAATTTGGATGCGACTTTAATAGTTATGTCCTAAGTTCAGGTTGTACCAAAACTCGTTGACTAATTGGCCAATTTAGTTTTAACGTTAGACGATCTACCGCTAAATGGGAATTGGACAGTGGTTGAATCTAGACCCATTTTAGGCTAGATTAAGATATTAATCTTTACATTCCGTCTTCTAAGGTCTGATGCGATCCGAAAATTTTTTGTCGTTGAATTGGTAGTGTTATGGACCATCGTCTTATACCAAACCATCCTCTAAAGTTTCACAGTAGTTTCAACAAAAGGCTATGACCGCATAACATTTCAAAATACCCAAGATTATTTCAGCTAATATTCTATATTTACTTCATATCAAACTATCCCCCTTTCTAAATGATGGATAGGATAAAGACCAAAGAAAAAATACCTTAAAATAAGCTATAAAAGTTTTCTTAACTCTTTCAGGAGAAAAATTTAAAAATTCTTCCTAGAGTTAAACTTTTTTTTTAAATTAAGGGTCACACTTTATATATATATATATATAATGTTATATTTATTATTATTATTTCCAGAACCAAATATTGTTTTCTTTTTAAAATAATTTCTTTAAAATGTAAAATCTTTGAACCTCTTTTTTAAAATATTATGTTACAATCATCTCTTGATTTTTGGATTAATAAAATCAATGGAATGATTCCAAATAATAGAATATTCGATTCACCAAAATGACGTATCGAGTGAATATACCTCATTGACTAGCCTCTAGACTAATACATGAACTAACTTGAATTTCCCATTCACCTAAAACTAATAATATGCCTTCTATTGGAACTCTCCATCAACATCCAAAAACCGCGACCATGTCAAGTGTAACTAACTTTTTATCCTCCATCCACAAATCTCAAGTCCGCGGGGTTCCACCATATGTCGTTCTCATGCTTTTCAAAATAATCACCAAAGACACGTGGGTTAGTTCGGGGTTGGCAAGAAACTTGGACGCTGAAATATTCTCAACTCATAACTACTTTATCTATTCCTACGAGGTACGACCACGACTACATCATCATCAGACTACCTAGAGTCAAGTGCAAAAGTTCAAAGAAAATAGAAGGAAATTTCAAATATGTTCTCTCACTAAATCCTAGTTCTTAATTTCTTTGATAATCCAAAGCTAGTGCTCTAAAATCAAATGTAACATCCACACTTTTCTAAGCTTGAATTTCGACAAAAATCGAAATCCAAACTCATCCAAGCACATATCGTGTTGATTTGGTACCTTAAAAAAATTTAGCGTGCGAATAATCAGAGTATTTTAAAAATGGACTCACAACGGAAACAAAATAGGACAACAAATATTGACTAAGGCTACTACTATCTTAAAAGCAATCGGCCACAATAATGAGCATAAGAGAACAAGAATGAAAACCAAACACGTTCACTTCTAAATACCTACTTCCCTTAATGTTATCCTAGGAGTTATAATGAGGAGTGGGTTAGAACGACATGTCCCGATGAGTAGCATATGTGTAAGGTCGGTCATAATATACAAATGTATCTCATTTGGTTTCACCCAAATTATTTATCTAACAAGGTTAGTGATTCTAGCCTAAACTTTCACTACACGCATAATGATTTAACAATCATACCCAAGATAGGACACTTCTCAAAATTAAGTTACTAAATATCTAAGATAGTACCTTTTATATGAATCAGGCGGGCCCTTTGACGCTTAAAATCTCACCAAATTATTAAAAAAGGCGGGTCCTATAAAGACTTATGACCTCATTGGAAATGTAACATATATAAGGGGGATCCCATGATCATTTAATACTAAGGCCGATCCCATTATCACATAATACCTTCATAGGTCATTTGCTTATATGCTGCAATTTGATTAGAGGACACAAGCTATTAAGTCCTCTAACTCGTTATTAAAGCTTTTGTCATTTGCATATCTCAATCCCATAAAGAAAATTACGCATAAAGCCAAAGATAATAAGAAACTTCTTAGTACATATGAGTTATGTAAATGACATCTAACCATTTAAGATCTTCCCCTGGCCGACCCATGTGTTACTATTTAGCCGGTATTATTGGGCAATCTTCTAATCACTTTATACTTCCCGTAGGGTAGGCATGGATCTAATACCTTCGTAGCGGCCATTTAATACCTTATCCTTAGGCAGACTTTAACCTTGCCACTTAATACCTTAGGGAATCAGATTCTTCAAGAGATCCCCTTGTTTTCTCCTACCTATCCATTTAATACTCCGATTGGAAAAAGGTGAGCCTTACAATCACGTGATACCTATTAAGGGGGACCATATATGTAACGACCCGTATTTTAATCAAAGGATTGTAGAATAATTCTATTTAATTCCTTAGTGTCTTTCTTATATTTCAAAATTCATGGGGATGTGAGACATGTGCCTGATTTTTACTAAATTTATTTATGATAATATCCCCCTATTCTTTAATATTTTAGCTACTGAATTTATTTGTGATAATGTTGGACATTCTGCAGAATGGTCACAATTAAGGATTTGGCCCAACGATTTAAGAGAAATCGTTGTTTTAATTTTTCTCTTTTGCAGTGCAAGGAAGATTAATTAACATCTAATGGGCCGATTAATGAGCCAAATAGGCTAATGACCTGTAGCTATAAATAGAAGGTGTGAGGAGAGAACTAGAACTTTCATCCTAATTCCAAACATTAAGTTGAATGTCTGTGAATCTCCGGTTCAACCAAATCTCTAATTTCTAATCTCCTTCTTCACAAAATCATTCTAAATCGCATCTAAGGAGAATATCTACATCAAGGAGGCTTGGATCTCTTCATACAACATTGGAATTGGGGAATTTCTTTACTATCCATATTTGATTTCATTACATTAGCATTAGATCTAAGTTTTCATGAATGAGTGATCTCTCACATAACTACTATGGATTATATGTGTTAATTAGGTTAATCAAACACCTCACATGGTAATTCTACCCCCAATAACCGAATCATATAGTTAATTTCAGATCTAGACATGCTAGGGTTACATAATTTTGATAATTACTAGGTAGTTTGTTTAGGTTCATCATGTTTAATATATAACTAACATATGATTAGTGCCAAATTATGCTAGATCTATGGTTATTATGATACGAATCATGTTTGTATGTGTTTGAATGATTGTACGTGTTTGAAATTGTATGAAATATTGTTTGTATGATTGAATTGTATTCCATGCTTGATTTTTTCGTTTAGAATTGGGTGTTTTAGGACATAGAATCAAGATTAGAGCAAATTGGAGGTTCAAATGACCAGATTTAGATGATACATGGCAAGAGGAGCTCTGGAGGTTACATGGAGGCAACACAAAAAATTTCAAGAGAAAATTCTCTTAGTACATGGATCGGTACCGATCTATGGATTTTAGATCAATATCGATACATCGTATCAATTCGGATGGAGTTGAAACTTTATGCGCATTATCTAAGGTCCTTACAGAAGTTGCGGATGAAGTTTGGTTGGAATTGGATGGGTCAAAGTGCAGAAACTCGAGAGATGTAACATAGATTTGTAGGAAGAGCTTCAGGGAGGAGTTAGGTTATGCAAATGGACTGAAGGGGTATGTCAAGGCCAGAATGGAGGATATCCAAACACGTGTACAGATCGGTATGATCCATCAAATAGAGGAGTTGAGGCCGAGGGTTTTGGCTATGGTTAGCAAGGGTCTTTAGTAGGTTTCTGGTGGTCTTTGTTAGTCGATAACATCTACCAGATATAAGTTATCATCAAAGTGATGTTGGAACTTTGATTGTGAATTCTAGCTGGAGTGGTCGAAGGCGAATGTGATAGGCAACTAAAGGTGGACTGAGGATACAAGATAATGGACTGACTCGAGTGGTACTCAAACTAAAAGATGGAGTTTTGGATATCTCATGTAATCAGAAGTGCAAAGGAATATTTGAAAATTCAAAGGATTTTAACTAACTCAAAGTTGGGTATTATGGGGATGCTACGTTAACCTTACATTTAAACACCGATTAATTATGACAATTCAAGTAATTAAGCATTATAGAAATGATTGAGTGGAGATGTCTAAGTATGCATGTGCACCCTTCCCATGTTTGAAAGTGTGTTAAAATTTTGGAACTAAAAATATATAAAGCATTGATGATAGAACTACAAGTATCTAGGTTTGAAAATAAGTAAATGTGTTTGATATAGTAACAAACTAAGGTTACCCGAGTAGTTGCATATATGCTGGGTACGGATTAAATAACCATGTTTATTTATAAAGAAATTAAATGAAAGAAAACTTACAAAAGCAAGTTTCATATGAAAAGAAAGAGGCTACAGCTCTAAGCAATATATTTTGCATACACATCAATTCAAAATATCTAGACACGTGAATAAAATAGGGATCAATTTAAAAAGCATGATCCAAGGGGTAAAATTGGTAAGATAAAAAGGATCTTTTTCCGAAATTAAGCAACCGACCTATGTTCTATAACAAACTCTACCACTCTCTCGAAATCAAAAAGGGACATGGGTGAGTGGCTAGGTGATAAGTGAGTGCTTTGAAACCAAGATTATTTAGGGCAATATTGACAATATATAACCTGGAAACCTTGGCCAATTGGTTGAATGAGTAAGTAGGCTATTAGGCTTTGCCAGGCTAGTGCATTTTCTTTACAAACAAGAAATAAAATAAAATAATGGTAGCAGCTTCTCGGAGAAAGCAGGAAGTCGAATTAAATCAGCGAAGCAGAGGATTAAAGGGATAAAAGCAAGAGAAATATATGTAAGTAATTCTCACTCAATTTATGGCAGTAAGTTCTAACTATAGGAAGCCTTAATTCTATTACGATCATGGCACATTTTTTAGATATAATGTTGTGTTTGGATTTGATGGATGGATTAAATATTTTACTGATTCCCTTGCTAAGTTAATGCAGAGTTATAAATATAAAATATTATAGGATGATAGGGATGTCCATTTGTCACTGCCTTCATGATTAATTCTGAAAATTCCTCTTTTGATGATCTGGTTGGACTCCTGCTTCAGGAGGAAGCTCGCTTGGATCATGAAACTATCCGCCAGGCTGCTGCTATTCTTCCTACTCCCACGGTGCCTCCAGTAGCCAACACTGCATCCCGCCAATCAAATCGTTCTACCCCACATAAGACATGTCAAAGCTCTTTCTCCTCCAATTTCCGTGGTGGTGATCAGCGAAGACGTCATCTTCAATGCCAAATATGTAGTCGTCAATGACATGAAGCCATTGATTGTTGGCATCGAGGTAATCAAGCAGATTATCCATCTCGTCGTCCCAATCCTAGAGCTCAGAATCGACAGGCCAACATTTCAAATTTCAACAGTCCATCTGCCTTGGACCCTTCATGGTACTTCGATTCGGGTGCAACTGATCATGCCTCTCCTGATGTGGGCAAATTGACGATCTCTGATGACTACAACGGCGACGACAAGCTTCAAGTTGGTAACGGTAACCAATTATCTATCTCTCATATTGCATCTCATTCTTTACCTAATTTACGTTTGCCAACCGTCTTAGTTGTCCCTACCTTAACCAAAAATTTACTATCTGTATCCAAATTAACTAAAGATAACAATGTTTACATGAAGTTTTGGCCTCATTTTTGTTGTGTTAAGGATTTTCAGGGCAGAATCATCCTCCAAGGGCGAGTAGATAATGGTCTTTATAGGTTGTCAGTACCTCCTAATAACCGGATGATGGCGTTGACTGGTGTTCGAACCTCCTTCGCTGGTTGGCATAATAGACTTGCACACCCTCATCAACATCTCCTGCGGCGTCTTGTTTCTGATTTCCAGCTTCCTATCACATCAAATAAACCTCCCTCAATGTGTGAGCCATGTTAGTTAGGCAAAAGGCATAGATTGCCTCTTTTAAATTCTCATGTTTCATCTGTTAAACCTTTTGATTTGGTGTATTATGATGTTTGGGGTCCGTCTCCCTTATTTTCAATTAATGAAATCGTTATTTTGTCCTTTTTATTGATGATTGTTCTAAATACGTTTGGATATATTTTCTTTCTCACAAATCACAAGTTCTATCTACATTTATTCAATTTCGTTCGATGATCAAAACACAATTCCAGTGTGACATTAAATGACTTCAAACGGATTTGGGGGGGGGGGGGGTGAGTATCGTAATGTATCCGCTTTTCTAAAAACACGTGGAATTGAACATCGTATCTCATGTCCATATACACCCGAACAAAACGGTGCCGTTGAGCGACAGAATCGCATCATCGTTGAAAAGGATTTAACATTCTTATCTCACTCCTCCCTTCCAAAACAATTTTGGGAACATGCTTTCAAAAGTGCTACATACTTACATAACAGAACCATCACACCACTACTTGCCTACAAATCACCATACACCATTCTCTATCATAAAAATCCCGATTACACCTTCCTCAAAACATTCGAATGTCTATGCTATCCTTTCCTTCGCCTATATAACTCTACCAAAATGGATTTTAAATCATTGCCATGTACCTTTCTTGGTTATAGTACATCTCACAAGGGATATCTCTGCTATCACAAGCCTACGTCTCGATTGTATATGTCTCGATATGTGGTTTTCAATGAATCAATCTTCCCATATGCATGTGATTCACAGTGCGTAGTTCCTCCACCATCTAGGCCAGCCCAGGAATCTGTTAACACCAGCCTTCTTGACATATCACCTCAATCGACACTACATCATCACCGCCTCCTAATTATCTACAACCTCCAATACAAACTGCTCACACTCCCATTCCTCAACATACACCATCACCACCTCCTAATTCTCCACAACCTCCCATACAAACTGCTCATACTCACACTCCTCAACATACTTCATCACCGATATCCACATCTCCAAATCCACCTTATCAATGTCCCACTCTCAGCTCACAAGACAAACAATCATATCCTCGTCATTACCGTCCAGCAGAAAATAACCAGCACTCCATGGTTACTCGAGCCGCCAAAAACTCCCTCAAACCGAAAGCTTTTTTATCCTCCATCTCCATTGACCAATAAACAGAACCCCGCACCGTTTCTCAAGCCCTTCGTATCCCATGTTGGCAAACCACAATGAAAGCGGAATTTGATGCACTTATGAGAAATAGAACTTGGTCACTTGTTATTCCTCCTTGTAATGCTATAATGTTGTGGGTTATAAATGGATTTTCAGGATTAAAAGACGGTCTGATGGATCGATAGAGCGTTACAAAGCTCGCTTGGTGGCGCAAGGATTTAGTCAAGATGTCGGTCTTGATTTTTTTGAGACCTTCAGTCCTGTAATTAAGCCTACAACAATCCGTTTGGTGTTGTCCATTGCGCTCTTTCGTGGTTGGTTGGTTCGTCAATTAGACATTGACAATGCCTTCTTAAACAGTGATCTGTCGGAAGTAGTTTACATGGTCCAACCACGTGGTTTCGAAAACCCTTCTCTGCCCAACCATGTATGCAAGCTACACAAAGCCTTATATGGGCTTAAGCAAGCGCCTAGAGCATGGTTCACTAAGCTGAAAACTTATCTTGTCTCACATGGGTTTAGAGCTTGTCAGTCTGATACTTCCTTATTTGTGAGTGTCACTCCTTCAACTACTATCTATGTGCTAGTGTATGTTGGCGATTTAATCATCACGGGTAGCAACCCTTTTTTGGTTCAGCAGTTCATCCAAAATCCCCATCAGTGTTTTGCTTTCAAAGATCTTGGTGCTTTAAATTTCTTTCTTGGTATCAAAATTCAGCAAGACAAAGCAGGTATCACACTTTCTCAAGATGCCTACATCAATGATATTCTAGCTCGTTGCAAAATGCAGGATGCTAAACCCATTTCTACCCCGGCAGATCCATCCTCCAAGCTTGAACTAGTAGTTGGTGAAGCATTCTCTGATCCTAAGCTTTACCAACGGGTTGTAGGTTCTCTTCAATATGCAACCATAACCCGCCCCGACATCGCTTATTTTGTTAATCGAGTATGTCAATATATGCATGCTCTGACAACACCGCATTGGCAAGCCGTGAAACGGATATTACGCTATCTCAAAGAAACTATTACTCACCATCTGCACTTTCAGCCTACCAAATCAACATCACTTCTAGCATATTCTGATGCAGGATGGATGTCAGACTCTGATGATAGTCGTTCTCAGTATGGATTTGCTGTTTTCCATGGTACTAATCTAATCACTTGGACATCTCGGAAACAACGGGTTGTAGCCCGATCAAGCACGGAGGCGGAATATCGGTCACTTGCGTATACTTCAGCTGAGCTTATCTGGATTCGGCAACTTCTTAGAGACCTTAATGTTTATCTTCCAGACCCGCCTACTATGCTATGCGATAATGTAGGTGCTTTGTTCATGTCCAAAAATCCGGTCATCGGTACACGCTCAAAACACATCCGACTAGATTTTCACTTCGTTAGAGAGCAAGCTGAAGCTGGTGTTCTTCGTATCAGTCATGTTTTATCTATTGATCAGCTGACGGATGTCTTCACCAAGCCTTTAACCAAAGATCGAATATCTCAGTTACGCTCCAAGCTTTAAGTTCGTCCCTCGCTTGAGCTTGGGGGAGGGAGGGGGAGGGGGGGGGGGTTGGGGGAGGGGGATAATAAGGCCCGGAATAATTGCTCAAAGATATTTCCTGTTTTCACTACATGAGATAATAAGGCCAAGAATAATTGCTCAAAGATATTTCCTGTTTTCACTGCATGAGATAATAAGGCCAGGAATAATTGCTCCAAGATATTTTTGTTCTTTTGCCTATTTATTGCTTTGTATTTGTCAGTACTGTATGAATGAAATATTTCACAATATCTCTTCTTCTCTACAGTTGTGATGGAAAAGATAACATCCTTACTGGCTTACCATGTGATAAGGGTAGTGTTATAATTTCTAAAAACAGAGGCAATGATGAATATTGAATCAAATGTGACCTGCAAAGAATAAATACAGTAAGGGTAATCCCCGAATAAATATAGTTGTGAAGATTGTTTTGTACTATTGCTATTAGCTATGGTTTATATGCTAAGAGGAGTATAGGGCTACAATGTAAGATGACACATCTTATGTCCTATATTCAAATAAAAATGTGAAGCCAGGAGTGCAATGAATCATCATGTGCTGAGCTCCTATTGCTTTAGAAATTTCCTAAATAAATATGCTATGATTTAGTCATCTTCATAAAAATATGTAAGAATAGACTAATGCATAGATGAATGAGAAATCATAGGCTTAACGATGTGCCTTTTTTCAAAACATCCACAGCCACAAATTAATAGTAGTATGAATTTATGAATATTTGTTATACCTACTATATAAATATTGGATGTTTACATTTATATGTTAAGATAATTTCTATTATGTTTGGTATAAGTGTATGGCTGTGATTGATGATTGTATCTGATTCATTTCTGAGAGTAAGTGGCTACTCAGAGGATAACATGAGTTAAATAAGGAAAACGGGCAAGGAAAAGACTTAGTAATGATCTAAGGACAAAGGGTTCGGGAAAGGCAACCTTGAGAATGTTGGCATGAACCATAATGAAAGCTTGCACATGGCTTGTTTAAGCCTAGGGATTCGAGTGTACTAGTGAAACCGATGGACCAAGAAATGTACACCTATGAGTCAAGTGTAGTAATTACCTGGTTATAAAGAATAAGATAATAAATTAGTTTATGATAGGAATGTACCTGCTAAATTGCAAGTGAGAATGCTGAGTAAGGTGAGATATGTGGATATAATTTGTCTTATAGATTGATACCTTATGTACTTGTTAAGGATTGATAGTTGTGCTAGTTTATATGTTGATTCATTCAATTGTCATACTTGAATGAGTGATATCGTAAGTTTTGAAAGAAATGAAAAGAAATCATGGTATATGAAAATTTAGGCTTGCTGAATAAACAAGTAAAAATGCTTGAATAACACTTGTATTGAATCATGTGATGAATCATGGGTCTGTTATGTTTGAATAACCCTGAATGATGCAAGTGTTGAGCTAAAGAACCCTGATATATATATATATATATATATATATATATATATATATATATATGCATGTACCCAGTTTAATATCAATGATACATGGACATATATGAGTATGACTACTAGCATATTTAAATAACGAAGCAATATCTTGATTAAATTAATAGGTTTAATGTTATATATTAAGTGAATTCTCACAACATGCTTTAGTCCGACCCTATTTACTTTCATGTATTATTGGGTTGTCTCATTTTTAATGAGGCAGCTTTAAGTGTTTTGCAGGAAGTAAGGAAGTTAAGTAAAGTAACAAGGGATTGCTGGAAAAAGAACTAACAAAGTTTAGTTAATTCATTAGCTAAAAGTTGCTGAATAGTTTAATTAAATTTTAGTCTGCCTAGATGTATCGATTTGTTTATGTAATGTGTTGTCAGATGTGAATTGTTTGCTATCTTAAACTAAAATGCAATATTTGTACTATGGAAGTGATTAGCTATCACTTTTGATGTAAACTGGAATCATTAATAGGGTTTAAAGTGACAAAAATGAATTTCTAAGCTTTGTTTAGTTGTTTGGAAAACCCCGATTATATATGTCTAGAACAACTTATGAATATAGTAGGAAAGTTTTTGTATTTGAAAAGAAATAAAATATGGTAGTTTTACAGGTGAATAAAAGATAGAATTTTTTTACTGAGACTAGAGATAATGAATTTTTTAATCCCACTTGAATATAAATAAGTATTCTTAAACTTATAATCATTTAAAATGCGATGTTCTTATTATTATAGGTTAGAATAATCTGAGTATAAGTAATGAAGTTTTCTAAAGAAGGAAAATACAAGGCTTTTTGGTTTATATAGAAAAGTCTAGTATGGTTCTGAAGTTAAACCAGATTTGTTTATATGAAGTGAAATGCATTTTTACAGGACATGTTATTTTCTATTGATCTGAGAACGTAGTGAGTAAAATGATGAAATGTATATTTATTAATTTTGGTAAAAATAAGAACCGTGATGATTTTAATTATTGTGATAGATCCTACCTTTGAATCAATGTTTACTAAGTATCTAAATTGCTAAATTTAGATAATATGAATAAAACACGGAAAGACTAGTTGAGGCAATGTGTACTGAAGGTATATCTGTTTGTAATTGTGAAAAGTGGAAAATTGAGTATGGGCAGACCTTTACTAAGTGTATATTTCAACATAAATGTACTAAGTTGACAACTATATTCACACAATCAGAACATGTGCTGTTGTGTAGAGTACAACCAACTTAAAAGATACCCATGCATTCATGCTGTATTTTGAATTCTAAAAATGATTTAAAAGGAGAAACAGTGTAAAACCAGGAGTCTTGTAGTCTGATGGGAAATGATAGTTTGATATAAATTTATAATATGCAATAGTTTTCTATGGTATTGAGGCATAAAAGCCCAATTAATAAAAGGATTGCATTTTTGGTGAAGGAAACTTCATGCCTGTGTGCCCGAGATGATTGTAAGCAAACTATTAATTTATATGTTTTTACTTTAATTCAGCATTGAACGTGTATTAAAGAAATTGAAACTTGTATAATATGTCTGAATACTTTAATAAAATTATATATTATGTTAAGGTGCTGATATGAAGCATGCTGGTATAAACTATAAACTACCATATAATTGCTGGCATGGGCCTGATGATTGCACTAGAAAGTTAAGTATACTTTTGCATAGAAACTCGCATGCTAATAGAGGTATATTACATATTCAAATACCCAGTAATAACTAAAAAAGTTATAACATATATGTTAACTAATATTGCATGGATTGAGTCAAACTAGATATCCTATTTGAATACACTTATAAGTAGGTATGATATTTTGATAAGAGATCAGTTATTTTATCTTTGTTGTCTGTGTAGTGATTAGATAAAAATTCAAGCTAATCAAGTGTCTTTTACTATTGAAATTGAACTTTAATAATTAGTAAAAGAGGTTTGTATTTCTTCATATATACAAGTTATAACTCAGATTTAATTAAACTAATATTTCTAAATTGGTAGAAGGATCCTGGAATTGGAAGGTTGAAAGAGGATAACCCATGAGTAGGTGACCTAAGATTTTTGTAAATTACAATTAAATATATAAAAAATGTTGAAATTTCTGGGGTTCTCTCAAATGAATATTATGGTCGGGGAGATCGAGTATCCTAGGTAGCTCTGTAGTAGTACCTCGTTGCTAGGCACTTGGGTTTTGAAGGAAAACATTTTGAACTACGGGTTCCGCAAACACTGCAGTCTGACTAGATCCAAAGCTCACATTAGCCCTTGATGGAGGGCGATGGTCTTTCATTCAGATATCAACGTATTTAAGGCTTTAGTCGGTGATAGTTAGGTTATTTCTTATGAATGCTATGGTTGCTTGTTTGTTCTCTTCTATTTCACTGGGAAGGCTATCACTGTAGGATCCCGAAGAGAAGTGGAAATTGGGAATCCTTCTCTAACTAGTTTCCACTTTTATGTTGTTTAAGCAACATATTTTATGTGATTACTATGTGCTAACTCTTCGGTGTTAGGGACATGGCAGATGAGGTATGAACTGTCTAATGTCATATTTTCCTGTATACTGCTATGGTTAGTTATTTATCATTCACACCAAGATGTTGTCTAATACAAGGTTTTATGTCTCCTTTTACCACTTTTTGGTGCTCAATTACGATGTTGTTGAGTACACTGAGTGTAACACCCCGTATTTTTCGGGAAATACGTTAAATAACAAATCAGAGAATAATTAAATTCTAACAAAATAAATAAGGGAAACGGGTTACGCCATTGCGTTCACCTCGAAATTCTGCTTGGAATAGAGTCCAAGTTTGCGTAAATCGAACTCCGTATGAAGAAGATATGGCCTTCGGAAGTTTCAATAAAAACCAGCTCGAAATTCAAAAATTCAGATTTCGAAATTTAAAACAAACACCCGGGCTGGGCGGGAAAATTCCCGCCCAGGACCCATGTCGACACTAGGGTCGACCTGGGGGTTGACCTGGGTAAATAGGTCGACACTAGGATCGACATTAGGGTCGACCTCCCCTCCTTTTTCCAGATCTGGAGATAGATCCATTTTTCTGCACCTGCACGCCTTTCTGATCGGATTCGTAAGCTCTAACCTATTTAAACACCCCCAAACTTAGCTTTCTCTCCACACAATTTCATTCTGCCTATACTCTGCCTCTATTCTAAATAAAAATAAGAATGGCATCGCTACTCTGCTGAAATCTAAGCTAGAACTAGTGCATCTTCTTCCAATCTGAATAGAATTAAATGAACGACTAATCTACATTAAAGGAAAGCTATTCAGCTTCAGAAAACAGATTTCAGGAAAACAAGACTTGCCTATATTTTGTAAGTACAGTTATATTTCCGATTTAAACATTAATTGGAAGTCATGGCTTGTAAGAAACTGATATTAGAATGGTGCCTATTAGTTTATCTATGTGGATTCATGTTTATTCATGCGATTTTCCTACGTTATATTCTTGTGATGAAACTATTGCCTATGACTATGACTATGAGACCTTCGCCTAAGACTATGACCATGAAACTGTTGCCTATGAAATTACTGCCCATGACTATGATTCATGACTATGAGACTACTGCCCACGACTATGATTCATAACTATGAGACTATTGCCTATGACATTGATTAAGAAATTATTGTGATTAGTCGCCCATGACTATTGTGGTTAATTGCCTATAACTATTGTAGTTAGTTGCTTATGCTTATTCCCATTGTTACAATTAACCAATCATGTTGTACCTTGAACTGGCATTATGTTGGACCAAATCACCTATGCCTATTCCCTTGATTATGTTGGATCTCATATTTAGTGTGTAACTTGGCTAGTTTATTCCTATTCACTATTATGTACATCGAACCTGTTGGAGCCATTATTTTTGCATGCCGATTCTTTTATATCAATTCTTGTGCTTATCCCCTATTCCTTTTGTTAGTGCCATTAGAAAACTTGTGAAACCATGTTATACGTACGATTATGATGCAGGGATTGGGCATAGCTTAATTAAGTTAATTTGGCATAATAAATATGTTGGCATAATCTAAATTGCCTTTAATAGTGAATGATTTACGTGCATATTAGACTTGGGCATAAGTTGATAAATTTGAATTGGCGCAAAGTATGTAATTGGCATGTAAACCAAGTTTTGGACATAAACGGTAAACTAGAATATTAAATCTAGTTTTGACATGAACTGTAAATTAGAATATTAATCTAGATTGGGCATGAACTGAAAAAGGGAAATATTAAATCTAAGTTGGTGTAAACTGCAAGTTGGGCTAATTGATAGGTAAATCAAGTTTTGGGCATAGAATATAAGTATGTTAGTTGGCATGACAAATGAATATGATCTACGATAAATTGATTTATGGAAAATTTACATAAATAGTAAATATGTAAATTAGAGAAGAGGAAAATGCCTAACCCGAGGTTAGATTGAGTTGTGGTGTAAAACTACCCGGAACCACCCGGCACATCCAATAACCACAACAATACCTATCTAATGTGAGAGGTTAGTGCATCAAGCCCAGAAAGACCCGAGGTTAGACTGAGTTGTGGTGTAAAACTGCCCAGAACCGGCCGGCATATCCAGTAACCACAACAATACATGTCTAATGTGAGTGGTTGGTGCTTTAATTAATTAATTAAAGCTCATGAACTATCAAGCTAGAAATGGTGAGGTTAAGTAATTAAGGAAACACTTAACCAACTTAACATGTTAACAAGACAAGAAGGGTGGGGTTAAGTAATTGAGAAAACACTTAGCTAATTCAACATGTTAACTAGACATGATTGATAGGGGTTGTAATAACCCGGAAATCCGAGCCAATTTAATTTTTTTTTTTGGCAATTTTAGCGAATTTTGATTATTTAAAATGAATTATTTTAAATAAAGACGAGAAATTTATTTTGAATAGAATTAGAATGTATATATTTATTTGTATCGTCGTTTGAATATAAATATTTATTTTTAATTATAAAAGGAATTGAAAATGGCGTGGTAGTTTGAAATTTCGATTTCAAAATTCAAATGAATGTACAAGATTCAAAATAAACCTGATTTTAGCGAAACCAAAAATATTAGAATCTATTTGAGAATATCTTTCCAACGAATCCAAAAAATTGAAATTTCATAGCGGGGATAAAAAGTTATGCCTAGTTGAAAATTCAGAATAGTCGCTATGGAATTTGGCGCTTAAAAATGGAAATTTTGCAAATGACCTCGGTTTTCGACGAAACCCCTTTTGTTGGATCAGGGATGTATAATTATTTCTATGTTTCAAAATTCATAATTTTCTGAGTCAATATGTGAGCATGGCGAAGTTAAACGTGTTTTGAACAATTTCAGTCAATTTCGATCGACTGGAAAATGACCATTTTTCAAACGGCCTCAGAATTTGACAAAATTAGTTTTGTTAGAACCGTATCGTAAATACGAAGTTAGAAAATATTTTTCGGAAATTTTTAGGGTCCTTATGTGGTCCCGATAAATTGAAATACGCGTTCAAATTAAATATATAGATTTATATTTTGATTTTGATGAAAACTGATCGAAACAGTCGAATCAACTAACGATACATATCCCATTGTATTCGGAATGGGGGTAATTAGCTAGGAACGACAGGCGGTGGGTCTCGTTTAGAGGTCGAAATTTAAAGTTACTCTTTGAGAGTTAAAAAAATATATTAATTCTTTGAAGGAAAGTCAACCCCTCCCTCATCTATTACCCCTCCCCGTCGGGTTTTTCTTCAAATCAGAAATTAAATAAAATAAAATTAAAGAAGAAGGAGAGGACGCGCAGCAGCAGTCGCACGATCCGCCACAGGCGATTGCCTCCCCCCTCTCAGGTGTCGCGCCTCCCTCTCCTCAACTCCCTCTTCCTCCAGTTAAACCCTCCCTCAATCGCGCAATCCCCTGGCGCGAAGCCCTAGGTCGCGCCTCCCCTCCCAGCGCACCCTGATGCGGCCTTGAAGACCCCTCAGTTGCTCCACTACAGACCCCCCCATCTCCTCTTGAGCGCGATGATGACCCTCCCCCCTTTAAAACAAAGGTAAATTTCATTTATTTTATTTTATTTAAGTTTCTTTAATTATTTACTTATATAAAACAGAAAATAAAATGATGATTTTAATGTAGAGAAAGTTAGAATCTATATATAGATAAAGTTATAATTTTTAAATGGTTAAAGATAAAAAATTTAATTGTTTAAAGACGTGATTTTTATTAAGTTAAAGTTAAGGTTTTTATGATAGGGAAAGATTAGATTTTTACTAATCTAAAGATTGGATCTTTTAATGTATAAAGTTGTGATTTTTATCATATGAGATGTTTAATAAAAATATGATTTTTATATAGTATATATAATAAAAATATGATTTTTATATAGTATAGATAATAAAAATATGATTTTTATTTATGTAGAGTAATAAAAATAGAATTTTTATCTATATAGTAGCGGTATAAAAATAGAATTTTTATCTATATAGTAGCGGTATAAAAATAGAAAAAAAATGTGATTTTTATCCATATAGAGTAAATATAAAAATGTGATTTTATATACATAGCAACAATATAAAAATGTGATTTTTATATATGTAGTGGCTACGGACAATGAAATTGACAAAAGGCGAGCACGATGAAGATTTCTACATATGAAGAGTCGCGGTGTATTGGTTTAGCTAGTCGGCGAGAACTTCTCACTTTAAATCTTGTTTTCTAGTTAAAAATATATACTAGGATGCAGACGGTGCTTAGTAGCACCCGACACCCGTCGACCACAGACCATGGATGACTTGTTTGTTTGATTGCTGTGTTGTGAAATTTGATTGTGTGATGTGGAATGAAATGAAATATTTTATAGTGGAAAATATTTTATAGTTAAAAATATGATTTACACATCGCCCAACTGCACAAATAAAATCTATGTTTGTTGATTTGAAACCCCACACGGGTATTGGGATGATATTTGACGTACACTAATCCAGATTGTTTAGTTTTATGTCAATCGATGGGTTGACTGACTATGTAAGCGTTAATTATTTATATTTAATGCTTATGCAGTTGTGTGGTGCACTCTGGATGATGGTTGATGATTTATCGTTGCTGTTATATACATGCGTTGTAGGGAATCCATATAATAAACGTTATATGGTAGGGCCTCATTCCAATTTGGAAAATAAGGAATATTATAAAAATAAAAATTCATGTGTTGAATAGAAAATAAATTCATGTGTTGAATAGAATAAATTCATGTGTTGAATAGAATAAAAATTCATGTGTGGAATAGAAAATAAATTCATGTGTTGAATAGAATAAAAATTCATGTGTTGAATAGAAAATAAATTCATGTGTTGAATATAATAAATTCATGTGTTGAATAGAATAAAAATTCGTGTGTTGAATAGAATAAATATTCATGTGCTGAATAGAATAAAAATTCATGTGTTGAATAGAATAAATATTCATGTGTTGAATAGAAAATAAATTCATGTGTTGAATAGAATTAAAATTCATGTGTTGAATAGAATAAATATTCATATGTTGAATAGAACAAAAATTCATGTGTTGAATAGACAAAAAATTCATGTGTTGAATAATATAATTTCATGTGTTGAATAAAATAAATATTCATGTGTTGAATAGAATATATATTCACTTGTTGAATAGAATAAATATTCATGTGTTGAATAGAATAAACATTCATGTGTTAAGTCGTGTTGATTAGATTGACGCCATTTTGACGTGAATGATATTTATATCGATTTTATTCATTTTTATAATAGAAAACAAAGTGATTTCAAAATATAACGTTTTGAAATATTATCATTTGTATATCGATGATGTGGAATATTCAATTTTGATTCGAAATTGAATATGAAGTTGAAATCGTTTCGAAAACGAATTTAAAACGATTTATAAAATATGTTTTAAAAGGAAATCGATGAAATATATATAATATATATATTATATATATAGAATGGCCTGAATAGAACGCGCCGCAGCAGTTCGCGAATTTCGACCATTGACTTCGAATGGATATTACGGGAGATCTGACCGTCGGATTCTCCTAAAAATGGAACCGTTAGGTTTATATCAAAAAGAGCTTTCTAACGAATATTAGAGATCTGAAATCTAACGGTTGGATTTGGAATTATGTCCAAATCAAATTTGGAAAAGGTCGTTGTAAGTGCAGTTCGATGGCCGTTGATGGAATTCGACTGTACGGGCCTTGATAAAATTATTAAAAATAGTAATAATTTGTGTAAAATCATAAGAAATGATTTGTGAAGAATTGAGATGAAAAATTCCAAATTTGAAAAGATAAAAATAGATTTTTATCGAAATGAACTAGTTTTGAACTAGAATAATAATTTATTTATTTTTAAATAAATAAATTGGATTTAAAAGGGTTTTAACAGTAACAAGAAGTTTCAATAATTGAATTGGAATGGAATGTGATTTTGGGTTTATAGTGAACCATGTTTTAAATGACATTGGTTCTTTAACCCAGTTAAAGACAGGATATGATTTCCCAAGTTAAATAATCATTGATAGTGATTATTGGGAAGATTAAAACCAAGTGGAGTTTTAATGAATCTTTAATTCGGTTGAAATAATCGAGAATGGAGTATCACCAGTTTTGCTCCAGGCGATAGTTAAATCTTTAATTAGATTTGAACGTGAAATGGTAATTAAATTTACCGATAACACCGTGGTGTTAGATATGAAGTATTACCAGTTTTACTTCATGGGATGAATAGGTCGGGATTGGAAAATAAAATAAATGATTACTTCGGTGTGGTTCGCTAATCCCGACTAATTTGAATTGATATTCAAAAGGAGATTAAAGAATAAATTTAAAGAATTTATCTTTGATAAAATTAATGGGAACCTTTCCCAAAGTGTAAGAATATTTGAATAAAAGAATATTCTGAATTGGAATGAGGCGTATGTTGTGTTTGTGTAACACTTGTTTATTATATATGCGAGTTATTCAGAAAGACCGGGTTTAACCCATTCTGAATAACTGATTCGATGATGTGTCGAGGATGAAGACGGTGGTCGAGGACCGGAGGTCTTCACATCATTTGGGTGATTACTGATGATCTTGATTGGGCTGTACACCCAAGTGTAGGGAATCTGTTGGTGATCGTCTAGACGTACTTGGAGATCGATGGATATGCGAGGTACAAGGTGCCTCTGGTTTCGTTCAGACCCAGAACGAACTTGTAAATGGACTGTGTGTCTGACATTGGATTTTATTATGTGCGATTGATTTCTATTAAATATATATCTGTTTGGCGGCGGAGAATTTATTCTCTTGCTTAACGCCCTTCTTTGAGACGTACGAGCTCAGGGGTTATATATTGATGGATATCAATTGCATGGAGTGAATTGCCTATGTGGCATGCCTAAGTGGCAATTGATCAAGGCTTCTGTTGAAAAGAAAAGTCTTGCGGTTGATGATCAAAGCACCGCTTGTGTGGTATAGCTTTGTGTAACGTTGATTCGCGAGCCTCACACCCCGGTTGTGAACCAGAAACGGGAGAGGACATCAGGGAGGGCATGCGTTTCCTTCTAGTTAAGGTGGTGTCAGTGACCTACCATCCCTGACATTTATATTATTTTCACCTGTGTGGTTGTTGCAGTTGCGAGGCGCCTCGGATATATCGGTGACTGTGTGGAGCCGATGGAGTCATCTGGCTCATTTACGCCCCAAAGGGTGGGGAAATGCAGTGTTTAGGCATTTTAATCCACATCGATGGACCGGCCCTGACGATCCAAGGGCTCACCTGTGTCTAGGTCCTGAGGCTCGGGCTAAACAATCTCGAATCGGTAGAGGACGAACCCTGGCCTCGGTTTACAGATGGAAATCCAACTTCCAATACGTGACTTGCGGTTTTGATTGTAGAGCCTAGTATTGGCGACATGATATATGGTACCCATGCCGTCTATGATTGATATTTATGATTGAAATTGTTTTGACACTATACACTTATAGTAATAATAAAACATGAAATTTAGCGTATCAAGCATTCTTTGGCTATTATAAGGTAAAACCCTATCCTCCGGCTTGCGTTGCATTGTGTGATGGGACCTGGGTCTTATAATAGCTTCATTTTTCTTTATTTAGCATTGCGCTGTTGTTCTATGCACTGGTGTTCTTGGGAGGAAAACCGTTCCGTGTTATACGACGTGGTCCCTTGATTTACCTAACTTTAAATTAAAGATTAATAACTGTTTACTTCTCACACCAGTCACATTACTGACCTGGAGTTTATTATTTTAACCTAAACTCTGGTTGCCCCTATTTTGACCCGGGCAGCTTGTAGTTTTGGGTTTGCAGATTTATATTCACATGATCCTGATTTACAGCTGGAACAATACTCGGAAAGCTCTGTATCCGTGTATTACTTCTAGTTGTGTTTTGTACTATTTTCCGCTGCGATGTATTTAAATGTAATTTAAATCTTTGATATTTTCTGTGTAATATTTATTCATACTCTGTAGTATTCTTGTATTCTGATGGAATTGTTGTAATATACAATGAAATGTTCTTCTACTTGCGTTCTGATGCGTCTTGTCCTCAAAGTATCCGCTCTTTCCTTCACAGGGAAGTTACAGGTCCTTACAGGGGTTAAGTTAATTTGGACACTTAACCAACTTAACATTTAACAAGGCAAGATTTGTGGGGGTTAAGTAACTAAGGAAACACTTAACCATTATAACATGTTAATTAGAAAAGTGGGTAAGGTTAAGTAAATGTTTATATGCTAACTAGACTAGATGGTGGGGTTAAGTAAACTTAGAACACTTAGACGTTATAGCATGATGAATATACAGGGTTAAGTTAATGAGAGACACTTAACCAGTATAACCTGATAAACGAGTAAGCTTAAGGAACACTAAACCAATTTGACATGGTATATGGGTAGGTTAAGTCAACGTGAACTACTGGATAACCCTTAACCAATTTAACATGACAAGTGAATGGGTTAAGTTAACTTGAATTGACTGATGACACTTAACCAATCCAACATGACGATAAGAGAACTAATTAGTAAACCTTAGTCAAGAAAGCCTCGTAGAACACGAGAAGGAGCGAACGTCCGTCTGATCATGAAGAAGGCTCCAACGAACTGGGGTACAAAGCACGCGGCTTCAAGGGGACATGAGGGTACTCTTCGTATCCTTATGTGAGGTTGCAGATGATCGTCCTGGGCTCACATAGGTTAAGGTCCACGTTACAAGAGCCAAGGGTAAGCCTTGGTTGCAATAATAAGGCAACCTAAAGAGTAGGATGGACCAGCGTGATTCGGCGAGACCAGTTTTGCCCTGTGATAGCAACTCGTCGTCTACCTACCATCTTGAGTTAGTCGAGATACGTGAAGCGGAAAGGCAGAGAACTCCAATAGACCATATACATGCTATCTAGTTATGGGTGAGGTTGGCCCATAGGTTTGTGGGGGCATAGAGGGGCCTGCGTACAGTTCTCATTCTTGTTTTTCTTGGGTGCGTTTCATTTGCTAGTTGAGGGAGGGGTCTAGTGGGACCATAGCCACTGTAAAAGAAGACCTTAGCATATGTAACCAACAGATATCTGAAAGCTCCCAATTGAGTTCCGTGTTTTTTGATTATCCCTGCCACGGGATTCGGGTCGCACATATAGACATCGATAACGATTCACGACACATACGTGGGGAAAGTCTAGGAACATATACCGCTCTGGGTAGTGTGTCCTAGACTAGGGGGCATCGTTCGATAGGTAGCATAATCCCTAGTTGGACCTAGGTCGCGTAAACCCTGAATCCGAGAAGCGTTCAATAGGTAGCATAAACCCCAGTGGCCCTGGGTAGCATAAACCATGGTTGAATCTAGGAAGCATTCGATAAGAAAACCCTAGCTGGATCTAGGTAACAATCGATGGATAAGGGACTGCATACACAATAAAAAGGGGATCATTTTATCATGAACACACGATGATAGTTGAAACACTCCTTAGAAGGTGCAGAGAAATAGAAGTGGATGTGATAGCCAATTCCGTTAATCTTACCTTGTCTTGTTTTAGGATTATATTATCACTATGGTATGGTTCTAAGTTCAGTTTGTTCAGGTCATAGTCGTTTTCTTGTTTACATGCTGAAGTATAACTGGACTTACTAGACTTATGTCTGACCTAGTTTGTTTTCGCCTCTTTTCTTCCATTTCCCCCCCACCACAGGTAGCCAGGGAGGGAATAGCTCATCTCATTTTGGACCGTTACTCTTCCCGAGCTTGAAGATTCTTTGATGCATTGTTTTGAACTCCATTTTCTATTGTTATGGTTGGCTCATCCTTTATTGGGGAATATCATTGTCAGTTTATGCTTCTTTATTTTAAACGAGACAGATGCTTTGTTGTAATAAGTATTGGTGTTGTAAAACAATCTTTTTACAAGCTGTGTTTTAATCAATAAAGGTTATTTATTTTCCGCAGCTTTATTTGTCTATCTTGTAAAAAAAAATTGCAACTTGTGCCAAAAATGCGCCACCGAAGTTAAGGCATTCCCTTTGTGAGTGACCTTAACGGAGGTGGGGTGTTACACTTGGTATCAGAGCTGAAGGTTACCGGATCAGATAAAAAGATTTGAAAAATTATTTTCAACGGTTTTAAAAGAAGAATTTTCAAAAGAAAAGTTTTGTTTTAAAGGCCCCAAAGCCATATGCACTATCTTTTGATTCTCTGTTTGAATCCTTGTTTCCTTCTTTCTTGTGTCTCTAGGGCTCCTGGATTTCTGGGAGGGAACCTCATCGCGACATGGTTCCGCGGGCTTGATGAGACTATGACACTTGTCAGAGGGCAATTAAGCGCCTAACTTCTACCTGTAGCCGTAATTTTCTTTCGAGCTTTGTAGGATTCTCCATGCGATGGAGGCAGCTTTTGAGAGACATGTCAACAAGTTACACAAGGATGAAGAACCCATGGATATGGAATTGGTTCACAAAGGAGGGGAGGAAAGAATAGTAAAACCTAAAACAAGAGGAAGTATCTTTATTCTGGTATAACGGGTCGTATAGTTAAGGGCAAGTGCAAGAACAAAGGACATGATTTTCCGGAAGGCAAGTGCATGCTCCCACCGCCAGCATACCTGAGAGAGAGGAAGTAAGATTTCCGTTGATAGAGTTTTTCCCCTTTTATCATCCTGTTAGTACTTCTTCTGATTTTAGCGCTTCACATTCGTATATATCTGCTTCCATAGTTGAGTCTATGCACCCTAGATATTGTATAGTAGAGGATCCCATTACAGTCTCAAATCCAATTGCTGGTTCGACTCATTTATCGTTGACTTGTGAGGATTTGAGTATATCTATATTAATGCTTATGTTTTTGGTTTCATGGGCTATGGGTTGATTCTAGGCATGGATTGATTAGCTAGTAATTGTGAAACAAGGGTAGTTAGACTTTCGACTTGCCTCGGGAATCCCCTCGAGATTTCGTACGATCCTAAGGGATCAGTTTGTCTTAGCTACCTAGAATCACTTTATCTATCTATCGACGATTTTCGATCCGTTGGAATAGTCCATGAGTACGTAAGATGTTTTGATTAGGGTAGGAGTTTTCCCCCTAAAACTCGAGACAGACTTCCATATATATCTAGATGACACTGCAAAGCCAGTTATGCGATCAACGATAATTTTGGAGCAAGATTGGCGAGGATAGCTAGAGTCGGTAAAGTGCTCAATTGTTTGGTTGTTTTGTTTGTATCATCTCACACAGATCATCCAAATTCGGATTATCCCTTGGGTGCTTGTCTGATATTGGTTTAGGCCTTTGGGGCTTGTACTTGAGGGATGTCGAGTTCGACTAGGATGGTTTGCATGAGAAATAAATGGTTGGGGCTGGCACCCTAAGTAAGACTGACCCTAAGAGGGGTAAAAAGCACATAGTAACCATCAGCTTTAGACCCTCAGATTTGCAACATGATGGATAAGCTAAGTAGAGGAGAGACCTCTAATCATCTTGGGATATACACTTGGTATCATGGTTAACATCTGTTTATCTTGGAAAGGTAGTTCGACTATATTGGATACCCTCTAGCACAGTAAGTAACCAAGGTCCTATCTTTACTAGTGAGTTGTGGAAATGGAGGTCAAGAAGTTTCGTAATCATGATGTTAAATTAGATAAGGTACAGTATCGTGAAACTAGAGAAGATGCAACTTCGAAGACTGAAGACTAGATACGCGCATTATACACTTTTGAGGGTATATCCTTGATCTCTTTTTCTAGGAATGTTATGCATTATTGTTTCTATCTTTTAGGTATATTCTCTAGATCATATCTTCGATTCTTAGGTAGAAGCCAATGTATGTAAACATGTGTTTGAAACATATTATGATTAGTGGTTGCAAGTGGTTGCTCGTGGATGCATTTACACACACATTAGGCACTAGATTGGCTCAGTCATTTTGTTATTACATATACATATATGTATTTGTGAAACTTGATGTGTTATCATATGGACGATGCGTTTGTATGAATGATTGTGCACTCATGTAGAAGTTATAAAATACGATTAGGAGTAGTTGCATACATGATGGACTCATGGCACTGACATGATTTGCATTAAGGAGGTCAACTAAATCAGTAGACCGCCTGATTTTGCATTAGATAAGGACATATACACACACTATGCATATGATCATGAAAAGCATTAGAAACCTTCTAAGGACAATGGATGCTTGTGATTGGATGGTTGAGTAGATAGATGTTGGATGGTAGGATAAACATTCTTCCTAACTTAGAGATTTCGGGGATGAAATCCTTTAAAGGAGGGGAGAATGTAACACCCCGTATTTTTCGGGAAATACGTTAAGTAACAAATCAGAGAATAATTAAATTGTAACAAAATAATTAAGGGAAGCAGGTTACGCCGTGGCGTTCGTCTCGAAATTCTGCTTGGAATAGAGTCTATGTTTGCGTAAATCGAACTCTGTATGAAGAAGATATAGCCTTTGGAAATTTCAATAAAAACCAGCCCGAAATTCAAAAATTCAGATTTTGAAATTCAAAACAGACACCCGGGCTGGGCTGGAAAATTCCCGCCCAGGACCCAGGTCGACACTAGGGTTGACCTGGGGGTCGACCTGGGTAAACAGGTCGACACTAGGGTCGACCTCCCCCCTTTTTCCAGATCTGGAGACAGATCCATTTTTCTGCACCTGGATGCCTTTTTGACCGGATTCGTGAGATCTAACCTATTTAAACACCCCCAAACTTAGCTTTCTCTCCACACAATTTCATTTTGCCTATACTCTGCCTCTATTCTAATTAAAAATAAGAATGGCATCGCTACTCTGCTAAAATCTAAGCTAGAACTAGTGCATCTTCTTCCAATCTGAATAGAATTAAAAGAACGACTAATCTACATCAAAGGAAAGCTATTCAGCTTCAGAAAACAGATTTCAGAAAAACAAGACTTGCCTATATTTTGTAAGTACAGTTATATTTCCGATTTAAACATTAATTGGAAGTCATGGCTTGTAAGAAACTGATATTAGAAAGGTGCCTATTAGTTTATCTATGTGGATTCATGTTTGTTCATGCGATTTTCCTATGTTATATTCTTGTGATGAAACTATTGCCTATGACTATGACTATGAGACCTTTGCCTAAGACTATGACCATGAAACTATTTCCTATGAAATTATTGCATATGACTATGATTCGTGACTATAAGACTGCTGCCCATGACTATGATTCATAACTATGAGATTATTGCCTATGACATTGATTAAGAAATTATTGCGATTAATCGTTCATGACTATTGTGTTTAATTGCCTATAACTATTGTAGTTAGTTGCTTATGCCTATTCTCATTATTACAATTAACCAATCATGTTGTACCTTGAACTGGCATTATGTTGGACCAAATCACCTATTCCTATTCCCTTGATTATGTTGGATCTCATATTTAGTGTGTAACTTGGCTAGTTTATTCCTATTCACTATTATGTACATCGAACCTGTTGGAGCCATTATTTTTGCATGCCTATTATTTTATATCAATTCTTGTGCTTATCCCCTATTCCTTTTGTTAGTGCCATTTCATGAGTACTTAGAAAACTTGTGAAACTATGTTATACGTACGATTATGATGCGGGGATTGGGCGTAGCTTAATTAAGTTAATTTTGCATAATAAATATGTTGGCATAATCTAAATTGACAATAATAGTGAATGATTTACATGCATATTAGACTTGGGGATAAATTGATAAATTTGAATTGGCCGGAAAGTATGTAATTGGCATGTAAACCAAGTTTTGGACTTAAATGGTAAACTAGAATATTGAATCTAGTTTTGACATGAACTGTAAACTGGAATATTAATCTAGATTGGGCATGAACTGAAAAAGGGAAATATTAAATCTAAATTGATATAAACTGCAAGTTGGGCTAATTGATAGGTAAATCAAGTTTTGGGCATAGAATATATGTATGTTAATTGGCATGACAAATGAATATGATCTAGGCTAAATTTATTTATGGAAAATTTTCATAAATAGTAAATATATAAATTAGAGAAGAGGAAAATGCCTAACCCGAGGTTAGATTGAGTTGTGGTGTAAAACTGCCCGGAACCGCCCGGCACATCCAGTAACCACAACAATACATGTCTAATGTGAGAGGTTAGTTCATCAAGCCCAGAAAGACCCGAGATTAGACTGAGTTGTGGTGTAAAACTGCCCGGAATCGACCGGCATATCCAGTAACCACAACAATACCTGTCTAATGTGAGTGGTTGGTGCTTTAATTAATTAATTAAAGCTCATGAACTATCAAGCTAGAAATGGTGAGGTTAAGCAATTAAGGAAACACTTAACCAACTTAACATGTTAACAAGACAAGAAGGGTGGGGTTAAGTAATTGAGAAAACACTTAGCCAATTCAACATGTTAACTAGACAAGATTGATAGGGGTTAAGTTAATTTGGACACTTAACCAACTTAACATGTTAACAAGGCAAGATTTGTGGGGGTTAAGTAACTAAGGAAACACTTAGCCATTATAACATGTTAACCCGATAAGTGGGTAAGGTTAAGTAAATGTTTTTATGCTAACTAGACTAGATGGTGGGGTTAAGTAAACTTAGAACACTTAGCCGTTATAGCATGATGAATAAACAAGGTTAAGTTAACAAGAGACACTTAACCAGTATAACCTGATAAACGAGTAAGGTTAAGGAACACTTAACCAATTTGACATGATAAATGGGTAGGTTAAGTCAACGTGAACTACTGGATAACACTTAACCAATTTAACATGACAAGTGAATGGGTTAAGTTAACTTGAATTGACTGATGACACTTAACCAATCCAACATGACGAGAAGAGAACTAAGTAGTAAACCTTAGTTAAGAGAACTAAGTATTAAACCTTAGTTAAGAGAACTAAGTAGTAAACCTTAGTCAAGAAAGCCGTGTAGAACACGAGAAGGAGCGAACGTCCGTCTGATCATGAAGAAGACTCCAACGAACTGGGGTACGAAGCACGCGGCTTCGAGGCGACGTGAGGGTACTCTTGGTATCCCTCTGTGAGGCTGCAGATGATCCTCCTGGGCTCATAGAGGTTAAGGTCTGCGTTAGAAGAGCCAAGGGTATGCCTTGGTTGCAATAATAAGGCAACCTAAAGACTAGGATGGACCAGCGTGATTCGGCGAGACCAGTTTTTCCCTTTGAAAGCAACTTGTCGTCTACCTACCATCTTGAGTCAGTCAAGATACGTGAAGCGGAAAGGCGGAGAACTCCAATAGACCATATACTTGCTATCTAGTTATAGGTGAGGTTGGCCCATAGGTTTGTGGAGGCATAGAGGGTCCTGCGTACAGTTCTCATTCTTGTTTTTCTTGGGTGCCTTTCATTTGTTAGTTGAGGGAGGGGTCTAGTGGGACCATAGCCACTATAAAAGCAGACCTTAACATATGCAATCGGTAGATATCTGAAAGCTCTCGACCGAGTTCCGTGTTTCTTGATTAGCCTTGCCACGGGACTCGGGTCGCACATATAGAGGACATGTGCATCTAGACATCGATTACGATTCACGACACATACGTCGGGAAAGTCTAGTAACATATACCGCTCTGGGTAGTGTGTCCTAGACTAGGGGGCATCGTTCGATAGGTAGCATAATCCCTAGTTGGACGTAGGTCGCGTAAACTCTAAATCCGAGAAGCGTTCAATAGGTAGCATAAACCCCAATGGCCCTAGGTAGCATAAACCTTGGTTGAATCTAGGAAGCATTCGATAAGAAAACCCTAGTTGGATCTAGGTAACACTCGATGGATAAAGGACTGCACACACAATAAAAAGGGGATCATTTTATCATGAACACACGATGATAGTTGAAACAGTCCTTAGTGGGTGCAGAGAAATAGAAGTCGATGCGATAGCCAATTCCGTTAATATTACCTTGTCTTGTTTTCGGATTATCTTATCACTATGGTATGGTTCTAAGTTCAGTTTGTTCATGTCATAGACCTTTTCTTGTTTACATGCTGAAATATAACTGGACTTACCAAACTTATGTCTAACCTAGTTTGTTTTCGCCTCTTTTCTTCCGCTTCCCCCCCCCAGGTATCCAGGGAGGGAATAGCTCAGCTCATTTTGGACCGTTACTCTTCCCGAGCTTGAAGATTCTTTGACGCATTGTTTTGAACTCCATTTTCTACATCTATGGCTGGCTCATGCTTTATTGGGGAATATCATTGTCAGTTTATGCTTCTTTATTTTAAACGAGACAGATGCTTTGTTGTAATAAGTATTGGTGTTGTAAAACAATCTTTGTACAAGCTTTGTTTTAATCAATAAAGGTTATTTATTTTCCGCTACTTTATTTGTCTGTCTTGTAATTTTTGTTTGCAACTTGTACCAAAAATGTTCCATTGAAGTTAAGGCATTCCCTTTGTGAGTGACCTTGACGGAGGTGGGGTGTTACACTGAGTAGCATGTAATAGGTTTGGTGATGGTGTTGTTGTGCGATGACAAGTTAGAGATTGGCGTATCACTATTCTTCTATTAAATATTTGTTTTGAATGTTTTCCACTATTTTCAATATGTTAGACTCTAATGAGGGAAGAGTAAGGCTTGATATATTCAAATATTCATATTTTTAGATGTATTGTACATGACTTCTGAGATTTGTTTGGAGATGGGATTCCCTTCTTTACTACGCTTCACTATTATATCCTATGGGATATTTTATTATTATATATTATACATGCGTTGTGAGTTATACGACAGGTTCTGTCATTGGTTTATCTCCCTAGATGATCGTCCCATATTGTTTTGGCACAACATAAAGTGCACTTTTCCTATTGTCTTGTGCAGGAGGTATGGGGCGGTTGTCACACTTGGTATTAAAGCTTTGGTTAACCGATTTTACCAAAAGTTCAAGATGGTAAAGAGCATGAGAGACATACTTGTAATTTTATTTGGACGATATCTGCATTAAATGATAGATAATATAATAGATTATAAGCACTTGAGCACCATTATAGCCTTTTTACACTATGGACTTGTCATTCTTGCTTGAATAAAGAATTCGTCACCGAAATACAAGGAACGCCGCTAGGAATAATCCTACTTCTACAGGGGTAGAAGGAGATGGTCGATCGAGAGCTGTTACACCTTATTTTCCAGCTATGTCCGAACAACAATGGCATCGATCACGGGAAGGATACCCTACGTCCAAGAATCGATGCCATTGTTGTTCGGACATGGCTAGAAAATAAGGTGTAACAGCTCTCGATCGTAGGTGGTGGTGCTCATATATCCTACCTAGGGTTTCTGATTTCGCAAGCTATGCAAGGATTACACTTCTCTAGGTAGCTAGTTGTTAGTTTGGATGAAATTTTCTGTCGAAGTCCGGAATTGGTCAAATACTTAGGTGTTCGAATCTTCAAAAACATAGGGATCGATGATGTAATGAAGAGGAAGCTCGCGTCGAGGCGAGTTTAGGGCCAAGCAATGGATTGGTGGAATTCTATTACTCTTGAGAATACAGAGGACTAGATTACCTGGAAATAGTTCAGTACTATGTTTGAGGAGAAGTACCTCTCTACGGTACAGAAGTCGATTCTCTTCAAGAGATATGTTGATTTGAAGTAAGGTGGGAGACCTATGGCTGTGTATGTAACAGAAGTTGGGGCTTTGTGTAAGTGTGCCCGCTCTTTTATTGAGACTCCATGTCAGAAGGATGAGAATTTTATCATTGGGTTGGATGAATGTCTTGAAGAGAGACTTATGAATCTTATTGAGGATTCATTCGAGAAGTTGGTTGAGAAAGCTTTGAGGCATAAGAGTTTGTTTATCGATAAGGATGAAGCTTTTATTGATAATAAGGAGGAGCCAAAGCCATAGCAAGGTGGTAGGAATAAGAAAAAATGGAATGGAAAGAGAAAGTAGTAGCAGCAAGGAAGGAATGGCCAGAAGAAACCCAAAGGGGAAATTACTTATTATAACTATCATAAGAAAAGCCATTATTCTAACGATTATAAGGCTCCTAAGGGGAAGATGAATTAATATAATTATGATAAGAATGGTAATTGAAGAAGAATTGCCCAAAGCCACCAAATGATATGCTGGTTGTGAAGGCATATGCATTGGATGTTGTGCCTCTTCTTTGAGAGATCCTGCTGCAGTAGAGAAGGGGAAGAGTGTTATTGTGCCATTTATGCTTTCTGTCAGAGGTGTTTCAGTCCAATTTTTATTTGATACTAGAGCATTACATTCTTTTATTTGTAATAAGTTGTATGCAATCTATGTTAAGAACCTGAGAATGTTGCTAGGCCATAGTGACTAACTCGATAGGGGGATCATCTAGTCTTTGTATGCTTTGTCGTGGTCTAATCTTATTGAGTCCTGATTGCTCTTTTATGTATGATTACTTTGTTTTGGTTTTCGTTGGGCCTGAGATAGTTTTGGGTATCGAATGAGTCAAGAGAAACACGACTATATTGGATTGCTAGAGGCTCGAGCTGACGAGTAGGAATGTAGAAGGGAGAATGATTTTGATATGTTAACTACCAAAAAACGAGATCCTAGTCATTTTTATATTTTCTTATGATTTCGCAGGACGAGTTTCCAGTAGTTAGAGAATTTTCCATTATCTTTGGCAAGGTCAAAGGATTGCCGATGCAAAGGGAAATTGAATTTCGAATTGATCTAGTGGATGGAGCCAGACTTATTGTTATGCCTATTAGGAAGATGGAACCTAGCGAATAACAAGAGTTAAAGATGGAAGTTGTGACACCCCATGGCCGTTAATGTCACTCATTAAGAGAATGCATTAAGTTTCGTGAACCGTTATAGGTAAACAGAAATTACAAGACAGATACAAAATAGCAGCGGATATAAAAAAACTTTATTAATCATAAAGCATCGTGGTTCAAAACATCATATGTCTGAAAATACATAAACCCAGTACATCATCAATACTTCTGTCTTGCACTTAAAGCTTCAGAGTACAAAATAAAAGAAGCATAATCTCCAAATAAAAACTTAGCCATAGTAGCAAAGATAGGAGCTTGAGCAATACTTTTAAGCAGCTCCAGCAAAATGATAGCAGAATCCTAGTCAAGCTTGAGTATTCTCACCCTGAGAACCTGGGGAGGGGAGCGGGGGAACGGAAGAGAAAGAAGAGGAAACAAAATGGGTCAGACATTAAGTTTGGCGAGTCCAGTTACTTTTAGCAAATAAATAAGTAAAAGCATCATGACAGGCATATAAAGTGGATGAGAAAGATAATATCACAAAAGGCAGGTATGACAAGGTAAACATGACAGAGTGTACTATTCTCTAATGATTAATCTACACCGATACTAGTATAACCAGAATGAGATGATCCTAACAACTATAACATGGTTGACTTAGGCGTACTTCCAGTGAGAGGTTTTCACCCCATTCAATCAACAGGTAGTCGAACGTTTCAGAGTTACCCCTATGTATAATAACGGGCTCCTAAACATACCAGAGTCTAAGTGTATGCTAATTACTACCCTAATTGATCGACTCCTTACTCCATAGATAGCTTGTACTGGCCCCACGGTAGGGTGTATCACTACCTAAAGTGGCAACCCTTCATTTTTCGGATGTGCACAACCATATCTACTGATGTCACAGTGTCTTATTTTCCCGAGCACGCAAAGTCATGCACACACATTACCCGATGGAACGCACCGTCAGACATTGTCCCTACTTTTGGATCTCTTATATTCAGCCCAGTAAGCGTGCCCCGACTCCGACCTAGTTCAGAGTACTCGTATGATACTTGTATATGGGTTATTGAATGTAACGGGTCCCATACACAAGATGATGCAAGGTCTCCCTGTAACACCCCACGTCCATTAATGTCACTCACAAAGGGAATGCATTAACTTCCATGGAGGTTTTAAGTGAATATAGAACAGAAAAATTACAACAAGACAGATAATAAGTAGTACTTGAAAAATCTAAAACTTCAATTTATTGCAGCGGAAATTAAACATGTTTATTACAACACAAAACCATTAATCAGAATCAAGTACATTATCCATCTTCATAAAAACAAAATACATAATCCCATTACACAAATAGCCATTAAAAAGATAACAAGCTGGACTTTACTTCAACGGTCCAAGCTTTTCAAAGAGAGATGAGCAATCCAATCAAACTCCACTAGAGTTGGGCCCAACCTGAGGACCTGGAGGGGAAAAAGGATAGAAATGGAGGGGGTCAAACATAAAGTCTGGCGAGTATGACAATTCTAACAATACTATTATCAAATTAACTAGACTAAGGCATAAGTTGGGAGACAAGTAAATGTCTATGAACTATTAGGTATGGAATGAACAGATAAAGAAACGTGAAGGATAACGTTAAAGGCATACCTAATTACTATCGAATAATTACTTCACTGCACCGCACCAGTCACCCTAAAGGTTGATCCCACTTGCTTCACACAGAAACATATAAATAGCCTTATGCACCCCTAGCTGACTACATAGGTGCCGTCTGCCCCTATCTCCACTAGGTGTACCCCGCTACCCACTTTCGATCGGCTCCCTACTCGTAGATACCCATGCTGGCCCCACAGTGGGGTGTATCACTCCCCTAAAGTGGCAACCCGATACAACTTGAGAATGCATGGCTTATACCTACACGATGCAACAACGTCTTACCTACCAGCCCGGGTCCACACACGCATATGAAGCCCGTTGGACTTGCGTTGCCACCGCTCCCCGTTTTGGCCTCTTATAGTCAAGCTCAGTATGCATGTCCCGTCCTCGACTTGGGTCGAGCCCACAAAGATACGTTTGGGTTACTAGTTGAAATGGGCCCCAACAAACTACCCACCTAAGCTTGTCAACAATAGTATATCCCACTTAACCCTCTTAGTCATGTTCATTTACATGTGTGTTTGGTTAAGTCTTACTAATCGTATTTCACATGCCACTAAGGGCACCCACTAGATTCCTCATGCCAACCAAGGCACCTACTTAACCCCCATGTCCCACTTTACATGTTTATCTGGTTAAGTATTTCTTAATTCATTCAGGCCATAACCTCGTAAAGACCTCTCACATTAGTCTGGCATTTATGGCAGCTGGATTTGCCGGGTGGGTCCGGGCAGTCTTACACCATAAAAGAGTCTAACCTCGTGTCTTTACAACTGTTATGCTTTAGTTTAGGCCTAGGACCTCTCACATTGGGCTGACATTTGTGACCACTGGATTTGCCGGGCGGGTCCGGGCAGATTTACGTCACAAATGAGTCCAACCTCGTGTCCTAAGCATTGATTATCACTTATAATCTTTTACCCCAGTTTTAATAATTCCCTATCCAAATTATTAGTTAAGTCCACTTTTATTGATGTCCATAATTGACTCAATTATGGTCATCCACTCTTGGTATGCAAAATCATATCAATTGCACCCCAACGTCTTATTATTAAATCCTTAATATTACCCCTACCCCACGTTTATACGTTCGCTTATTCAACGCATAATATAGGCTAGACTTGCATAGTCTAACAAATAGCACAAAGATAAATTATCACAACATCTAGACAATTAAAATAAATCTAATCATAATAGGGGTGAAACTTGCATAAACTACACATGTTAAGGATCAAAAGGTGTCAACTTGTTAAATGTCACAATTTACATGATATGACCATAGCCCAAATCTATACATAAACTTGCATATGGGGTTTTTAGGCAACATAATGATGGTGTGAACTAGCATAGAATATTACATATGTCATAGCAAGATTCTAGGTGCCATAATAGATGTCATGGCATATGTTCACAACTTTCACAAACCAATCTAAACTTGCATATGTGATTTGTCATATAGATCAACACAGCCCAAACATGATGATTTGATTAACATGAACTAACTAGCATAGGCAATAACATCATGATTTCAAAGCATGTATGATTTATCACATTTTCTCAACATACATAACATCAACATAGCATGATTTACAACATATAAGATATCATCACCACATAGCATAGAATTTATAACATACATGATAGCATAAGGTTTACAACAACATATATGACAATTCACATCATCTACTCATAATCCATTCATGACTTAACCTAATTAAAATAATAATAATCTTGTTAAGACTATCATACTCACAATTTACAGAAGAAGAGAGAGTTTTGCTTTGCTTTAGGGTTGAGAGAATAAGAATTGAATTAGCTTTTCTTCCTTCTTAGTTGGCGGCGGCTCCATTGATTTCCATGGCGACGGTATGACGGTAACTATTCTATTTTTCTTATGAATTAGGGTGAGAGAATACCTAGGTATTTATAGAGTTAGGATTTATTTTAGACCGTTAGATCAGTTCAGAACTAATCCCAGCCAACCAGATTAAGTCAGAAACCCTAATGGGTCATTAGCCCATTAAAAACAGGTCAGCCAGAAACCCTAGCCGCCAGACCCGTGTCGACACCCAGGTCGACACTACAGTTGACTTGGGGGGGGGGGGGGAGGTCGACACTAGTGTCGACTCCCCAGTCGATTTGCCTGGGCGGGAACACTTTTCTGTTTGAATTTTTAAATTTTCTGCGAGCTGTTTTGAATTTTCTGAAACTTCCGATGGCCATAACTTCTTCATACGAACTCCAATTCACGCAAACTCGGACTCTATTCCAACCAGAATTCCGAGACGAACACAATGGCGCAACCCTTTCCCATAATTCTCACATCTGAGATTAGTTATTCTTTAATTTGTGAATATTAATATTAACAGAATTACGGGGTGTTACACTCCCCTTCGTCTTGCATCCCCACTACTAAGTTTTCCTCAGATTATGCCTACCTACTAGTGTCATAAAATTGCATAATCCCAGTAGGTTAAACTATGGGCCTATATATAAATATTACACACCTACCCCAGATTTATTTACCCACCCACTGTTTCAAACAAGTTTATTTAACCCCTAATCCGGTTCATGTTCATACAATCCCTATGGATTCAACTAGGTTAAGTATTCCAACTCATTATCATGTCCATTTATGGTTATAATGTGCTATACCTCCCATATTAATCCTAACACTTGTGGATACTGGATATGCTGGTCGGTTCCTGGCAGACTTCTTCCACAAGTCGGGCTTAACCTCGTGTCTTAGCACATCTCGTGTTTTTGCACCTAGACCCCTCACATTAGATTCACCACTTGTGGTCGCTGGATATGCCGGGCGGTTTCGGGTAGATTTCCACCACAAGTGTAATCTAACCTCATGTTTAGGCGTGATTACTGAAACACCGCACCTCCATTAAGGTCACTCACAAAGGGAATGCTTTAACTTCGATGGAGCATTATAGGTAAAAGACACAGATAATTTACAAGACTGATATATATATAAGCAGCGGAAAACAAACATTTCTTTATTTCAAACATGGTTCATAACAAAACATTACAATAAACTATTTCAAACCAACTCCCAAATTATTACATCATAATTTCTGTCTTGATTATTATATAAAGAAGCATAAATCATAAATAAAACTGCATAAATCCCCAAGTCTAATGTGTCCAAAGCCATAACCAAAGATAATAGGTTCCAAGCCGTACATCACAGAGTCTTCAAGCTTGGAAAGATGAACAGTCCGAATTAAGCCGAGCTATTCCCTTCCTGGCTACCTAAGGGGGGGGGGGACGGAACAAAAGGAGACGAAAGAAAAATGGGTCAGACATAAGTTTGAGTAAGTCTAATGACTTTTCAGTGTGTGAATAAGGAAAAGGGTCATGATAGGAATGAACTGAAAATAGGACAGTACTAGAACAGCAAACTAACATAAAGCTATATAAGGCAGGATAACCGAATATACATCGCACCCATGTTTAATTCTCTGCACCTACTTATACTTGTCCAACTAGCACCACGTGTTCATAGTGAAATGATTCCCTTATATCGATCGACTCCTACTAGCATGCATTTATCACGTGTGTCCTTCGGCCCTCGCTTGACTGTAGATACCTGTGCTGGTCCCACCACGGGGTGTATCAAATCCTATGGTGGCAACCCGACACGATTCAAGATGCACAGTGTATGACTACTGATTCCCAGTGCCTGCTTTTTCCACTTCGGAGTACGTGCACGCCCGTACTCCGCCGGAACCTACACGGATGCACCACCCGCTGATGTTTATGACCGCTTAAAACCAGGCCAGTAATCGTGCCCCAGCCTGCCTATTTCAGGGTCCCATGATACATCTACGTGGGTTACTGCTGAAATGGGTCCCCGTTACTAGGGTTTTCCAGCCAACATGTTAAATTGGTTAAGTGTCCAAATTTACCTTACCTCACCATCAGTTTAGCTAACATGTTGAATTGGTTAAGTGTTTCATAATTGACTTAACCCTACCACTCTTGACTTAGCTTTATTAGAGCACCAACCACTCACATTAGACAAGTATTGTTGTGGTCACTGGATATGCCGGTCGGTTCCGGGCTGTTTTACACCACAACTCAGTCTAACCTCGGGTCCTTTTTGGGCTCAATGCACTAACCACCCACATTAGACAGGTATTGTTGTGGTCACCGGATGTGTTGGTCAGTTCCGGGCAGTTTTACACCACAACTCAGTCCGACCTTGGGTTAGGCATATTCGTCTTTTCTAAATTTATATATTTATCCTTTTATGCTTATATGTAAATTTGTCAACAATTTATTGTCATGGCCCACTTTCTTTCTAAATCAAATTCATAATTTTCGGTAAGTACATTATACCATTTCAATGCCATACCATTTACATGGTTATTAACCAAGTATGTTAATTATGTATAGTTCTCATGTTTTCCCCAACGTTACCCTCGTTGTACGTTCGGAAAATTACATAGGATATTAGGCTTGACATTTTAGCCTAGCTAATAAACTAAAAGGGAAAAAAGGGGAACTTGCAACATTCCAACATTATACAAAAATATGGATCTAACTACAGGTGTGTCACATGAACTTGGCATAATATACTTCTAATTATTAACTTGCAAACTAGATCTATGCAACATGAGTCGTAAAATAATAGTTTTACAAAGAACTACGAAATCTAGTTAGACATGTGGTGGTGAACTTGCATAGGGATTTAATCATGCTAATATTGATCTAACATAAAGGTGTATGGTTCTAACATATAAAGTTATAGATCTAAACATATAGGTTTACATAATCATGTTTTTAACCTATAAACTTGCATGTATTTATAACATGATAACATCACCTAACTTGCATAAACATGGCATAATTTCTAAATTGACATACAATATATATATATATATATCATCACCAAATTTATACAAGGTTGTAGATCTAAACATGTATGCATAACGGATCTAAACAATTAGGCATAAACGACGTGACTTAGCCTAAAACTTGTATGTATCATAATATCACCAAACGTCTATATGATAATCTCATAACATCATAGGTTTATTCACCAATTTCCACGTAACATAATAGGTTCGATAGACCACAATAATTCATAGGCATATACGATGGCATAGACATGAATAAACATAAATCAGCATCACATACAACTCGATACAATTCTATTTTACAATTCATTACAAACCATGTCTTTAATTCATTCACATCCGAAAGATAACTACACTTACAACCAAAAAGGAATTCTTGAGTTCTGGGATCTGTATTCTGAAATTGAATGCTCGCCTTTGATATAGATCGTTGAATTTTCATAGTTGAATTAAATTAGATTTAATTTTTGACGTAGCTTCAATCTTGCCTTTGAGTTGAATGAGATGACGACTATTCTAGGTTCACCATTGACGGCATGTCGGCTCTTGGTATGAATATTTGTGATTTAGGGTTGATAGTTAGGTTGCTTTTATAGAGGTTTAATTAATTTAGAGCCGTCAGATTAACCCTAGAAGTAATCAAGACCATTCAGTCAAGATAGGATAACACCTCAACCCTAATGACTCAGCAGAGAGTCAGAAATTGTCATCCTTTCAGATCTGCCCAAGGGGGGTAGGTTGACCCCCAGGTCGACCTGTAGGGTAGGTCGACACTAGGGTCGACATGGCCTGGGCGGGAATTTTTCCTGCCCTGCCCTCTTCTGAATTTAAATTTGAATTTTGAATTTTTGAAACTTCCAAAGGCCATAACTTCTTCATACGAAGTCCAATTCACGCAAACTCGGGCTCTTCCTTAACCAGAATTCCGAGACGAACACAATGGCGTAACCCGTTTCCCTTAATTCTCACATTTAAAATTAATTATTCTTTAATTCATTACTTTAAGGTTTATCGAAAACATAGGGTGTTACATTCTCCCCTCCTTAAAGGATTTCGTCCCCGAAATCTTCAAGTCAAGAAGAACGTATATCCTACCATCCAATCGTCCATCTACTCAGCCATTAAACACAGACGTCCATTGTCCTTAAAAGACTTCTAGTGCTTCATGATTATATGCATAGGGTGTGTACATGTTCTTATCTAATGCAAAATCAGGCGGTCTACTGATTCAGTTGACCTCCTTAATGCAAGTCATGTCGGTGTCATGCGTCCATAATGTATGCAATCTTCCTTAATCATACTTTCTACATGAGTGCACAATCATTCATACAAATGCAACATCCACATGATAACACATCAAGTTTCAATCATATATAAGTACATAAATGCATATGCAATATGAAAGTGACTGAGCCGATCTAATACCTAAAGTGTGTGTATATGCACCCACGAGCAACCACTAGCAACCACTTGCAACTACTTGCAACCATCAACCATAACATGTTTCAAATACATTTTACATCCATTGGTTTCTACCTAAGGATCGAGAACAACACTGAGGAAAATACTAAAAAGACAGATACGAGTATGAACAAACTTAAGGGAAAAGAGATCAAAGATGTACCCTCAAAATGAATAGGGTAGGCAGTGCGTATTTTGGCCTCAGTTTCCCAAGTCGCATCTTCCTCAACGTCACTCCATTGAACTTTTACAAGTTTGACTTCGCGGTTGCGTAGCTTTTTGACTTCTGTACCCAAGATACAGTTGGAACTCTTCTCACAGTCGTCTCTCGTTCTACTTCTACTTCCTCTAATATGCTTGGTTCCACCACTTCCGCAGACTCATGTAGGCACTTTCGCAAGTGAGAAACGTGAAAGAGATTATGAACTCCAGCCAATCTTTCGGGCAGCTGTACTGTATAAGCCATTTTCTCAATCCTTTCAATGATAGGAAATGACCCTACAAATCTTGGTGCCAACTTTCCTTTGGATCTGAAGCGAACGACGTTCCTCAAAGGAGATACTTTAAGGAAAGCCCTGTCCCCAACCTCAAACTCAAGGTCGGTCCTTCTCTTATCTGCGTAGGACTTTTGTCTACCTTGGGCAGTCTTCATTCTTTTTCGTATCAAGTCCACCTTCTCTGAAGTTTCTCTAATCATATCTGGTCCAAATATGAGCTTATCTGTAGACTCCCACCAACAAGTTGGTGATCGGCACGGTCTTCCATATAAAGCTTCGAAGGGTGCCAGACCTATGGTGGCTTGATAGCTATTGTTGTAGGCAAACTCCACCATAGGAAGATGATCCTCCCATGTTCCTCCGAGGTCAAGAATGCATAATATCAAGAGGTCTTCTAATACTCTGTTCACTCTTTCCGTCTGACCATCGGTTTGGGGGTGATAGGCCGTTCTTAAGCATAACTGCGTGCCTACAACTTCTTGCAAGCTCTTCCAAAATTCGCTCATAAAGATAGGATCTCGGTCGCTAACAATGCTGGAGGGTATCCCATGGAGTCGAACTATCTATTTAAGACTTATGGATGTTAGAGATGAGGCAGTCCTTCTACTCTTAAAGGGTATGAAGTGAGTGCTTTTTGTGAGCCTGTCCACCATTACCCAAATACTGGTATTGCCTCTTCTTGACCTAGGCAGCCTATCAATAAAGTCCATCAAGATGCTATCCCATTTCCACTGTGGGACCTCTAGAGGATGAAGCAAACCACTAGGCTTCTTTTGTTCCGCCTTGACTTGCTGGCATACTAAGCACTTCGAGACGAATTCAGCTACATCCCTCTTCATGCAATCCCAAAAGAAAAACCTTTTGATGTCTTTGTACATCTTGTCTCCACCGGGGTGTATGGTCAACTTGGAATGGTGTGCTTCTTCAAGATCTTTCTTCACCAAATCCCTTTCTTGTGGATGCATAGCATTCCATCCCATCTCAACCAACCCTTATCATCGATGGAGTATCTATTGAGGTGACTAGAAGTCTCCCCCTACTTAACTTATCTATCACATCAACTAGCTGAGGGTCTTCACGTTGTGCGGTCCCTATTAAGTCTAAAAGAGTAGGCTGCACCTCTAGGATGCTAACAAACCAGTTACATGATCAACAGAGGGTCTAAAATCAAAGTTAGCTATATACTCCAAGCTCTGACTTTCTACAAAGAGAGGGCTTAAGGTCAGCCTCTTTCTACTCAAGGCGTCCGCTACTACATTTGCCCTTTCCAAGGGTATAGGAAATCTCGAAATCGTAGTATGCCAAGAATTCCATCCACCTTTGTTGCCTCAAGTTAAGATCTTTCTATGAAAAAAGGTACTTCAATGATTTATGGTCAATATATAACTCAAACTTCTCACCTAGAAGATAATGGTGCCAAGACTTAAGCGCAAAGACGATGGAAGCCAACTCTAGGTCGTGGGTTGGCTAGTTTTTCTCATGTACTTTCAACTGCCTGCCTCCATAAGCTACTACCTTCCCCTCTTGCATCAAGACAGCACCTAGTCACGTACCACAAGCATCCGTGTATATGTTAAACATCTTTCTCCCATCCGGCAATGTCAGAACTGGGGCTGTTGTTAGAGCTCTTTTTAAGCGTTGGAAAGCAATATCGCAATCCAAGTCCCAAATGAAAGTTAAGTTCTTCTTTGTCAACTTTGTAAGTGGAGCTGATATTTTCACAAAATCTTTGATGAACTTCCGGGAAAAGCCTGCTAGCCCGAGGAAGCTTCAGACTTCGGTTGCATTCTGTGGGACCATCCAATCTTGCACCGCAACTACTTTTGCGGGGTCGACAGCTAATCCCTCTTTGGACAACACGTGTCCAAGAAACCTTACTTCTTCCCTTCAGAAGTGGCATTTGGAGAATTTGGCTTTTAACTGGTGTGCACGAAGAGTGTCCATGACTTCCTTTAGATGTTGAGCAAGTTCTTCCTCGCTCTTCGAGAAAATCAAAATGTCGTCTACAAAGACCACCACAAACTTATTGAGGAACTCCCTGAACACCCTGCTCATCAAATCGACGAAGTAAGCGGGTGCGTTTGTCAGGCCAAAAGGCATGACAAGCCACTCGAAGAAACCATCCGAAGTTCTGAACGTGGTCTTGTCAATGCTGTCTTCAGCTACTCTCAGCTGATGAAACCCAGTAGCTAAATCTAGTTGGGAGAAAACCAATGCACCTACGAGCTGATTGAACAAGTCGTCTATTCTTGGGAGTGGGTGCCTATTATTCTTGGTCAGCTTGTTTAGCTCCCTATAATCAACGCATAGGCGAAGCGAACCGTCCACTTTAGTTGCGAACACTACTGGAGCACCCCATTCAGAAATACTCTGCCTTATAAACCCCATCTCAAACAGCTCTTTAACTTGCTTGTTGAGTTCTTTCCTCTCCCTTGGAGCCATGTGTCCAACGGGTAGAGCGTCGGTTTTTGCATTATCAACAAGGTATATGTGGAAGTCTATCTCCCGTTTCGGAGGTAACCCTTTAACCTCTTCAAAGACATCTGAGTATTCACGGACTACCTAACAGACTTCAAATTCTCAATAGACGCATCAAGAGATTCTAGATAGCTAAGCATAACAGAATTCATGGGATTACAAGAAATTTCGAGAGTGTTACCAAGGTGAGTCATGACTCTAACCACTCTCATTTCATAGTCGAGGATGGCACCATTACTGGATAGCCAATCCATGCCCAGAATCAACCCATAGCCCATGAAGCCCAAAACATAGGCATTACATCTAAACCCCATACTTAATATAGAAATTTCCAAATCCAAAAAAATCATTGACAAATAAGTTGAGCCCCCCAATTGGATTTGAAACAACCAAGGGATCCTTTATTAAACTGGTGTCTAGGTGCAGAGATTCAACTAATGTAGTAGATATAAAAGATCGCGATGCGCCAGAATCAAAGAGTGTACGAACAGGACGATCAAAAAGATAAACTAAACTCTCAACAGAAACATTTCTACCTTGTTCTTGCAGAGGTTCCATGAGAGCGTGAACCTGCACTCCAGAAGTAGATCCCACTTTCTGCCTTTGCCCTTGCTTTCTTGGGCAGTCCCTAGCCATGTGTCCTGCCTCGCCACAATGGAAACAACCACCCATCTTCCTTTTCTTCTTCCTGCAGTCCTTAACTAGATGTCCAGGAATGCCAAAAAAATTGCACTTCCTCTTGTCACGGGTTTTGTTGTTTTTCCCGCCTTTCTTGGAATCTGTCTTCTTACTCTGTGATCCTTCCCCTTTCTTATCTTAAGATGCTTCCACCTTTGTCTCCTTCTTGCCAACCTTATCTTCTTCTTGTAACAGTGCCATGTCCACCAGTCTTTCATAAGTCGCACCCATTGGTATATGGGACATAGCTACGCTGTGCAGTGGCTCATTTAATCCTTTAACAAAGCGTAGAGCCTTCCTGTGTGGAGTGTTCACTAACTCCAGTCCGAACCTAGCCAGCTGATTAAATTGGTTAACGTATTCCTTGACCAACATACTTTCTTGTCTGAGAGCTAAGAACTTCTCCATCTGTAGGCTTTGTTCAACTTGTGAGAGGAATTTCATTTCAAACCTCATCCTAAAATCCATCCAAGTTTCAATTAGTCTTTCAGCGTTAGTGACTTCCCACCAATAGGAAGCTTCGTCCATGAGCAACCATACCGCCAACTGTATCTTCTACCTATCATCCACTTCGAAGATATCGAACAAATCCTCTGTTTCTTTAAGCCAGTTCCTTACTTCCACGAAGGATTCATTTCCACTGAAGTTCTTTCCACCCATGGCTCGAAAGTCCCTACATATTTTTGAGAAGGCATTTGCACGAGGAGGAGGAGGAACCACTACAGCTGGGGGGAGGAGGAATGTCTGCTGGGCCAGCGTCATTGGCCCTAGCCTCTACGTACCTCCTGAACCAGCCAGGTATCGGTACACCCTCTGGAAGGTTAAGATTCCCAGACATGCTGAAAAGAAAAGGGAAAGATTCAAAACAAATGATAGAAAGATAGTGCACATGGCTTTGGGAGACTATGCCTTTTTAAAACGATAAATAACACATTCTCTTGAAAAATGCTTCTTTTTGAAAATAGTTTTCAAAAACCTTTGCTCTGATACCAAGTGAAACACCCCACCTCCGTTAAGGTCACTCACAAAGGGAATGCCTTAACTTCGATGGAGCATAGTAGGTAAAAGACATAGATAATTTACTATATATATATATATATAAAAGCACCGGAAAACAAACATTTCTTTATTTCAAACATGGTTCATAACAAAACATTACAATAAACTGTTTCAAACCAACTCCCAAATTATTACATCATAATTTCTGTCTTGATTATTATATAAAGAAGCATAAATCATAAATAAAACTGCATAAATCCCCAAGTCTAGTGTGTCCAAAGCCACAGCCAAAGATAATAGGTTCCAAGCCGTACATCACAGAGTCTTCAAGCTTGGAAAGATGAACAGTTCGAATTAAGCTGAGCTATTCCCTCCTTGGCTACTTGCGGGGAGGGGGAACGGAAGAAAAAGAGACGAAAGAAAAATGGGTCAGACATAAGTCTGAGTAAGTCTAGTGACTTTTTCCGTGTGTGAATAAGGAAAAGGGTCATGATAGGAATGAACTGAAAATAGGACAGTACCAGAACAGCAAACTAACATAAAGTTATATAAGGCAGGATAACCGAATACACATCGCACCCATGTTTAATTCTCTGCACCTACTTATACTTGTCCAACTAGCACCACGTTTTCATGGTGAAATGATCCCCTTATATCGATCGGCTCCTACTAGCATGCATTTATCATGTGTATCCTTCGACCCTCGCTTGACTGTAGATACCTGTGTTGGTCCCACCACGGGGTGTATCAAATCCTATGGTGGCAACCCGACATGATTCAAGATGCACATTGTATGACTACTAATGCCCAGTGCCTTCTTTTTCCACTACGGAGTACGTTCACACCCGTACTCCGCTGGAACCTACACTGACGCACCACCCGCCGATGTTTTTGACCGCTTATAATCAGCCCAGTAATCGTGCCGTACCCTGCCTAGTTCAGGGTCCCATGATACATCTACATGGGTTACTGCTGAAATGGGTCCCCGTTACTAGGGTTTTCCAGCCAACATGTTATATTGGTTAAGTGTCCAAATTTACCTAACCACACCCATCAGTTTAGCTAACATGTTGAATTGGTTAAGTGTTTCCTTAATTGACTTAACCCTACTACTCTTGGCTTAGCTTTATTAGAGCACCAACCACTCACATTAGACAGGTATTGTTGTGGTCACTAGATGTGCCAGTCGGTTCCGGGCAGTTTTACACCACAACTCAGTCTAACCTCGGGTCCCTTTTGGGCTCAATGCACTAACCACACACATTAGACAGGTATTGTTGTGGTCAATGGATGTGTCGGTCGGTTCCGGGCAGTTTTACACCACAACTCAGTCTAAACTCGGGTTAGGCATATTCCTCTTTTCTAAATTTATATATTTATCCTTTTATGCTTATATGTAAATTTGTCAACAATTTATTGTCATGGCCTACTTTCTTTCTAAATCAAGTTCATAATTTTTGGTAAGTACATTATACCATTTCAGTGCCATACCATTTACATGGTTATGAGCCAATTAGGTTAATTATGTATAGTTCTCATGTTTTCCCCAACGATATCCCCGTTATACGTTCGTAAAATTACATAGGATGTTAGGCTCGACATTTTAGCCTAACTAATAAACTAAAAGGGGAAAAAGGGGAACTTGCAACATTCCAACATCATACAAAAATATGGATCTAACTACAGGTGTGTCACATGAACTTGGCATAATATACTTTTAATTATGAACTTTCAAACTAGATCTATGCAACATGAGTCATAAAATAATAGTTTTACAAAGAACTACGAAATCTAGTTAGACATGTGGTGGTGAACTTGCATAGGGATTTAATCATGCTAATATTCATCTAACATAAAAGCATATGGTTCTAACATATAAAGTTGTAGCTCTAAACATATAGGTTTACATAATCATGTTTTTAACCTATAAACTAGTATGTATTCATAACATGATAACATCACCTAACTTTCATAAACATGGCATAATTTCTAATTTGACATACAACATATATATATCATCACCAAATTTATAGAAGGTTGTAGATCTAAACATGTATGCATAATGGATCTAAACAATTAGGCATAAACGACGTGACTTAGCCTAAAACTTGTATGTATCATAATATCACCAAACGTCTATATGATAATTTCATAACAGCATAGGTTTATTCACCAATTTCCACATAACATAATAGGTTGATATACCACAATAATTCATAGGCATACACGATAGCATAGGCATGAATAAACATAAATCAGCATCACATACAACTTGATACAATTCTATTTTACAATTCATTACAAACCATGTCTTTAATTCATTCACATCTAAAAGATAACTACACTTACAACCAAAAAGGAATTCTTGAGTTCTGGGATCTATATTCTGAAATTGAATTGCTCTCCTTTGATGTAGATCGTTTAATTTTCTTAGTTGAATTAGATTAGATTTAACTTTTGACGTAGCTTCATTCTTGCCTTTAAGTTGAAAGAGATGACGGCTATTCTAGGTTCACCATTGACGGCATGGCGGCTCTTGGTATGAATATTTGTGATTTAGGGTTGATAATTAGGTTGCTTTTATAGAGGTTTAATTAATTTAGAGCTGTCAGATTAACCCTAGAAGTAATCAAGACCATCCATTCAAGATAGGATAACACCTCAGCCCTAATGACTCAGCAGGGAGTCAGAAATCGTCATCCTTTTAGATCTGCTCGAGGGGGGGTAGGTCGACCCCCAGGTCGACCTGTAGGGTAGGTCGACACTAGGGTCAACCTGGCCTGGGCGGGAATTTTTCCTGCCCTGCCCTCTATTGAGTTTAAATTTGAATTTTGAATTTTTGAAACTTCTGAAGGCCATAACTTCTTCATACGAAGTCCAATTCACGCAAACTCAGACTCTACCTTAACCAGAATTCCGAGACGAATGCAACGATGAAACCCGTTTCCCTTAATACTCAAATTTAAAATTAATTATTCTTTCATTCGTTACTTTAAGGTTTATCGAAAACATGGGGTGTTACAGTTACAGTTTCTAATTACTGTCATCCTAGGCATTTCCATTATTAACCAAATTTACCTATGTCGTTATAGGTTTTCATGCCTCTTTTCCCTGTTTATGTTCATATTAAACAATATTCCCCAAATTCATATTATTACACTTTATTCAAGTTATGCCCAAGTTCCCAATTACAAGTTATGCCCAATATTAACGTTTTCCCCTCATTTCCAATCTAACGTATTCGCATATTTTAGCAGCATGCCTAGGCTCGAAGGTAGCCTGGCTGTATAAAAATAAAAGGGAAAAGATAGAGGGAAAAGGACAGAGATGATCATACTAACAAGGTTGACATGTAATGGCATAAACATATAGTGGAAAAATGGTAAGATAAACATAAAGGATGAACATGTGACAATAGTACTGATTCTAGCATAATAGGGATAGGCATGATGTGATCTAAACAATGATTTAGATGTCCAACTAACACTAGATTGGATTTTGCCATAAACATAATAGAACATGTATAAGGTGATCTAAATAGTGAATTAGATCTATAATGAAAGGTAGAACTGACTTGACAAAGGTTAAGATCCAAGTCATAGTCATGTCAGAATATCATAGATACACAAGTTATAACAGATCTGATATAATTCAAGCAGTCACAGGCATAGATCCAAATTATAGTCATATCATGTTTTACTTTTTAATTATTTAAATCTAAAAGTAACCTAAATTCACAGTGTTTGAATCTAGAAAAATAGAAGGAGAATAACATATGATGAATCACAGATCTACACTTAAATAACTCTAAACTTGATTAACTCGATTGCAGAAGAAGAAAATGGTTTAATTCAATCGGGGCAGCGACAACATCTAGTCCTCCATTATTTTCAATGTGCAAAACATGAGAAATGAGGCCATATATATAGCTGCCAGCCCAAATCCTAATCTGCCACATTTGCTCTAGGTGGGTCGACACCCCTTTGACGGGTCGACCCAGGGGTCGACAACCCCCTTAAGGGGTAGACACCCCTGGGCGGGAGAATTCCCGCTTCCCCAAATTTTTGCATTTTGAAAGATTTTGAATTGATTTTTGAATTTCTGGACCATATATATATATATATATATATATATATATATAAAAGATTCTCTTGTGCGTATACAAATGTTAAACCTTCATAACTTCTTCATACGGTGTCCGTTTACGCAAACCAGGTGTCTATTTTGACCAGAATTCGGAGACGAACACAATGGCGCCGTCCGTTTCACTTAATTATGAATATTAATTTTAATATTCTTTAATTCTTCCTCTTTAATGTTGTTAAAATTATGGGGTGTTACATTCTCCCCTACTCAAAGGATTTCGTCCCCGAAATCTCCAAGTTAAGAAGAATTATATCCTACCATCCATCATCCATCTACTCATCCACCAATTACAGGCATCCATTGTCCTTAAAGACATCTAATGCTTATATGAACATATGCAAAGTTGTGTGTATATGTCCTTATTCTAATGCAAAGATCAGGCGATCTACTGATTCAGTCGACCTCCTTAATGCAATGTATGTTAGTGCCATGAGTCCAACATGTATGCAACAATTCTATTATAACATGTAAGTTCTATATGTGTGAACAATCATCCATCCAAGTGCAACATCTATATGATGACACATCCACTTCCATCCATTAAAAGAAGAAATATGCACACACATCCATATGCAGTATGAGAGTGATTGAGCTGATCTAGTGCCTAACGTGTGTGTATATGCATCCACGAGCAACCACTTGCATCCATCAAACATAACATGTCTCAAACACATTTTTACATCCATGGGATTCCTACCTAAAGGTTGAACATTCGATCGATATGACATACTTAAATGACAGAAACAAGCATAAATAAAAGCTTTGGAAAAGAAGTTAAGAACATACCCTCGAAAAGAAAAGGGTACGAAGCACAAATGCTTGTCTTCAGTCTCCCAAGTTGCATCTCTAGGTTACCTCCCCACTGAACTTTCATCAACTTGACTTCTCTATTGTGTAGCTTCTTAACTTCTAATCCAAGAATACAGGTAGGGACTCGTCTGACTGTCGCTTCCTGTTCCACCTCTACTTCCTCTAATATACTCGGCTCAACTACTTCTGCAGTATCGTGCAAGCACTTCCGCAAATGAAAAACGTGAAAAACATCATGAACGCCGGATAGTTTCTCGGGTAGCTTTACCCTATAGGCCATTTAGCCATTCCTTTGTGTTATGGGAAATGGCTCTACAAATCTTGGTGCCAATTTCCCTACATATCCAAATCGAACAACATTTCTTAATGGTGATACTTTTATGAAAACCATGTCTCCCACTTCAAATTCAATGTCAGTCCTTCTCTTGTCAGCGTAATATTTCTGTCTATCTTGAGTGGTCTTCATTCATCGTCTAATAAGATCAATCTTCTCGGATATTTCCCTAACCATATCTGGTCCAAGTAATAGCCTTTCTGTAGATTCCCACCAACAAGTTGGTGACTTACAGGGTCGTCCGTACAATGCTTAGAAGGGGTTCTTGCCAATGCTAACTTGATAACAGTTGTTGTAGGCGAACTCTGCTGAAGGAAGATGCCCTTCCTAAGTCCCTCCGAAGTCTAGGATACACAGCGGTAAAAGATCCTCAAGAACTTTATTCACCCTCTCTATCTGTCCATCTATCTATGGGTGATAAGTGGTGCTCAAACACAACTGTGTACCTAATGCTTCTTGCAAGCTCCTCCAAAATTCACTGGCGAAGATGGGGTTACGATCGCTTACAATACTGGAAGGTACTCCATGAAGACGGACTATCTCAATAACATAAATCGCTGCCAACCATGCTGCCGTCCTCTTACTTTTAACTAGAACGAAATAAACGTTGTAACACCCCGTATTTTTAACAACACTAAAAGAGGATAAATTAAATAATAATTAATTTAATATTCGAAATTAAGGGACATTGGCTGCGCCGTTGCGTCTCGAAATTCTGGTCAAGATAGACATTTGGTTTGCGTAAAACGGATACCGTATGAAGAAGTTATGAGGATTTTAAGTTTGTATACGCGCAGAAGAATTATATATATATACATATGAGTTAGAACCTTATCCAAAATCGTTCAATAATCAAAATTTCTGAATGGGAAAATTTCTCGCTCTAGGGGGTTGACCCCCCTAGGGGGTGTCGACACCGGGATCGACCTTCTACAGGGGTGTTAACATCCCTAGGGCTGACGTGGCAGTCGGTTTCAGAGGGGCTGGCAGCTATAAATACATGGTCATTTCTCCTGTTTTCTTCATTGGAAATCATGGGGGCCACATGCTGCTGGTATCTGAACTGAGACGGATCCTTCCTTCAACAATGATCAACTAAGAAAATCAAACTTAGAGATTCAAGTGTAGATCCAACCTTTGCTATTTTCTACCTTAATCCAAACACTGTGAGTTAGTTACTTTTAGATTTAAATGATTAAAAGTAATCTGTGATATGACTGTGATTTGGATATATACATGCTTGTGACTGAATCATATTGGATCTATCATAATATGTGAATCTATAAGCCTAGACTTTATCATGTTAGATCTGTTTTATAGATATAATTCTTTTGTGGTTAATTAATCATGTCACCTATGTGGATCTTACCCTTTTTCTAAGTTTGTGGTTATTTTGGGATTATCATTATCTGGACAATTAGACCTTTGTTTAGATCTAGATCTTCATGCTGTGATTAATTGAGATCTGTCATTATTGGGCATATGAATTGTTATTTGGATTTGTTCATCCTAAGTATGGTAGATCTAGTTTTATCCTTACCCTTTTCACTATATCTGTTTTTATGTCCAACTTATTATTATGCCAATTACATGTCTATGCCAGTATATATGTTTATGTCACTTTTGTTAGAATGATCACTATTGTCATTTTTCCCATCACCTTTCCCTTTTATTTTTTATGGCTAGGCTACTTTCTAGCCTAGATGTCGCTAAATATATACGAATGCGTTAGTGAGTGAACGGGGGTAAATATTAAAATCGGCATAACTTGGTTAATGGATATGAATATGGACATATAATTCACTTTGTACAAAATTGGGTAAAAAAGGGCACGGAACCTATAACCTATGAAGACATAGGTGAGAATTAGATAATAATGAAATATCTAGGATTACAATTAGAAATTGTAATTGTACTTATGACACGAGGTTAGGTTGCATTAGTGGTGGAAGTCTGCCCGGACCCCACCGATATATCCGGCAACCACTAATGTTGAACCTAATGTGAGAGGTCTAAGTGCGCAAATACGAATCGAGCTAAGACACGAGGTTAGGCCCAACTTGTGGAAGAAGTCTGCCCGGACCCGACCGACATATCCTGCATCCACAAGTTGTAGGCCTAATGTGGGAGGTCTATCCCATTATAAACCATAAATGGACATGTTAATAAATTGGACTACTTAACCTAATTTAATCCATAGGGATTGTATGATTATGAACTAAAATTAGGGTTACTTAAAATTAGTTGAACAGTGGGTGGGTTAAGCAAATCTGAGGGGGTGGGTAATATTTACATAAGGTTATGTAATTAAAGACACCTAGTGGTATGCATAACCGATGGAAAGAATAAAGACATGTAATTAAAGACACCTAGTGGTATACGTAATCAAATGGAAAACCTAGTGGTGGATACAAGACAAAGGGGAGAGCATGTGTCATATTGTGTTGGACCCGTTTCATCTAGTAACCCAGAGTAGGTATCAAACATTCACTCCGAACTAGGTCGGAGAAGGGGCACGCTTGCTGGACTGATTGTAAGAGATCAAAACGTGGAGGACGGGGTGGGCGGCGCAAACCGACCGGCCCATGTGCGTGCATGAGCAGGGCAGAAGGGGATAATACGACCATGACACCTGTAGATATGGGGCTATGCATATCAGCTGAGTGTTGCCACTTTAGGATGTGATACATCCTACGGTTGGGCTGGCACAGAGTACCTACGCGGATTAGAGAGCCGATCGATAGGGTAGTAATTAGGGTACACTTGGACGTATGCCTAAGTCTACCACCTTATAGTGGAAGGGATCATCTCATTCTGGATATACTAGTAATAGTGCAGAGTAATCATTAGAAGCGTATACACCTTGTCAGGTTCACCTTGTCATACTTTCCTTTTATGTAGTTATATCTCTCTCTTGTCCACTTTATATGCATGTCATACTACTTTTATTTATTTACTTGCTAAAAGTAACTAGACTCGCCAGACTTTATGTCTGACCCTTTTGTTTCTGCTTCTTTCTTCCGTTTTCCCCCCAGGTTCGTAAGGAGGGAATTCTCAGGCTTGACCGTGATTTTGCTTACTTTTCCTAGTGTAACGTCTCACATTTTTATCAATTTGTATTTGAATATTTGAATCAGTTTAAATATTGAATTAGTAATATAAGTGGATTTATATATTAATTAAAATGAAGTTGAACGTATAAAAATATATATTAAATATAATCGAGCCCGTAATATCGCGGCAATTCGTAATTTAACGTTCTGAATTTCAACGGAGTGTACAGGATTCGTTATTAGTCAGATTTCTTCGAAACAAGAAACATTAGAATCCATTAAACTATATCTTTCTTACAGAAGTGAAAAATAGAGATTTCGTGTTATATATTGCGAGTTATATCCAAATAAAATTTTCAAATAGTCGCTATAGAATCGTTTATCGATCGTAACGGTTTATTTGATATAACTAGACATTGGTTTCGATTTTGGACAAGCCCTTTTGAGACGTAGTGATAATTTAATTTAGAATTTTTACTATATTTTTTATTTCGTAAAATAAACAACTTTTTATTTGGAGTATTTTGTACCCTTAACCAGCATTTTGGGTTTTCACAATATAAATTAGCCTACGGATATTATTATATTTTTGGGATCGTGGCACGTTGCTCGTCACAACGGTGTTTTTGTTTCTGTCAATAACAACTTGTACATAAACGAAATTTCATACAACGGGTTCTCACTTCAATGTGTTGATGACGATAAAGGAAACCATAAAATAAAACAAATCAATTAAAATTTCTACCTACTCCAGTTCTTGTACCTGCTAAGACATCACGCACAGCCTAGTTATTGGAAATGCAAACTACTCTAAAAACCAACCATATGGCTATGCAGTACTTATGCTTAAAGATTAAGCTTCCTCGCATATAAATAAATCTATATAAATTTGTTCCTTCATTAGTAAAGTTCGGATATAGTTCCTTTTCAATGCCTACAGGATCTACTGTGCACCCTATTCTTCCTTAGCATCTAAGGAACCTCCTCCAAAAATACCAAGCCATGTATCTCATTTACCTTATTTTCACTGAAACAAGACTATGGAGAAATCTAAAGCCTACCTAGCCCCCTAGAATTGTACTTAATGTTTTTTTATCTTGTACAGTATAAATATATAAACCCTGGAGACCAAGGAATTCCTACCGTAGACCTGTTCCATACCCTAACCATCCTGCATCGTACTAGTCTAATCTTATAGCATGAATTGTCATGCTTCAACCCTATTACGCCAATACCACCTATTCCTTCATCATGAAGGAATTAAAATATATATAAATACAATACCGAAGCTTGTAAATGGCATTGTAAAATAAACGCAGGCGTGCCTTCTTCTTTCGGTAGCCTCTCCGCTCGGCCCACTCTTTAATACCTTTTACCTGTTTTCTTCATTTCCCATAAATATATATGTGTCTGGGATCGGGTTCATGCGTGAAGTGGGTATCAAAGGAGCTGAGTGTGCCACTTACATGCAGGAGTTCAGTGTTCTTTTTCCGGTCTTCCGTGTACGAACGATGAGTAGCAGAGTGACGACATGGATTTCAGTTTCGTGGAGGAGAGTTGATGAAGGGGTAGTTGCGGATACAAATAGTCATGGTGGAGTGTTCTTACTCAGGAAGAAGAAGCATAGAGTTGTGTGTCTTTTGAAGCAAAGGCTACAAAGTGGAGATACGGTGGATCAGCAGCAAAAAGGAGTATTACTGGGTGCTGCTCTTTACTTTAGCATATGGCATGGGTTTGGAAATATTCTGGAAAATGAGAGATGAGTTACTATTCGCATGAGGCCCGTATTATGGTGGATGGGTGAAGTTAGTGAAGTGATGGAGAGGAGGAAGGAGAGTTTCATGATGGTTTTAGTGATGAGAATATGGGGTTTTATCAGACATTGGAGTGTCAAGGAAAAGAAGAGGAGTACAAGCCGATGGAGGTTGCTATCTAAGTGGCAACAGTACGGAGAACAACGTGATTTTTGAGGCAAACATGAGAGGGAAAATAATGTGAGGGGGTTTGGGTGTTCAAATGTGAGTTTGGATGAGAAACAGGCGCATAGAGTTTTGGTTTTTGAGGAAGTAGAGAGGAAGAGTAAGGTCTTCAAAGTGACGGCCATGGTGTGATGAAAGTTGGAGCAGTGTTTTATTTAGACATGGAAGAATTGTTGAGGGATGAAGTAACGTAAAAGATGGAGGAAGGGGAATAAGAGGTAGTGCATGTTTCCATAACCAAAAGTGATGCAATCACCTGGTGTGTGACTTTTCAGTGGAAGTCATGTCTTGGTGTGAAGAAAAGATGGGAAAATCAATGGTCTGATTGTTAGAGAACGTGGCGGAGTATTGAAGATGGGTTTAACGTGTTAACGGGATGCGTGAATCATGGAATACTGGAAGGGAAACAAAACGTGAAAGGGGGTGGAGTGCAGACTAATTGCTGTGGGCTGAGTTAAACACTAAATCCCAATAAAAAGAAAATGTATATATCATTATACATATTGGTGTACAAGTACATGCGGTTGTGCTTAATTATGAGAGGGGAAGTGGCAGGATAAGGTGTTAAGCATCATGAAGCCGGGTTATATGTTAGAGGAGCAGGCTTTAGGCTTTTAAAAAAGTAAGACCAAAATATATTTCAAATATAAATTTAACTTAATTTAACTGATGTATGAGCTTGTTAATGAAATATCTCGTGCATACGAACACAGCTGATGAACAGTCCGTCACATTGGAATTGTGCAAAAGCTGGCTACACTATGAAGTTGGGTTGAAACAATTTGAAGCACGTTTGAATTTATGGTAGAATTGAGCGCCTGGTTTTATCAACTGACGCAAATCATTATTTAATGGTTAACGCGCAAGGTGAGTAAATTCAGTGACTCTATTCTATTTTAAAATATTATAATTAGATTTTAATAGTGATAAATAATGGTTGAATGTTGTGTGATGGTCGTATAGGCAGATAACAAGTAAATTGGTTGAAATATATATATATCGTTGCATATGTACCTATCATTGGTTAGATACTGATTCCATCGATTATAATATTCCATAGTATGGAATTATTGTTAATTGTGTTGACTAACATCTATGGATGCAGGAAACTGGTTGGAGGAATCCAATCGGATCCCTCAATATTCATAGGTACTGTTTGTTTTATACTATTTATATATGCACTGTTTGAATCCAAATGACAATGAAACCCCTGTGTGGATATTGATGTTGAATGGAAATTCAACATTTTTTTAATTAAATCAATAAACGATATCGATTAAGAAAGTGGCAGCAACTAACCATAAACCCATCGTTTGGTTAAGAAATTGATTTGCTGGTAGGCGAATCAAAGAAGTTGGTTATAAAAATTATATTTTTATAATGAACGCGAAGTTTAAATTAAAATAAAGGTTCTATTGTAAATTAGTGTTTTATAGTTCGTTTATTAAAGTAAATATAAATGATTGTTTGATATTTAAATAAGTTATAAAGCTGTAACCATCCTGCATGTAAATATTTGGAGACAAATGGTTAAGTAATCTAATGGTAAGAAGTAATTAAAATCGGTTAACGGATGGTTTGAAGTTGGTTAAATCAACTGTTTATTGGAAATTGATTTTTAGATTAACTAGTCTTCAGTTAATCTAATGAAAATAGTTTAGAAATAAATTAATCAAAATTAATGAGATATAATTACCTTTTTCATTAATGAAGTTTAAATAATTATTGAACTAGTATAATAAGTATTATTTATTAATAATGAATTAAACTGTTTTACTTCAGCAAATGATCAAGTTAATCACTATTTAATTAAAGTATTTGCTTCTTAAATGAATTTTGTTTAAGATGGTATTGAGTTTGTAATGAGATCTTTAATTGAATCAGGTATAATAATTCAATAAAAATAAATGGTTAAAAGACGATGAACATTATTGATTTTTGATAAGAGAAGTTTTAAATGGAATTGTATAAGGAAGACGAAGCAAAGAGTAATGTTTAATAGTGGATTTGTATAAGGAAGATGAAGCGAAGAGTTAATGACCAATGTAAATAATTATAAATAACCGAGTTTTCAAAATAAGGATATGGCGTCATAAAACCATATTTAAAATAAAGCAAGAAATATAGTTTATTTGATATTATTAGTAATAAGGAGTTTAGAGCTACGGGTTTATATGTATACTAAGATAAGAATGTTGTCAGTCAAGGTCTGAGAGGTAAATAAATTACCCCAACTTGAACAACTTTACTATTATCGAGGAGTGGTATCAGTGCGTAACGGAAAGAGATGTCAAGATTCGTTAAAAAGGGGATATTGCAACGTATTGCAAGTTTTTGAACTATCACAATAAATTAACGTTGTTGACCAAGCTTAAGCGTGATTTTTATATATAGCACTATTCCCTAGGAAATGGAAACAGTTTGGTATGAAATCCACTTATTCTAATGTAATAATTAACAATGTTAGTCCAAAGAAATATAGGACTATTATGTTTGGTTGGGAACAAAGACGAATAATTGGGATTTAATATATTTCCCGTATTAAATGGGAATCTTCAAGTTTGGAAATTGATGATAAAATATGTCGTTGGACATTTGGTTTAGATCATATAAGAAATGATAATCGAATATTGAATAGATTATATATATCGCTATTTCCGAAGTAAAGGAAAGCTAAAGTAGTTTTTGGAATATGATGTAATACTTCTGAGAAAAGGGAAATAAAGAAGAGTTTATAAACATATAGGAAGCTAGAAAATTAATATTTATATATAAAAAGAGCCAGTGATTGTGTGATGCTTACTTGTACATTTGAATGGATGTTTGTTTTCTCTTTGATAGTCAAATAACCGACTATCGAAGTGTTTTGACCATCGTTGTCAATACAGAGAGACCGGTTGGATTTATTATCCGAAAAACCACTCCGTATAGATATAAGCGTTGTGAATTAGAAAATGCTAAAGATAATTAGAGACGGAGTAAAAATGCAAAGGCTATTCTGTTTGTCCAGACCCAGGACAACTTGTATGGACAAATGTCTGACAGAGTATTCCTGACAGATCACATAAGACGATCTTTTTCGAGATATTACGTTTGGTGGCAGAGGAATTCGTTTCTCTTAGCTTTTATACCCGTAATATTTTGGAAGATCAACTAGTGATTTGAGGGGTTTGACGATGTGGCATTCAAAGTGTATGGTGGTCAGATGTTCTAAAAAGGTAAACGTAGCCTCAAGCCTCACAACCGGGAAATGACAAAAATCGGGCAGGTAGCATGGCTAGGTGGGTCATTCCCGAGTAGGATATATTTTTCACCGATCTAGAGAAAAATTCAATTATTTGTTCTTCTTTCCGATTCTGTATCTTACGGATTATGGTTGAAGGGCCAACAACCGTGGGTGACAATATATTCGATACACTCAAGCTAAATGAGTGGTCGGTCATGTGTGAGCCGGGTTGCAAGATGTTCTTGTTGAACCCCAGTGTATCCCATCTAGAGTACACTGATCGGGAGGTGGTCCCATACCTTGTCATAGTTGGAATCCAATCTCCAATAAGCGCTGTGCGGTTTTTGATTTTATACTATGTATGTAGAGCATGAGATGCAAGCGTTCTACTATTTGGTTATTTATTTGATTAGACATTATTATAATATCGCTGATTTTGATATCAAAAATGTTTTGGTTATAGTAAGGTAAAAACCGTCCATTTTTATGTGTGGGTTGGTCTTACTATTACCCTTTCTTTCAAAAGGATTTTCAAAGTTAAACAATATGGTTGGAGTTTACTCACACCAGTCCCATGACTGACCCAGAGTTTGTTTGTTTTCCCCAAACTCTTGGGTGCCCAAATTTATGCGGGCAGTCAAGTGTTTCAGGCTTTTACAGATACACTTGGAGGAGCTAGAAGCAGGAGGTTTCACCACTAGTTATTTAGAGATTATTTCCGCTGTGATGTATAAGTGTTATACTCTGATATGGTATGTAAATACAATACAGTTTTGTATTTCAAATTTATGTTATATATATTTTATTCGTCCCGCTGTGAGATTCATGGTTACTCTGACTCTGATGTTCTTCTTATTCTTCTATTCTATTAGTTCTATCTTATCTTTCTCATCCTCTAATTTCTTTCTATTAATGACCCGGTGTTTTCAATACTTGAATAGTCAACGTTCTATTTTAGTTGATTTTCCGGGTCGAAAATCCCGCGGCTGTTACAGCTAGAGCTGCTGAGATGTATGGCTCAAGCTCCTATCCTTGTTGCTATGGCTATATTTTGTTTTTGGGGAATTTTATTTCTTTTATGTACTCTCATATTTTTGAAGTATAAGACAGTAACTTTTATGTTGTAATGGGCTTTTGTATTTCAGACATGTGATGTTTTTGCACCATGGTATCTTATGATAAATAAAGTTTTTATTCCGATGTTATTTTATATGTCTATCTTGTAATATTTATGTTCTGTTTACTATAACACTTTACGAAAATGCATTCCCTTTGTGAGTGACATTAACAGACGTACTGTGTCACAAGCGCTCTTAGTAATTCTATCCACCACAACCCAAATACTGGTGTTTCCTTTCTTTAATCTAGGAAAACCATCCATGAAATCCATAGAGATGCTCTCCCACTTCCACTGTGGAACCTCAAAAGGATGAAGTAAACCATCGAGCTTCTTTTGCTCAGATTTAACTTGCTGATAAACCAAACATTGAGAAACAAACTCTGCCACATCATTCTTCATCCCAGCCCAAAAGAAAATCCTCTTCATGTCCCTATACATCTTATCATCACCTGGATAAATAGTCATCTTAGAATGATGGGCTTCTTCTAGGATTGTCTTCAACAAACTTCCAGTTTGGGGAACACAAAGTATTCCATCTCATCGCAACCAACCTTTATCATCTATGGAATATCTATTGAGGTGCCTAGAAGTCTCCCCTTTACTGAGCCTATCCAAGATGTCTGAAATATGTGGATCATCTCGCTGCAAAGCTCCTATCTGATCCATAAGAGTAGGTCATATCTCTAGCGATGCAAACAAACCAGGAAAAAAACTCGGTGGAGGGTCTAAAGTCAAAAGGCGATGTGAACTCCAAGCTTTTCCTTTCCACAAACAGAGGACTTAAGGTCATCCTCTGCCCACTCAGAGCATCTGCCACCACATTACCCTTTCCAGGGGTATACGCGATCTCGAAGTCATATGATGTTAGGAACTTCATGCACCTTTGTTGCCTTAAATTAAGATCCTTCTGCGAGCACAAGTACTTGAGAGATTTATGATCCGTGTACTACTCGAACTTCTCTCCAAGCAAATAATGATGCCGTGTCTTAAGCGTGAATACTATGGCAACTAGCTCTAAATCGTGGGTAGGGTACTTCTTCTCATGAACCCTTAGTTGTCTACCCCCATAACATACTACCTTTCCTCTTTCATCAGAACCGCACCAAGCCCTGTACCACATGCAATACTGTATACTATAAAGACTTTCTTCCCATCGGGCAAGGTCAAGACTGGGGCTGTTGTCAGAGCCCTCTTCAATTGTTGGAAAGCAACATCACAATCTATATCCCATGAAAACGTCAGATTCATCTTCGTCAGCCTGGTGAGTGGGGCTAATATCTTTGCGAAGTCCTTAATGAACTTCTGATGATAGCTTGCCAGTCCAAGAAAATTTCTCACTTCCATTGCATTCTTTGGAATTTTCCAATCGTGAACTGCAACTACCTTTGCGAGATCTACTGCTATCCCATCTTTAGAAACCACATGCCCTAGAAATTTCACCTCTTTTCTCCAAAAATGGCACTTGGAGAACTTTGCCTTAAGCTGATGCGCACAGAGAGTTTTCGAAACTTCTCTCAAATGTTAGGCATGCTCTTCTTCGCTCTTTGAGAAGATCAAGATATCATCAACAAAGACCACGACAAATTAATTTAGAAACTCCCGAAACACCCTACTCATCAGATTAACAAAATAGGCTGGTGCATTCGTCAACCCAAAAGGCATAACTAGCCATTCATAGAAACCATCTGGAATCCTAAAAGCGGTCTTATCTATATTGTCCTCGGCCACCCTCAACTGATGAAACCCTGTGGCCAAGACTAACTGAGAGAATACCAATTCACTAACAAGCCGGTCAAATAAGTCATCTTTCCTCGGAAGTGGGTGCATGTTCTTCTTAGTGAGTTTATTCAACTCCGTATAGTCTACACACAAGCGAAGCGAACCATCCGCCTTAGTTGTGAATACCACCGGAGCATCCCATTCAGATATGCTTTGCCTATTAAACCCTTTATCAAGTAGCTCCCCTACTTTCTTTCTAAGCTCCCTCCTTTCCCTTGGAGCCATATGGCACACAGATAATGCAACTGGCTTTGCATTGTCCACTAAATATATATACGATAATAGATTACACGCCTTGGAGGTAATCCCCATACCTCATCAAATATATCAGGATAATCTCAGACTACTGGCAAAGATCGCAGATCATCGATAAATGTAACTAGAGACTCTAGGAAACTAAGCATGACAGACCCTTGCGGGTCACAAGAAATATCGAGGGACCTCCTATGGCAAGTCATAAGTCTGACGACCCTCCTCTCACAATCTAGGATGGAACCATACCCGGCTAGCCAATCCATCCCTAGAATCAAACCATAGACCATAAAACCGAGTAAATATGTGTCACACTCAAACTCGATGCCTAACACAGATATTCTCAAACCCCGACAAATCATGGACAAATGAGCCGAACCACCAATGGGGTTTGAGAAAACAATGGGATTCACTACCATACTAGTATTTAGGTGCAGAGACTCAACCACAGTACTGGATATAAATGAATATGAAGCGCCAAAATCTAAAAGAGTTCTAATAGGATGACTGGAAAGAGAAATCAAACCTTCCATGGAAGCTTTCCTACCTCTATCTGGAGCACTAGTCGCTAGAGCATGCACCTTCCCTCCAGAATCTCTTGCCCTTTGATCTTGTTCCTGTTTCTTTGGGCACTCTTTAGCAAAGTGTCCGACCTCTCCACAATTGAAGCAAGTATTCTTCCCCTTTTTATAGTCTTTTACCAAGCGACCCTCTCGTCTGCAACTATGGCACTTCCTCTTATCCTTAGCCTTGTCATTCTTTCCGCCCTTTGTTTTATGATTCCTCAACTTTAACTTCCTTCTTATCGCTTTTTTCTTCCTCATGCATCAAGGTCATATCAACAAGCCTTTCAAAAGTTGCTCCTATTGAAATATGGGACATAGCTAACCCATGAAGGAGTTCATTCACCCCTTTAACAAACTGTAAAGCTTTCTTATGCGGAGTATCTACCAGTTCCAATCCAAACCTTGCTAGTTGGTTGAATTTGTTCACATATTCTTTAACAGTCATGTTTCCATGCTTGAGCGCCAAGAACCTCTCCATTTACATGCTTTTCTCAGCTTGAGAAAGAAACTTCATTCCAAACCTTTGTCTAAAATCATCCCAAGTTTCCACCGGACACCCCGCTTGGGTTACTTCCCACCAAAATGAAGCTTCATCCTTCAGTAGCTAGGCGGCTAGCTGAATCTTCCTATGATCTTCCACATCAAAAATTCCAAACAAGTCCTCTGTCTCCTTGAGCCAATTACTTGCCTCTACGAACATCTCGGATCCATGGAATGGCCTTCCTCCCATAGAACAGAAATCTTTGTAGATCTTTGAGAAGTTGTCTGCACGTGGAGGAGGAACGATGGGTGCAACTGGGGAAGGAACGTCATCTTGACCATTGAAAGGCGTCGTGGCCTCTAGATACCTACGGAACCAGCCTGGTATTGTAATGCCCTCTGGAATATTAGGTTCCCCAGACATGCTGAAAAGAAAAGGAAAGAAATCCAGATGAAGAATTGAAAGATATTACATATGGCTTTGGGGAATATGTTTTTCAAAACATATTTTTTCTTATGAAAATGCTTACTTTTAAAACCCTTTTGAAAATAATTTTCAAAAACTTTTATCTAATATGGTAACCTTTAGCTCTGATACCAAGTGTGACACCCCATGTCCGTTAATGTTACTCATTAAGAGAATGCATTAAGTTTCATGAACCGTTATAGGTAAACAGATTCAGAAACATTACAAGACGGATATAAAATAGCATCGGAATATTAAAAAACTTTATTAATCATAAAGCATCATGGTTCAAAACATCATATGTCTAAAAATACATAAATCCAGTACATCATCAATACTTCAGTCTTGCGCTTAAAATATCAGAGTACAAAATAAAAGAAGTTAAATCCCCAAATAAAAACATAGCCATAGTTGCAAAGATAGGAGCTTGAGCAATACATCTAAGAAGCTCCAACAAAATGATAGCAGAATCCTTGTCAAGTTTGAGTATTCCCACCCTGAGAATTGGCCGGGGGGGGGGGGGGGAACGGAAGAGAAAGAAGAGGAAACCAGATGGTCCAGACATTAAGTCTGACGGGTCCAGTTACTTTTAGAAAATAAATAAGTAAAAGTATTATGACATGCATATAAAGTGGATGAGAAAGATAACATCACAAAAGGCGGGTATGACAAGGTAAACATGATAGAGTGTATACGCTTCTCTAATGATTACTCTGTACCGATACTAGTGTATACGCTTCTCTAATGATTACTTCAAGTGAGAGGTTTCACCCCATACAATCAACAGGCAGCCCAACGTTCTGGAGTTACCCCTATGGATAATAACATGCTCCAAAACATACTGGAGTTTAAGTTACCCTAATTACTACCCTAATTGATCAGCTCCCTACTCCGTAGATACCCTGTGTTGGCCCCACAATAGGGTGCATCACTCCATAAAGTGGAAACCCTTCATTTTCTGGATGTGCACAACCATATCTATTGATGTCACAACGTCTTATTTTCCCGAGCATGCGGAGTCATGCACACATATGACCTCGGTGGAACGCACCGTCAAACACCGTCCCCACTTTTGGATCTCTTATATTCATCCCAGTAAGTGTGCCCTGACTCTGACCTAGTTCAGAGTACTCGTTTGATACCTATATATGGGTTACTGACAGAAACGGGTCCCATACACAAGACGATGCAAGCTCTCCCTTTTGTCTTGCATCCCCATTACTAGGTTTTCCTCAAATTATGCCTACCTACTGGTGTCATAAAATTGCATAATCCCAACAGATTAAGTTGTGGGCCTATATATAAATATTACCCACCCACCCAGATTTACTTAACCCACCCACTGTTTCGAACAAGTTTACTTAACCCCTAATCAGGTTAATGTTCATACAATCCCTACGGATCCAACTAGATTAAGTATTCCAACTCATTACCATGTCCATTTATGGTTATAATATGCTAGAGCTCCCACATTAAGCCTACCACTTGTGGATGATGAATATGCCAGTTGGTTCCGGACAGACTTCTTCTACAAGTCGGGCATAACCTCGTGTCTTAGCATGTCTCATGTTTGTGCACCTAGACCCCTCACATTAGATTCACCACTTGTGGTCGCTGGATATGTCGGGCGATTCCGGGCAGACTTTCGCCACAAGTGTAATCTAACCTCGTGTCTAGGCGCGGTTACAGTTTCTAATTACTGAAATCCTACGCATTTCCATTATTAACCAAATTTACCTATGTCGTTGTAGGTTTTCATGCCCCTTTTCCCAAGCTATGTTCATAATAAACTATATGCCCCAAATTCATATTATTACACTTTATTCAAGTTATGCCCAAATTCCCAATTACAAGTTATGCCCAATATTAACATTTTCTCCTCATTCCCATTCTAACGTATACGCATATTTCAGCGGTATGCCTAGGCTCGAAGGTAACCTAACAGTATAAAAATAAAAGGAAAAAGATAAAGGGAAAAGGACAGAGATGATCATACTAACAAGATTGACATGTAATGGCATAAACATGTAGTGGCATAATGGTAAGATAAGCATATAGGATGAACATGTGATAGTAGTACTGATTCTAGCATAATAGGGATAGGCATGATGTGATCTAAACAATGATTTAGATGTCCAACTAACAACAGATCTGATTTGGCCAAAAACATAATAGAACAGGTATAAGGTGATCTAAATAGTGAATTAGATCTATAATCAAAGGTAGATCTGACATGATAAAGGTTAAGATCCAAGTCATAGTCATGTCAGAATATCATAAATACACAAGTTATAACAAATCTGATATAATTCAAGCAGTCACAGGCATATATCCAAATTATAGTCATATCATGTTTTACTGTTTAATTATTTAAATCTAAAAGTAACTAAAACTCACAATGTTTGGATTTAGAAAAATAGAAGGAGAATAGCAGATATTGAATCACAGATCTGCACTTGAATAACCCTAAACTTGATTTACTCGATTGCAGAAGAAGAAAAAGGTGTGATTCAATCCGGGCAGCGACAACATCTAGTCCTCCATTATTTTTAGTGTGCAAAACATCAGAAATGAGGCCATATATATAGCTGCTAGCCATAAACCCTAATCTACCATGTCTGCCCTAGGGGAGTCGACCCCCCCTTAGGGGGTCGACCCATGGGTCAACACCCATCTTGAGGGGTCAACCCAAGGGTCGACACCCCTGGGCGGGAGAATTCCTGCTTCTCCAAATTTTTGCGTTTTAAACGGTTTTGAATTGATTTTTGAATTTCTAGCCCTTTATATATATATATATATATATATATATATTTATATACACACACAATTCTCTATTCTACTGCGCGTATACAAACTTCTAACCTTCATAACTTCTCCATACGTGTCCGGTTTACGCAAACCAAGTGCCTATTTTGACCATAATTCCAAGAAGAACGCAATGGCGCAATCTGTTTCACTTAATTTTGAATATTAATTTTAATATTCTTTAATTTTTCCTCTTTAGTGTTGATAAAATTACGGGGTGTTACAGAAGTGAACGATCTTTTAAATAAAGATTCATTCAGAGAAACGTATTTGGGTGGAGTGCACTAGTTGTGTTTGCGAACAAGGCTGATGGATCATTGAGATTGCCTGTAGATTATCATGAGTTTAATAAGGTGACCAAGAAGAACAATTATCCATTTCCAAGGATTGACGACTTGTTTGATCAGCTTAAGCTAAGGTGTTTCCCAAATGGATTTGGCAGTGGGATTCCACCAACAGAGAGTGGCTAGGAATAATGTGCCGAAAATTCTTTTAGGATATTGTCCATATTCTAAAAGTGGTTGGTGACGCCGTTTGGATTGACTAATGTGCCAGTATATTTTGTAGATTTTATGAATAGAGTTTTCAATAATTAATTAAATAAGTTCATACTTGTATTCGTGGATGGTATATTAGTTTACTTCAGGGCCGAAGAAGAACACAAGACATGTTTGAGGATCTTTTTGGAAATCCTGCGAAATCATCAGTTGAGAGCTAAGCTTTCGAAGGGTAACATTTGGATGGAAGAAGTGAGATTCTTAGGTCATATCATATTGGAAAAGGAATAGCGATGAATATTGCTAAAGCGGCAATAATTCAAAACTGGATTAACCTGTGAATGCTATGGATGTAGAAGTTTCCTTCATTCAACTGGATATTATCAACGGTTTATCAAGGAATTTTCAAAGATAGTAGCATCGTTGACTGAATTGATGAAGAAGAGTCACAATATTGTTTGGGATGCCAGGTGCGAGTATGCTTTCATGGGTTTGAAAGAGAGATTAACAAGTACCCTGTATTAGTTATTCCAAGCGGGAATGAAGAAATTGTTGTGCACATCGATGCATGTGGTAATAGACTTGGAGCAGTACTAATGCCAAATAAAAAGTGTAACAACCCGGAAAATCAGAACCAACTTAAAATTTTTATTTTGGTAATTTTAATGAATTTTGAATATTTAAAATGATTTATTCTAAATAGTAATGACTAGAAATTTATTTTGAATAGAATTAGAATGTATATATTTATTTGAATCGAAGTTAGAATATGAATATTTATTTTAGTTATAAAAGGAATTGAAAATGGCGCAGTAGTTTGAAAATTCGATTTCAAATTTCAAATGAATGTACAGGATTCAAAATAAACCAGATTTTGAGGAAACCAAAAATATTAGAATCTATTTGAAAATATCTTTCCAACGAATCCTATTTATTTAAATTTCATAGCGGGAATAAATAGTTATGCCCAGTTTTAAATTCAGAATAGTCGCTATGGAATTTTAGCCCTTAAAAATGGGAATTTTGCAAACGACCTCGGTTTTCGATGAAACCACTCTTATTGGATCCGGGATGTCAAGTTATTGTTAGATTCCAATTTTTATACTTTTTGGAATCAATATGTGGGCGTCGCAAAAGAAAACGTATTTTGTCAATTTGGATCGACCAGAAAATGACCTTTTTCAAACGGTCTTCAAATTTGACGAAATTGGTTTTGTTAGGACCGCATCATCAAAACATAGCCAGATTTATTTTTCGGCAATTTTTAGATTCTGTGTGTGGCTCCGGTTAATTAAAATGTACATTAAAATCAATATTGACCATTCTATTGATTTATATTTTAATTTCGATGAAAACTGATCGAAATAGTCGAATTGGCTTACGGGACATATCTCATTGCATTCGGAATGGGGGTAATTAGCTTGGGGCGATAGTCATTGGGACTCGTTTGGAGTTCAAAGGTAAAGTCAACTTTCGTGGAATAAAATATTAATAAATTATAATATATATATTTTAAATTCCTATGCCCTAGCTTCTCATTATGTCGTGCCTCCCCCAAATTAGAAATCGAGACCACTGTCCCTAATTTTCCTGTCGCCCTCCCTCCTCGTGGTCACCGCCACGCCATTCCAGGCGGCCGCTGACGTGTAAAAACCCCCTCTTCTTCTCCACCTCGCGCACCCTCTACCCTCTCGTGCGACCCGAGGATCCGTATCTCCCATAGAAGGACGCACCACTGCGCGACCCAGCGCTACCACCCCTGCCTGACCGCCGACCCTCAGTCCACCCACCGCAAATCCAGCTCCTCCTCCCTCCGTTCTGGCTCCCCTCCGCAGTAGAAACGTAAAACCGTGAGTTTTTATTTACATCTATTTTATTTTCGATTTTAGTATAAATAGCATTGAAAGTTCAGGTTTTTACTGATATGAAGCTCATATTTTTATTGATGTAAAGTTTAGATTTTAATATAGAATAAAGATTCGATTTTCATATGAGTAGCAGATTAAAAAGAGAATTTTTATATAATAGAGAATATAAAAATATGATTTTTATATATGTAGCGAAATAAATATCTGATTTTTATTATATACATAGTGAAATAAAAGTGTGATTTTTATAGCGTTGAAATAAAAATGTGATTTTCTATATATGAACAACATAGAGATGACTGCGTTGGAATTGCAGGCAAATCCAAACCGTTCATAAATAAAGAATGGAGGAGTGGATCCTCAAGGTGAGAACTTCTCACTTTAATTTATTTTCCAGTTAAAAATATATACTAGGATGCAGATAGTGCTTAGAAGCACCCAACACCCGTCGTCCACAGACCATGGACGACTTATTTGATTTTAATGTGTTGTGAAAATTGATTGTATTGTGATGTGGTGTTTGATTATGATTGTGATGTGGGATGGAAAATTAAAATATTCATGTGTTGAATAAAGTAATTTATCTTAAAAATATAACTTTTAACGTGTATATGAATAAAATAAATATTCATTTACAAATCGGACGATTTGTTTATGTATACCCATTTCACTGATATTTATTGGGACGATATATTTTACACGTCGCCCAACTGCACAAATAAAACTTGTGTTTGATTGTTTGAAACCCCACACGGGTATTGGTATGATATATGACATACACTAGTCCCAATAATTAGCTGTATGCCGATCGATTGGTTGACAGGCTGTTGTAAGCGTTAAATATTTATATTTAATGCTTATACAGTGTAGAATGCACTCTGGATAATGGTTGATTGTTTATCATGGTTGTTGTATACATGTGTTGTATGAAATCCATATAAATAACATTATATGGTAATTTACTGTGTCTGGTTCCAGTTCAGAAAGAACGAATATTTTAAAATAATGAATACGTTAAAATAATATTCAGTAAAAGATCAAAATCTGAATTTGATGTCCGATTTGGGATGGACACGAATATATTTAAATATATGAAGCCGTGTTGATTAGATTAACGCCATTTTGACGTGAATGATATATATATCGATTTTATTCATTTCTATAATGAATATCAAAAAGGAAATGATTTCGAAATATAATGTTTTGAAAATACTATCATTTATATATCGATGATATGGAATATTCAATTTTGATTTGTAATTGAATATGAAGCTGAAATCGTTTTGAAAACAAATTTAAAACGATTTATAAAATATGATTTAAATGGAAATCGATGAAATATATATATTATATATATTTAACGGCCTGAATAGAATGCGCCGCGACATGGCAGCTCGCGAATTTCGACCATTGACTTCGAATGGACAATACGGGAGATCCGACCGTTGTATTTTTCTAAAACCAGAACCGTTGGGTTCGTATCGAAAAGAGATTTCCAAGGAATACAAGATATTTGAAATCTAACGGTTGGATTTGGAATTATGTCCAAATCAAATTTGGGAAAGGTCGTTGTAAGTGTAGTTCGATGACCTTTTATGGAAATCGACTGTACGGGCCTTGATAAAATTATTAAAAATATCAATAATTTGTGTAAAATCGTAATAAATGATTTGGAAAGGATTGGGATGAAAAATTACATATTTAAAAAGATAAAATATATTTTTATCGAAATGAACTAGTTATGAACTAGAATTATAATCCAGTATTTTTTGGTAAATAAATTGGATTTGAAATGGTTTTAAAAATCACCAGAATTTCCAATATATGAATTGGAATGGATTTGAATCGAAATTATCTTCGGAATATTTCGATATTGGATTCTATGATTATACGGACATTATGGAGGAATTTGGGATATATATATATATATATATATCGTTATTCCAATACAATATTTGTTGGTTTCAGAATTTGATATTGAATATAATCCAATATATTTTCTATTCAGAGCCTTGTATTTAATATCAAATTGGATTTTAGGTTTGTCGTTAATGGTATCATTAATAATACTGTTCTTAAACACAATGGAGTTAAGAAAATTAGAAACTGATTGGAGATTAGCTAAGTTGAATGGTTTCCTAGGTATTGATCTGATGTTGGTTTCGGCCTTCGGGATTAATACTTAGGGATATGTTCCCTTACTAATTTACAGTTGGAGACTGATGGGATTTTGGATTTGTCGTGAACTGTGTGTTAAATGACACTATTCTTAAACCCAGTGTGAAAAGAATAAATCTTTTAATTAAGATTTAAAGAAGAATTATCAATTAATTAACATTTAATTGGAATTGGAAATGGAATGAGCATTGGGTTTATTGTGAACTGTGTTTTTAACGACATTCGTTCTTTAATCCGATTTACAGTGAAATGTGATTTGGAATTTATAAATCTTTTTATTAAGTTTTAATGGGAATTTTCCAAAGTAAAGTTTTCCAATTTAATATATTAAATTGGAATTGAATGGGATTCGATTGATAATAATCGAAGTGAACATCTATGGAGGAAGGCTGTTAATACATATGGAATTTAAAAAGCTTTGCCATTATTCCATTTATATCATTAGTCGGATATAGAAATTGATATCGATTATATATTGATTTATTTTTCCGTGAAGATTCCACAATTAATGGAATGTGATTTGGGTTTATCGTGAACTGTGTTTTAAATGACATTAGTTCTTTAACCCATTTAAAGGCAGGATTACATGTCAGTCATTGTATTTCTAAATGCATGGTTGATCTTTGCTAAATATATATCTGTTTGGTGGCGGAGAATTTATTCTCTTACTTAACACCCTTCACTGAGACGTACGAGCTCAGAGGTTATATATCGGCAGAAATCAGTAGTACGGTGTAGATTGTCGATGCGACATGTTTGTGGTTCCAAAGTTAAATAATCATTAATATTGATTTTAGGGAAAATTAAAACTAAGTGGGGGTTTTAGTGAATCTTTAATAAGATTGAAATGGGAATTGATAATTTAAATTATCAAATTTGGGAGATGATCGAGAACGGAGTATCACTAGTTTTGCTCCTAGCAATGATTAAATCTTTGATTCGATTTGAACGTGGAATGGTAATTAAATTTGCCAATAACACCGTGGTGTTAGATATGGAGTATTACCAGTTTTTCTCCATAGGATGAATAGTTTGGATTGGAAGATTAAACAAATGATTACTTCGGTAAGTTGCGCTAATCCCGACTAGTTTGGAAAACCGTAACATGGTTTGAATTGACATCCAAAGGAAGATTAAAGAATAAATTTTAAAGAATTTATCTTTGATGAAATTAATGGGAACCATTCCCTAAGAATGTTAATATTTGAATAAAATAATATTCTGGATTGGAATAAGGCGTATGTTGTGTTTATAACACTTGTTAATTATATATGCAAGTTATTCAGGAAGACCGAGTTTATACCCATTCTGAATAACTGATTCGACGTTGAAGATGGTGGTTGAAGACCGGAGGTCTTCACATTGTTTGGATGATTATAGATGTATTGATTGGGCTGTACACCCAAGGCGAGGTAATAAGTGGTGATCGTCCGGACGTACTTGGTGATCGACGGATATGCGAGGACCTCTCTCCTGTATTGGACATATGGGACGAGGAATAAGGTGCCTCCGGTTTCGTTCAGACCCAGAATGAACTTGTAAATGGATGGGCGTCTGACATTGGATTTTATTCTGTGTTTATTGATTTCTATTAAATATATATCTATTTGGAGGCAGAGAATTTATTCTCTTGCTTAACGCCCTTCTCTGAGACGTACGAGCTTAGAAGTTATATATTGATAGATATCAGTCGCATGGCATGAATTGCCTGTGTGGCATGCTGAGATGCAAATGATCAAGACTTCTGTTGAAAAGTAGAGTCTTGTGGTTGATGATCAAAGCACGGCTTTAATACAGCATAGCTTTGTGTATAGCGTTAATTCACAGGTCTCACACCTCGGTATGAGTCAAAAAAGGGATAAAGAACCCAAGGAGAACATGACATTTCTTTCTAGCTATGGGCGGTGTTAGGGTTTTGTACGCCCTGACATTGTTATATTTTTACCTATGTGGTTGTTGGATTACGAGGCGCCTCAGATATATCTTCTACTGTGGGAGCCGATGGATATAGGTCCTATAGGACCGGGAAACATGTGTTCAGGAATTGCCTATCAACTAACGCAAGTGTGAACCGGCCTTGGAGGATCCAAGGGTCTACTGCGGGAGATCCTCAGGCATTTGCTAGAGTGTCTCGAAGCTGGCGAGGAGTACATCCCTTTCTTCAACTCATGATGGAAATCCAATTTCCAATACGTGACATTTCGGTTTTGATTGTAGAGCCTAGTATTCACGATCTGATAGATGGTAACCATGCCGCCTATGATTGATACATTTATATTTGAAGTTGTTTTATACACTTTGCACTATAATAGTGTCAAAATGATTTGTTTTAAATGTACGAAGCATGTTTGGCTATTATAAGGTAAAACTCTATCCTCCGGCTTGTGTTACATTGTGTGATGGGACCTGAGTCTTATAATAGCTTCATTTTTCCAAAAAGCATTGCGTTGTTTATTCTATGCACTGGTATTCTTAGGAGGAAAACTATTCCGTGTTATACGGCGTGGTCCCTTGATTTACTTTATTTTTAAAAGTAAAGTTTTTATAACTGTTTTTAGTTCTCACACCAGTCACATAACTGACCTGGAGTTTATTGTTTTAGCCTAAACTCTGGGTGCCCCTATTTTCCACACGGGCAGCTAGTAGTTTTTGTTTTGCGGATTTATATTCACAGGATCCTGGTTTATAGCGGGAACGATATTCGAAAAGCTCTGTATCCGTGTGTCACTTTTAGTTGTGTTTTTATTATTTTTCCACTGCGATGTATTTAAATGTAATTTAAATCTTTGATATTTATCAAATGTGTAATATTTATTCATACTCTGTTATATTCTTGTACTGTGATGGAAATTGTTGTAACAAAAAATGAAATATTCTTCTGTTTGTGTTTCGATTATGTGTTGTTCTCAACTCAATCCGAGCTTTCCTTTACGGGGAAGTTCGGGTCATGTCAGTTGGTATCAGAGCTTTGGTTTACAGAGCTCGAGAACAAGACACGTTAGAACCAAATGAAAGAATCCATCAGAGATTGGGTTAGTAATATCCAATGGGAATGGGTCGTTCGAGATGGGATCAGTAGTATCCTTGAATGAGTGTGAAGAGTAGTGTTTTTAAAATAAAAATGAAAACAAATAATGTTTTGAAAAGTTAAACCATATTCTACGTGTTTGAATATTTATTTTTACATTGAATTTGGACAATCAAGTATATATAGATTTTGCATATACACCTAGCTAGTGTGTATATGAAGCCTCAAACATACTGAATAGATATAGAATCACACTCTATTCGTTCGGGGATGATACCGATGATAGTTTGTACATCATCAGTGTGTATGTTCGAGTTTCGAAAGTGTGATATTTATATATTTCCAATCGACTGGTGTGAGAACCAAAACTAGATAGAATATATTATTGTGACTTGGCATCAAAAATATGATTTTTGAATATATAAAAATTATGAATTTGAAAAGATTATCAACTAACTGATTGATGGTTGTGTTGTTTGATTATTCATTTAAACCATTATGTGAATGTAAGGTAAATCTAGCCAAGTTATATCAAACGTTGAACTGAATAGAAAATGATTGCAATAGCATGCATATACATGTACATATATTGAACAGGTCATAGCAAGGAGGCTAGAGAAGAGGAATAAAATTGTATGCCCAACAAATAGGTACATGTTTACTAATTTCTTAGGTTTGGATGATATTATGAGCAGATTGGTTAGCTTCTTGGCCTTTTCTTTTTCTTTTTGAGATGAGAGGGCCTGGGAGGCGATTTGGGGATTTTTCCGGTGCTCCACGTACAAAGGAGGTTATGGCGAAATTTTTCGAAAATTTAGGATGTTATCCAAATTTTTGAAAAATTAAAAATTCTTAGAAACTGAAAAGTTGAAGAATGAAAGCCAAACTGAAAGTTGAGTTGATTAGTAAAACAACTTTCAGCTCGATTCCTTTTCGAGGACGAAAAGATTTTAAGTGGGGGAGATTGTAACAAACCGGAAAATCAGAACCAATTTAAAATTTTTATTTTGGTAATTTTAATGAATTTTGAATATTTAAAATGATTTATTCTAAATAATAACGAATAGAAATTTATTTTGAATAGAATTAGAACATACATAATTTTATCTGAATCAAAGTTAAAATATAAATATTTATTTTAATTAAAAAAGGAACTGAAAATGGTGCGGTAGTTTGAAAATTCAATCTCAAATTTCAAACGAATGTACAGGATTCAAAATAAACCGGATTTTGGTGAAATCAAAAATATTAGAATCTATTTGAAAATATCTTTCCAACGAATCCGAAAAATTGAAATTTCATAGCGGGAATAAAAGTTATTCCCAGTTGAAAATTCAGAATAGTCGCTATGGAATTTTAGTCCTTAAAAATAGGAATTTTGCAAACGACCTCCGTTTTTGACGAAACCACTCTTGTTGGATCCGGGATGTCAAGTTATTTCTAGATACCAATTTTCATAATTTACGGAATCAATATGTGGGCGTGACAAAAGAAAATTTTGTTTTGTCAACTTTAGTCAATTTGGATCAACCAAAAAATGACCATTTTTCAAACGGTCTTCAAATTTGATGAAATTAGTTTTGTTAGGACCGTATCATCAAAACATAGCCAGATTTATTTTTCTGGAATTTTTAGAGTCCGTATGTGGCCCCAGTAAATTAAAATGTACATTAAAATCGATATTGACCGTTCTTTTGATTTATATTATAATTTTGATGAAAACTGATCGAAACATTCGAATTGGCTTACGGGACATATCCCATTGCATTCAAAATGGGGGTAATTAGCTAGGGGCGATAGTCGTTGGGCCTCATTTGGAGTTCAAAGGTAAAGCAACTTTCATGGAATAAAATATTAATAAATTATAATATATATATTAAATTCCTATGCCCTAGCCTCTCATTATGTCGTGCCTCCCCCACATCAGAAATTGAGACCGCTGGCCCCAATTTTCCCATCGCCCTCCCTTGTGCCATCCCAGGCGGCCGCCGCTGTGCAAAACCCCCTCTTCTTCTCCTCCTCGAGCACCCTGTACCCCCTCGCGCGATCCGAGGATCCGTCACCCCCATCGAAGGACGCATCGCCGCTTGAACTCATCGCGCCACCACCCCTGCCTGACTGTCGACCCTCAGTCCACCCACCGCAACTCCAGCTCCTCCTTCCTCCGTTCACCCCCTCCCTCCATAGTAGAAACATAAAACCATGAGTATATATCCACATCTATTTTATTTTCGATTTTAGTACAAATAGCATTGCAAAGTTCATATTTTTACTGATATGAAGCTCATATTTTTTTATTGATGTAAAGTTTAGATTTTAATATAGAATAAAGATTTGATTTTTATATGAGTAGCGGATTAAAAATAGAATTTTTATGTAATAGAGAATATAAAAATATGATTTTTATATATGTAGCGAAATAAAAATCTGATTCTTATTATATATATAGTGAAATAAAAATGTGATTTTTATAGCGTTGAAATAAAAATGTGATTTTCAATATATGAACAACGTAGAGAAGACTGCGGTGGAATTACAAGCAAATGCAAACTGTTCAGAAATAAAGAATGGAGGAGTGGATCCCCAAGGTGAGAACTTCCCACTTTAATTTATTTTCTAGCTAAAAATATATACTAGGATGCAGACGGTGCTTAGCAGCACCCGACACCCGTCGTCCATAGACCATGGACGACTTGTTTGATTTTAATGTGTTGTGAAAATTGATTGTATTGTGATGTGGTGTTTGATTGTGATTGTGATGTGGGATGGGAAATTAAAATATTCATGTGTTAAATAAAATATTTTATCGTTAAAAATATAACTTGTAACGTGTATATGAATAAAATAAATATTCATTTACAAATTGGACGACTTGTTTATGTACACCCATTTCATTGATATTGATTGGGACGATATATTTTACACATCACCCAACTTCACAAATAAAACCTTCATTTGATTGTTTGAAACCCCACACGGGTATTGGGATGATATATGACATACACTAGTCCCAATAATTAGCTGTATGTCGATCGATTGATTGACAGGCTATTGGAAGCGTTAAATATTTATATTTAATGCTTATACAGTGTAGAATGCACTCTGGATGATGGTTGATTGTTTATCATGGTTGTTGTGTCCATATAAATAACATTATATGGTAATTGACTGTGTCTGATTCCAGCTTAGAAAGAACGAATATTTTAAAATAACGAATACTTTAAAATAATATTCACTAAAAGATCAAAATCTGATTTTGATGTCCGATTTGGGATGGACATGAATATATTTAAATATATGATGCCATGTTGATTAGATTAACGCCATTTTGACGTGAACGATATTTATATCGATTTTATTCATTTCTATAATGAATATCGAAAAGGAAATGATTTCGAAATATAATGTTCTGAAAATACTATTATTTATATATCGATGATATGGAATATTCAATTTTGATTTGAAAATGAATATGAAGTTGAAATCGTTTTGAAAACAAATTTAAAATGATTTATGAAATACGATTTAAATGGAAATCTATGAAATATATATAATATATATTATATATATTTAATGGCCTGAAAAGAACGCTCCCCGACAGTTCGTGAATTTTGACCATTGACTTCGAATGGACATTACGGGAGATTCAACTGTTGGATTCTCCTAAAACCGGAACCGTTGGGTTCGTATTGAAAAGAGAATTCAAAGAATACAAGATATTTTAAATCTAATGGTTGGATTTGAGATTATGTCGAAATCAAATTTGGGAAATGTCGCTGTAAGTGCAGTTCGATGACAGTTTATGGAAATCGATTGTACGGGCCTTGATAAAATTATTAAAAATATCAATAATTTGTGTAAAATCATAATAAATGATTTGGAAAGGATTAGGATGAAAAATTTCGTATTTGAAAAGATAAAAATATATTTTTATCGAAATGAACTAGTTATGAACTAGAATTGTAATCCAATATTTTTAAATAAATAAATTGGATTTGAAATGGTTTTAAAAATAACCAGTATTTCCAATATATGAATTGGAATGGATTTGAATCGAAATTATCTTCAGAATATTTTGATATTGGATTCCATGATTATATGGACATTGTGGAGGAATTTGGAAGACATATACATATATCGTTATTCCAATACGATATTTGTTGGTTTCAGAATTTGATATGGAATATAAGCCGATATATTTTCTATTCAGAGCCTTGTATTTAATATCAAATTGGATTTTGAGTTTGTCGTGAATGGTATCTTTAATAATATTGTTCTTAAATCCAATGGAGTTTAGAAAATTAGAGACTGACTCGAGATTAGCTAAGGTGAATGGTTTCCTGGGTATTGATCTGATGTTGGTTTCGGCCTTCGTGATTAATACTTAGGGAATTGTTCTCTTACTAATTTACGATCGGAGACTGATGGGATTTTGGGTTTGTCGTGAACTGTGTGTTAAATGACACTATTCTTAAACCCAGTGTGAAAAGAATAAATCTTTTAATTAAGATTTAAAGAAGAATTACCAATTAATTAACATTTAATTGGAACTGAAAATGGAATGTGAATTGGGTTTATTGTGAACTATTTTTTTAACGACATTCGTTCTTTAATCTGATTTACAGTGAAAGTGATTTGGAATTTACAAATCTTTTTATTAAGATTTAACTGGAAAAGTTTTCCAATTTAAAATATTAAATTGGATTTGAATGGAATTCGATTGATAATAATCGAAGTGAACTTCTGTGGAGGAAGGCTGTTAATACATATGGAATTTAAAAGGCTTTTCCGTTATTCCATTTCTATTATTAGTCAGATACAGAAATTGATATCGATTATATATTGATTTGTTTTTCGGTGAAAATTCCGTAACTAGTGGAATGTGATTTGGGTTTATTGTGAACTGTGTTTTAAATGACATTATTTCTTTAACCCAGTTAAAGGCAGGATTGCATGTCAGTCATTGTATTTCGAACTGTATGGTTGATCTCTGCTAAATATATATTTGTTTGGTGGTGGAGAATTTATTCTCTTGCTTAACACCCTTCTCTGAGACGTACGGGCTAGGAGGTTATATATCAGCAGAAATCAATAGTACGGTGTAGATTGTCGATACGAAATGTTTGTGGTTCCAAAGTTAAATAATCATTAATATTGATTTTTAGGAAGATTAAAACTATGTGGGGTTTTAATGAAACTTTAATTAGATTGAAATAGGAATTTATAATTTAAATTATCAAATTTGGGAGATGATCGAGAACGGAGTATCACCAGTTTTGCTCCTTCCGATAGTTAAATCTTTACTTATATTTGAACGTGGAATGGTAATTAAATTCACCAATAACACCGTGGTGTTAGATATGGATTATTACCAGTTTTTCTCCATGGGATGAATATGTTGGGATTGGGAGATTTAACAAATGATTACTTGGGTAAGGTGCGCTGATCCCGACTAGTTTGGAAAACCGTAACATGGTTTGAATTGACATCCAAAAGAGGATTAAAGAATAAATTTTAAAGAATTTATCTTTGATGAAATTAATGGGAACCTTTCCCTAAGAATGTGAATATTTGAATAAAAGAATATTCTGGATAGGAAAGAGGCGTATGTTGTGTTTATAGAACTTGTTTATTATATACGCGAGTTATTCGGGAAGGCCGGGTTTTGTTAATGGCAAAAAATGTTGTAAACACCAAAGATTCTAGATTACTAGGAATTATAAATATGGTCGCATCGACAAGAACATAAAATATAACATAAGAAGTAAATAACACAAGAGATTTATAGTGGTTTGGCCTTAGTGAGGGCTTACGTCCACTTTGAAGAGTTGTTGGAATTTTATTAATCACTTGGAAGATTACAAGCTTGAGACCCTCTCATTACATTTGTTGACTATGATACATGAAGTTACAATAGTCATATTTGCAAGAAATAGTAAAATGGACAATTTTTCCCTTCTTCTTCCTTAAAGAGGATATGCCATTAATGAAGCTCTATCGAAGTCTCAAGGCTCAAGAATCTCTCCCTTTTGAAGTGTGAGGCCATGGGGTATTTATAGGAAGTGGTTAGGTAGGGGTAGGTAGAAATGGGGACCATCTACAGGAAATTCGCGCATCCAGCTGTCGGCCATCAGAAATTCACACGTGTGTCGGGGTGCGGAATTTCGCACCTTCTAGGTGCGAAATTTTGCACCTTCTAGGTGCGAAATTTTGCACCTGCTGGGTGTGGAATTTCGCACCCACCTGGTGCGAAATTTCGCACTTACTTGGTACAAAATTTCGCAGCTGCAGGGTGCGAAATTTCGCACCTACCAGGTACGAAATTTCGCACCTGGTTGGGTGCGAAGTGTATTGGGCGAGGGACGTAGTCGAGGTTCGTTGGCACGATCTCTCTTCGGTCTTCCTCCTGTGCTTCCTGAGTTTTTCCCTTATCCCTAGCCTCACGCGATGAGTTGAGTCGAGCATGTCTTGAGTCCTTTCGGTAACCGGACCAAAAGGCCGCTTAAAATTTTCCCTCCAAAGTACGTCTTGTCCTGACATGATGTGCTTTGGAATGAAAGTTGAGATGATAGTTGGATAGCGGATTTATCCTGCAAGTTATAGGAAAAAACATGTTGGCTAGCGGGCTCGCTCGTTGGGGAAAGTGAGCGAGTCGCTGTTGGTTTGGCGTCACACTCGCGGTTCTATGTATTCGCATGGTGTCGTCTTCGCACGTTTTAGGCGACTTGGCACTTGCAGGGAGTACGCATATGCGAGCGTGATGGTCGAGAGGATTATATTTTTAGGCATGAAATTCCGAACTACTAGGGTCTGAAATTTTGAACCGCATAGGTTCGAATTTTTGAACCGTAGTGGCTCGAAAGGTCGAACCGCAAGGCTCGAAATTTTGAACCTTGGGGGTTAGAAATTTTCGAGCCCGTAGGTTCGAAATTTCGAGCCTGGGGTCGGAATGCGAAGGGAAATTTTCCTTTTTATTATAAATAGGCCCCTCTACCCTTATTTTTCTTCCTTCTTCTATTTTCTCCTTTGGCTGCCACTATTCTGAAGACTTCGTTACTCGACTTTTTTCAACCAAACTATTCGGTAATGGACTTGGTCACATGAAGGAAGGAAGGATAGGGGTCGAAGTACGATGGTCAGAGGAGTCTCAATACTTTGAGCCTGGCAGGAGAGGTTTGAAAATTCAAACCTGATGGGGCTCGAATTTTCGAAACTTGTAGGGTTCGAAATTCCGAGCCTTGGACTTGAATTTTCGTTCTCCCAAGCCCAAGATTTCTCAAACACTAGGGCGTGAGATTTCAAACCCTAGGCTTCGAAATTCCAAACCATGAGGGCTCGAAAGTTCGAACCTGAGGGGTTCGAATTTTCGAGCCACCGTGGTTCGGATTTCTGATCCCTGAGGAGTTCAAATTTTCTAGCCACATAGGCTTGAATTTTCAAACCTAAGTGGTTTGCATCTTCGAATCCTATGGGGTTCGAATTTTCGATACACCTAGATTAGAATTTTCGAGCCTAAGTGGTTCGAATTTTCAAGCCCTGGGACGGGTTTGATTGTGTTGCCTTGGCTGGGTGTCTGTCTTTTGCTGCTTCGAGCTTCGATTTCCTGACTGCCTATCCTTGGACTTATATATTGCATGTTTGACTGTACGAACGTGCCAAGGCCTATATTGATAACTGTTTAGACCGGGACTCGAATCTTTCACATAGGATAGAGCTTATGTCTAGACTGTGACCGAACTGTTAGGATCTTTAAAGTTTCTATATACATTCTGATTTTTGCATGATACCGCACACACTTGTTAATTTTCACCAACGCAAGGGGTATAGGCTACTTCACTGTGATGTTTAATACTGGTGTATTAAAGTATAGCGAGCCATGCAAACAAGATCAAGGACTAGGAAACTTCTGGAAGTCGAGGCTTCCCTGCCATCGTCTTACACATCTGACTCTATGGACAACGACATCTCAGGCGGTAGCGAGCTTGAGACTACTGAAGAATCTGTTCCTTTCCAGTCGGGCAGCTCGCCTGAAGTGTCTGAACACGGGGAAAAGATCGAGAGAATACATTCTCCCATCATACATATGGAAATGGAAAACGTGGACATCATTGATGGTGGTGTGCCGCCTGCCCCAGTAGCTCCGGACATGCTACCTGACGTAGTTATTTTAGACAATCCACCGGACTCGGTGCCGTCGCGCTTGGATGCTACGGTAGTTAGAAAGTCGGCATTGCGGTTTAGCATCCCGGAGGGAGATGCTCATGGTACGAATGGAAGGGCCAATGCACCGTCGAAGGGTTTTTCTGCTTGGAATCGACATACTTGCTTTGCGGGGTGCATGCCCCCGGCCAATGACTTTATTCAGGAAATGTTATTCTACTTCTGCCTCGCACCTTCACAGCTGCACCCGAATGCTTACTCTTCGCTCTTGGGTACTAGCGTTCTTTATCGAGAATTTCTACACCGGGATCCTTTTGGAGAGGATATTTGGTATCTCTTTCATTTTAGGCGATCAACTGGTGGATCACCTAAAATGGTTCTTGGAAGCATCTCCTGCTACTAGATTTTTTGCTGGAAAGTGGCCCAGGCCGTCTGTGATTAAGCATGACTGGTTCCTCGTTCGCTGCCCCCTTCGTGTTTGCGAGGAGGTGGATACAAGGAAGTGAGTACCTTTGATCTCTTCTTATAATGTTGTCAGGCTCCGCATCTCATTGTTTTCTGATTGTGACAGGAAATCCCGTTGAGCCTACTGGTGACGAGTATCGTCAACGTCTCGATGCCCTCCGAGCCATCCCTGAAGACTCTCGCAAAACGGATACTGTGGTAGATCAGGACCGCCTTCGGCGTGTTGGGTTGCTTCCGGCCAATAGGGCCATAATCAGGCCTGCGGTGGCAAGTGGTGTATTAACAGAGAAAGTAATGGAAGGCCATGCTGCTTCTGTTCTGAAGAGGAAGATAGCTTCTACTAGGCTTGGACCAAAAAAGGTCGTCAAGTTCCAAGAATATGTTGGCGGTAGCAAGGATGGTAGCGCGGAGACGGCTGCTCGGAACGAGGGGCTTTCTGATGCTTATGTCCCGCCCCCTATGGGAGGGACGGGAGAAGAAGCATTGGATAGTCCTCACTCTCCTGTGACCTCTCTAGAAGCCACCATTTCCCTTGAAAAAGTGGATCAGTTTGCTGGTCTGGGTACAGTTCCCATGGATTTGTCTCTGTGGCCGAGCGCAGCTAATATCGAGGATCTAGCTCGTGCCATGGAGTGGCTAACTCCCTCGATTGGGGAACAATATGATCTGTTGAGAGAGCACTTAGGGCATACACTTATACACATCACGTAGAAGAGTGCTTGTTCGTGTTTCTTGACTGATTTCGCTTCATTTCTTTGACAGGTGACATGGCCAGAGGAAGTGGAGGACGAAGTCGTGGAGACCGCCATTGCCCCGAGAGTGCTTTTATTAGCTCCTACAGGAGGGGGGCCCAACTTATACGGTGAGGTTCTACCCCCACGGGGTCGTGGCAGCGGGAGTCATCACCCAGATACGCCTTAATCTTTCGTGATTCCTCCCCCTCCTCCTTCGATTCGGGTGCCTAGACGAGATTCACGGCTTGATCTAGGAGGGTCGAGTCGGGCGTCGTCAACAACTCCTCCCATCACTGTTCCGTTGGCTCCCATTCAGACTTCAAAGGGGAGAGGGCCATTGCTTGCCCTGTCGAGGTCGGATAGGGCGACTATGATAGAAACGCAAGATTTGACGGAGCGCCAAGTTGAAGAGCTTTCCTTAGAGGAGAAGAAAGCGTTCTTGAAGCATCCTTTCCCTCGACTTTACTTTGACGAGCTGCCGTCTCTCCCTGATCTTCGTCCAACTCCTAATAGGGCATCTGGAGAGATATGAATGCATGTGGAGGCCGCGTATCACCAGGTTAATGAGCTTACCAAATACTCTCACCACCTATCGGACCTGATTAGGCAGAGGAACATGCACCTCCTGAACCATCAACTAACCTCGATGCTGAGAAGACTTCCGTTGCTAACCTGAACAAAGAAATTGGTAGGTCTTTCTCTCCCCTCCCTTCCTATTTATTAGGAGTCATTTGCTTTTGTATCTTTAAACACCAACTCACGGATCTCGTGGTCTTTCAACTGAGCTGAAACAGGGGTACGAGACGCTCAAAAAGGAGGCCGATGATTCTCGCTTTGTGTTCACAGAGACTATAGCTGACTTAACCACCCAGAACACAACTTTGAAGAAGGAAAAGGCTGAGGTGGACCAGGCTTGCATTGAATTGGAGAGAGAAAATGCCAATGTCTTCCAGCTTCTGGATGATAATAAAGCTTTACAAGCGGAGAACGACCGCTTAAAGAGGGAGCTTGAGGCGGCGGAGAGGGCAAAGGAGGACGCGGAAGCCAGCAATTGGGATGTGTTAGGCACCGTAGAGGGATCGAATGCCAAGTTCCTGAGAGAGGTGGAGCAATTAAGAGACGAGCTAGCGGATGCAGAGTACCGGGCGCAGTCGTCTGTGGAGGAAGATATTAAGGACATGCTTACTAAAATTCCGTGGGATTTCTTGGATGGATGACCACTCCCATGAGCTAGCTCGAACCTGGGATAGGCTGGTTACGTACAAGGCCTTCTTGCGCCAAGTGGATGTTGGGACCTTGGACGAGCGACAACTTATGATTGACCTATTGACCGAGGAGGAGCTCAAGAAGTTGGAGGAGGGTAGGAAGTTGTTGCTCGAGGATGCTAAGAGAGAGAGGTTGGAGAGGCTTGCTGCTAAGAAGGGGAACTCTGTCATGCCTGGTAGCGTTGTGGTAGTAGAGGATCCTGCGGACGGAAGTTCTTATCGGCCATTTGATCCTGGATCGGTCAAAGCGATTGACCCGACAACTCTGACTCGGGTTTCGACCGAGCATGATCCTGAGCATTTGGAGCCCAGGGAGACCGGATTTCCATTGCCTGTTGCGCTGGGTGCCCTTTCTGCTCTTCCTACGCCATTCTTGGCTGGAGGTAAATTCCCTTTACAATGCATCCCCGAGGATGACGTGATCACCGAGTTTGCGGACTAAAAGATTGTGTTTTCATTGTGCAGTTCCTTCTGGATTAACTGCGGTATTGGACCCTGCCCCTGCGATTCCCCAAGTGACCGAGTCTGGTCTAGGACTCAAGGGGACGTAGTTCAGAGAGAGTGGAGATCAGCTTGATACCTTCTCGGGGATAAGGATAACTCCTAGCCTTTATGAATGCCTTATTGACGAAGGAGAGGAGGTAGATGGGCAAAGTGCGACTGCCCGAGGTATGGTGGAGGAAAAGTTGGGGCAGGATGAAGATACAAGGCAGGAGGTCGTAACGCAGACCAGGAAGGATACTGTGGAGGAGGCTACTGTGACTGTTGCTCAGGAAAACACTGATGAGGAAGCAGAGAGGAAGAGGGCAGCTGACGAGGCTCAGAAGAGACGAGATGATGAGGAGGCTCATCGAGACTCGGGAGAAAAACAGGGCCGGTGATCCAGAGAACAAGTTCTAGAACCTTATTGAGCGACGAGCTGCTAAGGAAGCCAAGGAGAAAGCTAGATGAGAAGGTAAAACTATCCCAAAGACAAGTGCCGTAGTGATAGGTCTTGCTGCCGGGGTTGGCCCCAGGCCTTTGCCGCCTATTACCCCTGCTTATGTCACCAAGATTTCCAGTGGCATTGGGGCAGATGAGAGGCATCTTCTAGCCTCTCACGAGTCGACCACTTCCCAAAGGAGCCGAAGTGGAAAAGGAGGGCCTGGCAAGAAAAGGCCCAGCTCCAAGGATGAACCGTCGAGTGCCGAATCTGCGAAGAAAAAGAACAAGGACAAAAATAAGAAGCATGGTTAGCATTAGTTGCTTAAGTGTAAGTTTAGTGCTCACTTTGGTAGTGTAGGCCAATAGTTTACGCAAATTCGGCACTCGCTTTTGGTTTTTCAAGACATGGTTTGGTTCTCATGACACCCTGTCATTAGAAAGAAAGATATTAGCTATGTAGTTGGTTGTAATGAAATATGAATTAGTAAAGAACACATTTTCTGTTAAATGTTCGGATGTTCTTCCCATGCTTTCGGGCATCCCGTACTTGCAAAGGCCTACTTATCGTTACACTTAACATAAAAGCGATTGTGAACGTTGTGCCCTGGATCGACGGTTCCAAGGAGGAGTGATAGTGCGTAGGCTGCTAGTAAGTTTCCCTCAGCTCAAGAAACCCGTAGTTTGCGAAGCTAGGCTAAGTAGCCTGTTGTATTTGGGTTGCCCGGGGTTAATCCCAAGTGTAGCAAAGGCGTATGTCGTCACATTGTGCGGTCCGTCCGGTGTAGGCTCTCCCGTCGTTCATCGGGTTAAGGCAAGCCTGTAGGCATCATTGTTTGCCTGGGAAGGGAAGCCCAGATCATCAGCCCTAGGGTCCGATTGTGGCCGTGGGCTACCCCTTAGCCTTGAGAGCTTCGGGAAAGTAACGATTTAAGGGTCGGTCTCGATGTTGCGCCAAGATCCGACCATCACCCGTAGTTTAGGTGGAGTTTGTATCGCCCCATCTAGCTGTTGGGTGGCCCCAAGTCATCTGGGACTTAGGCGAATGATTTATCCTCGACCTAGGTTCGAGTTAGAGGTTATTTATACTCGGCTACACCACGGGCCGGCGACTCGAGTTGCGCTGCCGGCTCCCGTGCTCGGGGTGTTGGTCGGTGCCAATAGGGTTAGATTGCGAGGTTGGCTCGTGGCCTGGACGGTAGTTTCGGCCCCCATACTAGAGGTCGACACAGCGGCAGTTTACATGAAAGCTAGCTGTCAGGATTAATCAAACATGTCACACGAGGAGTAAACATAGAATAAAGAGATAAAAAGATGAACATCATTTCCACTAGTAACTTTTGGCATGAACAACCTTTACAATACCTTGAATTGTTACAAAACATCGCTGGAAAGCATAAACAACCATGTACTAAGTTATGTGAAGTAGCAGCGAAGATGTTCACTGTTCCAAGCCCTTGGTAGTTCAGCTCTGTCCACGGTCGCCAACTTGAAAGTTCCATCACTGAGTCTTCGTATTATTGAGTACGGGCCTTCCCAATGAGGAGCAAGGCCCATTGGTGGAGGGAATACCCGTTTTAGGACGAGGTCGCCGATGTTGAGGTCCTTGTGGCGGACTCGAGAGTTGAAGTACCGAGCGATTCGTTGTCGTTGGGCAGTGGCTCGGAGATCAGTTTCGTTCCTTTTTTCTTCTTGGAAGTCGAGTGCCCCCAAAAGCAAGTCTTAGTTCGTCTTTGGATCAAAGTAGGTGACTCGATGAGATTGAAGCTCGAGCTCGATAGGGATGACAGCTTCAGACCCGTAGGCGAGGGCGAAGGGAGTGTGCACCATCGCTGTCTTGTGGGTCGTTCGGTAGGCCCATAAGGCTAAAGGAAGTTCATCATCCCACATGCCCCCAACCTTCTCGAGGCGCTTCTTGATGATGGACTTGATAACTTTGTTAACTGCCTCAACTTGTTCGTTTGCCTGGGGGTGTGCTATGGCCGAGAATCTTTTTTCGATGTCATGCCGCTGACAAAAGGATTTGAACTCTGCGCTGTCGAACTGAGTGCCAATGTCTGAAATGATGGCCTGAGGGACCCCATATCGGATGATGATATTGCGTGCCAGGAAGTTGATCATTTTCTTGGTAGTGATTGTGGCGAGGGCTTCGGCCTCTGCCCATTTGGTAAAATAATCAACAGCAACGACAGCGTATCGTGCCCCACCTCTAGCCATGGGAAGAGTCCCAATGATGTTGATTCCCCACGTGGAGAATGGCCATGGGCTGATCATTTTTGTCGTTGGCGGGGCTCTTGGGATCTTTGAAAAACGTTGGCACTTGTCGCATTTGCGAGCATAATCAGTGGCGTCTTAGTCGAGCGTGGGCCAGTAGTAGCCGTGTCGGAGTATTTTCCTGGCCAGGGTTTGAACACCGGTGTGGTCACTGCATTCTCCTTCATGTACGCTGACCAGAACCTTGATGGTGTCATCATGGGCCACGCATCTAAGTAAGGGGATAGAGAAGCCTCTTCGATAGAGTACCCCATCCATAAGGAGATAACGGGTTGATTGGCGGGTGAGCGCTCGCCTTTCTTTGTGGCTTTCATGGAGGATCCCCTGTTGCAGGTAGTTTTTGATCGACATCATCCAAGATTCCGGCTCGGGTTCAACGCTCATGGTCATACTGGTTTGCGTTGGCTTTGTACTGGAGGAGTTGAGCACCTCGACGGGGGTGAACCCAACAAATACGTATCTTTGGAACTTGCTAATCTGGCCAGTGAGTCAGCCCTTTCATTTTGCTCTCGCGGAATGTAAGTGATAATGAAGTGGTCAAAGTGAGTGAGTAGTTCATGTACTTGAGCTAGGTATAGAGCAGGTTGTTCCCCCTTAGTTTGGAATTCTTCCTTCAACTGGCGCACGATGAGCTATGAATCGGAGAAAATCTGAATAATCTTTAGATTGAGTTCGACTGCGATCCTTAGTCCGGCTATCAGCGCCTCATATTCTGCATCATTGTTGGTGGCGAGGAAATTTAGCTTTAGTGCGTAGTGTATCGAGCATCCCTCGGGAGTGATGAGTACAATGCCGGCTCCTGAACACTTGTTATTGGAGGACTCGTCCACAAATAACTTCCATTTACTGTCGGGGGCCTCAGCATTATCTGTTGAAGTTTCTTCAAGAGCCGTGAATTCTACTATAAAGTCGGCGAGGGCTTGTCCGAGGATAGGTTGATGAGGAATAAATGTTATCTCGAACTGACTTAGTTCCGTACTCCACTTTAGCAGTCGACCGGATGCCTCGGGTCGTTGTAGCACCGGACGCAGCGGCTGGTCGGTGAAGACCTTTATGGGATGAGCCTGGAAATATAGCCAAAGCTTCAGGGAGGAGATCAGTAAGCAGAATGCCATCTTTTCAAAAATTGTGGTAGTTCTTTTCTACCCCCGTCAATCGCATGCTTATGTAGTAGACAGGTCGTTGAATGCGGTCTTCAAGCCGCATTAATTCGAGCTGATTTCCTATGCAGAAACAGCCAAGTAAATATATAAGTCCTCATGGTCTATAAGCTTAGACAAGATGGGTGGTCGCTCCAAGTGATCCAGGAGTTCCTTGAATGCGGAAGCGCACTCATGGATCCACTTGAAGTTGCGCTTCCCTTTTCGAAGTAAATCGAAGAAAGGAATGCACTTGTCGGTGGCCTTTGAGATGAATCGACTTAAAGCGGCGACCATTCCATTTAAACTTTGAACATCCTTGATGTTTTCCGGGACATGAATGCCCCGAATGGCTTGGATTTTCTCGAGATTAGCTTTGATGCCCCGGGCGTTGACGATGAAACCTAGAAACTTTCCTGAAGCGACGCCAAAGGAACATTTTAGAGGGTTGAGTTTCATGTCGTATCGACGGAGGCCATTGAACATTTCGAAGAGGTCGTAGACGTGGTCGCTAGACAATTTTGATTTAATTAGCATGTCGTCCGCATACACCTCCATGGTTTTCCCGATTTGATTTCTGAAGAGTCGATTTACCATCCGCTGACATGTGGTGCCGGCATTCTTAAGGCCGAAGGGCATGACGCGATTGCAGTAAAGACCATGGTCGGTTATGAAGGAGGTATGGTCCTGGACGCGGAGATTCATAGGAATCTGGTTGTAACCGGAGTAGGCATTCATGAAGGATAGCAGTTGGTATCCGACGGTTGAATCAACTAGCTGATCGATCTTTGGGAGCGGGAAGCTGTCCTTAGGACATGCCTTGTTTATATCAGAGAAGTCGACACACGTCCACCATTTACCATTGGCCTTTTTGACTAGAACTGGATTGGAGACTCACTCGGGGTAGTCGGCCTCTTGGATGAAGTTGTTGTTTAGGAGGCGATCTACCTCTTCTTCGGGTGCCCTGGATCTGTCGGTTCCCAGGAAGCGGCACTTTTGCTTGACTAGAGGCATCGTGGGGTCTATGCATAAAGAATGGTAGGCAATTGCAGGGTCTATGCCTTTCATGTCGGAATGAGTCCATGCAAATACGTCTAGATTGGCCTTTAAGAAATTCACAAGATCGTCTTTGACCGCTGGGTGAAGGTGCGATCCTATCTTTAATACTCGTGACGGATCGTGGGCTCGACCGTAGTAGGTCTCTCGCATTCGGGCTCTTCGTCTTTCCTTGGATCAAAGTCATCGGAAAGACGGGACTGGCGCCTGAGCCAAGGCCCAGACGCCGCTGATTGCTATGCGAAGGTAATCTTGGCGCAAAAGGCTGCGGGCGCCGCTTTGCCCTTATCCTAATTGCGCGCGTTCTTCCATTCTATTGCGTAACACTCTTTAGCATTGACTTGGTCGCCTCTGACTGTGCCGATCCCGTTCTCTGTTGGAAACTTCATTAGGAGGGACTATGGCGATAGGAAGACGAGAAATTCTATGAGGAAAGGACGTCCAAGGAAGATGTTATACAACGAGATGATGTCGATAACCACGAAGGTGCGGACTCGGACTCAGCTCCAATCCCCCGTACCAAGTTCGACGGGTAGGTCGATGACTCCTACCGGACAGCTGGATGCCCCGTTAAAGCAGTGGATCGCGGAATGGCATGGTTTGAGATCTCTTGCTTCTAACTTCATCTGGTCATAGGTTGCTTTGAAAATGATGTTAACCGAGCTTCCTGAATCGACCAATATTTTTCGAACAGTTGCAGCGCCAATTTGGGTTGTGATAATCAAAGGATCGGTGGTCGGGATTTCAATTCCTATGGACTCCCTTCCATTGAAGATAATATCGTCCCACATGGTTTTCCGGAGCTTGGCCGGGATAGACTCGTCGGGAGCAGAGCATGCCTCATATGTTGCATGTTTAATGGACCCCACATATTCTTCCATCTTTCGGAAACTGTCATGCGTGGGGCCAGGCCTGCCGCATATAGTGTTGATCACGATTCCTCGCCTCGCGTTAATGGTCCCGGGGCTGTCTTGGCGGCCGTCTGAGGAGTTGGCGCTAGAGGTTTTGGATTAGTTTCGGGGGGGAAAGGGCTCTTAAATGTATTGTTCAAGTTGCTTTTTGCGGATGACCTTTTCAATTGCATCCCTTAGATGGCGGCATTCATTTGTCTTATGCCCATACGTATCATAATATTGGCAGTATCTCCCAGAGTTCTTCTCGGAATCGGTTGACTCCCTGACGCAGGGTTTCTTGTACGACAAAGTGTTACATGTCTCTAGGTAGATAGTTTCCGGATCTTCATTCAGCGGAGTGTATGTCTCGTAAGCTTAGTAAGGGCCGGGCTTCCTTGGCTCTGTCTAGGCCTGATTGTTGCCCCGGCCACCTTGCCCCCCAGTGTTTGGTCTTTGTCTGGGGGGTCCTGTCGCTTCTCGCCCCCCATGACAGTTATTAGCGGTGCCTGTTCCAGGGACATTGGGGCAAATGGTCTCGTAGATGCGGTTCCATCTTGCTTCTTCTTGGCATAAGAACTACCCCGCTTTCTCGTAGAAAGCAACAAGGCTCTTCGGTTGCTTTCGGTCGATCCATGCCCCAAATTCAGAAGTAGGAAGGACACCTTTAGCTAGCTGAAAGAGTATAGTGCGCGGATCCGGATCCTCGACCTCAGTCAGGGCAATGTTGAACCTGGAAAGGTAGATTTTGAGTGACTCTGCGGGCCCTTGGTATAGGTTGGAAAGGGTGAGGCCATTCTTCGGAGTCGGGATATGCATCCTGAATTGCTTAATTAATTGCGTCGCTAATTGGCCGAAGTTGTTGATGGAATTAAGCGGAAGGCGAGAGAACCATAATAGGGCAGTTCCTGACAGGAAGACTGGAAAGCATTTTCACATGACTAGATCGTCGCCTCTGCTCGAGTCCATTTGCCATTCATAACGGTTTAGGAAAGCAGAAGGGCCAGTGGTGCCTTCATAGAGCGACATCTGTGGCATGCTGAAGCGTCGCAACCATTCAGCTTTATTAACTCTTCGAGTGAAAGGGTTGCGCCTAATGTGCGCTTCCCATGAATCATGCACATTCCATCGCATCTCCATCATGATCCTTTGGACCATGTCGGGAAGGTAGGTCGGATGGGGGTCCGCCATTGGGACCCATGGGTTTTGGCAAGGTTCCAGAGTTCTGGCGCGAGGGCGTCTTCTAAGGTGGATGTCTGGATCGTCTTCTTCCATGTTCTCGACATCTATAATGGGATCCTGGTGTGCATGATGATGTGGAGCGGGGTCACGCGGATCCGGTTCCGGAAAGGCACAGCCTTCCAAAAAATTAGGTTCATTGTCTCGACGGGCGACCGTTGAGTCTTGTCGAGGAGGAGGTTGGTTAGTAAGAGCGGGTCCTTCATTGATGACTAAGTGAGAACGGTCCCGATATTGGGCGCCCTCGCTATAGGCAACCGTGGTCCGGTCGCCATTACCGTTGGCATACCCATTATCATTGCCGTTGTCGAGGGCGTTTGTTCGGACGGCGACGTTGTTGATGAGACTAAACCTCCTTCTTTGGGGCGGGCCCCTCGACTCGGAAGAGGAGGTTTCCGATGTTGGTGGTCAGGGTTGAGCATTGTTCTGAGCTGATTGAGTCGAGCAACGACGCTCCGACTTTCTTGTAGTTGCCGCATAAGATCGATGTTATTCCTTAGCAGTTGGTTAAGATCGAAAGCTATATTTTCATATTTTTCATTAAGTGTGTGGATTTGCGCTTGAGTTGCGGGTGCTTCAAGGTCTGCAACTGGAGTTCACTTTCTTTACTGTCCGAGACTCGACGACAGGTTAAGCAAGGAACCTTAAGCTCGACGAAGTCGAGATGGTAACGTGGGAGAAAGACGCAATGTCTGAGTTTTCTCAGTGAAAGCACCAAATGTTGACAGCAAAAAATGTCGTAACACAAAAGATTACCAATTACTTGGAATTATAAATATGGTCACATAGACAAGAACATAAAATAGAACATAAGCAGTAAATAACACAAGAGATTTATAGTGGTTCGGCCTCAGTGAGGGCTTATGTCCACTTTGAAGAGTTGTTGGAATTTTATTAATCACTTGGAAGATTACAAGCCTGAGACCCTCTCATTACATTTGTTGACTATGATACATGAAGTTACAATAGTCATATTTGCAAGAAATAGTAAAATGGACAATTTTGCCCTTCTTCTTCCTCAAAGAGGATATGCCATTAATGAAGCTCTATGGAGGTCTTAAGGCTCAAGAATCTCTCCCTTTTGAAGTGTGAGGCCATGGGGTATTTATAGGAAGTGGTTAGGTAGGGGTTAGGTAGGGGTAGGTAGAAATGGGGACCATCTACAGGAAATTCGCGCCTCCAGCTGTCGACCATCAGAAATTTGCACCTAGGCCGGGCTGTGAAATTTCGCACCTGCCAGGTGCTAAATTTCGCACCTGGCAAGGTGCGAAGTGTATTGGGCGAGGGACGGGGTCGAGGTTCGTTGGCGCGATCTCTCTTCGGTCTTCCTCTTGTGCTTCCTGAGTTTCGCCCTTGGCCCTAGCCTTATGCGATGAGTTGAGTCGAGCGTGTCTTGATTACTTTTGGTAACTGGACCAAAATGCCGGTAAACAGGTTTATACCCATTCTGAATAACTGATTCGACGATAAGTCGACGATGAAGACGGTGGTTGAAGACCGGAGGTCTTCACATCATTTGGATGATTATTGATGTCTTGATTGGGCTGTACACCCAAGACGAGGTAATAAGTGGTGATAGTCTAGACGTACTTGGAGATCGACGGATATGCGAGGACCTCTCTCCTGTATTGGACATATGGGACGAGAAATAAGGTGCCTTCGGTTTCGTTCAGACCCAGAATGAACTTGTAAATGGATGTGTGTCTGACATTGGATTTTATTCTGTGTTGATTGATTTCTATTAAATATATATCTGTTTGGCAACGGAGAATTTATTCTCTTGCTTAACGCCCTTCTTTGAGACGTATGAGCTTAGAGGTTATATATCGATAGATATCAGTTGCATGGCATGAATTGCCTGAGTGGCATGCTGAGATGCAAATGATCAAGGCTTGTGTCGAAAAACAGAGTCTTGTGGTTAATGATCAAAGCATGGCTTTAACATAGCATAGCTTTGTGTATAGCTTTAATTCGCGGGCCTCACACCTCGGTATGAGTCAAAAATGGGATAAGGGACCCAAAGTGAACATGACATTTCTTTCTAGCTATGGGTGTTGTCAGGGTTTTGCACGCCCTGACATTGTTATATTTTTACCTATGTGGTTGTTGGATTGCGAGGCACCTCGGATATATCGGCTACTGCGGGAGCCGATGAGTATAGGTCCTATAGGACCGGGAAACGTGTGATCAGGAATTGCCAATCCACTAATGTAAGTGTGGACCGGCCTTGGAGGATCCAAGGGGCTACTGTAAGAGATCCTGAGGCATTTGCTAGAGTGTCTCGAAGCCGGTGAGGAGTACATCCCTTACCACGACTCATGACGGAAATCCAATTTCTAATACATGACATTTCGGTTTTGATTGTAGAGCCTAGTATTGGCGACGTGATAGATGGTACCCATGGTGCCTATGATTGGTACATTTATATTTGAAGTTGTTTTATATGCTTTACACTATAATAGTATCAAAATGATTTGTTTTAAATGTACCAAGCATGTTTGGGTATTATAAGGTAAAACTCTATCCTCCGGCTTGCGTTACATTGTGTGATGGGACCTGAGTCTTATAATAGCTTCATTTTTCCAAAAAGCATTGCGTTGTTTATTCTATACACTAGTATTCTTGGGAGGAAACCCGTTCCGTGTTATACGGTGTGGTCCCTTGATTTACTTTATTTTTAAAAGCAAAGATTTAATAACTATTTTTAGTTCTCACACCAGTCACATGACTGATCTGGAGTTTATTATTTTAACCTAAACTCTGGATCCCCCTATTTTCCACACAGGCAGCTAATAGTTTTGGTTTTGCAGATTTATATTCACAGGATCCTGGTTTGCAGCTAGTGCGATATTCGGAAGGCTCTGTATCTGTGTATTACTTTCAGTTGTGTTTTTTATTATTTTTTCGTTGTGATGTATTTAAATGTAATTTAAATCTCTGATATTTATCAAATGTGTAATATTTATTCATACTCTATTATATTCTTGTACTATAATGGAAATTGTTGTAATAAGAAATGAAATGTTATTATGTTTGTTTTCCGATGTGTGTTGTTCTCAACCCAATCAGGGCTTTCCTTCGAGGGGAAGTTTGGGTCGTGTCAGAAAGGTAGTGGTTTATGCAAGTCGATAATTAAAGCCGCACGAAAGGATATACCAGACTCGTGATTTGGAGTTAACGGTGATACTGCTTGCTCTAAAGATGTGGAGGCATTATTTGTTGGGATTTAGGTTCAAGTAATTCATGGATCATAATCATTGAAGTATCACTTCTCCCAATAATCATTGAACTATCACTTCTCCCAAAAGGATTTGAACCTTCGATAGCGACGCTGGTTAAAGTTTCTCGCATCTTGTGTTTTTGGTATTTCCTATACTCTAGGAAAAGGAAATGCTGTGGATGATGCATTGAGTAGAAGATATATGATTTTAGGAGCTATATTTATCGAATGAAAGCACCTTAAGTATTTAGCTAGCTCTAATTTCGAGCCTTGCCCTGAGTTAGAGTCTAAATTGTTGGTGAGCTTATCTACTAGACCTACTCTCATTAAAAGGATTGGAGAAAGCTAAAAGCAAGGTGCCAAGCTTGTTGAGACCATTCAGAGATTGGAGATGACGACCAAGTTAGAGGAAATGAATAGTTAAAACGTTGATTGAGATGGTTGGACTTACCGACCAAGCATATCGACAACGGTGAACAACAGAAAGAACCCCATGGTCGGATCTTCCACTGTCGATCCTTATTCAGAATTTCCTCCTTAACCTCGACTCACTAAAGCTCCAACCATCCTTAGTGCTCCCAACCTCGATGCATTCGTCGATCAAGCCCAATTTGATCAAATGTCAGGAATGTTGGGTGAGATTCAACGATGTCTTTTGGACAAAATCCAGTAGAACATCTGATCAACACAACGACTTCGAAATATGCTCAACTGGACATTCTCCGCCTTTAGGTAGACTTGGGAATTCAGCCTCGGCCAAACTACCTCTCGTCGAGCTCCATCCCCATTTCTGTTCAGGGTACCACCACTTCAATTGCTTCCACTTGGACATAAATGTAGTCAGCAGGTCAATTCCCAACCCATTGCCATACAAGGCTAACCCACTTCAGCTCATAACATGCTACCTACGCTACACATAGAAAACAAGGCCCAAGCTCCAAATCACCGGCCATAAGAAAGCCGGACAACCGAGGCCCAGGATTCTTTAGACCAAGACGATGTTCATTTTATAAGAGGTCTAAGGTTGCGCACTCTTAAGTTGAACCACGATCGCCCCATTTAGGCAGAGATTCGAACTTCCGTTCTTGCTAGACTACTTCGCAACATCCTGAAAGAATCTTGGGGTCACGTCACTGACGATTGGGAAACTATTGCGAGATGTAACCCGTTTACTCAAGATGTGCTCAATGCCGAATGGCCCCTGCATTTCAATATGCCACAAATAAAACTTTATTCGGGGGATTTGGACCCTCAGGAATCCATATACGGCTACGAGTATTTTATGGATTCCACTCAAGCCACTGATGCAGTAAAGTTCAAGTGTTTTCTCATCTTTCTAAAGGGTGTACCCCTCCTGTGGTTCACTCGAATTCCACCAAGAACCATATCTACCTTTTCCTGGCTAGTGAAAGGTTTAATCAATTAGTTCAACACACACAGCCGTTAGGGTCTCGATGAAAATCTAACAAGCTACCTCGAGAGGTTCGACAACGCCCTGGAGGATGTCGAAGAATTGATCCCTCGCGCTATCCTAGATCAACTCGTCGAGGGTGTATTCCCTGATTCTGAATTTAGAGCATGGGTCAACCACACACAACCTAAGACTTTGGAGATCTTCTATGAGAAAGCCAACTACTTCCTACGCTAAGAGGTAGCACAAAGGAATAGAGCTTCTGACCTCAACAGCTTACCTCGAGACGAAGCCCAGAGCTCCAATGACTCTAACCCCATTGCTCCTCGCAATCTTGCTCACACCAGACACGTTAGAGGTAGTCGCAACAATAAAAGGAAGCATCTCCGACTTCCGTCTTTCCACAGCAACAATCCTCGCAATGACACCCCTGAGAACATTTACCTTGCAACTTGTAATGTATTCCTTTCAAAAGGTCAAGGCCTAAGGGACCAACGAGCGCACTAAGGGATTCTACAAAATATTTTTGGTTCCACAACGTCTACGGACACAACACGAAAAGTTGTCACCATTTACAGGACAACATCGAGAAACCCATCCACAAGGGTCACCTTGAGCAGTATCGATAGGGTCCAACGCATGGGATCTCCGAGCCGCTCAACGCTCATCTAAGATTCCAACTAACCTGTACCTCGACGGATAACTAAATTCCTCATGGTCGTCTCCTTGGCTATCAAGACCGTAGCAACAATGAGTAGCCACGCCTCACGACATGCCTTGTTTGTGTCACTTTTTGAACCAATTTAATTGTTGTGTAATCTCAAGTGTTTTAACTCTACCGATGGCATATGATCGATTTGTAATCAACTCAGCTACATCTCTTACGAAGTTTACAAACGCTATTCCCAACTTCCAAGATTTGTCCATGAATTACCGAAGCATCGCTACCGTGAATACACCAAGTCCAACGGATCCAGCCCTACCTACCTACGCTTAGGCATACTATGGCGGCGGTCTTTTGGCATGATGACCCAGGCAACCAATAGACTAGACGACTAACCTACGCTTTTGTATACTCTGCGGTCAGTCTAGTAGCACCGTTCCTTCTGAATTTCGCACACCTCGAGATAATCTAGAGCGAAGTTCACCCACTCGAACTCTGCAGGACTTGAGTCTCTTGGGAGTGAAGTTTCAACCAACTCAACCTAAGTACAATGTCCAGTCATGATACTCGAGCATTTGGGACCATAATTTCCATGGTGTAGTGGACTCTGAGGTCGTCATCAAGGATATCGGCTCACAACTCATCCCCACCTTTGCCTCCCCCATCGGAGGTAGAACGGGAATGGAAAGTAAGTCGTCTTCTCTGAAGAACACCTCCTCTTCACTCTACCATGGCCCTTTCCCTTACCTAATGCTCCGGCCACACTTCCTATTAGCTGGGGGCACGTCGGGAAGTATTACTGGAGGCATGTTAGTAAGCAGGCTCGATGGCACTGATCCTCCGCCAGTCATGCTACCGCCTTTTATCATACAGAGGTCTATGAGGTCGCCACCAACTACATCGGCGCGCGAATCGTTCCCATTTTTGCCTCCCTTGTTGGAAGCGAAACGGAAATAAATCCCTCTTCTACAAAGGACACCTCCTCTTCATTGTATCGTAGTCATTTTCCTCCACCTCATGCTCCAGCCACGCTCCATTTAACCGGGAGCACGTCGGGAAGTAGTACCGGAGGCCAAATCGACGGCAAGCCTAGGGGCACTAATCCTCCACCAGTTCCTGCATCCTCACCCGGCCATCCTTCCTGCTATCGCGAAGCTGCCTTTTGGGAGCAAACCCACCGTGTGGAAAAGATGGTCCATAACTGAAGAAGTCATCTGCAACATTCCTCTAAGCTAAGGCTTCCGACATACAAGCATACGGGAATGCGATGACGGCCTTTAGTTCAACAACTAGAACCATAGTCATCGCTGACCACCATAGCGACACCTGGATCAGATTACAATTACGACATGACTGGGTTAAGAATGAAACCCCTAGAACTTGCAACTCACCCGTGTATCCACATGTTATGTGCACATATGAGTGGCCAATCCAGGTGGTTCTTCTTCTCATACAATATGTCGTTCAGCTGCATTATGTTCAACCTCAAGCCCAATCCAATCATGCGACGTCGCATGACAATCCGAACTTTCTAAACCAAACTCGATATTGAGGAAGACTCGGCAAGTGCGTAGTCCTGGGGGCATCCCTCTTCTGATTCCTACACCAACATGGCCATCGCAGAATCTGAGGCAGATCCCCATCAGTTTTCCCACTAGCATCATACTTACCGCAAAGAGTGGAGCGGCCATCCTAGATGCATTTCCACCTCGTCTTGAGGATGAATCATTATTAAAAAGCTTAGAACCCTAAAGCTATTAACCTTCCATTAGTGCCTAAGCAGGCCGAGCGTAGAAACCTGAACTTGAGGACAAATGGAATAATATAGTCACCGATCTCCAGAGAAACGGGAGAATTTAGCGAAGTACTTGGGTTACAAAGCACAAAATTTGCATCCTTATGCACCTACAATAAGTTCTCATGTTTGTCCGGCCTATTCCTTGAGTTACCAAAGTCTTAACACTCCGCCAACACACTCAAGTCTAAGTGCAATGCCAAGAATATTTACATAAGTACAATGCTGAAAAATGTGGAGAACACTTGGGGATTTAGAATAATTCATAGTGAATGAAGTTAAACTTTTGTTCACATGCCAAAAGTTTACAAGTTTTCACAGATGACATGATGTACATCACAACCACATCATGGCTCCAAAATCGCGAGGGGCACACTCACGCATATCATCGGCCTACCCAAAAATAATTTATCTACATAACTACTTGGAAGGGCCTCCCGCCTTCCCATTTTCTCCCTTCGGGTTGACCTCCAACGGCTCATCCTTCTTCCTCTTCTACCTCTTCGACTCCCCGCTTCCATACTTTCGCTCCTTAGGTGGAGTCATTAAGGAAAAAGGCCTGAGCTCGTACCCTCCACCTAGATTCACCAAAAGGGTCCTCCCTCCACCTTTGCCCTCAACTTCCTTGTCACAGGTTATTTCGAAAAGGTCCATGATATCCTCCTCTGGAAGGAGTGCCTTTAGTGGAGTAGGGAAGGTCTCAACAGAGGCCATGTGGCTTCAGGCTGCATTGCCTCTTTTCTCGCCTTCCCGGCTTCTCTCTCGGCCTTCCTCATCGTTGTATGCCCCGGCTTCAACTTAGCGGCATCTAGAACCTTCATTTTCTTCGACTCGACCTCGACCTGCCTCTACGATGTTTCAAGCTCCTCCTTTGGGATCTCGTCCTACTCTTGGTCTGGGCCTCTGTCTCTACCCTCGTCCTTGCCTCATCCAGGACTTCCATATACACTAGGGAAAGCGACAAGGTGCTTCTCTTCTTTAATGAATTGAGGTATATGTTGTCGTCCCCCAACAGTTTGATCTGCAACCATTCAACATACAAGATATAGGTACCAAGCATTGAAGCATACGCGTTCTGTTGGAGCTACTTTCGCGCCCATCGAAAGAAGTACATGATTTCTCAGATGGTTGCCCATGACGGGGGCACACATCCAACAACATACATATTCATATTCCAGGTGGTGTACCCCTCTGTGGAGCGTGCACTCTATCGACCATCTCGGGAACTCTAACATCGTCCCAGGGTATCCCGTGCTTTGTGCAGATTCGCTGCAATGCAGCTTCATCTATCCACAAAGCAACTGAATTCGAGGGATTCTCGAGGTATATTATATCTCCTACCATGTCTAGGGCAAGGGAAACACCCTCTTATAGGCCATCACCATCCATTCTATAACACCTCGTAATTTTAAAGAACATTATTAACAAAAAACTATAGAATACTTAATTGAATATTGGGAATTAAGTAAAACGGACTATACCATTGCGTTTCTCTCAGAATTCTAGTTAAGATAGACTCTGAGTTTGCGTAAAACAAACATCGTATAAGAAGGACATAAAGCTTAGAAGGTTGTATACGTATAAGAGACCTATATATATAATGCAAAACTAGAATTAAAATCAGTTAAAAATATGTAAGCAGGAAAAGGGGTAGGCGCAGGTGGGAGTTTGACCCATTATGGGTCGACCCATGTCAATCTATGGGTCGACCCAAGGTCATGTGGGTCGACCCAGGTGGGGGTGAGTCGACCCATCGCTGATCCGGCCGGATGCATTTTTCTGAATCTGGATGCATCTGTTGACTGAGTTCGTTGAGGATAGGCTATATAAAGGACATCATTTCTATTGTTTTTCTACACCTAAAACAATGGAGACAATAAGATGCTGCCCCAACTTGGATTAATTCAGACTATCTTCTTCAAACATCATCTTATACATAATTAAGAAACATTTCTTGTGCATCGATCCAATCTCTGTGAGTTCATGTTACTTTTAGATATAAAAATTAACAGTAACCATGACATGTTTATAAACCTGGATCTGACCTTATGCCTGTTAAGAAACCGATTCATATCTAAACAGTTCTACTAGTATTACATGTATTCTTCTGTACACTTCTTCTGCTGTTCAGTTCTTATATGCCTATTTCTGTTATCATATGCCTATTTATGTTCTTCTCCCTCCCTCATTCCCTTTTTCATTTTATGGCTAGGCTACCTTCAAGCCTAGGCCAATGTAACAACCCGTATTTTAATAACATGTTATAACTATAAATCAAGGCAGAATTAAATTTTGAAATAAGAATCAAGGGAAACAGGTTACGCCATTACGTTCGTCTCGAAATTCTGCTTGAAAATGAGTCCGAGTTTACGAAAATCGGAGTCCGTATGACCAAGATATGGCTCTCCAAAGTTTCAGAAAATTCCAGAGTTCAAAACAGTTCGAATTCAAGTTCAAAATTCGAATTTCAAAACCCAGACAGACTGGGCGGGAAAAATCCCGCCAGCACCAGGTCGACTGGGGAGTCGACTGGGCTGTCGACTTGGGTGTCGACCTGGTCACCTAGCCTGTTTTTGGGACAGATGTATCTGGTCTTGTTGCCTGTCCAGGTTCAGCTCCCTAAACCCTATATAAACAACCCCTGACCCTAGACTCTCTATCACATTCTTATCCGGCCTTATGCTGCTGAGGTTCTGACTGGAAGATAGAGAACAAGGAGGCTATTCAAGACTTCGTTAGAGCTACGTTGATTTGGGGATTTGCTAGAGATTCTTCTTCTACTCTTTTGCTTTCTCATTCTCTAGACCACGATCTGTAAGCCCTTTGTCACTCTTAGATCTAAACTGTAAATTTAACATGAACACGATGTAAATTGAAATTATGCCTAAACATGATAACTAGGTTGGATCTACCATGGTATATCTTTGATCTATGACTATCCCTTTTAGATCTGTTATTTTGAATCTAGTTTTGTACACCCTAGATCTATTCATCTTAAATTTTGACTTGTGGAATATTAGTATGAACTTGATTTGGACATATTCATGTTTAATCTAAAAACCCCATGACCTTTATCTTGACATGCCTGTGATGTTGAATTTATTATTGGGGTTACTATCTTATGTCAATCCTTTACCATGTCTATCACCATATTTTGCCAAGTTGATGTTGAGACCCTATTTCATATGCCTGTAATGTTATAATCATCATGCTTAACTTGTGAACACCTTTGCCATCCTATGACTATCCTTTTTGTGTTATATCCCTATTTTGACATGTTGTATTAATGCGAATTCACGTACGGTGGGGATACGTTTTGGGGTAGATTAGGCAAACTTGAAATTGGCTATGGAATTGACATGATATGACATGAAAATATGACATGAAAACTTGACATGAGAATAAGCTTGAAAACATGAATTTGGGACATGACAATTAGATAACTTGAAAGTGGCCAACTCGAGGTTGGGTTGAATTTGCAACGTAAATCTGCCCGGAACCGCCCGGCAAATCCAGTAGTTGCAAATAATAGGACCCAATGTGGGTAGTTGGTCATATAGCACTTTAAACCCGAGGTTAGACTAGGTTATGGTGTAAAGCTGCCCGGACCCGCCCGACACACATCCAGTAACCATAACCAAGTCTAATGTGAGAGGTTGGGGTGCGTTAAGTAAATTAATGCCACATGGTAAGGTTAAGTCATGGACCACTTGAATACACTTAACCAATTTGATACATGTTTGGATAGGGGTTAAGTCATGACCTTTTTAATGACAACACTTAACCCATTAGAAATCTTAGCCACGTGGTCCCTTTCAATAGTAACCCACTTAGAAGTATCACGATACCCTGGGGACTAGGCAGGGTGGGGCACGATTACTGGGCTGATTGTAAGTGACCAAGAATAACAGCTGAGTAAGGTGCGCCAGTGTAGGTTCAGGCGGACTAGGGTCGTGCACTTAGTCCGGAGTTGAAAAAGTAGGCATGGGCACCCGTAGTACTACATTGTGCATTCTTGATTTGTGTCAGTGGTTGACACCCTAGGACCTGATACACCCTAGGGTGGACCTAGCACATGTGACTACATTCCGCGATTGGGCCGTATAACACCGACACACGACGAGTAAAGCCGATCGATTAGGATGGACTGTTGGACCCCGTATTGGGTCATTTCATGTTATTGGGTTTAGGGATCATTTCTGGATTTATACTTGACATGGATTTGGACACTAGTACAGTTAGTGTAGTAAACCTTGTATATGCAATTCCACTCTTATCTTGTTACCTTTTATTATCATGCCAGTCCAGTTATTATCTTTATGTTTAATCTCAGTTTCTCATGTCCAGTTAACTTTATTAGTTTTTATGCTGATAGTCACTAGGGCTTACCAGTCTTTTTGACTGACCCGTTTTCTTCCACCTCGTTTTCTTTCGTTTCCCCCCCCCCCTCCAAGGTTCTCAGGGAGGAAACTCTAGCTCTTAGCTTGGACTTTGCTTGCTTTCTGACATCTCATGTACGGTTTGGTCTTGAGCTATGCTATGGCTGCACTCATGCTCTTTTTGGGGAATAATATTGGGCTTATGTTGTTTTAAGTACTTTGCTTCTTTAGAACTTGATGTAATGAAATAATGACTTGGTATTTTGATGTAAGAGGTTTTGACTCTATTTTCCACGTAATGAGATTTGGTTAAATTTATATCCGCTACTTTATATACTCTGTTTAATTTATATTCTGTCTTGTGTTATCTTTGTGCCTGTTTACTAGATAATACCCCTCCAAAACTAGTGCATTCCCTTTGTGAGTGACCCTAGCAGAGGTGGGGTGTTACATTTGGTATCAGAGCAGAAGGTTACCAGACTGGGCAAAAGTTTTAAAAACTTTCTGAAGATTATTTTCAAAACCATTTATAAAGAAGCATTTTTCAAGAAAAGTTCTATTTTTAAGAAAAGGCTATTCCCCAAAAGCCATTAGCACTTTCCTTCTTTCCTCGTTTGAATCTTTTTCTTTTCGTTTTTCAGCATGGCCGATCTTAACCTTCTCGAGGGAGTACCCATACCCGGATGGTTCCGAAGGTACTTAGAAGCTAGGGCCAACGATGTGAGCCCGGCAGACATCCCTCCTCCTCCTCCTCCAGTAGCCGCGGTTCCTCCTCCTCCTCCCGGCACCGCCTTCGCCAAAATATGCAAAGACTTTATAGGAATGGGCGGCAAGAGCTTCCTTGGAACTGAGACCTTCGCTGAGGCACGAAACTGGTTAAAGGAGACTGAAGACATGTTCGTTATCTTCGATATGGAGGATCATAGGAAAGTTCAGTTGGCAGCATGGTTGTTGAAAGAGAAAGCTGCATTTTGGTGTGAAGTCACCAACGCTACCAGACCAATTGAGACTTGGGCAGACTTTAGAGAGAGGTTTGGGCTTAAATTCTTATCGTCAGCAGAAGCGAACCTTCAGATGGAGAGGTTCCTGGCACTCAAGCAAGGGGACATGTCTGTTAGGGAGTACGTGAATAAGTTTAATCAGCTTGCTCGGTTTGGTTTGGACTTAGTCAACACGGCTGAGAAGAAGGCTCTACGATTTGCTCGAGGATTTAGCGAGCCACTCCACACTATGGCCATGACTCATGTGCCCATGGGGGCGACCTTTGAAAGCTTGGTGAATATGGCCCTACTTCATGAGGAAGACAAGGGTGACAAAAAGGAAGTTAAGTCTAATGAGACTCAGAGCAAGAAGGTTGACTTCAAGAAGGGAGGCAACAAGAATAACAAGAATAACAAGGGCAACAACAACAATGCTAACAAGCCACGTGAGACGAGGAAGTGCAACTTTTGTGGTATCACGGGACATATAGCTAAAGACTGTAGGAGGAAGAAAAGAAAGTTGGGTGAATGCTTTCACTGCGGGGATACTGGACACATCAGTAAGGATTGCCCTAAGAAGCAAGGACAGGGGCTAGGGCAGACACAGCGAGCATGACCTTCTGGAGGGCAATTGTAGGCTCTTAACACCACTCCAGCTCTTGACCGAGGTAGTAATATTTCTGTAGAAAGCCTTGTTTATATTTCTGAATTTCCTGTTCGAACCTTATTTGACTCTAGCGCATCGCATACTTTTATCTCTTCTGATATTGTTGAAAATCTGCACTTAAGTACTAGTCTAGTAGATGATCCCGTTAGTGTTTCAAATCCGATTGGGGGCTCCGCCCATTTATCTATGATTTGTGTTGATTTGAGGATTTCCATCTTAAGTGTGGAATTCACGTGTAATGCTTATGTTCTCGGATTCATGGGATATGGTTTAATTCTGGGCATGGATTGGTTGTCCAATTATGGAACTATCCTTGATTGTGAACGAAGGGTAGTGAGGCTCATGACACGCCTCGGTAATACCCTTGAACTTTCTTGTAACCCGAAGGGTCTGGTCATGTTATGTTATCTTGAATCTCTCAGCTCGTCCGTCGACAATCTGCACTCCGTGAGAGTAGTCCGAGAATATCCAGATATCTTTGATGAGGTGAAAGGGTTACCCCCTAAACGCGAGATAAACTTCCGAATTTATCTGGTTGATAATGCCAAGCCTGTTTCATTGCCCGTTAGGCATATGGCCCCGCGAGAAAGAAGAGAGCTCAGTAAACAAGTCAAGGAGTTGCTCGAGAAAAATTTCATAAGGCGAAGCATTTCTGAATGGGGTGCTCTGGTGGTATTCGCTACTAAGGCGGATGGTTCGCTTCGTTTGTGCGTAGATTATCATGAGTTAAACAAGCCGACGAAGAAGAATATGCACCACCCGCTACCAAGAATCGATGATCTTTTTGACCAGCTTGTGGGAGCATCTGTTTTCTCTCAACTTGATCTAGCCACAGGATTCCATCAACTTAGAGTGGCTGAGGATAGCATTGACAAAACTGCGTTTAGGACTCCAGATGGGTTCTTCGAATGGCTCGTCATGCTGTTTGGGTTAACGAATGCACCCGCGTACTTTGTAGACCTGATGAGTAGGGTGTTTCGGGTGTTCCTTAACAAGTTCGTGGTGGGTTTTGTGGACGATATTCTAATCTTCTCAAAGGATGAAGAAGAGTATGCTAGACACCTCAAGGAAGTCATGGATACGCTTAGAGCACACCAGTTAAAGGCTAAGTTCTCCAAATGCTATTTTTGGAGGGAGGAAGTTCAGTTTCTTGGGCACGTAGTTTCTAAGCAAGGTTTGGCCGTGGACCCCGCAAAGGTAGTTGCGGTGCAAGACTGGAAAATTCCTAAGAATGCAACAGAGGTGAGAAGCTTTCTCGGTTTGGCGGGCTTTTATAGGAAGTTCATTAAGGACTTCGCTAAGATTTTAGCCCCTCTTACTAAGTTAACGAAGAAAAACCTAGCGTTTGCATGGGACATAGAATGTGAGACTGCTTTCCAGAGACTCAAGAGAGCCCTCACCACAGCTCCAGTTTTAGCATTACCCGATGGAGGAAAAATGTTTACGGCGTACATAGATGCGTGCGGCACGGGATTAGGCGCTGTCCTAATGCAAGAAGGAAGTGTGATATGCTATGGGGGTAGACAACTTAAAGTTCATGAGAAGAACTATCGCACACATGACTTGGAGTTAGTCGCGATTGTTTTTGCACTTAAATCTTGACGCCATTATCTCCTAGGGGAGAGATTCGAGCTGTACACCGACCACAAATCGCTTAAGTATCTCTTTTCGCAAAAAGATTTGTATCTGAGACAGCAGGGGTGGATGGAATTCTTGGCCTCATATGACTTCAATATAACTTATACCCCTGGCAAGGGTAACGTGGTGGAGGATGCGCTAAGTAGAAAAAGGTTGACTTTGAGCCCCTTATTTGTTGAAAGAAAAAGTCTAGAGTTTATAGCGACCTTTGATTTTACGCATGCTGTTGAGTCATTGACTGGTACGTTAGCATCTCTTGAGCTGAGACCTACACTTCTAGATCAAGTAGGGACTTCGCAGAAAGAAGACCCACAGATAATCGAAATCATGGACAAGTTAATTAGTGGTGAGACGTCAAGTCACCTTGGTAGGTATGCCATTGATGACAAAGGATGGCTAAGGCACGATGGAAGGCTATGTGTTCCACTAGTGGGAGACTTAGTAAATAAAGTTCTCGAAGAGGCGCATCACTCGAAGATGACTATACATCCCGGAGGGGATAAGATGTACAGAGATATGAAACGCATTTTCTTTTGGGCCGGAATGAAAAAGGACGTGGCAGTATTCATCTCAAAGTGCATGGTGTGCCAACAAGTCAAGGTCGAATCTAAGAAGCCCGGTGGGCTATTACATCCTTTGGAGGTCCTGCAATGGAAGTGGGAAAGTATCTCGATGGATTTTGTGGATGGATTGCCTAGGTCGAGGAAAGGGAATACTAGCATATGGGTCATTGTTGATAGACTCACAAAGAGTGCTCACTTCATTACGGTGAAAAGCAAAAGGACTGCATCATGGCTAGCATCTATTTACCTTCGAGAGATAGTACGGTTGCACGGGGTTCCTTCTAGCATAGTCAGTGACCGTGACCCAATTTTCACTATCCAGTTTTGGAATAGTCTGCAAGAAGCAATGGGTACGCAATTTAATTTAAGTACAGCCTATCACCTTCAGACGGATGGACAGACCGAAAGGGTAAATAGAGTACTAGAGGATCTTTTGAGGCTATGCATTCTTGATTTTGGTGGTATTTGGGAAGACCATCTCCCTCTCGTGGAGTTTGCTTATAATAATAGCTACCAAGCTAGCATAGGTATGGCACCGTTCGAAGCCCTATATGGAAAACCGTGCAAGTCACCAACTTGTTGGTGGGAGACGACTGACAGACTTATACTTGAGCCCGACATGATACGAGATACTTCTGAGAAGGTGGAGTTGATACGAAGACGAATGAAAGCGGCCCAAGATAGACAGAAATCTTATGCGGACAAGAGAAGGACAGACCTAGAGTTCGAAGTCGGAGATATGGTTTTCATAAAAGTCTCTCCTTTGCGTAATGTGGTTCGTTTTGGAGCAATTGGAAAGCTAGCACCAAGATTCGTAGGACCGTTCCCTATCACTGAGAGGATTGGGCAGATGGCCTATAAGGTAGAGTTACCTGAGAGGCTGGCCGGAGTACACAATGTCTTTCACGTCTCGCATCTCCGAAAGTGCCTACATGAATCAGCTGAGGTGGTTGAGCCAAGCATCCTCGAAGGCGTAGAAGTGGAGAAAGAAGCAACGCTGAGGCAAGTTCCTATTCGTATCTTAGGGACGGAGATCAAGAAGCTAAGGAATCACGAAGTTAAGCTAGTCAAAGTACAGTGGTGTGAAGCCCAAGAAGACGCAACTTGGGAAACCGAGGAGAAGATACGCGTGCTTTACCCATTTCCTTTTGAGGGTACTTTCTCGATCTCTTTTTCCTTTGAGCTTGTAAACCTTTCGTATCATGCTACCTATGTTTGTTTTGTTAATCTTGTCTTGAGAACCTTAGAACCCTCTTTGGATGTAAACATGTATTTGAAACATGTTATGGTTGATGTTTGCAAATGGTTGCAAGTGTTTGCAAGTGATTTCTAGTGGATGCATGACACACATTATGCACTGGATCGGCTCAGACACCTTTTCATGTTGCATTTGCATGGGTGCTTATACTTGTACATGGATGAACTTGTTATGCTATCACGTCGATGTTGCATATGGATGATGTTTGTGCACTCATGTAGAAATATTAAGTTATGTTAGGAATTTGCATACATGTTGGACTCATTACACTAACATATCTTGCATTAAGGAGGTTTACTGAATCAGTAACCGCCTGATCTTTTGCATTAGATAAGTACATATACACACACATACTGCATATATTCATACAACATTAGAAATCTTTTTAAGGACAATGGTTGCTCGTGAATGGTGTTGTGAGTAGATGGATGTGGATGGTAGGATGCGTTCTTCCTAACTTAGAGATTTCGGGGACGAAATCCTTTAAGGAGGGGAGAATGTAACAACCCGTATTTTAATAACGTGTTATAACTATAAATCAAGGCAGAATTAAATTTTAAAATAAGAATCAAGGGAAACAGGTTACGCCATTACGTTCTTCTCGAAATTCTGCTTGAAAACGAGTCCGAGTTTACGAAAATCGGAGTCCGTATGACCAAGATATGGCTCTCCAAAGTTTCAGAAAATTCCAGAGTTCAAAATAGTTCGAATTCAAGTTCAAAATTCGAATTTCAAAACCCAGACAGACTGGGCGGGAAAAATCCCGCAAGCACCAGGTCGACTGGGTAGTCGCCCCCCCCAGACCAAGTCGATTGGGCAGTCGACTTGGGTGTCGACCTGGTCACCTAGCCTGTTTTTGGGACAGATGTATCTGGTCTTGTTGCCTGTCCAGGTTCAGCTCCCTGAACCCTATATAAACAACCCCTGACCCTAGACTCTCTATCACATTCTTATCCGGCCTTATGCTGCTGAGGTTCTGACTGGAAGATAGAGAACAAGGAGGCTATTCAAGACTTCGTTAGAGCTACGTTGATTTGGGGATTTGTTAGATATTCTTCTTCTACTCTTTTGCTTTCTCATTCTCTAGACCACGATCTATAAGCCCTTTGTCACTCTTAGATCTAAACTGTAAATTTAACATAAACACGATGTAAACTGAAATTATGCCTAAACATGGTAACTAGGTTAGATCTACCATGGTATATCTTTGATCTATGACTATCCCTTTTAGATCTGTTATTTTGGATCTAGTTTTGTACACCCTAGATCTATTCATCTTAAATTTTGACTTGTGGAATATTAGTATGAACTTGATTTGGACATATTCATGTTTAATCTAAAACCCCCATGACCTTTATCTTGACATGCCTGTGATGTTGAATTTATTATTGGGGTTACTATCTTATGTCAATCCTTTACCATGTCTATCACCATATTTTGCCAAGTTGACGTTGAGACCCTATTTCATATGCCTGTAATGTTATAATAATCATGCTTAACTTGTGAACACCTTTGCCATCCTATGACTATCCTTTTTGTGTTATATCCCTATTTTGACATGTTGTATTAATGCGAATTCACGTACGTTGGGGATACGTTTTGGGGTAGATTAGGCAAACTTGAAATTGGCTATGGAATTGACATGATATGACATGAAAATATGACATGAAACTTGACATGAGAATAAGCTTGAAAACATGAATTTGGGACATGACAATTAGATAACATGAAAGTGGCCTACTCGAGGTTGGGTTGAATTTGCAACGTAAATCTGCCCGGAACCGCCCGGCAAATCCAGTAGTTGCAAATAATAGGACCCAATGTGGGTAGTTGGTCATATAGCACTTTAAACCCGAGGTTAGACTAGGTTATGGTGTAAAGCTGCCCGGACCTGCCCGGCACATCCAGTAACCATAACCAAGTCTAATGTGAGAGGTTGGGGTGCGTTAAGTAAATTAATGCCACATGGTAAGGTTAAGTCATGGACCACTTGAATACACTTAACCAATTTGATACATGTTTGGATAGGGGTTAAGTCATGACCTTTTTAATGACAACACTTAACCCATTAGAAATCCTAGCCACGTGGTCCCTTTCAGCAGTAACCCACTTAGAAGTATCATGATACCCTGGGGACTAGGCAGGGTGGGGCACAATTACTGGGCGGATTGTAAGCGACCAAGAATAACGGCTGAGTAAGGTGCGCCAGTGTAGGTTCAGGCGGACTAGGGTCGTGCACTTAGTCCGGAGTTGAAAAAGTAGGCATGGGCACCCGTAGTACTACATTGTGCGTGCTTGATTTGTGTCATTGGTTGACACCCTAGGACCTGATACACCCTAGGGTGGACCTAGCACATGTGACTACATTCCGCGATTGGGCCGTATAACACCGACACACGACGAGTAAAGCCGATCGATTAGGATGGACTGTTGGACCCCGTATTGGGTCCTTTCATGTTATTGGGTTTTGGGAATGATTAGGATTGATAATTTTGGGGGCAAATTTTGTACTATGAATCATGACTGGAATTTGGGGGGATAACCTATACTGTGAAATGTGACTAAAATATGGAGGCATGTGTTATACAGTGAATTATGAATGAAATTTGGGGGAATATAAATCTGTTGGCTTAATTTAAAGATTAAGCGGAACATGTTAATGAAACTGTAAGTAACCTGTGAAACTTATTTAATCTATTGGGGTTATGTATACATGTTTAATATGTTAGGTTTAAGTAAACCTGTTTAATCTGTCAGGGTTACGTAAACCTGTTTAATCTGTTGGGGTTAGGTAAACTTGTTTAATTTGTTGGGGTTAAATAAACCTGTTAAAATGCGAAACTTAACCTGTTAATCTGTGGGGGTTAGGTGAACCTATTAATCTATAGGTTTAACCTGTTAAAAATCCTAGCTAATTGGGGGACACAAGTTTAGGGTTTTGACTTGTGTCATCTGTTGTGTAGGACCCATATCAGTCAGTAACCCTTTCTGGTATTAAACGAGGACCCCGCACTAGGTAAGGGTCAGGGCACGCATATTGAACTGATTATAAGAGGTTCATCTGAAAGGGGTTGTATATAAGCGCATTTCAATGGAGTCATGTGCGTGAATGAGTCCAGTCTGTTGGGGAAAATAAGCCGCTGTAGCACCAGTAAATAGGTATATGTCCTTTTATAGGTTGCCACTTAAGGAAGTAATACACCCTACTATGGGGCCGAAACACAGTATTTACACAATAGGGAGTCGATCGCTTGGGGTAGTAATTAGGGTACATATAATCCTGTCTGTTTCTATTGAAGTACCTGTTATTTCTATTTGGGGGTAACACCCATTATTTCTGTTAAGGTGCCTATTATTTCTGTTTGGGTAAAACCCGTTACTACAGTACATCTAATCCTACCATTATATTTCTATGGGGATCATTCTGTTTTTGTTAAGTAATTAGGGGATACCTAATCCTGTCATATATTTGTTAAACTAGCATTGGTGCAGAGAAAAGTATCTGAGAAGCATAATCTACCTTTTTTATTATGCTTATCCTGTTTAGTCTATTTGTACATGTTATATGATATTGTTCTCTCTTATCCAGTTTATATGCCTGTCATGATACTTTTACTTTTGGACTTGCCAGACTTTATGTCTGACCTATTTTGTTTCCATTTCTCTCTTCCTCCCCCCAAGGTGCTCAGGGTGGGAATGCAGAGGCTTGATTAGGATTCTCTCTTCTGTTTCTGCTTGGATTTGGAACTGCCTTGATGTATTGCTTCGACTACTTGTCTACTTTATTATGGCTATTATTGGGGATTAAGATTTTACATTTCTGTACTCTGATGGCTTTTAGCGCAAGATAGGCATTTTGGTTCTATGTATTTGGTTTCAATATTTTAGCCTGATATTGTAAATAGTTTTGAGACTACGATTGTTTTCCGCTAAGTAATGAAGTTTATATTCCACTGCTATTTTTTTATCTACCTTGTGAGATTCTATTTCTGTTTACCTATAACACTTCATGAAACTTAATGCATCCTAATAAAGACCAACATTAACAGACATGGGGTGTCACATTTGGTATGAGAGCCGAAGGTTACAATATCAGATAAAAATTTTGAAAGTTGTTTTAAAAAATAAATAATTTTCAAAAAAAAGTTTGTTTTTGAAGAAAACATGTTACCCAAAACCACATAGAATATCTTACGGTTCTCTGTTTTAATCCCTTTTTGTTTTATTTTAAACATGTCTGGGGAACCGAATCTTCCCGAGGGCGTTCAGATACCCTCTTCGTTTTATAGGTATCGTGAGGCTACAGCGCCTACCGGAGGCCAAGGGGACGCCCCTCCCCCAGTTGCAGCCGCTGTCCCTCCTCCTCCGCGAGCAGATAGTTTCTCTAAGATATAAAAATATTTCTGTGCTATGGGAGGAAAGCCATTCCGTGGAAGTGAGAACTTAGTGGAAGCACAGAATTGGCTAAAGGAGACAGAGAACTTGTTTGGGCTTTTTGAGGTTGATGACCATAGGAAGATATAGTTGGCTGCATGGAAGCTTAAGGACGAGGCTTCGTTCTGGTGGGAAGCGATGCAAGCATGGCGTCCAGCTGATATTTGGGATGATTTCCAACATATATTCAAGACGAACTTTCTCCCTTAGGCAAAAGAGTGTGCAGATGTAGAGATTTCTGGCACGTTAGTAAGGAAGCATGTCTGTTAAAGAGTATGTAAATACGTTCAATCAGTTGGCAAGGTTTGGTCTTGAGCTGGTTGATACCCCATACAAGAAAGCTTTAAAGTTTGCAAGAGGATTAATTCAACCTCTTCAAGTATTGGCATTATCTCACATCCTGATGGGTGCTACTTTTGAGAGACTGGTTGATATGGCATTGATTCACAAAGATGGTAAGGATGAGAAAAATGAGGCTAAGACAGATGAGACACAAAACAAAAAAGTGTGGCCTAAAAAAGAACCGCAAAAGAAGGGTGGAAAGAATGACAAAGCTCAAGGTAGAAGAAGTGTCATGGTTGTGGGAGCTTGGGTCATTTGGTCAAGGATTGCAGAAAAAGGAAGAATGCTTGCTTCAACTTTGGTAAAGTTAGGCACTATACTAAGGAGTTCCCGAAGAAGCAAGGATAGGGCCAAAGGGCAGGATCTTCTGGAGGGCAGATGCATACACTCGTGGCCAGTGTACCGGACTGAGGTAGGAAAGTTTTTGTTGAAAGTTTGATTTCTCTTTTCGATCATCCAGTTAGGTCTCTTTTTAATTCTGGTGCTTCTTACTCATTTATATCTGATTCTATGGTTGAGTCTCTGCACCTTAGTACTAGTATTGTTTCTGATCTCGTTATTTCCTCAGACCCCATTGGGGGCACGACTTATCTGTCTATGATATGTCGAGGTTTTAGGATATCTGTGTTGGGCGTCGAGTTTGAGTGCGATGCGTATATGCTTGGTTTTATGGGGTATTGTCTGATTCCAGGGATGAATTGGCTAGTCATGTATGGTGCCATTCTAGACTGTGAGAGGATGGTCGTTAGACTTTTGACTTGCCAAGGGAGGATTATCAAGATTTCCTATGACCCAAAGTGGTCTATCATGCTTAGTTTCCTAGAATCACTTGATACTTCTGTTGATGATTTGCAATATGTACCTATAGTCTATGAGAATTCAGATGTTTTTGATGAGGTTAGGGGCTTACCTCCGAGGCATGAGATTGATTTCCAGATATTCTTGGTGAATAATGTGAAGCCAGTTGCATTTCCTATGTGCCATATAGCTCCTAGGGAAAGAAGGGAGCTTAGCAAGCAAGTAGGGGAGCTACTTGATAAGGGGTTTATTTGGCGTAGTATATCAGAATGGTGTGCTACGATTGTCTTCACTACTAAGGCGGACGGTTCACTTCGTCTATATGCGGATTACAGGGAGTTGAATAAGCTCATTAAGAAAAATAGGCACCCACTTCCGAGGATTGACAATTTGTTTGACCAGCTAGTTGGTGTATCTGTTTCTCGCAGTTAGATTTGGCCACGTGATTTCACAAGTTGAGGGTGGACGAGTATAGTATAGATAAGATCGCTTTCAAAATTCCAGATGGTTTCGTTGAGTGGTTAGTCATGCCTTTTGGGTTGACGAATGCACCCTCCTATTTTTTGGATCTGATGAGTAGGGTGTTCAGGGAGTTTCTGAATAAATTCATTGTAGTCTTTGTGGATGACATTCTGATTTTCTCGAAGATCAAGGAAGAGCATACCCTACATTTATAGGAGGTTTTGAGAACTCTCCGAACACATCAGCTTAAGCCGAAATTCTCCAAATGTCACTTTTGGAGAGAGGAAATAAGATTTCTAGGGCATGTGGTCTCCAAGGATGGGATAGCGGTGGATCCCGCGAAAGTGGTTGTAGTTCAAGATTGGAAGATTCCAAAGAATGCAATGGAGGTGAGAAATTTTCTTGTTTTGGAGGGCTATTATAGAAAGTTTATCAAGGACTTCGCAAAGATATCAGCCCCACTCATCGGACTAACGAAGAAGAATCTGACCTTTTCTTGGAGCATTGATTATGAGGATGCTTTTCAGCGATTGAAGAGGGCTTTGATAATAGCCCGTTTTAACTTTGCCCGATGAGAGCAAAGTGTTCACAATGTACATTGTTGCATGTGGTACATGGCTTGGTACCGTCTTGATGCAAAAGGGGAGGGTAGTATGCTACGGTGGTGAACAGTTGAGAGTTCATGAGAAGAACCACCCTACCTATAATTTGGATTTGGCTGCTATAGCGCTTAAGACCTGGCCCCATTTTCTGCTTGGAGAGAGGTCCGAGTTATACACGGACCATAAGTCGCTCAAGTATCTGTTCTCGTAGAAGGATTTCAACTTGAGACAACAGAGATGGATGGAGTTCCTAGCGTCCTATAATTTTGAGATTGCTTATACCCCTGGTAAGGGTAATGTAGTCGCGGATGCGTTGAGTAGGTTGAGGATGACTTTGAGTCCTCTACTCGTAGAGAGGCAGAGTTTGGAGTACATAGCGACCGTCGATTTTAGGCCATCTACGAATTTTACACTTGGTTTGTTGGCATCCTTAGAGATGCGACATACTATTTTAGATCAGATAGGATCTTCATAGCGAGGAGACCCACAGGTAGTAGACATCTTGGATAGGCTCAGTAGATAGGATACTTCTAGTCACCTTAGTGGATACTCCTTGAGCGGGACCCATAACTAACCCATCCTTGAAAACCATATGCCCAAAAAACTACTCTATCGCCAAAAATGACACTTAGAGAATCTCTCCTTGAGCTGATGTGTTCTAAGAGTACGGAATACATCTCCCAAATATAGGGTATTCTCATCCTTTCTCCTCGAGAATAAAAGAATATCATCTGCAAAGACGACCACAAACTTATTCAGAACATCTGTGAATACCTTGCTCATTAAATCCACGAAATAAGCTGGTGCATTGGTCAGCCCAAAAGTCATGACCAACCAATCAAAGAAACCATCAGGAGCCCTAAATGTTGTCTTATCTATAATATCATCTGCCACACAAAGATGATGAAAACCAGTGGCCAAATATAACTGGGAAAATAAAACGTGCCCACCAACTGGTCAAAAAGATCATCTATCCGAGGGAGTGGTTAATGATTCTTTTTATGAGCTTATTCAATTTTTTACAATCCACACACATCCGAAAAGAGCCATCCTCCTTGGTACCAAAGATGACCATGCTCCCCATTCAGAGATACCCCACCTAACGAATCCTTTTTCCAAAAGCTCACCCACTTGCATATTAGCTCCCTTTGTTCCCTCAAGGCCATATGACAAATAGGCAATGCTACCAGCTTTGCACTCTCATTAAGATAAATCCGGTAGTCAACCTCTCGCTTAGGTAGCAACCCTCTCACCTCCTCAAATACATCTTGATACTCGCAAACAATGGGTACAAAATCGATATCATCAATAGAAGAATCTAGTGAATAAAGAAAACTCAACTGGACTAAGCATTGTGCATTGCAATAAATCTCAAGGGTCCTACGATTACAAGTCATCAAATGAATGACCTTCCTTTTTATCCTCATGCATCAAACTCATATCTACTAAAGCCTCAAAAGTAACCCCCATTAGAACATGAGTCATCACTAAACCTTGGATAGGTTGGTTCAACCCTTTCATAAACCTAACAGCTTTTTTGTCAGTTGTGTTGACTAAGCCCATCCCAAAGATCGATAACTGATTGATGTACTCCTTGACCGAAATATCCCCTTTCTTATGATTAAGGAACCACCCTAACTGCATATACACTTCTTCTTTTGAAAGAAATATCCTCTCGGATCTAATTTGGAATCTAACCCAATCTATACTCCCTCTTTTGGCCTTTACAATTTCCCACAAAAATGATGCCTCTCCCTTAAGCTATTAAGTATACAACCAAACTCAATATTAATCCTCAAGCTCTAATAAATCAAAAATTCTACCCGTATCCCTAATCCAAGCACGAGCCTCCACAAAAATCTCTATGCCCGAAAAGGTCTTTCTGACTGAATTCGAGAAATCCTGGCAAAGTTCAGAAAAGTCAACATCTGCTGGTTGATTAAGAGGAATCACCACACCAGGAGCTGGAGCCTGTGCATGCTCCTGTTCTTCAGTTGGTTCCATAGCCTCTTAATGTCTACAAAACCAACCTATAATTGGGAGACCCTCAGAAAAATTGAGATCCCCAAACATTTTGCGCAAGAGAGTAAAAAATAGGGATTTTAGAATTTTAAAGAGTAAAAGGAAGGTTGTAACCTACTTGAGGGGTTATTCTTCTATTTCAAAATAACTTTTGGTTTCTGAAAACTTGTTTTCTTTTAAAACAAAATTTTAGTGATCTTATAACCTTAGGCTCTGATATCAAATCAAACATCCTAACCCCTTAATGTTACACAAGATAGGGCCTCGCTAAGGAATATGATGCGTTATAGGTATAAAGAGAGAAATACATCATGAAGACTAGGATTCAAAAGACATAATGAAATAAAACACAGGGAACAAGGTGACAATCAAAAATCATGACAAAACCATTTATTTTATAAAAAGATAACTTTATCAAAATACCATGTCTTGTGAAGATAAAATCTCAATCATGAATAATATCAAAGTACATAATAATATCCCTCAAATAGTCATTGATACAACCAAACCATGGAAAATAGATAACGAAGAGCCATACATCTACTATAAAGAAAATCCTCCAAGAAAGAATCTGCTGAACAATTCGAACTATGCACTTCCACCCTACGAGTCTAGGGGAGAAAGAATAAAAAGAAAAGAAGGATAGAAAAACAGTTCAAACATAAAGTCTGTTGAGTTGTTATGATTACTATAACGATTGATAAGTAAGGAAAACAGATAAACGGTAGTTTTAGTGTCAGATAGGGTAAGTGCCTGTGCACACCTAGAGTGAACATATAGGATGGCATGAAAGGTTACAAATAAGGTTGACTGCCCTTGCTCACTTTTGACTGTTTTCACTTTTACCAATTTCAGAACATCATAATTAGGAAAAATATTCTTTAATCAAACTAAACTATAATAAAAATCACTTCTTTCCATGCCAGTTACACAAACAAAACACTGAGAAAACTTGGAAATGGTGACTAACACCCTTCCTTTCTCTAACATTTTCTTTTCCCTTCCTCTTCGATTCAAATCCACCCTCCTTTCCTACCCTCTTCTTTGCTAGTTTTTGCTATACCTGAGATTTATACAGTAGTTACTTCACAAAACCCTTTTTTGTTCAAATCTTTGTTCTACTTGCAAAATTTTCCTCTTTCTAATCAGGCCTAATGGACCTCAGGCGCTTGAATTTTGCACTGTCCTTATTTTGCGGTGGTTTAATAGCTCTTGACTCTCCTCTTTTGCCTCACACTTGACTGGCAACAACAAACGAGGTATGGATTGCCTTGGTTTATTATTGTCATGAATTGGGTTTCTGTGAATTCTTGTTTTCTAAGAGTTTGCATATTCATTGTTGTTGGAGTTTGGATGACTTTGTTCTTGCCAAGATGTTTTTTTGGTTTCGTGGTGTTTTATAGAGATTAGGTTATGCTTTTAATTTTGGTGCTTCTTCTCCATTTGACAAATTAGTGAAGCATGCTCTCATTTTGTCTTTGTGGGCTTGGTGTACTTTTCTTATGCCTCCTTCTTCTCTGTATATTAACTGACTATGCTATTGTTGGAGAAATGCATGCTTCCATGTGATGGAGATGGGTTTTGCCGTGGTTGATGCTATGTTTTGGTTCTTTAAGGTAATTTCATTTCCAGGCATTTGTCAGATGTTGGTCTAGCTTGGCTACATTTTCTTGTGAAGGCTTTACCTCAAGACTGTCATAATGTTTCTATGTTAAGCTGTTTCGTTAGAGTGGTAGATGTACAGTCTGTCGTAGTGAAGAGGCTAGCCATGTCACATCATTTCTAACTTTATCATTAGGTGATGCGACTACTGTTCTTCAAGAACTTTCCTTGTTATGTCCATTGATGGGTGGTCCCTTTGTACGCTGAGGTAATTCCGTGTTCTACGAAATTGGTACTGTGAACTTTTTATGTGCACAGTGAGTGATGTTCCTTGGGGAACACTATGCTGGCTTTGGTTCAAGGACGGGAGCTTTCGCTGCTATGCAGTTTCGGTCCTTAGCTACCATGCAACTGCTTGATGTCTTTGTAGTTTTAGGGGTACTGACAAGTGTCCTTTTGCTATTTCTATCCTTGCTTGGTTTGTAATTGATTGGTTGTATGCAATTGTAATCTTCTCCCTGTCCTGGAGTTTTATATGTAATGTGTACTCTAGTTAGTTTGACTAGATCCTATGTTGTAAACTAGTTTATAGGTTATAGTAGACGGTCCACTCTAAAAACCGTTAGTGGTGGACAGTCCACCTTAAAAAATCGGTTTTAGTAGTTAGGCAATCTGCCTACTCCTGTAATAATGTATTTATTATTTGTTATAATAAAAAGTATTATAGACCATTATAAAATCCAATCGGCTATGCCAAAGAAAATTATTTATTAAGTTACCAAAAGAATGATAAAATTCAAGTTCATGCAGAAACCCTACAGCTTTAGGAATATTTGTCAGATGTAGTGAAATATTTTAAAAGGTTAGTTAATGAATCCTGAGGAAAAGATCTCATAGTTGTTTTGATTCGACGGAACTTTAAATATATAATATAACGTGATAATCTACTCTAAATATGATCAACTATAAAAAATATATGCAATAATCAAGCTCGCTTGCGTTCTAACATTCTTCTCACCGTTTGGAATTAGCTGAAAATTAGTAAGAATCTTCTACACATTTAGGTTTGGAACCTCATAACTACTTCACTTATCAATTGTAACAAAATTATACGTCACTACCCTACAACAGACTCCCGTTCCAATCACCTCGATGCCCTCCATGACTCATTCGACCTTCGTGATTGCCTATGCTCTCCTCTTTGACCTCTTTAGGTTAAGGATCAAATATCTCTTCTATCTCATGCTCCTTTCTGTTAACATGGATATAACCCTCGTCAGATATTCGAACAAGATCGAATAAAGAGATTATAATCATATGAAGTCGGAATTAAATGAGACCTTGCAAAAAACACAAAAGGAATGAGACAAGGCAATCTGGGAAGAATATATAGCCAAAGAGGCTATGTAAATGGGTCAGCACCGACCCATCATGGGTCGGCATCGACCCGTGAGTGTTGACCTCTGGCCCACGTGGCCTATTCCATCCTCTTCATGCTACTCCCTGAAAGCTTCTCACCTAATTTGGAGCCATTCCACCCAGTTTTGGTACAGTACTCGCAAATTCAAGACAAAGTATTGAAGCGAGAAGAAGCGAGTCCTAAGAAGGAATCAAACCCCGTCCAGACAACAACGAAGTACATCTATAAACTAAACAGGGGATGAACATTAGAGCCACGAGAGTTGATGCCAAAAATACACTAAGGCTGGGTCGATACCGACCCATGATGGGTCGACACTGACCCACACCTTTTGGGTATTTTGGCATGAGTTTTTATGTGATAGGTCAGCATGTAGTTTTAATACTCTCTACAAGCCGGCTTGGCCCAAATCCTCCCAGAACTCCTATAAATACCCTCCTAGCTCCAGCATTAAAGGGGATGTACTTCCTTTCCCTGCCCAAGCTCTGAAAAGATACATCTTCACCTCCAGTAGCCATTAATCTCCTCCAACAACAAAGCTCCTTCTTTAGAGATAACTACTTCAAGTCACCTAGGATGGTTATTCATGATCCTCTGATAACCGTTAGTATTAATTATTGTTTGTTATCTTCTACTTTGGAGATCTTTGTAATCATATATATATAAACATATTATATATGGCATGGAAAGGATTAATAAAATTTTCCAAAGTGGATGTAGGCTTGATTCCAAGCTAAACCACTATAAAATTATCTTCTTCTTTCCCTGATTTCTATTTCTTTCCTGTTTTAATTTACTTTGTTGCATTATTTTTTCCCCATCAAGGGGTGGTGCTTTCGCAATAGATTAGGTATTACTGCCATTTTTGGAGTTAATATTTGGTTCTTTCACTGAGAACTAAATCTAAGGCCTCGACCTATGCTTCTACTATAAATGATCAAGTTCTATAAGGCAAATCCATAGAGAAATTTTGCATCAAGGACCTGAAGTTTGGTAGATATCATGGCTCCTCCTAGAAAGAACATAAGTAAAAGCAAATCTGGATCAGTTGGAGCTTCTGGATAGGTAGTTGGTGATACCCAATGTTAACAATATTTTTTGTTAACACCCGAACTAGGATGAGCAATGCATATGTTTAATAGTTTGATGCGTAAGAGGTCTAAAGGTTACCGGAATATGATTATAAATTGGTGTTCCTAACAAGCTTTACCTTTCCTAGGCGCCAGGACCTTGAATCCAAAGATTAGTTACTCTTCCCTCGAATGGTAAGCATCATGCTTACGAAACCACAAAGTTAATGATTACCTTAGGAGAAAGGTTTTACAAACATAATAAGGTTGAAATTTCATATTATAGGCACCCTTAGATCTTGGATAAAAATGATAAACATGGTGCTAATAGGAAACAAGCTAATGCATCACAACGTAAGGGTTGTTTACATGCTATGATGCTTATCGACTTATATGATACTTCTGTATCGAACTGGCCTGAGGAGGACTTATTTGCGTCAGATATCGGGTCACAAGTTCACAACAAGCTTCCTTCCCTGGTTGGGTTTCATTAGGCTTACTACGAGAGGCTAAGTCATGTAATGATCGTCCAAAAGCGGAGAAGCCTTGGTTTCACCAGGGCCTCCCCTCCTTTGAATAAGTCGTTATTAGCTCTATTAAAAGAAAGGTTAATATTAACTCCCTGTCTTATCATTATAAACACAATATGATTATCAACTCGAGAATTATGTAAGTCCCAAACTTCTTATTTTTATTAATTGAAGATATATTATAAGATTTGAAGAAATCCCCAATTTAATTTAGAAATTAGGGTTTGCTCTTAAAAGAAAAAGAACAAGATTGAGAAATGAGAATTCAGCCTCGAAAATGAGACCCCTGGGGTCTTATTTATAGACAAATCGGGGACCCTTTTGTTATTAGGCCCGCAAAGGCCCATGTCGGTCGCTTTTTCCTTTAGTTCCAGAAGCTTTGGCTCTCGGCCGCTTTTTCCTCTAGTTTCGGAAGCTTGGCTTTCGACCGCCTTTTTGGTCTTTGGAGTTTCTCTTTAATGCTGTTCCTATCTTCTCCGTATCGATACCGAGCCTATCGGTATGGATAGCTTAAGAGAGGCTATATGCTTCCGGTCACGAGCTTCTGGAGATGACTTCCGATCACAAGCTTCTGGTCTTGCTATTAGCTCTTTGTGGAACTTGTCTTCATGCTTCAAGTATATGGTATCAGACATGCCACCCCTTTCGGTAGCTTCCTGAAGCATGTTTCAGTTTCCTGGATGGGTGCTTCTAGTGCTTTAATGATTGTTTGCTAGAGTTGCCTTTTGGCAATTGTCTGATTGGGGTCTCGTTAACTTACTCCCGGACAGTTTCCTTGTGTTTCAAACCCCATGCTTCTGATGCTTTTTTATCTCTTAGTGTATCGGCATTAAGCAAGTTAATGTCGATAGCCCTTTGGCTTTATTAGTTCTCGGTTTTGGATGAATTCTTGTCGGTTATCTTTCCTGCCTGTTATTTCCCTTTGTGCAGGATTTTGAGGTTCCTTCCTTGTTGAAGGTGCCAGATGCTGACCCTTCCGGATGCTTCTTTTTGGCTCTTGGTTTTACCCCATACTTAGATTTTTCTTAAGGATTTTCATTCTTTACCGTGATGGTTCGACACTCCTTCACCGTCGGCCTGTCTTGGAGTTAATTTTGGTAGTAACATTTGCCCCCACCCCCAATAAAGGGGTGTTTTCGTCTTTTCAAGTCAAACTTCCTTTATGGATTTCCTTCGCATTCCTCCTACACAAACTTCAATCAACTAATATTCCATGTTAGTTTTTACATAGTTTCTATAGTTATTTTCACATGTATTGGATAAAATGCTGTTTGGGATCCTAAAAACATATTAGACCTGCATCCACTTTTCAATACCTATTTATGCTTCATATTCTATTGGAAAATAAAGGAGAGTGTTTAGAGAACTTCCTTCTTATTATCTATGAACAATTATTATTATCAATATTGGATTCCATAATGAAATGTACATAGCATCATCTCCGTAGTAGGCTACGGGATAAAAGATGGAAGTTTAAAGATTTCTTTCTCAGGTGTCCACAGTATAAAGTTACAACATTGCTTTTTGGAAAGGGAGGAAAGTCTTGTCCCGACAGTTAATTAGGAATTAAGGATTGAAGATTTGAAACTTCTATCTAGTATTGGACACTAACCCTCATTTGGGCATTTAAAGATTGAAGACCAGAAATCCCCTGTGGCATCAATAGAAGTCCTGATCCAATCCTTATTTGGGTACTTTTGAAGATTAATAGTCCACTTCTGATAATAATAGAGGTCCTGAATCAACCCTTCTTTGGGTATTAAGAATTGAAGACCAGAAATCCACTTTGGGAAATAATAGAAGTCCTGAATCAACCCTGGTTTGGGTATTAAGAATTGAAGAACAAAAATCCACTTCTGGAAATAATAGAAGTCCTGAATCAACCCTTATTCGGGTTCTGGAAATAATAGAAGTCCTAAATCAACCCTTATTTGGGTGTTAGAGATTGAAGACCAGAAATACACTTCTAGAAATAACAGAAGTCCTGAACCAACCCTTGATCGGGTATTAAAGATGGAAGACTAGAAATCTACTTCTGGTAATAAGAGAAGTCCCGAACCAACCCTTGTTTTGGTATTAAAGATGGAAGACCAGAAATCCACTTTTGGTAATAATAGTTTCGCCACCCTTTCGGGTTTGATTTATGAAGCAGAGGATGTACGTGCTTCTTGAACCACTCTCCGGGCTTTTATCATCAAAGCAGAGGATAAACGTGCTTTGTTTTCTCTAGGCCTGTGCCTCTGATGCGCTTGGCTAGCTTATCCATAAGTAGGACCCAAGGACTTACCCGACTTCCCTCTAGGAGGCGCCTTATCCTGACCATTATAGGCGATAATAAAGTCTTAAATGCTTAAACCGGGCCATCATAGACACGGAATTAAGCCTTACTCTTTTGATGCTCTTCTTGGCCATCGTAGGCGGTGATAGACGCTTACACTCCACCCGCTCCAAGGGGTGCCCTATCCTGACCATCATAGGCAATGATAGGGGTTTGCGCTCCCTTCTGTGGGTAACGCAGGAGGTAGGACGTGCTCTTCTACTACCAGAGGTAGGACGTGCTTAGTTCGTAGCAGAGGCAAGGCGTATTCTTCTACAAGCAGAGGCAAGGCGTACTAATTAGACGCTCCGTCATGACCATTTATGGTGTGGGTCGGAGGTTTACACTTTTGATGCTTTAACCTAGCCCTTTCTGTTTTGGCCGCAAATAAAGGCTTACACACGATACCCCTCCGGTGGTTGCCTTGCCCTGGCCAACTCGGTAGAGACAAGGGTTTTCATCCATTTGAAGTTTGACCCATCTTGGGTTACTTTAATTTTAGAGAGGGTGTCCATACACTTAGATGTGCGAATATTCTTTGGAAAGACCTTCCATTACTCACTTATTATCAAGAAGTATAGCCTTAAATGTTCCGAGTTTCATGTTGTTGGTACTAGATCACCATTTGGCTTGTATAGTCAATATGTCCCAGGTATGACTTCTTGATGTATGATTAGTGGTCCTTCCCAGTTTGGGCCAAGCGGACTATCCGATGGATTCTTAGTATTGGCCATCACCCTTCGCAAGACCAAATCTCCTTTTGTGAAGGCTCTAGTTTTGGCCCTTGAATTATAGTACTTTGTGATTCTCCTTTGGTATTCGGTCGTTCTGATTGTAGCCCCATCTCTTAATCCTTGTATTAGGTCCAACTCCTTCTTTAATTCTCTATTAGGGTCAAATGCGTAAGCTATCCTTCAGTGTGAAGGGATTTCAACCTCAATTAGAAGCATGGCTTCACATACATATGTTAAAGAAACTGGGGTATGCCCTGTTGTCGTTTTGGCGGAAGTTTTATAAGCCCAAAGTAATAAGGGTAACTCTTCCGCCTAACTTCCTTTGGCTTGATTCAGTCGTTTATTAAGGATTGTCTTTATGGTTTTGTTTGCGGCCTCAACGGCCCCATTTTCTCTTGGATGTGCTACTGAGGAGAAGCTTTTGATGATCTATCACATAATCGAGTGAATTCTTCGTTTTCTAATTGTGTTCCACTGTCTGATATGATTCTGTAGGGAATCCCAAAGCGAGTATCAATGTTCTTTATCACAAACTTCAACACTTTCATAGATGTGATTGTCGAAAGGGGTTCTACTTCCACCCATTTGGTAAAGTAATCAATAGCTACTACGACATATTTTGCTCCACCCTTGGAAACTGGTAAAGGCCGAATCAAATCTATTCCCCATACATCGAAAGGCTATCGGCTCGAAATAGTGGTTAACTCATTTGGAGGCAGTCGAGTAATCTTGGAGTACCTTTGACATTTCTCGCACTTCTTAACATATTCAATTGCTTGACTAACCATTTGTGGCCAGTAAAAGCCTTACTGCATGACCTTCTTGGCAAACTTGATTCCATTGGAGTGATCTCCGCATAGACCTTAATGTCCTTGTTTCAGCAAGTTAAGCCAATCCTCAAGGCTTATACATATCAAGTAGGGAAGTGAGTGCCCTTTCATATAGAGTATCCCATTTGCAACCACAAATGTAGGGGCCTAGTGTTTTATCTTTCTCATGTCATGCCTACTAAGAGGAAAAATCCCATTTAGATGGTAATCTATGATAGGAGCTGAAACACCCCACGTCCGTTAATGTCACTCACTATGGGAATGCATTAAGTTTTGTGAAGCGCTATAGGAAAACAGACACAGAATAATTACAAGACAGAGATAAATAAGGCAGCAGTGGAAAATTTAAACTTTTATTTCAAACATAAGTCATAATACCATGATCCACAATTTCATAAGTCACAAAAGCCATTACAATAAAAATACTTCTATCTTGCACCATCAGAGTACATAAGTAAATAAAAAGCATCATTCCCCCAATAAAAAGAGTTAAGCTAGCCATAACAGAGTCAAGAACTTGAGCCATACTTCAGAAGTAGCTCCTAGCAGATGATATCTGATTCCTGATTAAGTCTGAGTGTTTCATCCCTGAGAACCTTAGGGGGGAGGGAAAAGAAGAAAGAAGGAGAAACAACAGGGTCAGACATAAAGTCTGGCGAGTTTAGTTACTTTTAGCCAGTAGATAATTAAAAGCAACATGATATGCATATGAAGTGGATAAGAGAGAGATCACTACATAAATGGCAGGTGTGACAAGGTAAGCAAGTTAAGGTATATATGCCTCACAATGATTACTCTGCATTATTACTAGTATAATTGAAATGAAATGAAATGATCCCTTCCACTATAAGCTGGTAGGCTTAGGTCATACGTCGAAGTATACCCTAACCACTACCCTAATCGATCAGCTCCCTACCATGTAGATATCCTGTGTTGGCCCCACAGTAGGAAGTATCACTTCCTAAAGTGGCAACCTACAGTGTGCACAATGATATCTACTGATGTCACAGTCATCTTAGCCCCCTTTGCCCGGCCCATGCACGCACTTGTCCCCGGTCGGTTTGCACCACCCACACTGTCCGCCTTGTTTGGATCTCTTACAATCAATCAGTAAGCATTCCCCTTCTCCATCTAGTACGGAGGTCTTTACTTGATACCAACTTCGGGTTACTGACTGAAATGGGTCCCTCCCAATATGATACAAGCTTTCCCCCTTGTCTTCTATCCCCACTGGGTTTTCTACTAACAACGTATACCCTTAGATGTCTTTAATTACATAGCTCTATACGAGTTATGCTTACCCTAAAGGGTGTCTTTAATTACATAACTTTATTACATCATCTACCGGTTACATATACCACTAGGAGTCTTTAATTACATAACCCTGATACACTATCTATTGGTTATGTATACCATTAGGTGTTCTTAATTACATAACCTTATTGGGTTAAGTACGTGGGCCTATATATACATATTACCCATCCCCTCTAATTTACTTAACCCACCACTACCCATCCAATTTTACTTAATCCCTAACTTAAGTTCATAGTCATACTAAATTAGGTAAGTAGTCCATTTCTTTACCATGTTCAATTATGGTTATAATGGGCTATACCTCCCACATTAGGCCTACAACGTGTGGATGCTGGATATGTCGGTCGGGTACGAGCAATCTTATTCCACAGTTGGCCTAACCTCTTATCTTTGCCCGATTCGTATATGCGTACTTAGACCTCCCACAGTAGGTTCAACATTAGTGGCTGCTGGATATGCCGGTCTGGTCCGGGAAGACTTCCACCACTAATGTAACCTAACCTTGTGTCATAAGTACAATTTACAATTCCTAATTGTAAATTACTAAACATTACAAATTAATCCAAATCTACCTATGGCATTATAGGTAACTATTTCTATGTTTTCCCCATTTGAATTACATGTCCCTTTTCATATTAAACATTAAAAAAAATCATGCCAATTATAATCCCTTTTTTCCCCGTTCTCTCTCTAATGTATTCGTACGTAATTTTGGCGGCATCTAGGCTATAAAATAGCCTAGCTATAATAATAAAAAGGGAATATGACGAGAGTGGTAGTTTCAACATGTCTTGGCATAAACATGAAAATAAAATGGCATAGTAACAAAGTGAATGGACATGTGATTAACATCATAATAAAGTGGACATCAAACTAGTAACTTGTGGAAATCACTATGATGTTTAAGCAAGCACAATGAGATCTATATTTAACATTAGGTGTCCAATTACCTGGATCTAGCATAGCTAGGGTGACATAGCAACATGTTTAGATCAAAAGGTAGATTCACATGTCAAGTTTACAACATATATCAATGTATCACAATATAACAGTTGAAAGGTGATTAACATAAAGGTCTAGATCCAGGTAATGTCACAATTATCCAAATTAATAAATGTATTTTCATCAAAACATGGTTACAATTCAAGATCCATAAAAACATCATAATCGAATCACCATAATTATATTAGATCTATGACATTAGATCTGTCATGACATAGGATAAAATTTCGTATTAACGCAGAATCATACTTTACAACATATCCAATTCGTTGTTTATCAAAGAACACTTTTATTTATCTAAACCTAAAAGTAATCTAGAAACCCACAGCTTTAGGTTTAGAGAATTTAGGAAGAACGGATCTTGAAATTCTGAATTGGATTTTTAGAATATGTCGTTGTAGAAACGGTTTATTTCGCACTCCAGTAGCATATGGCCTCCATAACTCCAAATAAAGAGAATATGAGAAATACGACACATATATATAGCTGCCAGACCCCCTGAAACCGAGTGCCACCTCAGCCCTAGGGGTGTCAACACCCTATGGGTGGGTCTACCCCTAGGTCGACACCCTTTCAGGGGGTCGACCCCTAGGTCGACACCCCTCTAGGGGGTTGACCCCCTAGAGCGGAAAGTTTGCCGCTCAGAGGAAAATTTCGAATTTGAACTCTCTGGATAGGATTCTGACTCATCTCTGACTCACCTCTGACTCATGCGTATATATAAAATATCTCTGTGCGTATACAAACTTAAAACTCTCATAACTTCTTCATATAATGTCCGTTTTACGCAAACCAAATGTCTATTTTGACCAGAATTTAGAGACGGACGCAATAGTTCAGTCCGTTTCCCATAATTATGAACATTAAATTAAGTATTATGCAATTTATTCTCTTTAATATCGTTTAAAAAATTCAGGGTGTTACATTCTCCCCTACTCAAAGGATTTTGTCCCCGAAATCTCTAAGTTGAGAAGAGTGCATATCCTACCATCCATCATCCATCTACTCATCCACAATCACTGGCATCCATTGTCCTTAAAGTTTTCTAATGCTTATTTGAATATATGAAACCGTGTGTGAGTATGTCCCAATGCTAATGCAAAAGATCAGGCGGTCTACTGGTTCAGTTGACCTCCTTAATGCAATGTATGTTAGTACCATGAATCTAATATGTATGCAAATAAACCTATTGTATCATATAAGTTCTATATGTGTGCACATTAATTCGTCCAAATGCGACATCCATACGCTAGTTCATTCATTTTCATTCATATAAGAAAAGAAAATGCATACACAACCATATGCAATATGAAACTGATTGAGCCGATCATAGTGCCTAAGGTGTGTGTATATGCGTCCATAGGCAACCACTAGCAAACACTTGCATCCACTTGCATCCCTCAAACATAACATGTTTCAAACACATGTTTACATCCATAGGATTCCTATCTAAAGGTAAAAAATACAATGGATAAGATATATTCAATTGACAAAAACAAGTACTGATAAAACTTAGGAAAGGAGTTAAGAACATACCCTAAAAAAGAAAAGGGTACGTAGCACGAACCTTATCTTTGGTCTCCCAAGTTGCATCTTCAGGGTTATCTCCCTATTGAACCTTTAGCGACTTGATTTCCTTATTGCGCAGCCTCTTAACCTATGACCCAAGAATACGGGTGGGGACTCGCTTGATTGTCGCCTCCCGCTCAGCCTCGACTTCTTCCAACATGCTCGGTTCAACAACTTCCACGGTGTCATATAGGCACTTCCGTGGATGAGAGACATGGAAAACGTCATGAACACCAGATAAGTTTTCTGGGAGCTTTACTCTGTAGACCCTTTGGCCAATCCTTTCAGTTATGGGAAATGGTCCCACAAACCTAGGTGCCAACTTCCCTACAGATCCGAAGCGAACCACATTCCTCAAAGGTGATACTTTGTTAAAAACTAAGTCTCCTACTTCGAATTCGATGTCAGTCCTTCTCTTGTCTGCATAGGACTTCTGCCTATCTTGAGCTGTCTTCATCCGCTGTCGAATGAGGTCAATCTTTTTGGACATTTCCCTAATCATATCTGGTCCAAGAAATAATCATTCTGTAGATTCCCAACAACAAGTTGGTGATTTACAGGGTCATCCATACAATGCTTAGAAGGGTGCCATATCGATACTAGCCTGATAGCTATTATTATAGGAAAATTCTACTAAAGTAAGATGCTCTTCCCAAGTCCCTCCAAAGTCAAGGATACACAGCCTTAAAAGATCCTCTAGATTTCTGTTCACCCTCTTCATCTTCCCATCGGTCTAAGGATGGTAAGCAGTGCTCAAACACAACTGTGTACCCAATGCTTCTTGCAAGCTCCTCCAAAATTCACTAGTAAAGATAGAGTCATGATCGCTCACGGTGCTGGAAGGAACTCCGTGGAGACGAACTATCTCACGAACATAAATTGCTGCCAACCATGGTGCCGTCCTTTTTACTTCTAACTGGAATAAAGTGAGCACTCTTAGTGAGTCTGTCTACTATCACCCAAATACTAGTATTGCCTTTCTTCGATCTAGGAAAACCATCTATGAAATCCATAATGATGCTCTCCTATTTCCACTGTGGAACCTCCAACGGATGAAGTAATCCACCGGGCTTCTTTTGCTCAGCTTTGACTTGCTGGCAAACCAAACATTGAGAAACAAATTCGGCCACGTTCTTCTTCATCCCAGCCCAAAATAAAACCCTCTTCATGTATCTATGCATCTTGTCACCGCCTGGATGAATCTTTGTCTTAGAATGGTGGGCTTCTTCTAGGACTTCCTTTATCAAGCTTCCCGTTTGAGGAACACAAAGCTATCATTCTCGCCGCAACGACCCCTTTTTATCTATGGCATATCTTCTGAGGTGACTAAAAGTCTCCCCTCTTCTTAGCTTATCCATGATGTCTAGAATCTGTGGGTCATCTTGTTGTGAAGCTCCTATCTGTTCTACAAGAGTCGGTTGTATCTCCAAGGATGCAAATAAATCAGGCAAAAACCTCGATGGAGGATCTAAAATCAATAGCTGATGTGAATTCCAAATTCTTTCTTTCCACAAACAGAGGACTCAAGGCCACTTTCTGCCTACTTAGTGCGTCTGCCACCACATTTCCTTTGCCAGGAGTATAAGCAATCTCAAAATCATATGAAGCTAAGAACACTACCCACCATTGTTGCCTCAAGTTGAGATCCTTCTGTAAGAATAGATGCTTGAGAAATCTATGATCGGTGTATAACTCGAACTTTTCTCCAAGTAAATAATGACGCAACGACTTCAACGCGAATACTATGGCAGCTTGCTCTAGATCATGGGTGGAGTAGTTCTTCTCATGAACTCTCAACTGCCTACCCCAATAACATATTACTTTCCCTTCTTGCATTAGAACCGCACCAAGCCCTGTACCGCACGCATCAGTGTAAACAGTAAACACTTTACTCCCATCGGGCAAGGTCAAGACCGAGGCTGTTGTCATATCCCTTTTTAATCGTTGGAAAGCAACGTCATAGTCTATGTCCCATGAAAACATCAAATTCTTCTTTGTCAGCCTCGTGAGAGGGGATGATATCTTCGTGAAGTCTTTAATAACCTGCTAACCCAAGAAAGCTTCTCACCTCGGTTGCATTTTTAGAAATCTGCCAATCTTGTACTGCAACCACCTTCACAGGATCAATAACTATCCCTTCTTTGGAGACTACATGCCCCAAGAATCTCACCTCCTTTCTCCAGAAATGAAATTTGGAGAACTCTGCTTTTAGCTGATGGACACGAAGAGTTTTCAGAACTTCTCCCAGATGCTGGGCATGCTCTTCTTCACTCTTGGAGAAGATCAAAATATCATCAACAAAGACTATGATGAATTTGTTTAGGAACTCCCGAAACACCCTACTCATCAAATCAACAAAATAGGCTGGTGCATTTGTAAACCCAGAAGGCATAACTAGCCATTCAAAGAAACCGTCTGGAGTTCTGAAAGCAATCTTATCTATGTCGTCCTCAGCCACACTCAGCTAATGGAACCGCGTAGCCAAGTCCAACTGAGAAAATACCGAGGCACCAATAAGATGATCAAATAAATCATCAATCCTCGGAAGTGGATGTCTATTCTTCTTAGTTAGCTTATTTAACTCTCTACGGTCAACATACAAATGAAGCGAACCATCTGCTTTAGTCGCGAATACTACTGGAGCACCCCACTCAGATATGCTTTGTCTGATAAACCCATTTTCAAGTAGCTCCCTTACTTGCTTACTCAGCTCCCTCCTTTCTCTTGGAGCCATGTGGCGCACTGGTAATGCAACTGGCTTTGCATTGTCCACTAGATATATGCGGAAGTCGATCTCACACCTTGGAGGTAAACCCTGTACCTCATCAAAAACATCGGGATAATGTCGAACCACTGGAACATATTGCAAATCATCTATGGATGCATCTAGAGACTCTAGGAAGCAACGCATAATTGACCCTTGAGGGTCACAAGAAACTTTGAGGGTCTTCCCATGACAAGTCGGGAGTCTAACAACCCTCCTCTCACAATCCAAAATGGCCCCATACGTGATAAGCCAATCCATTCCTAGAATCAACCCATAGCCCATAAACCCGAGCACATACGCGTCGCATTCAAATTCGACGCCCAACATAGATATTTTCAAACCCCGACAAATCATCGGTTAATGAGCTGAACCACCAATGGCGTTTGAAACAACTACGGGATCTACTACCATACTAGTAATTAAATGCAGAGATTCAACCATAGAACTAGATACAAATGAGTGTGAAGCACCAAAATTAAAAATTGTTCTAACTAGATAGTTTGAAAGAGAAATTAAACTTTCTACGGAAATTTTTCTACCTCTTTCGGAAGCATTGATCGTGAGAGCATGCACCTGCCCCCCAGAAGTCCCTGGTCTTTTCCCTTGTCTCTGCGATCCTTGTTTCTTTGGGCGCTCCTTAGAGAAGTTTCCGACCTCTCTGCAATTAAAGAAACTGGCCTTCCTTCTCTTGCAATCTTTGATTAGGTGGCCCTCCTTTCCACAATTGTGACATTTTCACTTATCCTTGCCTTTACCATCTTTCCCCCTTTCTTCTGTTATTGCTATTGTTGTTGTCCCTTCTTGGGCCATACCTTCCTATTCTGCGATGTCCCCTCAGTCTTTGTTTCTTTCTTTTCTCCCTTGTCCTCCTCATACATCAAAGCCATATCAACAAGCTTTTCAAAGGTGGCCCCCATTGGAAGATGGGACATAGCTAAACCATGTAGAGGCTCATTCAACCCCTTAACAAATAGCAAAGCCCTTTTGTGAGACGTGTCTACCAACTCTAGCCCGAACCTTGCCAACTGGTTGAACTTGTTCACATATTCCTTCACCGTTAAATCCCCTTATTTGAGTCTTAAGAACCTCTCCATCTGTATGCTTTGCTCTGCTTGGGAAAGAAATTTCATTTCGAACCTCTGTCTAAAGTCTTCCCAAGTTTCTACCGGACGTCTAGCTTGGGTGACCTCCCACCAAAATGAGGCTTTGTCCTTTAACAAACAAGCAGCTAATTGAATTTTTCTTTGGCCCTCCACTTCAAAGATTACGAATAAGTCCTCGGTATCCTTTAGCCAATTCCGAGCTTCTGTGAATGTATCGTTCCTATGGAATGGCCTTCCTCCCATAGTGCGGAAGTCTTTGCAGATCTTGGCAAAGTTCACAGCTCTTGGAGGGGGAGGAGGAGGAGGAATGACCGGTGCAGCTAGGCGAGGAAGGTTATCTTGGACTTCGGCAGGCGTCGTGGCCTCCAAATACCTACGGAACCATCAGGGTATTGTGACGCCCTTTAGGATATTAATATTGCTTTGTTCCCCAGACATGCTAAAAAAAAGGGAAAAGGAAGAAATTTAGATAAAGGACCGAAGGATACTACATATGGCTCTTTTGGGGAATGTTTTCAAAATAAACTTTCCTTTTGGAAAATGCTTTTCTTTAAAACCTTTTGGAAAATAATTTCCAAAAACTTTTATCTAATCTGGTAACCTTCAGCTCTGATACCAAGTGAAACACCCCACGTCCGTCAATGTCACTCACTAAGGGAATGCATTAAGTTTCATGAAGCGCTATAGGTAAACAGACATAGAATAATTATATGACAGAGACAAATAAGGCACCAACAAAATATTTAAACTTTTATTTCAAACATAAGTCATAATACCGTGGTCCACAATTTCATAAGTCACAAAAACCATTACAATAAAAATACTTCTATCTTGCACCATCAGAGTACATAAGTAAATAAAAAGCATCATTCCCTCAATAAAAAGAGTTAAGCCATAGTAGAGTCAAAAACCTAAGCCATACTTTAGAAGTAGCTCCTAGCAAGATGATATCTGATTCCTGATTAAGTCTGAGCGTTTCCTCCCTGAGAACCTTAGGGGGGGGGGACGGAAGAAAGAAGGAGAAACAACAGGGTCAGACATAAAGTCTGGCGAGTCTAGTTACTTTTAGCCAGTAGACAATTAAAAGCAACATGATAGGCATATAAAGTGGATAAGAGTGAGATCACTACATAAATGGCAGGTGTGACAGGGTAAGCAAGTTAAGGTATATGTGCCTCATAATGATTACTCTGCATTATTACTAGTATAACTAAAATGAAATGAAATGATCCCTTCCACTATAAGCTAGTAGGCTTAGATCATACGTCAAAGTATACCCTAACCACTACCCTAATCGATCGACTCCCTACCTTGTAGATATCCTGTGCTGGCCCCACAGTAGGAGGTATCGCTTCCTAAAGTGGCAACCTATGGTGTGCAGAATCATATCTACTGATGTCACAGTCATCTTAGCCCCCTCTGCCTGGCCCATGCACGCACATATCTCCGGTCGGTTTGCGCCGCCCACACCATCCGCCTCGTTTGGATCTCTTACAATCAATCAGTAACCGTGCCCCGTCTCCGCCTAGTATGGAGGTCTTTACTTGATACTAACTTCGGGTTACTGACTGAAATGGGTCCTTCCCAATATGATACAAGCTCTCCCCATTATCTTGTATTCCCACTAGGTTTTCAACTGACAATGTATACCCTTAGATGTCTTTAATTACATAGCCCTATACTAGTTATGCTTACCCTAAAGGGTGTCTTTAATTACATAACTTTATTACATCATCTACCGGTTATATATACCACTAGGTGTCTTTAATTACATAGCCCTGTTACACTATCTACTGGTTATGTATACCATTAGGCGTCCTTAATTACATAACCTTATTGGGTTAAGTACGTGTGTCTATATATACATATTACCCATCCCCTCTAATTTACTTAACCCACCACTACCCATCCAATTTTACTTAACCCTAACTTAAGTCCATAGTCATACTAAATTAGGTTAAGTAGTCCATTTCTTTACCATGTCCAATTATGGTTATAATGGGCTATACCTCCCACATTAGGCCTATAACGTGTGGATGCTGGATATGTCGGTCGGGTCCGGACAGTCTTATTCCATAGTTGGGCCAAACCTCGTGTCTTAGCCCGATTCGTATTTGCGTACTTAGACCTCCCACATTAGGTTCAACATTAGTGGCTGCTGGATATGCCGGTCGGGTCCGGGAAGACTTCCACCACTAATGTAACGTAACCTCGTGTCATAAGTGCAATTTACAATTCCTAATTGTAAATTACTAAACATTCCAAATTAATCCAAATCTACCTATTATAGGTAATTATTTCTATGTTTTTCCCATTTGAATTACATGTCCCTTTTTATATTAAACATTACATAAATCATGCCAATTATAATCCCTTTTTCCTTATTCTCTCTCTAACGTATTCGTACGTAATTTTGGCGGCATCTAGGCTATAAAATAGCTTAGCTATAATAATAAAAAGGGAATATGACGAGGGTGGTAGTTTCAACATGTCTTGGCATAAACATGAACATAAAATGGCATAGTAACAAAGTGAATGGACATGTGATTAACATCATAATAAAGTGGACATCAAACTAGTAACTTGTGGCAATCACTATGATGTTTAAGCAAGCATAATGAGATTTAAATTTAACATTAGGTGTCCAATTACCTAGATCTAGCATAGCTAGGGTGACATAGCAACATGTTTAGATCAAAAGGTAAATTGATATGTCAAGTTTACAACATATATCAACGTATCACAATATAACAGGTGAAAGGTGATTAATATAAAGATCTAGATCCAAATAATGTCACAATTATCCAAGTTAATAGATGTACTTCCATCATAACATGGTTACAATTCAAGATCCATATAAACATCACAATCGAATCACCACAATTATATTCGATCTAGGAAATTGGATCTGTCATGACATAGGATAAAATTTCATATTAACACAGAATCATACTTTACAACATATCCAATTAATTGTCTATCAAAGCATACCTTTATTTATCTAAACCTAAAAGTAATTTAGTATCTCACAGCGTTAGGTTTAGAGAATTTAGGAAGAATGGATCTAGAAATTCTGAATTTGATTTATAGAATACGTCATTGTGGAAACAGTTCAGTTAGCACTCCAGCAGCATATGGCCTCCATGACTCCCAATGAAGAGAATATGAGAAATATGACACATATATATAGCTACCAGACCCTCTGAAACCGAGTGCCACCTCATCCCTAGAGGTGTCGATACCCCTGTGGGTGGGTCGACCCCTAGGTCGACACCCCTTCAGGGGGGTTAACCCCTAGGTCAACATCCCTCTAGGGGGTCGACTCCTAGAGCGGGAATTTTGCCGCTTAGAGGAAAATTTAAAATTTGAACTCTTTGGATAGGATTCTTACTCATCTCTGACTCACCTCTGACTCATGTGTATATATAAAATATCTCTGTGCATATACAAACTTAAAACTCTCATAAGTTCTTCATATGTTGTCCGTTTTACGCAAACCAAATGTCTATTTTGACAAGAATTTCGAGATGGACGCAATGGTGTAGTCCATTTCCTCTAATTATGAACATTAATTTATTCTATTTAATGTCGTTTAAATAATCGGGTTGTTGCAGGAGCCATCTAAGTATTTTCGTAACGGTAATGCATTTCTGTTGAAGAAGGTTTTTATCAATAGCAATCTCCTTATCCATTTCATTTTCCTTTCTCGAAGTTTGGGATCTAGTTTGGACCTTAATGGGATGTGCTAGGAAATAACCCTTGAGCTTTTGTGCTGTGAGTATTAGAAAATATGCCAATTTTTCCACTATAGAGTATCAAGTTTCTGCATCCTTTGACCTTCTACTAACATAGTAAATTAGCTATTGAGTGCCATCCCTTTCTCTTATAAGTATTGAACTTACCGCATACTCTGAAACATCCATATATAGATATAAATCGTCCCCTTTCTCGGGGCTAGATAGAATCATAGGTTTTCCCATATAGTTTTTCAATTCTTGGAAAGCCTTTCTACACTCTTTGTTCCATTCAAAGTTCTTATTTTCCTTTATTACATCAAAGAAGTGGACGCATTTGTCGGTGGCTTTGGGAATGAACCTGTTAAGGGCTGCTACCTTTCCATTTAAGCTCATGACTTCTTTGCTTATCTTAGGCTCCTCCATATCTTTTATAGCCTGGATCTGATTAGGGATAGCCTTAATGCCATGCTCACTTACCACATATCCTAAGAACTTTCCAGATTGGACCGCAAAAGAACACTTTTGTGGGTTTAGTTCCATTTGACAGTTTCTTAAGATGTTGAACATCTCCTCTAAGTCCTTCAGGTGGCCCTTTGCTTTGGTAGACTTTACTAGCATATCATGTACATATACTTCCGTGTTTTTCCCTATTTTCTCTTGGAACATTCTGTTAACTAACCTTTGGTATGTTGCCCTAGCATTTTTCAATCCAAAGGGCATTACTTTATAGCAAAATGTTCTCTAGCCCGTGATAAAGCTCGTATGCTCCTTGTCGGGTATACGTAATGGAATCTGATTATACCCTGAGTAAGCATCCATAAGAGATAATATTGTTAACAATATTTTTCGTCAACAGAAGTGATAGGTCTACGGAAGTGGACATAAGGGGAAAATAGGTTTATTTAGCTTTCACGAATTTCAGTTAGTTCACCATTCCTAGATATCAAGGTTTTGATCCCGAAAAATTAGTTGCTCTTCCCTTAATGGGGTGAGCATCATGCTTAAGAGACTCAAGAACCAACAATTATCTTTGGGTAACGGCTCCCTAAGCACAATCCTCACTAAGGACTAAATGGCTTGTTGGAAGGGGTTCCGCACTGATTTTGCGGAAGGGTTCAGGCTTGGACGAGAATGTGTAATCATGTAGAAAGTATACGACATAAAACACTGTAATAACTAACTAATTACTTGAGAGACTCATAAGAAAATACTCTAAATATTGATCCCCTCTTTATTGATCTCTAATTTAGAATATACAACTAATTACAACCAAAATCCCCAAATTGATTTAGGAATTATAGTTTTTTCTAGAGAAAGTAGTACAAGAAAAATAATGAGAAAAATCCTCATCCAAATGAGACCCCTTGGGTCTTATTTACAGACAAATCAGGGCCCTTTTGCTATTAGGCCAGCAATACCCCGTATCGTCCACTTTTCCCTTTGGTTCCGGAAGTACTGGCTATCGACCGCCTTTTCTTTAGGTTTTGTAAGTTTTTCCTATGGCTTTAAGATGTGTCATTTCTTGCTCCCGGGAGGAGGGTTCCAATTTGTGGAACTCTTCTGTTGATTGCTAGTTCATATACTTTGTATGGGTCTCGATTTTGTCGGTGAGGATGGCTTTTGGAAGGTTGTGGCTTCCGGATGTAGGCTTCCGGGTTAGATATTAACACTATGCGGAGCTTGCCTTTGTAATTCAAGTAAACAGTTGTTGGCTCCATCTCCCCTATCGGTATCGACACTAAGAAAATTAGTGTGGATAGCTTATCTTTCCTTGGGATTCCGACTTTCCTTTCGGTAGGTTTCCGACATGTGTCTTGACCTTCCAGAGGGTTGCTTCTGGCACTTCATCAGTTACTTATTAGAGCATCCTTATGCTAGTCATCTATTGGGGGTCTCGACAAATGGCTCCTGGATGATTCCCTTGTACTTTTATGCTATTGCTTCTGGATGTATCGGTATTAAGCAAGTTAATACCGATAGCCTTTCTCACCATTCTAGGTATCAGTTTGTAAGGCTCCTGATTCTCTACCTTATAGGCTTTTGGCTTGGAGAGTCCTTCTGTTGTCTTTTCCACCATGTCAAATCCATCCTGCCGGCACCCCTTCTTTGTACAAACTTTGAGCTCTATCAATGGTGTCGGTTATGCAGCTCTCGGATTGCTCCCTTGTTCTGTCGGCTTCTTCTTGTGTTAATCCCTTGTCGACGGAAGATACTTTTCTGTTTATATCAGTCTTCTACCCCAACACCACTGACCTATTCCAGAGATAATTTTGGTGGTAACATTTGCCCCCTGGTGAAGCGGTAATTTTGACATTCCAAGTCAAACTTCGATGTCTTTTCGCTGTATCGGCTTTGAGCCTCTTGGTATCCTTTGATTATGTCCATTGATGGGCTTCCATCTGTACGATCAAGATTTGCAAGGATGTTTATTATAAATTCTTCTTCTTCTCCGCCTTCCACCTATAAATCAAATTCTCGAGCCAGACTACCACATCACTTGAAGAACTACCCAAATTTCCCTTCTCAGAATTTTAAGCTTAATTCTTTGTAAGTATCCTTCATCCTCATTACAAGTTGTTATCTAAATATGCACTTGGATCAATTTAGAAAATCGATCAAGATTTAGCTATACCTAAAAAATAAAATGGAGTTAATTAACAGTAACGACTTCAATAATAATTAATTGTTGGAATGATAGGTTATCTATTTGCAAAAGGCACACTTTAGGGACTTCAACATGCAAAACTGGTTATGTAAAAAGGGGTCAATTTGCCCATGAAATAAAATGTTATGCCTCCGGTACGAGTTAGCTTGATCACCCTGTTGTTACTTTTTCTTGCTTCCAGCTTTACCGACACTATTAACTATATTTATTCAACTCCCATTTTGGGGACTCGAGTAAGTTTGATGGTGTTGGAAGTGTTTTTCATCTTAATTCCATAGTATGTTTTGCCTTTTAAATTAATTCGTACCGTGTGTAGGAACTAATTAAAATTTTGGTGGTGAAACAGAGCTATTTGGTTTCAATTAAACGAACATGGTGTTTTATTGGCGATTCAACTTTCCTGGGCATAAGCCCTTTGTTTTTTTATTTAAATTTCGATGTTGGGATGCTTAATTTCATCATCACCAAAGGCCTAATTATTTCCCAAATGGAGATTAACTATATGTTGATCTTCTAAGACTGATATTTTAAGATCACTTAGCTATGCAATAAAGTATGATTTTTGCACTACTAAATTGTATTTCTGGCTAGACTTACTTATGAATGCTATGTGTACTTTTACAAAAAAAAGAATGTAGTATTAATCGCATATATTTTGAAATGATATCACCTGGCAGCATTATGTCCAACAAAAAGAGTCCCACCAAATTAAAGACCAAGGGGTCCAATGCTCCGAGAGCCAAGAATTTTTTTGCTTCGAAGCCTTCTTTAATCACTTTGTAAGATAAAGTGAAGATCATTCTCGATAGTTTCAGAATAGCTAGCATAGATGCTATTGCTGTCTCTCCCAAGGATTCCCTTCAGAACCCTCCCGAAGTGTATTTCACATATTCAGCTATCAAATTTTGGTACTAACACCCAAATGTAAATCACAGATTATAGAATACAGAAAATAGAAAATCAGAGGGAACACATGAGGTTTTTATAGTGGTTCGGCTGGATATGTAGCCTGCGTCCACTTTATAATCTTATTATTATATTGACAGATTACAAGAATCAGTTACATGCAGACACACAATCCATGTGCTTAATGAAATTACAAGAGTTTATACACACAATCCACATGTTAATTATCTAGAAAAGAGAAGACTTTAGATGTAGGAAGGTGCAAAGTCTCTGCACTCAGTAATGGTGGAAGCCGTGGTGATGAATGGCCCAAAGATCCTTCAATTTGCCTTCAAATGGTGAATTTATAGCCATAGGAGAGTTCATGGGAGTTCCGGTTCAGAGGCCACATGGCGTGCATCCCAAGACTCCTGGAATGTAGTGGAAATGTGAAGAAAGACTCTCCAATTCATGGAGCACCATGTGTCTTCAGATACCCATAAGTAGGAGTAGATATTGCCTTAAGAATCAATCAAACAAACTATTCGTGAAGGAACTTCTAGCTGGTTCGGATCGGATGAGACTAAACCGAACCGAGGTGCTGTTGGGGATCGGGTTCCCTTCCTCCGATCTGGACCGGAAGTGCCAGAGTGAGTGCCAAGCTATGCTGATGTATGCCGGGTCGAATCCCGACCTGAACCAGCTGTCTGAGCCGAACCGGTGGAGATGACCCGATCTGAGATGCCATCAATGCAAAGTTCGCAGTTCCCGAGTTATTCCAGATTTGCGCGTGTTCACGGAAACGGGCATAACTTCCAAACCGTAAGTCTGTTTTGACCCAACGAAAGCTCTGCCTGATGCTAATTCAGAGGGCTACAAGTGTTAAAGGGAAAAGCCTAGTAATTAATGTTTTCAGGCCCAAAAGAAGTCATCTGATAGGAGTTTCAGACCACTTTATATTTGTGATGTGACTTCAACCAAATCGCTTCCTGTCTTCTGATGATGTTCCCAATAATTGAGCGTATTGCTAACCAGAGATTTCACGTATGACGGCTTTGACCAAAAGCATGTCAACATATTTGCCCCCTAAAACATATCTTGCTGATTGAAGGAAGATGTGTTTTGGATAATCCAAGAAAACCAAGGCCACGCCGGACCTGCCAACTGCAAGTATAATCCATACCTAGGAAGAAAGAGAACCAAAATTATGTGTTAAATCCTGACAGTATTTCCTAACATTTCCGAGTATAAACCATGCTTAGGTGTCGAGTTGAGCATAAACCATACTCAGGGGATGTTTGAATCATCCTGCCAAAACCTGGCGAGGTACCTAACCTTCCAGGAATAAACCACACCGGGAAGTTCAGACTGAATATACACCACACTCATGTTTTATTGAGTTCGTCTGTCAGATCCTGACAAGACTATTCGCCATTCCAGAGTATAATCCATACTTTAAAACCCAATGGAGTACAATCCTTACTCATATAGAGATAGAGTTTCACTTGCCAAAGCCTGACAAGATAGTCCATCCCTAGTTATAATCCATGCCTAGGGGTTCGAGATAAGTCTAAGCCGTACTTTTAATTGGGATTGAGAATCTTGCCACAACCTGACAAGATACTTAAATTAGCCAAACATAATCCATGCTCGAAAAGTCCTTCCTTATTCAATTCAAAATATAAAACCAAAGCAAATCCTGATTGGTTTATCATCGAGTGCATAGCACGCTTTGGAGCTAAATCCTAACTCCGTACGTGTGTACTCCGATTTAGTCAATTGGAAAATCTAAAGAAAGCTGGAACATATCTTAAGTCCTAAGAAATGCAGAAAATCAAGCTTGATCTCATCCATATCAGTTAATGATGAGCCCACGAGAGATCAATCCAGGTTCATTCCCTCTCCGAGAAGCAGGTGGTGGCAGCGCGGATGCAGGCGCTATTGGTTGTTTCACATACTCGGGTAGCACTCTACGTCTAACCTGTTCTTCTATCAGATCTTGCAGATGCCTACAGTCATTTATGTCATGACCATCCATATTATGGAATATGCAATCTTTTGCAGAATCACGTTCTCTTTGCAATGGCTCCCTCCTGGGAGGCTTTGGGTAGGAGATGGAACCATTTGTGTCCATGTAAATGTCGAACAGTGAAGCACTGAGTTTATTATACTTTTCATATCTTGGCCCTTTCTAGGGCTGAGCATTGTTGTCATTCTTTACAGAAGCTTTTCCTTTACCTTTTCCAGAATCAGACGGTCCACCATCCATAAGCATGTTGACATCGACAATCTTCTTTTCAGAAGTTGCATTTCCTCACACAGAAATCTATCCGCTTCGAGGTAGAATTCGTCGAGATCCCGCGGTGGGTCTCGGTACAAAGATTTTTGAATTCAAGTTTATCCAAGACGCCAGATACTGCTGCCATCAGTACCATAGATGGTTTAGGTCGATCGACCGATGCTGTTACGACGTTGAATCTTTCTAGAAATAAGCGCAGAGTTTCTCTAGGCCTCTGCTTGATTGTAATGAGCAACATGACATTTTTGGGTCGAGCGATGTGGACCCGAAACTGTTCAATAAAGCGAGCGACCAACATGTTCCAGATATTGACCGATTTCATTCCTAGTTGTCGAATTTGCATAGAAGCTATATCAGTCAAGAAGAGGGGGAATCACTTAGCCATGATGTCTTCTGATGCCGATTGAACTTCCATATGCCACCTGTATCGCATCAGGTGCACAGTGGGATCAGTTCTGCCATTGTAAGGCTCCAAAAATGGAATCTTAAAATCTGGGGGATTACGGGAATTCCTGATTTCCTGAGTGAAAAGATTGTGATTGACGTCATTTACGTCATTTTGATAAGTGCAGCCTCTCGAGAGGCGTTGGATCAAGTTAGCGAGCCGATCACTTTCGAAAAGTGGCTGTAAGTTGCAATGGTCAGAGTTGGCGCCCCTAGTGCTAAATGCAGAAGAATTCGCAAAAGTATGGGGTGCTTCGAAAGCCATCCGATTTGGATCGGATGTCTGCGGGTCGGAGGGATCGAACCGAACCGGTTCGCATCGTCTGATCTGAACTGGTCGTTGGATGCCAGTCCAAGTTCGTTCTTGATGTTGCTGCCTTTGCGTGTGTTCTATCCGAAATAGGTGCTGATGCTCGTCGTGCTCGACCTGTTCCTTGATTTCCAGAGGGGAAGCTCCTGCGCTCGGTCCCATCAAGTTCTGTGGTTTGGATCGGATTCGTACCGACCTGCTCGGAGTTGCCCCCTACTTCCATTTTCTCTCTGGTTCGGATATGGACCGATCTGATCCGGCCATTGGCTACTGCCTTAACCATTTCCATGCTATTTCCAGTAAGTTGTGCATTATTACTTGGCCTTCCATTCATCCGAGTGTAGAAATCGTCCATCATCTCCTGTTATTTTCGGAGGAGATTGTCTTGCCTTGCAGTCTGAGCTCTCAATTCAGTAAGAATGCCATCCATTTCATCTCTAGTTAAGTATGCTGATGAATTTCCATGAGAGGAAGCCTCCTAGCTCTCTTCATTTCTTGTGCCTTGAGCTATAACATCGTCTGCTTAGGAAAACTTTTGTATGACCATCGATCCAATAGCTAAAAAATATGCTTCCTTTCAAGCTATGAGAAGAAGTTGTGTCATGTGCCCCCTTATTAGCGCGCTAAAATGATAGACCAAATTTTGGTACTAACACCCAAATGTAAATCACATATCACAGAATGCAGAAAATAGCAAATCAGAGGGAACACACTAGGTTTTTATAGTGGTTCTGTTGAGATGTAGTTTACGTCCACTTTATGATCTTATTATTATACTGACAGATTACAAGAATCAGTTACATGCAGACACACAATCCGTGTGCTTAATGAAATTACAAGAGTTTATACATGGAATCCACGTGTTAATTATGTAGAAAAGAGAAGACTTTAGATGTAGGAAGGTGCAAAGTCTCTGCACTCAGTAATGGTGGAAGCCGTGGAGATGAATGGCCCAAAGATCCTTCAATCTACCTTAAAATGGTGAATTTATAGTCGTAGGAGAGTTCAAGGGATTCCCAGTTCAAAGGCCATGTGGCGCGCATCCCTAGACTCCTGAAATGTAGTGGAAAATGTGAAGAAAGCCTCTCCAATTCATGGAGCACAATGTGTCTTCAGATCCCCGCAAGTAGGAGTAGATATTACCTTAAGAATCGGTCAAATAAGCTGTTCGTGTAGGAACTACCAGGTGGTTCGTATCCGATGAGACCAAACCGAACCGAGGTGCTATTGGGGATCGGGTTCCCTTCCTCCGATCCGGACCGGAAGTGCTTGAGTGAATGCCAAGCTGTGCTGATGTATGCTGGGTCGAATCCCGACCAGAACCGGTTCTCCAACCCGAACCGGTGGCGACGACCCGATCCCAGATGCCATCAATGCAAAGTTCCCGGTTCCCGAGTTATTCTAGATTTGCGCGTGGTCACACAAGCGGGCGTAACTTCCAAACCATAAGTTATTTTGACCAAACGAAAGCTCTGCCTAAAACGAATTCAGAGGGCTACAAGAGTTGGAGGACAAAGCCCCGTAATTGATGTTTTCAGGCCCAAAAGAAGTCAGCTGATAAGAGTTCCAGATCACTTTATGTTTGTGATGCGACTTCAACCAAATCACTTCCTGTCTTCTGATGATGTTCCCAATAATTGAGCGTATTGCTAACTAGAGATTTCACGTGTGACGGCTTTGACCAAAAGCGTTTCAACATCAACAATACACACTTGGCATGGAGGCTTCCTTCCTTTTCCACCGTTTCCGTTCAGGCTTTTGTGTGACTTGGGGGTTCCTCCTACCCAATTTTCGCCTAACACCTATACCTTGCTTTTATACATAGAGGTCTTGGCACTTGCATCAAATCAACCTTATCTTAGCTCAAAGCTTATTCGCCACATGTTATGATTCTCTAAGAGGGCAGAGTCTCCTTTCTAGCGTGCGAACCCTATAAGGAGGATGTTAAGCTATTGTATTAGTCTAAGCCTTGGTAGGATCAATTCTTTCTTGTTAAATGTCCTCCTGGTATTTTGGGAAAATTTGTCGAACATAGTAAGCCTCTTAGCCTTTGTCAACAATTACATTATGCTTTTGCTCCTTGTTTTAATTTTTGACTTTCCATGGAGCCTACTTCCAGAGATGCAACTTTTTCGGATGAGGAGAGCCAAGTTGTTGAGGTTATTTTTAATGCACCGGAGAATCTTAAGCGTTGGTCATCTTTGCTTACAGTTGATATGCTTCATTAGTACGGCCTTCTCCCCGTAGGACAAAAGATTCTTAGACAATCGCCCTTTCAGTTTGCTAGCTCCAAGGGTTTGTCATTGAGTTCAACCACATTTAATGCAGCATCCCCTATATTTCTAGGCATCGTCGATGGGGTAAAACGACCTTTACTCTCCCCTATCAGTTCTCTTTCTCTTATTTTTCTGACATAGTTTCCTCTGTTTAGAGTCCATGGCCTCTGAAAGAACTTCTACTCTTGACGTTTTTGCTCAGTCAAATACTGAGGTTTTAACGAGGCTTGTTGGTTCCACCACAGAGCCACCATCCAAAAAGTGAAAGCATGACAAGGCGGTCCATTTTTTCAAAGATGTGGTTGTCATGACTAGAACAAACACCATTTCCGACTCTGCTGCTTCTGATGTTGACAAGCGTAATGATATTGATTCTTCCCTTAATACTTCTCCAAGAGGCAAAACCATGAGTTATTCTGCGTCACCCGTTTCTCCTAAAGAACTAAATGTTAGGGGATGTAGCCCATTCATGCCCTCATCTTCTCAACATGTTGTTTACCTTTCTCCTCCACCGACGGCTCTGGATTTTGATAAGCTTGCGAGTCTCGCTTTCTTGTCTCTTGAAGTTGTGAACATTTTGCAGTCTTCTTTGCTTTTGGATTCAGAGGATTTTTGTTAGCGGCAAATTAAGGACTAGCTTTTGGTACTAGATTTCTTTTCTTTTTATGTTGTGTTATTGTTATATAGATCTCAAACCATTCTTTTTTATTTCTCAGGTGATGAAAAGTCGGTTCTTGTCTAGAGGAATAGCCTCTTCATCTTCTGCTGAGGTTATTGCTCTCAAAGGGTGGAATAAGACATTGAAGGATAAGGTTTATGCTTTGTTGCAGGAGAAGACTGAAAGTGATAGCGAATGTGGTAGATTAACGACTTTGTTGAAGGAGGAGAAGGAGGCCAGGGATGTGTTATCGAAACATGTTGAGGATCTTAATAACGAGAAGATGGAAATGGAGACTGGCCATGCTGCTGAACTGGATAGGATGAACAACAAACTATCCACCGCCAAACGGATAATTTATGAAACTAGCTACAGAATATCCAACTTTCTGAAGGTCCACCTTCATGAAATCATGATGGAATACTACAAAGATGCTCTCATCCTTGCTTACGCTAATAATTATAAGCAATTTTTGGAGATTGACTTTATTTCAACACCCACCTCTGCCAAGACTAGAGGTTTGGAGAGAATCTAGAAAGTTAAACGGGATGGTAAAGTTCTTTAGAAGGATAAGATAAAACCCAAGTCTTTCCTGTATATTGGGGAATTTCTTGAAGATTCTGATAATGAGAAAGAAGAGGATTTTACTATTGACAAGGGGACATGAGGAGATGAAGATCAGTGAGAGGAGCCAAGTATAGATGGCGGAAATTCTCCCTTTGTCACTGAAGGGACCAACGCCGATTCCCTGAGCACCTCATATGCTCGAGATTCAACTGCAATCCCTCCCAAGGTGTGTGATTCTTCGGAATCGAAGGCTAAAGAAATTTATGTCTGACCTGTTATCTCTGCTGCACATGTATGGCTTTCTCTTTCAAAATGTTTCTTTCCTTCTTGACTTTGTACCAATAACTAGTTTTCTCACATCGCGATAGCCCCTTGACTTTCCGAAGAAGTGAACCATAATAACTTCTTGTATCCATTGCTTTTGGTTACTGAAAACTTTTGAAGGGCTTGTTTTGTAGACCGACGGGTAATCACCTAAATAGAAGGTTTTAGATGTTTTCATAGAACATACTCTTAATCTCTTTGTAACTTGTAGCTTAATCCTTATGACATTTATGATCGAATTTGTTGTATTAATATGTATAATATGGATGATACAGGATACTAGCTGGTGAATTTGTGCTACTATGATTTCGTGGATGTGTATGTTTGTTGAAACGATCTGAAATTCGTATGGTAGAAATTTCCATGGTTGTTTTCTTTGTCATGTATAGCATTTTTAGTGTCACTGTTTGTTAACTAGACTTCGCACATTGTTATACTTTGTCTTATCTATGACTAGGAGGACCAATTTCAGACCTCCCTTCACAATTCAGGGGAGAACCCTTGTCCATCTTTGGTCACAAAAATATCTTTGATGTCGCCCCTCTCTCAGGATGGAAAAAGACATATTATCAATAGAAGATAATCATTAAAAATCTCAAGAAACAGGTATCCTACTTGGAGAATCAACTTAAGGAGAAAAACGAGATCATTCACAAACTACAATGCAGTTAAAGGTTAACCCTTTTACTAGCTCAGATGAAGAGATAGGCAAATTGTACCATCGAATTGACGAGTTTAAGACTGAATTGAAGAAAACAAAGGGGGTTTACACCTCCTTAGAATTCTCTTTATAGAATCCTAAATCGGATTGATGAATTTGGCCGCCCCGAGTCTTTGCTGTATCAAAATGTGATATCTGCCTTAGGCGTCTTGAATGTTGGACCCTTAAAAATAGTAGTGATGTGTACGGGACAGTTTATGACATAATTGTATGTGAATATATTTGCGTGTTGTGTGTATGTTAAGCAATATATGATACTCTTTCTCGATTAAAAAGAATTCTCCTTCTGGGATCTTAATGTATCATTTTACACAGATCTGATGCACCTTGTTTAATTCGTAAGGCACGCATAATGCCTTGCACATTTTCGCTGAAAGTAACAGCACCATGGCATTGCATGCATGAAATAATTAATGAGTTTATGTGTACTTTGTGCACTAGTAAAAGTTTTCTAGAGTAGTAGACGTTTCTAGGAAATCTCTCTCTAAAGAAAATCTTATCCCCGGGTTTCATTGAAGGGAACTTTAGAGACATGCTTAGGCTTCCGCCCAAATATGTATTCTAGTGTGTGCGACGACAAGCGTTGCATATGTATGTGGCATAGTGAGTAATGAATTTTGACGAGTGTATAGGTTAAGGAATCTTCCCTGAACAATGCGGAAGGCTCCTGTCCTTGCTTGGAGGTCCTTCGAGTAATTGGGCTTCAACCGTCAGGTTGAACGTATATCCCCTTCCCAAAGATTAGAGCTTCACGACCCAGATTAGGGTATTAAGAATGGGTTTCCATAAATCATCCCCTGATTGTAATAGGATTTTGATTCATTTCTTGGGTTGAGGTACAAGATTAGAAACCTACTTCTAGTAGTAAAGGGAGTCCGATTCCTAACCAGATTTAGATTGTTAAGAAGATCAAATATCTCTTTTTGTAAGGACCTGGGGGATTCAACGCCCGAATCCCAACAATAATACATAAAACCCGTATTACTTGCCAAAACCCAAGTATCGAAAACACCAGATTGTTAATGAAAGAATATAGAAGGTGAGATAAGGAAGAAAGAAATAATAGAATAGAAGAAAACGAAGAACAACCCAACTATATCAGAGTCTCACATCGCAGCGGCATAAAATATAATAGAAAACAAAAATGTATTGAGAGCTTGGAAATAAAATCTTATAGTCATCAGGGTACAACAATACATCTGGACAGTTAAAATAATTTGTCTTCATATACAACATACAATGGAAAAATTACTGGATATCATATGCCTGAACACCTTCAGATCGTCTCTAGACTTCATAACATCTGATAACCTGAACCTGTACAACCTGGACTAACCCGAGCATTTACAAAACGTTGGATCAGTCTGGGGAACCAGAGTGAGAAAAACTCGCTAAGTTTAAAAACATCACCCAACTTGAATTTTAAGTCAAACCATTTCATTTTGAAATCATAGTTATTCTGATATTATAATAGTGTCTAAACACAGATAAATATCAATCTAGCGAAATGCTTTCATCTCACGTTCCATATATATAGTATATAATCAAAGCCGTGAGATCTTACTGGAAATTGGATTTCCAACTATGACAAGGTATGGAACCACCTTCCGATAGTGTATCTCTAGAGGCGAATGCACTGGGTTCAACAAGAACATCTTGCAACCCAACCACACATGACTGACCACTCATTTCGCTTGAGTGTATGGTATGTATATCACCAACGGTTGGGTGCGACCCACCATTTCCTAATAAGGGACATCATCGAAATAGATTAAAGAAGGAAATGAATTATCTCTAGATATGTGATTATACACCCTACTTGGCAGCTACCCACTTAGCCATGCTACTTGCCCGATTTTTTTGTCATTTCTCAGTTGAAGAGGCTTGAGGTTTAACACTACCTTTAGAACATCATATCACCATTCACTTTGAATGTCACATTTTCAGATATGCCAAACCACTAATTGACGTCCACAAAAATACTCTGGTCGTTAAGCTAAGAGAGGGTGTACAACCTTCTCCTCCATTAATAGAATTACGTTTGTAAAAATCAACATACGTGATTTTTAAGAAATACTCTGTTAGACATTCGTCTATACAAGTCATCCAGGTCGAGGATGAACCGATGGTACTCTCTTACCACATTGTAGGTATCACCCTATAGATCAGTAGTGAGTAGTCCTTGCAAACCCCTCGATTTCAACCGCGACAGGATTACTGTATATCTCCGACTGCTAAACCGAAGATTTTAAGTAATTCTACCATTTTATAAATATCCACGGTCTTTAATTTTTTCATCTTGATCAGTATCTCATTTCTTCAACATTTTGTATTTGTTGGTTGAAATGGTTCTCGAATATAATTTCGATTCTGATCTTCCCATACCAACAATCGTATAGGCCAGTTTGATAGTCGGTTATTTAACTATCAAATAAAACAACCATTCAATCATAAATTAAGAATAAATTTATTGGCCAAGTATCCTTCATCACTTTGCTTCTTTAATTAAACAAATGGTTATTTTAGAACTTAAAAACCTTTTCGATATTTCAACATAACATTTCACTTCATATTTTAATATAAGATTATCCTCAAAACTATTAAATTTTATTACTTCGGAAAATATCCTATATTTGTCTCAACTTCAATTCCATTTTCCTTTTCAAACATTTGCCACGTTATTACTTGTTATCTATAATCATGAAATCATTTCATCTTTCAATTTGTAAACAACATTACAAAAATCTCCTTTATTTCATTATATATATACTCGAGTCCTTTTATTTCCGTTACTTTGGAAATTCCAAATTATTCTCAAATACTATTTTCATAACTGGAAACATTCTTATCACTTATTCACGCATTTCTATACTTCAACATTTCATTAGTCCCTGACTGTAAATTGGTAAGTGAATAATTCCTTAAGTATTAACCCCGAAGACCGAAATCAACATCAGATTAATATTCAGAAAATCACTCAATTCAACCAATCTTCAGTTAGGTTCCAATTCTTATCTTAACTTGTTATCAACCCATAATATACCATTTCTAATTCATTCGACCATTTTCCACTTTGAAAATATCATTTTAATTCCATTCATTCACTTAATCTCATTTTAAGTATCGCCAATTCAAAATCAATACCTCGACTTCATATCTCCTTTATAAACTTTGTTTATAAAATCTCAAGTTTTAATTAATATAAACCCCTTCTTATCTCCACTTATTTTACTTAATTCAAATGTTTAAGTAAATATTTATTTTAAGCTATCGTGTTCGCTTAAAATTCCTTTATGACTTAATTCAGAAAAACTGAGTTTTAGTATAAACCCATTCATTTAATTTTTTCAAACTTTAACTATATTTCATTTCGAACCTGATTACTTATTTAAATAATATTTCATTTAAATAATAATCACTTAAATCCTTATTAATTAAAATAATAATTTACTTCATTATTAACTACTATAGAAGTAGTTAAATTCTTTATTGACCAAATAAATAATAAATATCCTTTTTAATAATTTTTTGTTAAAATTAAGCAACTATTCATTAAACTATTTCAATATATTACTTGAAAATAAACCAATTCAACTTAATAATCAAACTCCCAGTTGAAATGGTCGACTTGGTTAACTCAAAACACGATTATTTCTTTAACCGATACCAATTAATTCCACCTTTAAATTAATTAATAATATAATTAATTTAAATAACTTCATTTAATTGTTTCCTAGAACAATTAATTCCACACTTATTCGTTACATAAATTTCTGCTTATCTATTTATAATTCTTATTAACATAAGAAGATGTTTTATAAAATCACTTAGCAATTACTCATAAATTTAAATATTAAATATTAAATATTTATTTTCTATTTAATAAACTTCAACTCAAAATAATAGATTTCAAAATCTATTCTCAGTTAGAAAATAATTTTTATAACTTCATTTCTATTGATTCACCTGACGGTAAATCCATATCTCTAAAACAATTGATTATCAAGCCATGTGATGCCAATTACTCAACTAATACTGTCCACTGGTTAATATCACAACAAATGTTGAATTACATTTCAACAATTCATAAACAAATCAATCATTTAATCGGGTTAGTCATGCAGTTCATATAACGGTAATATGAAAATAAATTATAAATTCGATGTATACAGTTGAATCCCTCCAACCTGCTTTCCCTGCATACAAATACGTTATCTCAATTACAATTCAATAAACAGATGTAATATTCACAATAAATAAATAACAATAATCCAACTATCCATATTATACTTTATACGTTTATATTATTATAAACGTAACCAACAAGGTAAGTTACCTTGTTTGGAAATAATCATTAAAAATAACGATTGGTTCAAATTAAATTAAATGAACGTTTAATTTAAATCAGTCCAGTTCAACACATACAAATATATACACATATATAGCATCCATCAAACAATTAACAAACATAGCATACAAATAATAAACCCGACTTATATAAATATAGGTGGGTAAATTGAGTGAGTTAAACTCACTTTGATTCTGTTCGTTTCTAAAGCTGTTCGGTCACCGTTAAATTGAGCAATGTCTAATTTAACTGAATTTTCCACCTGCCACCATTTTCATCCAAATCTGTTCCATAAATGTTCCGTTCATTGTCACGATTCAAGCATCGCTTATTTTCGTTCCATTCTGTCGACATATGCAATATATACTCACTTTATAACCAACAAGATTTTTATAAGATAATTAATCCTTAATTAATATAAATCAATTATTGATTACTTTGCTTAGCCGCTAACGAGCCCGGTTTTTTTCCTTTGCCACCTCGTTTTTCTTTGTTCCACCCGATATTGCTTTTGCCCTGACACGAATCAAAGCCGCTTCCTCACGTTCAAATTAAACAACACCTCCCGTCCCCTTCTCTTGATCACCATACCAGTATACCTTTGTTTGAAACAAACTCCATTCAAATTATGCCAATCCTTTTATTTCATCCTGCTCTTTGTTTTGTAAAACCAAAACAAGCTTACTGTCTTAACAAATGAAACCGCCTCCCTGTTTTTATGTTGATCACACCATCTCCTTCACAAAGCTTATTCTCCACGCATGAATAGTGCTTCACTTGGAAATATTGCTGTTGTTCATCTTCATCAACTGATTTTCTCCATCAGGTTATACAAGTGTTGTTCCATCTTTAGCACTTTCAAAATAATCAGACTCGTGTAAATCTTCCCACCGTACCCTATAATTTCCATCGCATGTTTCCTTCGTTCAAGGTTTCACCAGTTCTTCCCTTTCTGTAACACCTCGTGATTTTAAATATTAAAATTAACGAATTAAAGAATACTTAATTTCAAATGTGAGAATTAAAGGAAACGGGTTATGCCATTGCGTTCGTCTCGGAATTCTTCTTGAGATAGATTCTGAGTTTGCATAAAACGGACACCGTATGAAGAAGATATGAACGAACGAAGTTAAGCAGAAAAACCGGAAACAGACCAGAATGCACTGGCACACTTGTGAAGTGCGCCAGTACAAAAATGCACTGGCACACCTGCCAAGTTCGCCCATGTTGGGCTAAAAACCTGCACATATTTCTGGAGTGTTCTGATCCGAACAGCGATTCATTGCTGAGTCACTAGGGCTTAGGTGGCTATCTGAATGGTTCTGGTTATTCATAGGTTAATCCGACAGCTCTTATTAAATTAAACTTCTATAAAAACACTCCCAAACCCTCAACCCTAATCACACTAATTCATACCAAGAGCCGCCATGCCATCAATGGGGAACCTCGAGTAGCCGCCGCTCTCTTTCAACTCAAAAGCAAGTTGGAAGCGAGAATCAAAATCAAATCAAAATCTAAATTAGAATAACAATTACTCTACATCAAAGGCGAGCAATTCAGTTTCAGAATACAGATCCCAGAAAAACAAGACCGTTCTTTTTTTTGTGAGTATAATTTCTTTCACAAAATAATTAATTAATTTAATTGTGATAAGTTATAATTGGGATTATGAGAATATGACTTTGAATCGTGTGATGTTGTCATTGACAATTTTTTTTTTGTGTGGATCTATTTCTTATGTTAAATTGTACATGATTAACTTGAATCATCTTATGCAAGCTTGGGATGTTTAACCATATGTATATGAATCTTATGCAAGTTTGGGATGTTAAATCATATGCTAGTTTATGAATCGTATGCAAGTCTGTAGGTGAATTATGTACAAGTTCATATGTCAATCATGTATATACATATGCTAGTTTATGTGACATTAATTTACATGTTTAGATTCATATGCAAGTTCACATCTTTATGTTTAGATCTCTATAGATCCGTGGTAGTACATAGTTATGCAAATTTATGTTCTATATGACCATTGCCTATGCTAGTTTTGTATGTGAATCATATGCTAGTTTGAATGAAATTCATATGCAAGTTATAGGAAAACCATATCCATATGTGCAAGTTCACATCTTTATGTTTAGATCTATATTTAGATCCATGGTAGTTTGTACAAATTTATGTATACCCATAGCCTATGCAAGTTATTGGCTATGCAAACTTATGTCATGATTCTTAGATCTATTTTATGTGTTATGCAAGATGTGATGTCGCTTTTCTTTTTATAAGTTAGACTATTTGTGAGTCTAACACATGTCATATTAAAATGTACGAATAGCATGGGGATGATGGGATAATATTAAATATTAATATTGTGAATTGGCATAAAATGGCTTAAAAAGGCTTATTCTTAATTTGAGACATTAATTGGTATAATTTGTAAACCTGGAATTTATGGACATAATTTAGGTGACAATTATGAACATAAATTAATTTGGAATTTATTGAAAAATTTGAATAGGGTTATAATCCAATTCGGGGTTAAATAATTATGTGTAATAATTAACCGTCTAAGACACGAGGTTAGACTCGTTTGTGGTGTAAGACTGCTTGGACCCGCCCGGCAAATCCAACAACCACAAATGGTAGTCTAATGTGAGAGGTCAAAGGCACAAATTAAATGCGTAACAATTGTAAAGACACGAGGTTAGGCACGTTTGCGGTATAAGACTGCCCAGACCCGCCTGGCAAATCCAATAACCGCAAACGATAGTTTATTGTGGGAGGTCTTTACAAGGTTACGGTTCTAATGAATTAAGTAACCCTTAACCAGATAAACATGTGTTGGGACATGGGGTTAAGTGGGTGGCCTGGGTGGCATGTGAAATACGATTAGAAACACTTAACCAAGTTGAAAACATGTAAGAAGACATGAATAAGAAGGGGTTAAGTGGGAAGTTCTAGTGGGGGCCAAGCATAGGTGGAAAGCTTGTGTCAAACATGGGGACCCTTTTCAAACCAGTAACCCATTAAGTATCATTGTGAGCTCGAGTTAGATCGAGAACGGGACACACTTACTAGGTTTGATTGTAAGAGGTCAAAATGGGTTAGCGGTGGCAACGCAAGTCCAACGGGGTCATGTGCGTGCGTGGGCCCGGGCTGGTAGGTAAGACGTTGTTGCATCGTGTAGATATAAGCTGTGTATCTTTAGTGGTATCAGGTTGCCACTGATACACCCCACTGTGGGACCAGCACGAGTATCTACAAGTTAGGGAGCCGATCGCATGGGGTAGTGGGTACAACTAGTGGAGAGAGGGGCAGGCGGCACCTATGAAGGCAACTAGGGGTACACGAAACTACCATTATCATTATTATGTTCAGTAGGCGGGATCAAATTTTAGGGTGACTAGTAATGGTGCAGTATAGTAATTATCCTATAATGATTAGGAACGAGATTAACGCCAGAATATTCTTCTTGTTTGCTTTGTCATTCCCACTTATTTCATAGTCATTCCTTGTTTTACCAATTTATGCCTTATCCTAATTATTTTAATAATTATATTGTTAAAGTTATTGTACTCGCCAGACTTTATGTCTGACCCCCTTTGTTTTCGCCTCTTTTCTTCCTTCCCCCCCCCCCCGGTTCTCAGGGTGGGACTAGTACTAGTGGAGCTTGATCAGGATCTTTCTCTCTCTTTTTTGGAAGTGCTTGGATTACTGAAAGTAAAGTTCAGCTCATCTCTTTTATGGCTGCTTATGTTGGGGTTATGCTTTTTTTACTTTATGTACTCAGAAAACAATTTGTCACGATGGATATTAAGTGTACTTGGTTTTACTGTTGGTTTATAAAGTTGTTGTAATCAAACTATTTCTCCGCTGCAATAAAAGTTGTTTCAAAATTTTCAAGTACCAATATATGTATTTGTCTTGTTATATTCTGTTCTATACACTAATAATGCTCCATGAAAGTTAATGCATTCCCTTTGAGAGTGACATTAATGGACGTGGGGTGCTACACTTTCATTCAAAATAAGTTGAACCCCATTTTATACTTCTTCTCCTTAGTTTACAACTTGCCCTTTTATGTTAAAATATGCCGACTTTGCATGGTTCCCACTGCCACATTTAATGTTGTTGATCTGTTTTAAATTGTGCCCAAAATCCACGTCAGCTTCCTCAAATATTCCTCCTGCATGTGTTTTTACTTGCTCAACATAATTCTTGCTTCTATTTGTTTCCAGGTCTTTTTCCATTCAAGTTTAAAACATTTGCAGGATGATTTTTTGAATCTGAACCCATAAATCCCATACACGCTCAAAAATTGTCACATAGATTGATTTCCCTATTGAAAATCCCATACATCATTCTGTGTTCCTCTCAACGTAAATAGGCCGACTCGTCCTCTTTTCTACACCCTTCTTTTTAGTTCTTCCCTATACTTCGTGCTTCTCATTTCTTTCACAAACCCTTCATGATACTAGATACCTCAAACGCTTTGTTAATTCTGCCCACTTCACAAATTTCTCTAGCTCCTCAACCCATGCTCGAACCAAATTTCTTCATGCCACTCACTCCATGTCGATCTGACAGTTGATCGAAGGCCACCATACGCAACACCAAAGCCTCGCCTCCCTTCATCCTGAGTTATGTGCAACTCGACATCCCCATCATCACCTAAAAGCTCTATGAACTCTGACTTTTCTTGATTCGAATTCGACAACTACAGGTAGCCAATCAACATCACATCCGTCCAGCCTAGGGATCTCATCACCCGTGGCATAATCCTAGTTGATGGTCTCAGATACTAAATTGCGGATTTTATGAAAATCAAAGAGGAAAGTTTTAAGGTTTCATTCGTTCGTAAAAGAGATAGCGACAAGTTAAATATTGACCCCGCAGTATTAATGATTTAAGGTTAGACTGTGTTGTTGTATTTATAGGGTTCAATAAACAAATATAATATATTATATGATACTTCACCACTAAGTAATGTTCCAAAACAACATCATACAATCTCTGATCGAGGTGCAACTCCTAATCCTAGCGTAGAAAAATATTTCAGACACATTGGGACAGGTTTCGTCGAATTCTGAGGTTATTTGTGAAAATTCCTTTATAAATCACACGTGAAAAACACGCGTTTAAGTTTCCCACGATTACAAAATAAATCCAAATGACTTGAAACTTGAAACACTACTTGACCTTATCATTACGAATTTAATAAAATTAGTTTCACTGAAAATGGAGTTCGTTTGATAATTTGTTATTTAATTTTACGCATAAAACAACGCTATTTTGGACACCAAAAATACCCGGTCTCCAGAATTAACAAACGATATATTTATCCTGACTCTAAACGTCAATATGAATCCAACGGAATTGGTTTCATAGCTTAATTCGATCATTATCTCAAGTTATTATCAAAAACCCTTTTTAAGTTGAATTAAATTATTAAATTAATCGCTATAATATATAATAATTCCATAGCGACTATTTGAAATTTTGAATTAGCATAACTAGCAAACAATAACACGAAATCTCGATTTTTCTCTTATATTAGAAAATGATAATCAATTAGATCCAAACATTTCTTGTTTCACCGAATTCCGACTTATATCGAATTATGTATATTCAATGGAAGTTCAAATCGTAAATTACGAACTACCGCGCCATTTCGATCTCGATTTATATTTATATATAAATTTAACGTTCAAACGTCATTATATAAACGAATATATATATATATATATATTTCAAATCCATTTAAAAATTTCAAATCAATATTTAATATATTAAAATAAATTAAATATCTGACTACCGAAAATACGGGACGTTACATTCCTTCTCCCTTAAAAGAATTTCGTCCCTAAAATTACTAAGGTAGAAGAAACAAGCCATCCACTTTAAAAATCCAATTTATTTTAAATCGGAAACCAACTCATTATTGTAAAAAAAAACTTCTCAAAAATGTTGAAAATTTTCTAACACATTAAATTCCAGAAAAAATTCGGAAGAGTCTCCCTTGTACGGAGTGACTTCTGCAATATCGCAGGATCAAATAATATATATACATCGACCCATACGGTCGGAAAACAAAATTAAAACCCAAAAATTATATTTTCGCATTAGCGTACCTTATGCGAGCGCTATTGAGCATACTTGCCCAATTTATTACGATATACTTAACAAAAATCAACTTCAAAGTGTGACGACCCCAAACTTCCGTAGTACGAAAGTAAGGATAATCATAGGAGCATAACATAATTACAACAATAACAGATCTCAGATAATAGCGTAACACATAAATCATTGCAGCGGAAATAAGAATGTTATCACAACATTACATCAAGGACGTCAGAGTACGCAGTTACAGGATACACTTAGCAAATAGAAGTCTCAACAAAAAGAGAAAAAGTCTCGACAAAAAGATAAATAAGTCTCAACTCCATCTAATACATTAAAGATCAATAATGTCTAAATGTCTCAAGTAGAAATAAAAGATGATAGGGAAAATACTCTTCGTCTTATTCCTTAAGAAAGCTCCAGTCCAGAATGTGTCCATACCTAAACCTGCCATTTGGCTGCCCGTGTGGAAAGAGGGCACCAGAGTTTGCAAAGTGAAACAATCTACGAGTCAGTCATGTGACTGGTATGAGAAATCTTTCTTAACTAACAATATGACAAATCACAGGACCACGCCGCTAACGTGGAACGGGTTTACTCCATTAGATTTCCAGTGCATATGTTTAATAAATTTTATTTCAAAAACAACGGAATGCTTTTTTAAGAAAATGAAATCATTATAAGACTCAAGCCCCATCACATAATGCAACGCAAACCGGAGGATAGAGTTTTACCTTATAATAATAAAAAATGCTTGATACATAGAAAATAATATTTTTAATATTATTATTAGTGTCTAATATGTTTCAAAAATACTTCAAAGTAAATGTACCAATCCTAGAAGGCATAGCTACCATATACTATGTCGCCATATATAGGTTTACAATCAAAACTGTAATGTCGTATTGGAATTTGGGTTTCCATCATGAGTCATGGCTAGGGACGATCTCCCAACCGATTCGAGACACTCTAGCAATGTCTCAGGGTTCCTCGTAGTGAACCATTGGATACTGTAGGGCCGATCCACAAATATGCCTTAGTGGATTGGCAATTCCTGAACACACGCTTCCCGATCCTATTGGACCTATAAAATGGTCACAATCGACCAATAAATCTGAGACGCCTCATTCCATCAACCACATAAGTAAAATGTCAGGGCTTGCAAAACCCTGATACCACTTTTAGCTAGAAAGAAATGTGTGCACTCCCTGCGTTCCCTTATCCCATTTCTGACTCTTACCAGGGTGTAAGGCTCGCGAGGTAACGTAATACACAAAGCTATGCCGAAATAGGCTATGATTTGATCATCATCCACAAGGCTCTTCTTTTCAACAAAAGCCTCGATCAATTGCATCTTGGAATATCACATTGACAATCCACGCCATGCAATCGATAACCACCAATATATAACCTCTGAGCTCATGCGTCTCAGAGAAGGGTGTTAAGCAAGAGAATAAAATTCTCTGCCACCAACAGATATATATTAAGTAGAGATCAATTTACATGAAATGAAATCTAATGTTGGACACACATCCATTTACTAGTCTGTCCTGGGTCTGAGCGTAACAGGAGTCGCCTTATTCCTCCTCTTGTATGTCCAATACGGAAGAGAGGTGCTCGCATATCCGGACAATCAACAAGTACGTTTGGATAATTACCACTTTAACCCTTTACTGGGAGCTAACCAATGTTGGGCATCAGTAGTTACCCTTTTAATGCGAAGATTGCCAGTCTTCAATCATCGTCTTTAAGATCTTAGATTTAGATCGTTGTATAATCATTTGAAATGATATTAAACTCGGTCTTTTCAAATGATTCTCGCATATATATAGTTTAAAATCATTTCATATCGTAAATAGTATTCAATAATGATTTATCGCTATTTTTTTATATATATATATAAATAATTATATTAATTTAACGACGCTTCAGGTCAATAGGTGGCCCTAGCGATGTTACTTATCTTGAAATCTAACCGTTGGATTTTAACAAAGTTCATACCGTTGAAAAGATCTTCCCAAAATGGTCCTAACAGTTTCAGTTTTGGGAAAATCCGACGATTTGATCTTTCGGTATAATCGTTTAAAGTTATGATTCCGAAATGCGAATTACCATGCGCAATTCATTAATTTTAATTTATATATATATATGTATGTATAATTATATATAAATATAAACCATTTGATGATTTCACTAACGTTTTTAATATGCCAAATAAAAGAATGTTTTTATTGGCATATCGTATCTATGTACTGTCAAACAAAATACATCTCATTCACATGAATATTGAACCAATGACAAGTTAGCTTTGCATATCAATCCTAATATATGCAAATGTAAATATAAATGTAATTTTGACAATGGATATAAATTCTAATATATGGACTGCAAATAAAATTATAGTTTTAACAATGCATATAAGTTCTAATATATGCGCTGTAATATAAACGTAATTTTAACAACGCATATAAGTTGTAACGACCCGAAGATTTTCGACCTCGAAAACCAACACAAAAACACCATGTCGAAGATTCAAGCATCGAAAACACCGGAACGTTATTCGAAAGAAATTAGAGGGTGAGATAAGAAAAGAAAGAAAAATTAGAATAGAAGAAATAAGAAGAAGAGACACATCATAATCAGAGTCTCACATCGCAACGGAAACAAAATATAATATAGCAATAAATCTTTATAAAGGAATTGAAATAATATTTTCAATCAAGGTACAACTTATAGACAACACACCAGGACAGTTATAATAATCTGCCCTCATATACAATACACAGTGGGATAAACAATAGTACGTCTGAACTCCTCCAACACGTCTTATGAACTCCGAAATGTCCAATAACCTGAACCTATACAACCCGGGCTAACCCGAGCATTACAAACACCGGGTCAGTCTGGTGAACCAGAGTGAGAACAACACACCAAGTTTAACGGAATCATCCAACTTGATTTTAAAGTTCCAAATCTTTCTGAAAGAAAAGGGTAATCGTAAGACCAAATCCACACATAAACACAGACGGTTTTTACCTTATGATAACCCAAAACATTTGAAATCATAACCATATTCTGATATTATGATAGTGTCTAAATACAAATAAATAGAATCTAGTGGAACGCTTTCATCTCACGCTCCACATATATAGTATGCAATCAAAACCTTAGGCGCTTATTGGAGAATGGATTTCCAACTATGACAAGGTATGGGACCACCTGCCGATAGTGTATCTCTAGAGATGAATACACTGGGTTCAACAAGAACGTCTTGCAACCCGACCCACACATGACCGACCACTCATTTCTCTTGAGTGTATCGAATATATTTCACCTACGGTTGGTACCAACATAACCGTTCCCGGAAGATACAAAAGCGAAAGAAATAACAAATATGAATATTCTCTAGATGGTGACAATACAACCTAATGGGCGCGACCCACATAGCCATGCCGCCTGCCCGATTTTTTGTCATTTCCCGGTTGTGAGGCTTGAGGTTATAACATATCTTTTGGATCATCTGGCCACCATTCACTTGGAATGTCACATCGTCCATACACGTTGTCCTAGGACTGGACAACCGAAGGTACCCTCCTACCACATCCTAGGAATCACCCTATAGATTAGTAGCGGGTAGTCCTTGCAACCCATAGACTCCAACCACGACAGAATCACAGTTTGTCTCTGGGAGATACCCAGAGATTATAAGCAATACTTCCGCTTTATGAAAATCTATGGTCTTCATATGCTCCATCTCGATCATCGTCTGATCTCTTCCACGATTACGTATTTGCTGGTCGAAATGATTTTCGAATATAAATTCGATCCCGGTCTTTCCGAACCAACAATCGATAATTGGTCAAATTTGATAGTTGGTTATTTAACTATCAAAATAAACAATCATTCAACCATAAAAATAAAATGAGTCCACTGGTTTAGTACTTAGCAACACTTGGCCCTTTTTTAATATTTCCATTCGTTAATCAAAATCTCTAAATCCTCTAATATTTGGAACAAAGCTTTCTATATCTTTTTCAAAATATTATAATACTCGAAACCATCTTATTTAACTTAAACATTTCGACTTTATTTTATATTACCGTTCATCGAACTTCTAACTTTATTTCTCTCGACCACTCTCGTTTTAAACTAATATCTTCCTTGGATAATCATGCAGTCGTTCAAGTTGGGGTATTTTATTTACCTCTCAGAACTTGAATTAACAACATTTTTATCTTCAGAAAGATAAAAGTTTACCAACAAAATCCCATTTCACTAATTATCTCACATATCCCATTTACTACTTATTTCAAAATATGATTTCAATATCATATCCTCTCTTGGAAATCTTATTTCTAACTTCCCTTATTTAATCGTCTCTATTGAATTTTCAATCTTTGAACATCATATCTTAATTCTATAATAAATAGAATTCCTTATTAAACTTCAGATAAGTTTATTTCAAACCAATTTGGTTATATCTCGATCAAACCTCATTTCCTTTTTAATCTCGCGAATGTAGATTGCATCTTCATAACTTAACTCTCCATACCATTTTAATTCAAACTTGGGTTTTCATAACCCTTCTGTTCAACTAGAATTTTATAAATCCAATCTTTTGAATCGAATAGAATTTAAAATAAAATTTCAATTAAAACTTGAATTTACACTAAACTTGTATTTCTATTAATGTAACTTTCTTTTAAACTTTATTTAGTTATAACATGACTTATAATTTAATAAATCACCATTAATACATTTCAAACCCAAGATTTCACCACCTTGATTATTCAATAATAACCAAATACCGACATTTATAAAATGTTTTATTCACCATTGACTATTCCCATTAATTAATATTCGATTCAGTTCACTCAGTTGACTAAGTCAACTCAAACATGATTTTGTTAATCATTTCCAATTCGCCTTTCCATTTAAATTCATTAATAACATAATTAATTTGATTAATTCCACTTACTTTGATTATCATTTAATTTAAATGATAATGAAATTGCATATAATCCCAATTTGATTATTCCTTAAAAACTCCGGTCTTAACTCTTAGGTAAATCTCTGCTTAACCGACTTTTAAATGTCATTAACATACGACTTTTCTTTATGAAAATCATTTGGTAATTTCTTATAAATATAAATTTTCTTTTTAGTAATTTTAATTCAAAATAATATATTTCAAAACCATCTTCAGTTATAAATGACTTTTATAACTTCACTTATATCGATTAATCTGACGATAAATCGACATTTCATAAAATGGTTTATTTTTAGACCATCTGCTGCTAGTTACCCTACCAATATTTTTTTATTGGTTAACCACAAACAAATGTTGAATTTATATTCAACAATCAATGATCAAAGCAACCATCTAATCAGATTGGTTATACAGTTCACATAATTGTGATATGAAAATAAACAATAAATTTTGAGGAATCCAGTTGGATCCCTCCACCCTGTTTTCCCTACACCCAAATACGTTAGAACAGAATAACATTATAATTTTCAACTGTCAACAATTACAGGAATCAAAACGTCCCTCTTTCACTTTAATACATTTATATTTTAATAAACGTAACCAACGAGGTAAGTTACCTCATTTGGAATAATCGTTAAAAATAACGATTTGGTTTAAATTAAATTAAACAGACGTTTAATTTAATCAGTTCAGTCAATTGTACTCAGCAACCAATCAAACAACAAGCAACCATAACACACAAATATTTAAACCCGACTTATATAAAATGTAAGAAGGATAAAAACTGAGTGAGTTGAACTCACCTTGAGTTTTCCATTCGTCGTCAACCAGTCTGTTTTAATTAAATTAAACAAGTGTTTAATTTAATTAAAGCTTTAAACTGCGTTCAGCTTTGTCCAAACCAGCTTTATGATGTTACGCTCGTCGACAAGGTTTCACGTTCCCAGTATGATCCGATTCTGTCAACATATGAGAACGTTACAGATTATACGTTCACGTGTTGAATTTTATTTGACTCGATTAAACTTTAATTAAACATTTATTCTAATTATACCTTAAACGAATCAGCCACGTAAAATTTAATATATATCATCTTAACTTACATAAATTAAAAACGACTTGGGTTAGGCATTAAAACACGATAGGCATATTTCTAAGCATAAGGCACAATTTAATATTAATTGGGTATACTCGAAATGCTAAATCTATTCAGTGTATGGGTTAGTACTATTTATTATTTTAATAATTTATCATACCCCAAATACTTTTGTTAAATTGATATGCATTTAAAAAAAGAATTAGGACACGTTAAGCCTTTCTAAACTCTCACCTGCCATGAACGAACTAAGCCTTAGCCATCTCGTGTACACGTCTTCAAGCTTCAGGCACTCGTCCCCCTTTTTTTCATTTCTTTCTATAATAAAGGCCAAACCCCAAACTTGCTTCTCGTTTGAAGCAATCCATCCGCCTGTACCCAAAGTGAAACCGCCATCTCCCTCCATTCATTTGCAACTCCATCCGCCCACTTTTTTTCTTTCTTTTTTTCTTTTTAGTGTTCACGCCTGGACCGAAGAGACCACAATCCTCCTTTCTGCATGTATTAACATGCAAGATGCTCCTCATTTCAACAAGTCTCCCTCACACAAACGCCATCTGCTATACACATACACACCCTTAACCGTCCATCCTTCCATATTGCTTCTTCGAACAGTGCCCAGGCACCTCCCCTTGACCAGAGACCGCCCTTCTTCGGAGACTTCCCTTACCAGTGACGATCCCTCCACGTCCTTACTTCACCATCTCCACAAACTCATGTCCTTCTTTCCGTTAATGTACACATGCTGGCATGAAACGAAATTTTTACCGTTAACTACCCCTTCAACGTTACTTCCACTATTTCTCAAAAACAAGACCATCCTTTTCTCCAAAAATACATGCTGCCGTGACTCACTGTTAAAGAGGAAAGTGCGAACATGAACTGGATCGACCCCTTTTTGTTTGTGCGAGATTGAAGAAGTTTGCACGCGCACCCATGGAGTTTGATTTATAAGTGTTTGTGTGTGTTGTCTTTGTTTTGAATAGCATTCGGTTTATGTTTTTAATGTCAGTATTTGTTTCATGCTTCTGAAAAACCACCCAACTTGCTATATATAGTCATACGCAGAAAAGGATAGAGATCACGTAATATCCTATGTTCAGATAGCCATGTTCTTAGTTCAGTTTAGAGTTGCAGCTGGTACCATTGAAAGATTTGAGTTTTCATTCATAAGATAAGATGGGTGTATTGTAGCTATTGAAAAGAAAAGGGAGAAGAAACAGGGTACTCTTCATTGGGAAAAGGATTATAGACGTAGCTGTATTTGGGTCTACTGAAATGAAAGTTCAAGACTTTCGTTGATTTGCAAAGACAAAGTAGCATGGTACCATATCGGTTTGCAGTAATATTTGAATAGGATAGCTGAGCTGATGAAAAAAAATAGCGTGCTAGGTAGGCTTGAGAAATCAGTGATAGGTGCAGTGTAATTTCATTTCCAAATATAGTGAGCAGCGTGCTTTCTTTTCAAAGGATATACATGCCGTGTTGATGTCCTAGGGTAGGTTGATTGGAAAAGATCGGCAGCTCATTTTGATGGAGACAGTACACTGATGTATATTATTTGTTTCGGTTCACGTTTAATGAATACATACCACCGTATACACTACCGTTAAATATGCGCGCCGCTAAACACTAATTCCAATTTTAACGAAAATAAATACACCGCTGTGACCAGCAATGCCCTACGATTCCAAAAATATAATAATATCGGTAGATTAACTTATATTGTGAAACCCAAAAATACTGATATAGGTTGCAAAATACACCAAATAAAAAGTGGCATATTTAATTAATAAAAAATTACAGTAAAATTATAAAAAATTAAATTAACACTACGTCTCAAAGGAACCTTGTCTAAATTCAAATCCAGTATGCGGTTATTTCAAATAAACTGTTACGGTCGATGAACGATTTTATAGCGATTATTTGAAAATTTGATTTGGACATATCTTACAATATATACGACGAAATCTCGATATTTCTCTTTCGTTAGAAAAATATAATCACATGGATCTGAGCGTTTCTTGTTTCACTTAAATCCGATTTGTATCGGATCCTGTATACTCAATTAAAGTTCGAAATTCAATATTACGAACTGTTTCGTCGTTTCGAGCTCGTTTTAATTATATTATAAATTATATGTTCAAATATTGGTTTAACAAACGAAATAAATATTATAAATCCATTTATTATTCATATTTAACATTTAATATACTAAAATATATTAAACATTTCACCGCTAAAATACCGGGACGTTACATTCCTTCCCCTTAAAAGAATTTCGTCCCCGAAATTACTAAGTGAGAAGAACGTTCCAAACCCCATTTATTTTCAAAACAAATATTTCGAATTATTGCCAAAATTTTCTAACTTATATAATTTTTTGAAAAATTCGCCAGCACTCCGCTGCCCGGCTCGATTGAAACAATTATAACTGTCACTCGGGGCCTCCAATATCCAAAAGAAAACCAATTCCAAATTGCAACCCAACTCAGGGTTATAAAATCAATCACCAACCAATAATATTAAGGTTTACCTCTTTGTCGGGCTACTCAATTCCAATTTCCAAGCAAATCAACTAACTTCTCTTCGTCTTTCAATTTTGCCCCCAATCTGTGTAATCAAATCAACTTCGTAGCCTTCTGGAATCTGCACTTGACTCAGTTTACCATGCAAGTAACAATTACAAACTTAAATCATTCGGTGCTTCATAAGCGTTTTATTTCCCATTTCTTATGCTAAATTTATTTCTTTAGTTTCCTATTCAACTTATTTGTTAACATGGACTGGTTTGGTCAATTTCATTTAATATCCAATACAATCAAACCAATTTTATTCAACATTAATATTTACTATTTGTATTCACCTTGGTTAATATAAATTGATTAACATCCAATTTATTACCATATTATCCATTCACTTTCCAAATCTCAATTTATTTGATTTTAGTTCCACTTATATTAATTCACTCAACCAGGCTAATTTAATAACTCATTAATTTTCTAACCCATTCAATTTCACTATTCATCCTGAATTCCAAAAAAATCAATCAAACAATCAATACTGATATAACTTGAGAAAATTGTTACTATTTCTGTATAAAAATATAGTTTGGGAAAAATTATTTCATTTAACCCTCTTTACAAAGCATAAAACATTTGTATATAAAATTTACAAATACGCACTCTCATATATATATATTCAAACTCAATCTAGGGTATTTCTAACCCCATCTCTATCGAGTTACGCCACAGAGCCAAGGTTATTCCTAAACCATTGCTCTGATACCACTGTAACGACCCGAGGATTTTCGACCTCGAAAACCGACACAAAAACACCATGTCGAACATTCAAGCATCGAAAACACCGGAACGTTATTAGAAAGAAATTAGAGGGTGAGATAAGAAAAGAAAGAAATATTAGAATAGAAGAAATAAGAAGAAGAGACACATCAGAATCAGAGTCTCATATCGCAGCGGAAACAAAATATAATATAGCAATAAATCTTTATAAAGGACTTGAAATAATATTTTCAATCAGGGTACAACTTACAGTCAACACACCTGGACAGTTATAATAATCTACCCTCATATACAATACATAGCGGGATAAACAATAGAACGTCTGAACTCCTCCAGCACGTCTTCTGAACTCCGAAATGTCCAATAACCTGAACCTATACAACCCGGGCTAACCCAAGCATTACAGACACCGGGTCAGTCTGGTGAACCATAGTGAGAACAACACACCAAGTTTAACGGAATCATCCAACTTGATTTTAAAGATCCAAATCTTTCCTAAAGAAAAGGGTAATCGTAAGACCAGATCCACACATAAACACGGATGGTTTTTATCTTACGATAACCCAAAACATTTGAAATCATAACCATATTCTGATATTATGATAGTGTCTAAATACAAATAAATAGAATCTAGTGGAATGCTTGCATCTCACGCTCCACATATATAGTATGCAATCAAAACCGCAGGCGCTTATTGGAGAATGGATTTCCAACTATGACAAGGTATGGGACCACCTGCCGATAGTGTATCTCTAGAGATGAATACACTGGGTTCAACAAGAACGTCTTGCAACCCGGCCCACACATGACCGACCACTCATTTCTCTTGAGTGTATCGAATATATTGTCACCTACGGTTGGTACCAACATACCCGTTCCCCGAAGATACAGAAGCGAAGGAAATAACAAATATGAATATTCTCTAGATGGTGACAATAAACCCTAATGGGCGCGACCCAAATAGCCATGTCGCCTGCCCGATTTTTTGTCATTTCACGGTTGTGAGGCTTGAGGTTATAACGTATCTTTTGGATCATCTGGCCACCATTCACTTGGAATGTCACATCGTCCATACACGTTGTCCTGGGACTGGACAACCGAAGGTACCCTCCTACCACATCCTAGGAATCACCATATAGATTAGTAGCTAGTAGTCCTTGCAATCCATAGACTCCAACCACAACAGAATCACAGTTTGTCTTTGGGAGCTACCAGAGATTATAAGCAATACTTCCGCTTTATGAAAAACTATGGTCTTCATATGCTCCATCTCGATCATCGTATGATCTCTTCCACGATTACGTATTTGCTGGTCGGAATGGTTTCCGAATATAAATTCGATCCCGGTCTTTCCGAACCAACAATCGATAACTGGTCAAATTTGATAGTTGGTTATTTAACTATCAAAATAAACAATCATTCAACCATAAAAATAAAATGAGTCCACTGGTTTAGTACTTAGCATCACTTGGCCCTTTTTTAATATTTCCATTCGTTAATCAAAATCTCTAAATCCTCTAATATTTGGAACAAAGCTTTCTATATCTTTTTCAAAATATTATTATACTCGAAAACATCTTATTTAACTTAAACATTTCGACTTTATTTTATAATACCATTCATCGAACTTCTAACTTTATTTCTCTCGACCACTCTCGTTTTAAACTAATATCTTCCTTGGATAATCATGCAGTCGTTCAAGTTGGGTATTTTATTTACCTCTCGGACCTTGAATTAACAACATTTTTATCTTCAGAAAGATAAAAGTTTACCAACGAAATTCCATTTCACTAATTATCCCACATATCCCATTTACTACTTATTTCAAAATATGGTTTCAATATCATATCCTCTCTTGGAAATCTTATTTCAAACTTCCCTTATTTAATCATCTCTATTGACTTTTCAATCTTTGAACATCATATCTTAATTCTATCATAAATAGAATTCCTTATTAAACTTCAGATAAGTTTATTTCAAACTAGTTTGGTTATATCTCGATCAAACCTCATTTCCTTTTTAATCTCGCGAATGTAGATTGCGTCTTCATAACTTAACTCTCCATACCATTTTAATTCAAACTTGGGTTTTCGTAACCCATCTGTTCAACTTGAATTTTATAAATCCAATCATTTGAATCGAATAGAATTTAAAATAAGAATTCAATTAAAACTTGAATTTAAACTTAACTTGTATTTCTATTAATGTAACTTTCTTTTAAACTTTATTTAGTTATAACATGACTTATAATTTAATAAATCACCATTAATACATTTGAAACCCAAGATTTCACCACCTTGATTATTCAATAATAACCAAATACCGACATTTATAAAATGTTTTATTCACCATTAACTATTCCCATTAATTAAATATTCGATTCAGTTCACTCAGTTGACTAAGTCAACTCAAACATGATGTTGTTAATCATTTCCAATTCGCCTTTCCATTTAAATTCATTAATAACATAATTAATTTCATTAATTCCACTTACTTTGATTATCATTTAATTTAAATGATAATGAAATTGCATATAATCCCAATTTGATTATTCCTTAAAAACTCCGATCTTAACTCTTAGGTAAATCTCTGCTTAACCGACTTTTAAATGTCATTAACATACGACTTTTCTTTACGAAAATCATTTGGTAATTTCTTATAAATATAAATTTTCTTTTTAATAATTTTAATTCAAAATAATATATTCCAAAACCATCTTTAGTTATAAATGACTTTTATAACTTCACTTATATCGATTAATCTGACGATAAATCGACATTTCATAAAACGATTTATTTTTAGGCTGCTGCTAGTTACCCTACCAATATTTTTTTATTGGTTAACCACAAACAAATGTTGAATTTATATTCAACAATCAATTATCAAAGCAACTATCTAATCAGATTGGTTATACAATTCACATAATTCTGATATGAAAATAAACAATAAATTTTGAGGAATCCGATTGGATCACTCCAACCTGTTTTCCCTACACCCAAATATGTTAGAACAGAATAACATTATATTTTCAATAGTCAACAATAACAGGAATCATAACGCCCCTCTTTCACTTTAATACATTTATATTTTAATAAACGTAACCAACGAGGTAAGTTACCTCATTTGGAATAATCGTTAAAAATAATGATTTGGTTTAAATTAAGGGTGCGTTTTTTAGAGGTCCCTATTAAGTTTCAAAATATAAAAAAAAACCCGGTGATAAACTTATTGTAAATTAGGTCCCTGTTTTCAAAACTTATAAAATAATAATTAAAAAAAATAAAAAAAATTCGTAAATTAGTAATAAAATATATTACGCATTATAAAAAAAATCAGTTCAAAAAACAACAAAAATAATGTCAGAAAGAAGAAAACAGCAAAAAAACAGAAAAAACTACAGTTAAATGCATAATATTATGCACCTTTTTGATTTTATTGCATGCATATATGCAATTATTGCAGTTCTTCCAGCGGATAGATTTAACATAATTTTTCAGTTCATTTTTATTTGCATCCAAATGTGCAAATTTGTCAAAAAAATGCACACATGTGTGCAACATTTTTATAGGATAAAAAGTAGGGACCTAATTTATAAAAAAAAACAAAGTTCTGAAAATTTTTAAACCCGCCCCCTATTTTATTTTTTCCGCCTTTTTGTATTTTTTTTAAAAAAATGTGCGTACGTTCATAAAAAAAAAAAAAATCTAAAATATGGAAATAATGTCAGGAATCTACGGAAATCGAAAAAAAATAATTGCATACATTTATGCAATTATTACTGATAATTGCATATATATATATATGCAACTTTTCTGTAAGCTGTTTTCAGATTAAAATCTGAAAATAAACCTGCACAAATGTATGCAAGTATTTGAAATTTTTGCGCACATGTATGCATTTATTTGCATGAATAAAAATCAACGAAGATGTATGTAGTGAAAAATATGCACGGATGTATGCAGGAAAGTGATATATGTGCATACTATTATGCATTTAACTGGAAATTTCATTTTTTTTTGGTTTTTTTTTTATTTTTGACGCTTTCGTTGATGGTTTTTTGTTCTGAATTTTTTAGTGTTTACATGTTTTATTTAAATACGAATTTACGTGATTTTTTTACATTTTTTTTATATTTTTTTGATGACTTTTCAGAAAATAGGGACCTAATTTACAATAAGTTTATGACCGGATGTGAGCCTAATTAAGTTTCAAAATAGGGATGTGAGCCTAATATTCACTTAAATTAAATTAAACAGGCGTTTAATTTAATCAGTTCAGTCAATTGTACTCAACAACCATAACACACAAATATTTAAACCCGACTTATATAAAATATAAGAAGGATAAAGACTGAGTGAGTTGAACTCACCTTGAGTTTTCCATTCGTCGTCAACCAGTCTATTTTAATTAAATTAAACAAGTGTTTAATTTAATTAAAGCTTTAAATTGCGTTCAGCTTTTTCCAAACCAGCTTTATAATGTTACGCTCGTCGACACGGTTTCACGTTCCCAGTATGATCTGATTCTGTCAACATATGAGAACGTTACAGATTATATGTTCACGTGTTGAATTTTATTTGACTTGATTAAACTTTAGTTAAATATTTATTCTAATTATACCTTAAACGAATCAGCCACGTAAAATTTAATATATATCATCTTAACTTACGTAAATTAAAAACGACTTGGGTTAGGCATTAAAACACGATAGGCATATTTCTAAGCATAAGGCACAATATAATATTAATTGGGTATAATTGAAATGCTAAATCTATTCAGTGTATGGGTTAATACTATTTATTATTTTAATAATTTATCATACCCCAAATACTTTTGTTAAATTGATATGCATTTAAAAAAAGAATTAGGATACGTTAAGCCTTTCTAAACTCTCACCTGCCATGAACGAACTGAGCCTTGGCCATCTTGTGTACATGTCTTCAAGCTTCAGGCACTCTTCCCCCTTTTTTTTCCTCTTTTCTTTTTATAATAAAGGCCAAACCCCAAACTTGCTTCTCGTTTGAACCAATCTATCCGCATGTACCCAAAGTGAAACCGCCATCTCCCTCCATTCAGTTGCAACTCCATTCGCCCACTTTTTTTTTCTTTTAAGTGTTCACGCCTGGACCGAAAAGGCCACAATCCTCCTTTCCGCATGTATTAATATGCAAGATGCTCCTCATTTCAACAAGTCTCCCTCACACAAACGCCATCTGCTCTACACATACACGCCCTTAACCGTCCATCCTTCCATATTGCTTCTTCGAACAGTACCCAGGCACCTCCCCTTGACCAGAGACCGCCCTTCTCCAGTGACTTCCCTTACCAGTGACGATCCCTCCACGTCCTTACTTCACCATCTCCACAAACTCATGTCCTTCTTTCCGTTAATGTACACATGCTGGCATGAAACAAAATTTTAACCGTTAACTACCCCTTCAATGTTACTTCCACTATCTCTCCAAAACAAGACCATCTTTTTCTCCAAAAATACATGCTGTCGTGACTCACTGTTAAAGGGGAAAGTGCGAATAGGAACTGGATCGACCCCTTTTTGTTTGCGCGAAATTGAAGAAGTTTGCACGTGCACCCATGGAGTTTGATTTATAAGTGTTTGTGTGCGTTGTCTTTGTTTTGAATAACATTCGGTTTATGTTTTTAATGTCAGTATTTGTTTCATGCTTCTGAAAAACCACCCAACTTGCTATATATAGGCATATGCAGAAGAGGATAGAGATCACGTAATATCCTATGTTCAGATAGCCATGTTCTTAGTTCAGTTTAGAGTTGCAGCTGGTACCATCGAAAGCTTTGAGTTTTCATTCATAAGATAAGATGGGTGTATTGTAGCTGTTGAAAAGAAAAGGGAGAAGAAACAGGGTACTCTTCATTGGGAAAAGGATTATAGGCGTAGCTGTATTTGGGTCTACTGAAATGAAAGTTCAAGACTTTCGTTGATTTGCATAGACAAAGTAGCATGGTACCATATCGGTTTGCAGTAAAATTTGAATAGGATAGCCGAGCTGATGAAAAAAAAATTAGCGTGCAAGGTAGGCTTGAGAAATCAGTGATAGGTGCAGTGTAATTTCATTTCCAAATATAGTGAGTAGCGTGCTTTCTTTTCAAAAGATATACATGTCGTGTTGATGTCCTAGGGTAGGTTGATTGGAAAAGATCGGCAGCTCATTTTGATGGAGACAGTACACTGATGTATATTATTTATTTTGGTTCACGTTTAATGAATACATACCACCGTATACACTACCGTTAAATATGCGCGCCGCTAAACACTAACTCCAATTTTAACGAAAATAAATACACCGCTGTGACCAGCAATGCCCTACGATTCCAAAAATATAATAATATCGGTAGATTAACTTATATTGTGAAACCCCAAAATACTGATATAGGTTGCAAAATACTCCAAATAAAAAGTGGCATATTTAATTAATCAAAAATTACAGTTAAATTCTAAAAAATTAAATTAACACTACGTCTCAAAGGAACCTTGTCTAAATTCAAATCCAGTATGCGGTTATTTCAAATAAACTGTTACGGTCGATGAACGATTTTATAGCGATTATTTGAAAATTTGATTTGGACATATCTTACAATATATACGACGAAATCTCGATTTTTCTCTTTCGTTAGAAAAATATAATCACATGGATCTAAGCATTTCTTGTTTCACTTAAATCCGATTTATATCGGATCCTGTATACTAAATTAAAGTACGAAATTCAATATTACGAACTGCTTCGTCGTTTCGAGCTCGTTTTAATTATATTATAAATTATACGTTCAAATATCGGTTTAACAAACGAAATAAATATTATAAATCCATTTATAATTCATATTTAACATTTAATATACTAAAATATATTAAATATTTCATCGCTAAAATACCGGGACGTTACATAAGTTCTAATATACGCGATGTAAATATAAACGTAATTTTAACAACGCATATAAGTTCTAATATATGCGATGTAAATATAAACGTAATTTTAACAACGCATATAAATTCTAATATATGCGATGCAAATATAAATGTAATTTTAACAACGCATATAAATTCTAATATATGCGATGTAAATATAAATTTAATTTTAACAACGCATATAAATTCTAATATATGTTATGCAAATACAAATGTAATTTTAACAGCTTCATTAAAAACAAAGTTTTTAATGTAAACATGTTTTATTTTGAAAACATGCATGTTTGTCCAACTTCTATTATAACATTAAAAGTAAATTTTTAATGTAAAACATGTTTTCTTTTTAAAAAATGAATCTTTATCTAAATTTCTACTATTGCATTAAAAGTGAAATTTTAATGTAAAACATATTTTCATTTTAAAACATATTTCTTTTCACTAATTTCTAATATTACATTAAAAAGTGTATTTTTAATGTAATCTTGTTTTGATTTAAAAACATGTACACTTTTCTTATTTTTAACATTACATCAGAAATGCATATTTTTAATGAAATCATGTTTTGATTTTAAAACATGAACACTTTCTATTCTTTTTAACATTACAATAAAAATGTATATTTTTAATGAAATCATATTTTGATTTTAAAACATGTATATTTTGTATTTTTTCAACATTACATTAAAAATGTATATTTTTAATGAAATCATGTTTTGATTTTAAAACATGCATATTTTAGAATGTAATGTTCTTATTTTTTTTCCTAAAACTTGAACATTTCTATTTTTATAATAATTCCATAAAATGATAGAAATTTATATTTCATTTTTCGTTGAATATTCTAATTCAACAAAATGACAATATCTGATATTTCCTTTTGACTAAAAATTCTAACTCAATCAAATAACGAAAGTGTATATTTCATTTTGATTGATAATTCTATTTCAATCAAATAACAAAAGTGATATTTTATTTTGATTGAAAATTCTAATTCAATCAAATGACAAAAGTGATATTTTATTTTGATTGAAAATTCTAATTCAATCAAACAACAAACAAAAGTGATATTTTATTTTGATTGAAAATTCTAATTTAATCTAATAACAAAATATATGATTCATTTTTGTTGAATAATTTGATTCAACAAAAATGTATAAAAGGGAATTGTTTCATTTTGATTGAAAATTCTAATTCAATCCAAGTGGCAAAACGTATGTTACATTTTTATTGCAAATTTAATCCCGACCAAATATAATAAAGGTGATACTCTATTTTTGTTGAATATTTTTATTCAACAAAATAACAACAAAAATGTTTGATTCATTTTTATTGCAAATTTAATTCCAACCAAATATGATAAAGGTGATACTCTATTTTTGTTGAATATTTTGATTCAACAAAATAAAAACAAAAATGTTTGATTCATTTTTATTGCAAATTTTAATTATAACACAGTAACACCAAAATAACTGATCTACATAACATGTCAAATACAGATCAAATCACGTAGCATAGCATGTAGAAATTTATAGCGGATCGATGATAATACAATCATGATTTATTCTAATATTTAAAAAATAAAAATAAAGTAGAATTCTCACTGCTGTTTGAATCTGAATGGTTCAAATCTGAAAATTTTGGCTAAAATTTGATAAGCTCGTAGTTGGCTCAAGTCAGTATAATACGCAGATCTCGGGCTTACGATCGCAACGCTTTGAAAATCGTCCAGTTCTGAGTCAGTATGAATGAGTTATGATTTATTTTGTGTAGTTAACATTTTTAAAATAAATTAAAGAATTAATTAAAGGAATTTAAATCTTCTTCTTCATCTCAGACCAAGGTCGTGGGTTTTCACGTTGGTCTTCAATTCTAAGGTTCAACTTCATGTCGTATTGGGAGCACCGGAGGATGATCGGATGGTGGCACTTCGATGGGGGAAAGACAGCGCGCAAGGGGGTCCCACCCGTGGTCAACTCGCAGGCACCTAGGAGGGTGGGCGACAGTGCAAACGGGTCATGTTCGGGTGCGTGGTTCTGGTTGTATACTTGATAGCAGTGAAGTTTGTCCATATGGATCTGAAGAGGGTGGAAATCTCTTCGATAATGTCAAAAGGATGAACTAATTTTATTGAGAGGATTTGGAGATTTTAAAGGAAGAAGATGGGAGCATTCTGGCCATGGAATTAGGAAGTGGCGGCGGCAACTGTAGTGAATAGGATTAGGGCTTTGAAAAATGCATGTATTTTTATAATATTTAATTTCCCATTTTGCAAATAAACCCGTAAATCCACAACAACTCCAGTTTTAGTCCAACAGGAGTTGTTTCCACAAAATTGCCCCTGCTTCGGAACCAATGGGCTAGGCCTCGTCAGCGCAAACGATTGTTTTTGGCCTAATTTCTTTAATTTAAAATTTAAATCCTTTATTAAATTAATTCGATCGTACATTTAAATTCCCCGGGGTCACATACGGACTCCGAAAATTCCCGAAAATAATCTAGCTATGTTTTGACGATACGGTCCTAAAAAAAATTAATTTCGTCGAATTTGGAGACCGTTTGAAAAATGGCCTTTTTAACGGCCGATCAAATTCAACAGCAATTATCAAATCACAATTTAATTTACTACTCTCACAAATTAATTCCAAAAATTTTTGGAAAATTAAAATTAGCAATAATTTGACATTCCGGATCCGACAAAAGTGGTTTCGTCGAAAACGGAGGTCGTTTGCATAATGGCCATTTATACGGGCTATAAATTATTCTATATTCCATAGCAACTATTATGAATATTCAACTGGCCATAACTTTTGATTCACGCTATGAAATTTCGATTTTTCGGACTTTTTGGAAAGATATTTTAAACAGATTTAGATATTTTTGGTTTCACTAAAATCCGTTTAATTTTGAATCCTGTACATTCAGTCAAAGTTCAGATTTGACTTTTCAAACTATCATGCTATTTCTAATTCCTTTTAAAATTAAAATAAATATATTCATTCTAACTTCGATTAAAATAAATTTTTAATCATTATTATTTAAAATAAATTATTTTAACTATTCAAAATTCACTGAAATAGCCAAAATACAAATTTTAATTTGGTTTTGACTTTCCGGGTTGTTACAATCTCCCCCACTTTAAAGCTTTTCGTCCCCGAAAAGGAAACAATAGTAAAGTAGGAAACAAAACAGAAAATTCAAGGTATTGTAAATGTACCTTAACACAAGAGTTACTCGTAGATGTCCACTCTGCACTTGGGATAAGCCTGTTTGATGTTATCCTCAGTCTCCCATGTACAGTCTCTAGGATCCCCGCTCCACTGCACTTTGACTAGGTGGATCCTCTTATTCCTCAGAACCCAGGTCTCTTTGCCAACAATTTTCACTGGCTCCCTTCTCACTGCTAAGCCCGGGGTAATTTCCAAATCTTTTTGTGTTGCTTCCTCCACAACTAAGTCCGGATCACGAACATGCTTCCGGAGTTGAGACACATGGAATACATCGTGAACCCCTGGCAACCATTCAGGCAACTGCACCCTATAAGCTAGGGTTCCAATTCTTTCGAGAATAGGAAATGGACCAATGAATCTCGGCTCCAATTTCCCAATCTTCCCAAATCGAATTACACCTCTCAGTGGGGAAACCCTCAAGTATACAAGATCACCAACAGAGAATTCTAAATCCCTTCTTCGAGAGTCTGCATAGCTCTTCTGTCAGCTTTGAGCAGCCAACAATCGCTTCTTAATAAAATCAGCTTTATCTGCTGCTTCACGAATCATGTCAATTGCCGGGTTCCATCCAACATGCAGGAGATCTGCATGGCCTACCATATAGTGCTTCAAATGGCGACATCTGCAAGCTTGATTGGTAACTATTATTATAGGAGAATTCAACCAAGTGCAAGTGATCTTCCCATGACCCGCCAAAATCAAGGATGCATGATCGCAACAAGTCTTCTAATATGCGGTTCACCCTCTCAGTCTGGCCATCTGTCTGAGGATGATAAGCGGTGCTCATATTCAACTTTGTTGTAACACCCCGTGTATTCTATAACCGTGAAAGTCATAAATTAAAGTATAATTAATTTCAAATCAAAGAATTAAGGGAAACGGGATACGCCATTGTGTTCATCTCGGAAAAATACGCGAAATAGAGTCCGAGTTTACGCAAAACGGATAACGTGTGAAGAAGATATCTTTAATTTAAATATCGCAGCAAAACATGAAAAAAAAGAAGAATGGGAAACGAATAATGTTTAGCATTGTTCTAGGGTTTGTAAGCAAAAGTTAGTATCTCATTTGGTTGGAACACATGACTTGCATACAAGAGGTACAGAGTTCGATCCCCGCCAGCGCCCTATTTTTGTTTTAGGGGAATGGCTTAAAATAGCCTAGTGTGAACGCAGTTCAAAAAGTGGTTTAGTGTGAAAATGGGTAATTGGGAAGATAGAGAAAAAAATTGAATATATATAATATATATATACATATACGCATATATATATATGTATATATATATATATATATATGACGTGTACGCATCATGTAGCGTACGTTGCGCATTTTTGGTTGTCAAGGATGGTTTTTTTTTGGCCTTCTCCAATTTTTAATTATGACAAATTAAAGGTAAGAAAATATTTATTCATATATAAATAAATATTTATATATGGGTAATTAATACGGTAAAGGGGAAAATGTACCTATTAAATACGTATTTACGTTTGAATTGGTGAACATTTAATACGCTGAGTCATTTCTGACTCATCGCTGAGTCAATGCTGAGTCATTTCTGACTCATGGCTGAGTCAATAGGATAACTCTATCCTGACTGAACGGTTATGGTCATTTCTAGGATTAATCAAATGGCCTAAATTAATCCTAAAATTCTATATATACAACTCAAACCTAACCTAAACTCACACAAAAAAAATAAGAATGAGGCCATCATGCTGCTGAGGAACGACTAGGAGTAGCCACCAATTTGAGAGAAGATTAGGAGGCAAATTCTAAAGAATAAAGCAACTTAAACAAATCAAATCAACGCCTACGTCAAAAGGAGTCGCATCTCCAAATTCCTGAATTGGAGAATTCGCCACACGATTGTAAGTAGAGTATTATTTTGGTATGAATAAATAACTGTGTTGGTTTGTACACTTGATTTGTGGTGATAAGTAATTCATATTTGTGTGTTACTATGATTCTTATCGATTTGGAATATTGTATAACGATTGGATATTCGCAAAGTATGTTATTCATTATAAAAACTACATGTTTGCGGTAGTTTTATGCAAGTATACATTTGGATATTCGCAAAGTATGTTATTCATTATAAAAACTACATGTTTGCGGTAGTTTTATGCAAATATACGTTTGGATATTCGCAAAGTTTGTAATTCATGTTGAAGCTACATGTATGTAGTTCTTTAATTGAAATTCATGCAAGTTTGTGGTTTTGCTACTATGCCATCATAATGTGTATTTCTGTACAAAAATCATTTTGTGTGTAATTGGAACAAATTTGGGTTATTATAATTCATATGAAATTTTGGCATCATGATCTATGTATAAGACCATACTTTTGCATTAAATACAAAAGTAAGCCTCTTTGCGAACTTACGAATATGACTAGGCTATGTTTGATATTTTGCATAATTGAAAAACATGTTAGGTCTATATTGTTAACAAGAATTATATGATGACATATGTGGTACATAGCTAGGTTAGATTTAAAAATCCCATTTGCAAGTTTGCATGACCAAAGTAAAAATCATGATTTCATGTTTAGAAATATTTATGTAATAAGTATATGTGTGCCATGGTTATGTGAATAGATTTAAAATCATGATTAAGTTGGAATAATTCAAGTTGAACTATACTTTTGTATTAGTAACAAAAGTAAACACCTTTGTAAACATGTAGTAATCTTATGAACATGATTTGCTTATGTTTGACATTATGCCTAAATAAAAATATAGGTTTATGTTGTAGTTAAGACTATGTGTCAATAATGATATCCAATTTAGATTCTTAAATTAACTACAAGTTTACATGCTTTGATTCATGTCACTTATGCTTTATGACCAAAGTATACGTTACTACTATGCAAGTATACCAGTTTCCATTTTGTAGTTCCAACGTTATGTTGCAAGTTCATGCGTTCACCTTCCCCTTTTTGTGTATATAATCACGCTTTAAGCCTCCCCTTTTTCACGTGGCTAAGTTGGGCTTAAAAAGGATAAGCCCAACATATATTATAATAAACGAACGTATTAAACGGGGGAAATAGCGTTGGGCCAAATTAATTAATAAATGAAAATATAAAAGTAGATGGGCCCAAATTCAAGAATGGGTTGGGCCCATGATTGGTGTAAACCTTTACACCATTAGCTTAAATTGATTTTGAATAATGGGCCGCAAATACTTACATATAAAAAGAAGAAAGACAAAATATGTAAATGTAGAAAATACGATGTGTTTAACCCGAGTTTGGATTGAGTTGTGATGTAAACCTGCCCGGAACCGCCCGGCTGTCCAGTAGTCACAACAATACCTATCCAATGTGGGTGGTTAGACATGGAGCCCAATAAGGACCCGAGGTTAGACTGAGTTGTGGCGTAAGACTGCCCGGACCCAACCGGCAACAGGCAGCCACAACAATACCTGTCAAATGTGAGAGGTCAAGGCTTTATTAAGACAATTAAGGCTGAGTCGGGATTGATAGGATTAAGTAGATTATATTAATACTTAATCAAAATGGAACATGCTAAACTAAACAGACTGATTGGGGGTTAGGTTTATAAACACTTGACCAACTTAGCATGTTGGCTAGAAATAGAAAACCTAGTAGCGGGGGACCCTTTTCAGCAGTAACCCTACAAGGCGTATCATGATACCCTGAAACGAGGCAGGGTGGGGCACGATTACTGGGCTGATTGTAAGAGGTCAAATCGACGGCGGTGGTGCAACAGTGTAGGTTCTAACGGGGTGCGGGCGTGCACACACTCCGGCGAAGAAAAATAAGGCACTGGGCACCAGTAGCATACCTGTGCATTCTAGAATTGTGTCGGGCCGCCACCATGGGACTTGATACACCCCATGGTGGGACCAGCATAGGTAACTACAACATCGGGGGCCGTAAGACACATGAAACTATGCGAGTAGGAGCCGATCATTATAAAATGGATCACTTCACCCTGATTATGGGGTGCCAGTTGGGAACTAGTTTATATGGGTTCAGAGATTAAAATGGGGTACGATAGTATATTCGACCCTAGACAACTTAACTAAGTTTATGGTGCTTTCCCATTTCTAGTTTATACTTATCATACCCAGTTCTTTATTCATAGACTGAATAGTCCTAGACTTACTCAGGCTTTATGTCTGACTCTACTTTTCTTTCGTCTTCTTTCCTTCCGTTTCCCCCCCCCAGGTCCACAGGTAGGGAATACCGCAGCTTGACCAGCCTTCATATCCAGCTTGAAGAGAAAGAATGTATTGCTTGGATCTTTTCGTTTTGGACTATGGCTTTGGACAACAACTATGGAACTTTTGCAGTTTATTTATGTTTTCTTTATGCTTCTTTAAATAATGTAATCAAGACAGTTATGATTTTGGAAATATTGTAAGACAATTATGGCATGGTTTGTGTAACACATATTTTATTGAAATAAAAGTTGTTGTTTTCCGCTGTTCAAAAATATGTGTTCTTATATCTGTCTTGTATATCTGTGACTTATACTTATAAACCTCCACCAAAATTAGGGCATTCCCTTTGAGAGTGACCCTAACGGAGGTGGGGTGTTTCACTTGGTATCAGAGCATAGGTTTACCAGATAAGATAAAAAGTTTTGAGAAATTATTTTCAAAAAGGAAATTTAAAGAAGCATTTTTTTATTTTAAAAAGGCAAAGTCCCCCCAAAGCCATAGGTACTATCTCTTATCCTTCGTTTTGAATCTATCCTTTCTGTTTCAGCATGTCTGGAGACCTTACTCCCCAGCTGCTGACGCTTTCACTTCTCCTCCTCCACGTGAACCATCAAGCGGAAGAGTCCCAGAGTAGGAAGATGAATAATAGTCAAACAAGAAAGGATCGTAACAGTAATAATAAGAAACGAGAAAAAAGGAAATGCAATTTTTGTGGTACGGAAGGGCACATAGCCAAGGATTGTAGAAAAAGGAAAAGAAAGCAAGGAGAATGTTTTCATTGTGGGGAGACTGGACACATCAGCAAAGACTGCCCTGAGAAGCAGACCGGACCTTCTGGCGGTACATCGTTAACTTATTCTAGATGCTTTGTTTTATCCTATTTCTCTCCTCGATCCTATCTTGAGAACCATAGGTAGAATCTTTTTGGATGTAAACATGTAGTTGAAACATGTTATGGATGATGGTTGCAAGTGGTTGCAAGTGATTGCTAGTGGTTGCTCGTGGTTGCATATACACACACAATCTAGGTTTTAGATCGGCTCAGTCACTTCATATTGCATATGCATATATGTTTGCATTCGTATATGGTTGAACTTTAATGTGTTATCATATGGATGTTGCATTTGTATGAATGATTGTGCACTCATGTAGAATCATGAATAGGAAAATTTGCATACATAATGGATTCATGGCACTTACATAATTCGCATTAAGGAGGTCAACTGAATCAGTAGACCGCCTGATTTTGCATTAGATAAGTACATGTACACACACACTTCGCATATGATCATGAAGCACTAGATGTCTTTTAAGGACAATGGATGCTCGTGTTTGATGGATGAGTAGATGGATGTTTGGATGTTAGGATATACATTCTTCCTAACTTGAAGATTTCGGGGACGAAATCCTTTTAAGTGGGGGAGAATGTAACACCCCGTGTATTCTATAACCGTGAAAGTCATAAATTAAAGTATAATTAATTTCAAATCAAATAATTAAGGGAAACGGGATATGCCATTGTGTTCATCTCGGAAAAATACGCGAAATAGAGTCCGAGTTTACGCAAAACGGATAACGTGTGAAGAAGATATCTTTAATTTAAATATCGCAGCAAAACATGAAAAAAAAGAATGGGAAACGAATAATGTTTAGCATTGTTCTAGGGTTTGTAAGCAAAATACTTAGTATCTCATTTGGTTGGAACACATGACTTGCATACAAGAGGTACAGAGTTCGATCCCCGCCAGCGCCCTATTTTTGTTTTAGGGGAATGGCTTAAAATAGCCTAGTGTGAACGCAGTTCAAAAAGTGGTTTAGTGTGAAAATGGGTAATTGGGAAGATAGAGAAAAAAAATGAATATATATATAATATATATATACATATACGCATATATATATATATATATATATATATATATATATATATGACGTGTACGCATCATGTAGCGTACGTTGCGCATTTTTGGTTGTCAAGGATGGTTTTTTTTTGGCCTTCTCCAATTTTTAATTATGACAAATTAAAGGTAAGAAAATATTTATTCATATATAAATAAATATTTAAATATGGGTAATTAATACGGTAAAGGGGAAAATGTACATATTAAATACGTATTTACGTTTGAATTGGTGAACATTTAATACGCTGAGTCATTTCTGACTCATCGCTGAGTCAATGCTGAGTCATTTCTGACTCATGGCTGAGTCAATAGGATAACTCTATCCTGACTGAACGGTTATGGTCATTTCTAGGATTAATCAAATGGCCTAAATTAATCCTAAAATTCTATATATACAACTCAAACCTAACCTAAACTCACACAAAAAAATAAGAATGAGGCCATCATGCTGCTGAGGAACGACTAGGAGTAGCCACCAATTTGAGAGAAGATTAGGAGGCAAATTCTAAAGAATAAAGCAACTTAAACAAATCAAATCAACGCCTACGTCAAAAGGAGTCGCATCTCCAAATTCCTGAATTGGAGAATTCGCCACACGATTGTAAGTAGAGTATTATTTGGGTATGAATAAATAACTGTGTTGGTTTGTACACTTGATTTGTGGTGATAAGTAATTCATATTTGTGTGTTACTATGATTCTTATCGATTTGGAATATTGTATAACGATTGGATATTCGCAAAGTATGTTATTCATTATAAAAACTACATGTTTGCGGTAGTTTTATGCAAGTATACGTTTGGATATTCGCAAAGTATGTTATTCATTATAAAAACTACATGTTTGCGGTAGTTTTATGCAAATATACGTTTGGATATTCGCAAAGTTTGTAATTCATGTTGAAGCTACATGTATGTAGTTCTTTAATTGAAATTCATGCAAGTTTGTGGTTTTGCTACTATGCCATCATAATGTGTATTTCTGTACAAAAATCATTTTGTGTGTAATTGGAACAAATTTGGGTTATTATAATTCATATGAAATTTTGGCATCATGATCTATGTATAAGACCATACTTTTGCATTAAATACAAAAGTAAGCCTCTTTGCGAACTTACGAATATGACTAGGCTATGTTTGATATTTTGCATAATTGAAAAACATGTTAGGTCTATATTGTTAACAAGAATTATATGATGACATATGTGGTACATAGCTAGGTTAGATTTAAAAATCCCATTTGCAAGTTTGCATGACCAAAGTAAAAATCATGATTTCATGTTTAGAAATATTTATGTAATAAGTATATGTGTGCCATGGTTATGTGAATAGATTTAAAATCATGATTAAGTTGGAATAATTCAAGTTGAACTATACTTTTGTATTAGTAACAAAAGTAAACACCTTTGTAAACATGTAGTAATCTTATGAACATGATTTGCTTATGTTTGACATTATGCCTAAATAAAAATATAGGTTTATGTTGTAGTTAAGACTATGTGTCAATAATGATATCCAATTTAGATTCTTAAATTAACTACAAGTTTACATGCTTTGATTCATGTCACTTATGCTTTATGACCAAAGTATACGTTACTACTATGCAAGTATACCAGTTTCCATTTTGTAGTTCCAACGTTATGTTGCAAGTTCATGCGTTCACCTTCCCCTTTTTGTGTATATAATCACGCTTTAAGCCTCCCCTTTTTCACGTGGCTAAGTTGGGCTTAAAAAGGATAAGCCCAACATATATTATAATAAACGAACGTATTAAACGGGGGAAATAGCGTTGGGCCAAATTAATTAATAAATGAAAATATAAAAGTAGATGGGCCCAAATTCAAGAATGGGTTGGGCCCATGATTGGTGTAAACCTTTACACCATTAGCTTAAATTGATTTTGAATAATGGGCCGCAAATACTTACATATAAAAAGAAGAAAGACAAAATATGTAAATGTAGAAAATACGATGTGTTTAACCCGAGTTTGGATTGAGTTGTGATGTAAACCTGCCCGGAACCGCCCGGCTGTCCAGTAGTCACAACAATACCTATCCAATGTGGGTGGTTAGACATGGAGCCCAATAAGGACCCGAGGTTAGACTGAGTTGTGGCGTAAGACTGCCCGGACCCAACCGGCAACAGGCAGCCACAACAATACCTGTCAAATGTGAGAGGTCAAGGCTTTATTAAGACAATTAAGGCTGAATCAGTATTGATAGGATTAAGTAGATTATATTAATACTTAATCAAAATGGAACATGCTAAACTAAACAGACTGATTGGGGGTTAGGTTTATAAACACTTAACCAACTTAGCATGTTGGCTAGAAATAGAAAACCTAGTAGCGGGGGACCCTTTTCAGTAGTAACCCTACAAGGCGTATCATGATACCCTGAAACTAGGCAGGGTGGGGCACGATTACTGGGCTGATTGTAAGAGGTCAAATCGACGGCGGTGGTGCAGCAGTGTAGGTTCTAACGGGGTGCGGGCGTGCACACACTCCGGCGCAGAAAAATAAGGCACTGGGCACCAGTAGCATACCTGTGCATTCTAGAATTGTGTCGGGCCGCCACCATGGGACTTGATACACCCCATGGTGGGACCAGCATAGGTAACTACAACATCGGGGGCCGTAAGACACATGTAACTATGCGAGTAGGAGCCGATCATTATAAAATGGATCACTTCACCCTGATTATGGGGTGCCAGTTGGGAACTAGTTTATATGGGTTCAGAGATTAAAATGGGGTACGATAGTATATTCGACCCTAGACAACTTAACTAAGTTTATGGTGCATTCCCATTTCTAGTTTATACTTATCATACCCAGTTCTTTATTCATAGACTGAATAGTCCTAGACTTACTCAGGCTTTATGTCTGACTCTACTTTTCTTTCGTCTTCTTTCCTTCCGTTTCCCCCCCCCCCCCCGGGTCCACAGGGAGGGAATACCGCAGCTTGACCAGCCTTCATATCCAGCTTGAAGAGAAAGAATGTATTGCTTGGATCTTTTCGTTTTGGACTATGGCTTTGGACAGCAACTATGGAACTTTTACAGTTTATTTATGTTTTCTTTATGCTTCTTTAAATAATGTAATCAAGACAGTTATGATTTTGGAAATATTGTAAGACAATTATGGCATGGTTTGTGTAACACATATTTTAATGAAATAAAAGTTGTTGTTTTCCGCTGTTCAAAAATATGTGTTCTTATATCTGTCTTGTATATCTGTGACTTATACTTATAAACCTCCACCAAAATTAGGGCATTCCCTTTGAGAGTGACCCTAACGGAGGTGGGGTGTTTCATTTGTCCCCAGCTCTTCTAGGAAAGATTCCCAGAATTTGCTAGCAAATATCGGATCGCGATCACTAACAATGCTACTGGGAAGTCGATGTACTTTGAAAATCTCTCTGAAATAAAGCTGTGCCAAACTTCGAGCTTATAGCGACCCGAACTTCCCCGGTCTCCGAAGAGAAGAGAAAGAACGAATTACTTTGAGTACAAGACGAATCAGAACACAAACAGAAGAACATTTCATTGTTTATTACAACAATTCCATCAGATACAAGAATATACAGAGTATAAATGAATATTATACATTCGATAATATCAGAGATTACAATAAATTACATAGCAGCGGAAAAATAATACAAAACACAACTGAAAGTAATACACGGATACAGAGCTTTCCGAGCATCGTTTCAGCTGTAAATCAGGATCCTGTGAGTATAAATCTGCAAAACCAAAACTACTAGCTGCCCGTGTCGAGAATAAGGGCACCTAGAGTTTAGGTTAAAACAATAAACTCCAGGTCAGTCATGTGACTGGTGTGAGAACTAAAACAGTTATTAAAACTTTACTTTAAAAGAGAGTAATTCAAGAGACCACGCCGTATAACACGGAACGGGTTTCCTCCCAAGAATACCAGTGCATAGAATAAACAACGCAATGCTTTTTGGAAAAATGAAGCTATTATAAGACCCAGGTCCCATCAGACAATGCAACGCAAGCCGGAGGATAGGGTTTTACCTTATAATAGCCAAATAATGCTTAATACGTTTAAAAACAAATCATTTGATACTATAATAAGTGTATAGTGTCCAAACAATTTCAATCATAAATATCAATCATAGATGGCATAGTATCCCATGCTACTATGTCGCCATACTAGGCTCTACAAATAAAACCGAAATATCTCGTATTGGAAATTGGATTTCCGTCATGAGTCGAGGCAAGGGGCAAGCTCCTCTCCGCTTCGAGACACTCTAGCAAATGCCTCAGGACTACACACTCTGGGCAACCCCTGGAATCGGCTGGGCCGGTCCTGTCTTACGTTTGACGATTAGTTATTCCTGAACACACGTTTCCCGGTCCTTACAGACCTATAATCGAGGCGCCTCGCATCCAACAACCACATAGGTGAAAAATAATATATATGTCAGCGCTAGTAAGTCACTGACACCACCGTAGCTAGAAAGAAATGTCGTAATCTCCCAGCGGTCACTATCCCGTTTTTGACTCATACCGAGGTGTGAGGCTCGCGAATTCACGTTATACACAAAGATATGCCACGTAGGCCGTGCTTTGATCATCAACCACAAGACTTTGCTTTTCAATAGAAGCCTTGATCATTTTCCACTTAGGCATGCCACACAGGCAATTCACTCCATTTGACTGATGTCCATCGATATACAACCTCTGAGCTCGTACGTCTCAGAGAAGGGCGTTAAGCAAGAGAATAAATTCTTCACCGCCAAACAGATCTATATTTAATAGAGATTAATCAACACAGAATAAATTCCAATGTCAGACACACAGTCCATTTACAAGTTCATTCTGGGTCTGAATGAAACCGGAGGCACTTTCCTCGCATATCCATCGATCTCCAAGTACGACCGGACGATCACCAACTGATTCCCTCCTCTTGGGTGTACAGCCCAATCAAGATCATCAGTAATCACCCAAACGATGTGAAGACTTCCGGCCTTCAACCACCATCTTCATCTTCGACATATAGTCGAATCGGTTATTCAGAATGGGTATAAACCCGGCCTTTCTGAATAACCCGCGTATATAATAAACAAATGTTATACAAACACAACATAAGCCTCATTCCAATTCATCAGTCACTAATCATAAATTAGCAAGAGAACAATTCCCCAAATATTAATCCCGAAGGCCGAAACGAACAATAGATCAATACCCAGGAAACTATTCTTCTTAGCTAACCTACAGTTAGTTTCTAAATTTCACATTCTTAGGGAAATGTTCCCATTAATTTTATCAAAGATAAATTCTTTTAAATTTATTCTTTAATCTTCCTTTGGATGTTATTTCAAACCATGTTAAGGTTTTCCAAACTAGTCGGGATTAGCGAACCACACCGAAGTAATTATTTATTTTATTTCCCAATCCCAACCTATTCATCCCATGAAGCAAAACTGGTAATACTCCATATCTAAAAACATGGTGTTATCGGTAAAATTAATTACCATTTCACGTTCAAATCTAATTAAAGATTTAACTATCGCTTTGGAGCAAAACTGGTGATACTCCATTCTCGCTCACTTTCCAAATTTGATAATTTAAATTACCAATTCACATTTCAATCTAATTATAGATTCATTAAAACTCCTTTTACTGGGTTAAATAACTAATTTCATTTAAAACACAGTTCACTATAAAGCCAAATCACATTCTATTTATTATCGGATTAAAGAACAAGTGTTATTTAAAACAGCGTTCACGATAAACCCACAAATCAATTCTAATTCAATTCCAATTAAATATATTAATTAATTGGTATACTTCATTAAATCTAAAAAAAAAAGATTTAATCTTTCTCAACGGGGTTTAAGAATAGTGTTGATGAAGATACCATTCACGACAAACCCAAATCCCATTTGATATTAAATACAAGGCTCTGAATAGAAAATATATCGGCTTATATTCAATATCATATTCTGAAACCCACAAATATCGCTTTGGAAATAACGATGTAAAATATATCTTCCAAATTTCCTCCAAAATATCTGTATAATCGCGGAATCTAATATCGAAATATTCCAAAGACAATTTCGATTCAAATCCATTCCAATTCATATATTGGAAATTCTGGTTATTTAAAACCCATTTCAAATCCAATTTATTTATTTTAAAAGTAAATTGATTTTAATTCTAATTCAAAACTAGTTCATTTCGATAAAAACTATTTTTATCTTTCCAAATATGGAGTTTTTCATCCCAGTTCTTTCCAATTCATATATTATGATTTTACACAAATTATTAATATTTTTAATAATTTTATCAAAACCCATACAGTCGATTTCCATCAACGGCTATCGAACTGCACTTACAACGACCTTTTCCAAATTTGATTTGGACATAATTCCAAATCCAACCGTTAGATTTCAAATTTATAATATTCATTGGAAAGCTCTTTTCGATACGAACCCAACGGTTCTAGTTTTAGGAGAATCCGACGGTCGGATCTCCCGCAATGTCAATTCGAAGTCAATGGTCGAAATTCGCAAACAACCGCGGCGCGTTCTATTCAGGCCATTCTATATATATAATATATATTTCGTCGATTTCCTTTTTAAACGAATTTTATAAATTGTTTCAAATTTGTTTCAAAAACAATTTCAACCATCATTTCAAATTCAAATCAAAATTGAATTTTCCATTATAAATTCTTTTTGAATTAAATTTGATTTCGATTCAAATCTATTTCAATTCAATTTCAGTTCGTTTTCAATTCGATTTGAATTCATTCCAAATCGATTTCACTTCGATTTCCAATTGCATTTCTATTTAATTCAATTTCAATTCGATTTGAATTCATTTCAATTCGAATTCATTTTATATTCAATTCAGTTCGAGTTCATTTTATATTCAATTCAATTCGAATTCATTTTCTAAATATTCGATTTTTAAATCTCTTTTCAATATTCATTATAAAAACGAATATAATCGATATAAATATCGTTCGCATCAAAATAGCGCATCTCTAATCAACACGGCTTTATATTTTTCAATAACTTCGTTATCCTATTCAACAAATGAATATTTATTCTATTCAACACATTATTCTATATTTCTTTCAACACATGACTAATCTCAAAAAATGAGTACTGTCAACACATAACTATTTTTGTTATTTAATATATTTTATAAAGTTATGATTTCTATCATTTAATTTTTAATCAAACTCTAACCGTAAATTAGCAAAAGAGCAGTTCCCTAAATATTAATCCCGAAGGCCGAAACCAACATCAGATCAATATCCAGGAGACCACTCATCTTATCTATTTTCCAGTTAGTTTCTAATTTTATATATGATAAAGATGTAAATTTTATTGTTAAAATATTTCGTTCAACACATGACTAATCTCAACACATGAGTACTGTCAACACGTGACTATTTATTTTCTATTCAACACATGAATCTTATTTTATAATATTCTTTATTTTCCCAATTGGAATGATGCCCAATCAATTACCATATAATGTTAATTATATGGATTCCATACAACACATGTATATAATAGCAACGATAAACAATCAATCATCATCCAAAGTGCACCACACAACTGCATAAGCATTAAATATAAATAATTAACGCTTACACTGTCTGTCGACCAATCGATCGACATACAACTAAATAATTTGGATTAGTGTACGCCAAATATCATCCCAACACCTATGTGGGGTTTCAATCCACAAACACCGAATATTATTTGTGCAGCTGGGAGACGTGTAAAATTTATCGTCCTAATCAATATCCTTCAAATAAGTGTACATGAACAAACCGTCCGGTTTGTAAATGAATATTTATTTATTCACATTCACGTTAAAATTATACTTTTAACGATAAAATATTTTTAACTACATAAATATTTTATTTTATTTCACATCACACAATGAATTTTCATCACAACAAACAATCAAACATACAAGCCATCCATGGTCTGTGGACGACGGGTGTCGGGTGCTACTAAACACCGTCTGCATCCTAGTATATATTTTTAACTAGAAAAGAAGATTTAAAGTGAGAAGTTCTCACCTAGGGGTTCCACTCCGCCAATCTTTATTTCTAAACGGTTCGGAATTGGATTCGATTCCCGTGGGTTCCATCGTAATTTATTTCACTCTGTTCATAGTAAAAATCACATTTTTATTATTTAGTTCTATATATAAAAATCATATTTTTATAAATTCGCTTTCAACATAAAAAATCAAAATTTTATTTCTCTTTCATATATATAAAAATAGCCTCTTTATCATGCTAAAATTAAATCTTTTACTTAGTTAAAAATCACTGCTTTAACTAGTTAAAAACCATAACTTTTTAAAGTTAAAAATGGAATCTTTCTTTGTTAAAAAACTATCTTTTTCTAATTAAAAAAAAATCCGATCTCTCTATAAATAAAAATCTCAACTTTTATAAACAATGTCATATAAAAATCCACTCTTCATGTTTTATAAATCTAATATTTATCAACTATGAAAATCTAATTGCTTTAAATAATTTAAAAGATGACTTACATCGATTTTTGAAGAGGGGGAGGGAGGTTTACTCGCGTAGGTGGCTATGGAAGGCGGTGACAGGAAGGGCTTGGCGAATCCTAGGTGGTCTGGGTTGGGAGAAGGCGCAGCCGCGCTGGCGGACCCTAGGGGGTCACGGCGGCGGTTTCTGGTGATTTAGGGTCAAATGGGTTGGATTTTCAGAGAGAAGAAGAGGGAATGGAGGAGAGGAAGAAGGGCGGCAGAGGGGCATCGCCCAAGGCGGCGTTGGCCAGCGCCAGTGGCGCGGCGGCGTCAAGAAGCTGGCGGGGGCCGATTAATTTGCGCGGTTTCCCTCTTTTTTCTCCTTTTTTTTCTTCTTTTCGATCTGGAGTGGCAGAAGGGGGAGAGTAAGGAAGGGGCTATATAATAATATATATTATTTTATTTAATTAATTCCAAAAAGCAACTTTTTATTTTGACCTCGAAACGAGACCCACCGCCTGTCGTCCCTAGCTAATCACCCCCATTCTGAACACAATGGGATATGTATCGTAAGCTATTTCGATTAGTTTTCGTCAAAATCAACATATAACTCTATATATTGAATTTGAACGCGCATTTCAATTTACCGGGCCCACATACTAAATTACCAAAAAATATTTTCTAGCTTCGTATTAACGATACGGTCCTAACAAAACTAATTTCGTCAGATTCTGAGGCCGTTTGAAAAATGGCCATTTTCCAGTCGATTAAAATCAACAGAAACTGGTCAAACGCGTTTTACTTCGCCACACTCACATATTGATTCGAAAAATTACAAATTTTGGAACCTAGTAATAACTTGACATCACGGATCCAACAAAAGTGGTTTCGTCGAAAACCGAGGTCGTTTGCAGAATTTCCATTTTTAATGGCCTGAATTCCATAGCGACTATTCAGAATTTTCAACTGGACGTATCTTTTGATTCCTGCTATGAATTCTTGGAAAGATATTCTCAATTAGATTCGAATATTTTTGGTTTTGCTAAAATCCAGTTTATTTTGCACCCGGTACATTCATTTGAACTTTGAAATCGAATTATCGAACTACCGCGTCATTTTCAATTCCTTTTGTAATTAAAATAAAATATTTATATTCTAACGACGATCTATATAAAAATATACGTTCTATTTCTATTCAAAATAAATTTCTCGTTGATATTATTTAAAATAATTCATTTTAAATATTCAAAATTCATTAAAATTGCCAAAATAAAATTTTTAAACTGGCTCAGATTTTCCGGGTTGTTACAATCTCTCCCACTTAAAACTTTTTGTCCTCGAAAAGGAACGAAGCTGAAAGTTGTTTAACTAATCAACTCAACATCCATTATTTTTTTTACGGCTTAAGTTCTTCAACTTTTTAGTTTCTAAGAACTTTTCAAATTTTCCAAAAATTTGGCTAACACCATAAATTTTCGAAAAATTTCGCCATAACCTCCCCTGCACCGGGGACTTCGGGATATTTCATATAGACTCCTATGTCCTTCTTCAATCCAAAAGAAAAAGAAAAAGCCAAGCGGCTCACAAAATCATCCAAAACCCAAGAAATACAATAAACATTTACCTATTTGTCGGGCAAACAATTTTATTCCTCTTCTCTAGCCTCCTTGCTATGACCTGTTCACACATACATATGTACATGCATGCAATTGCAAATAATTTTCAATACAATTCTATATTTGGTTAAATTTGGCCTAAATTCACCGTTCTTTCACATAATGGTTTCAATAAATAATCATACAACAAAACCATCAATCAATTAGTGAATTAACGTTTCAAATTCATAATTTTGATATATATACAGAAAATCATGTTTTTGATACCAATTCACAATAATGTATTCTAGCTATATTTTGGTTCTCACACCAGTCTAATGGAAATATATAGAAATCCCACCTTCGTTACTCAAAAATAAATACTGATAACGCTACAGCATTATCAGAATCATCCCCGGGCGACTAGAGTGTGATTCTATATCTATCCAGTATATTAAAACTTTGAATATACGTTCATGACGCGTATATGCAAAATCTTTATTTATTGGATTGTCTAAATTCAATACAAATAAATAGTCAAATACGTATAAAACGATTTAAATTTCAAAACAAAATTTGCTTTCATTTTAAATATATACTCTTCACACTCATTCCAAGATACTACTGATCCTACCTCTAGCGAGTAATTCTTATTGGATATTGCTAATCCAATTTATGATTAATTCTTTCGTATGGTTCTAATGTTTCTTGTTCTCGAGCTCTGTAAACCAGAGCTCTGACATCAGCTGTATCGACCCGAACTTCCCCGGTCTCCGAAGTGAAGAGAAAGAACAAATTACTTTGAGTACAAGACGAATCAGAATACAGACAGAGGAACATTTCATTGTTTATTACAACAATTCCATCAGATACAAGAATATACAGAGTATAAATGAATATTATACATTCGATAATATCAGAGATTACAATAAATTACATAGCAGTGGAAAAATAATACAAAACACAACTGAAAGTAATACACGGATACAGAGCTTTCCGAGCATCGTTTCAGCTGTAAATCAGGATCCTGTGAATATAAATCTGCAAAACCAAAACTACTAGCTGCCCATGTCGAGAATAAGGGCACCTAGAGTTTAGGTTAAAACAATAAACTCCAAGCCAGTCATGTGACTGGTGTGAGAACTAAAACAGTTATTAAAACTTTACTTTAAAAGAGAGTAATTCAAGGGACCATGCCGTATAACACGGAACGGGTTTCCTCCCAAGAATACCAGTGCATAGAATAAACAACGCAATGCTTTTTGGAAAAATGAAGCTATTATAAGACCCAGGTGCCATCACACAATGCAACGCAAGCCGGAGGATAGGGTTTTACCTTATAATAGCCAAATAATGCTTAATACGTTTAAAAACAAATCATTTGATACTATAATAAGTGTATAGTGTCCAAATAATTTCAATCATAAATATCAATCATAGACGGCATAATATCCCATGCTACTATGTCGCCATACTAGGCTCTACAAATAAAACTGAAATATCTCGTATTGGAAATTGGATTTCCGTCATGAGTCAAGGCAAGGGGCAAGCTCCTCTCCGCTTCGAGACACTCTAGCAAATGCCTCGGGACTACACACTCTGGGAAACCCCTGGAATCGGCTAGGCCGGTCCTGTCTTACGTTTGACGATTAGTTATTCCTGAAAACACGTTTCCCGGTCCTTACAGACCTATAATCGAGGCGCCTCGCATCCAACAACCACATAGGTGAAAAATAATATATATGTCAGGGCTGGTAAGTCACTGACACCGCCGTAGCTAGAAAGAAATGTTATATTCTCCCAGCGGTCACTATCCCGTTTTTGACTCATAACGAGGTGTGAGGCTCGCGAATTCACGTTATACACAAAGCTATGCCACATAGGCCGTGCTTTGATCATCAACCAGAAGACTTTTCTTTTCAACAGAAGCATTGATCATTTGCCACTTAGGCATGCCACACAGGCAATTCACTCCATGCGACTGATGTCCATCGATATACAACCTCTGAGCTCGTACGTCTCAGAGAAGGGCGTTAAGCAAGAGAATAAATTCTCCGTCGCCAAACAGATGTATATTTAATAGAGATCAATCAACACAGAATAAAATCCAATGTCAGACACACAGTCCATTTACAAGTTCGTTCTGGGTCTGAACGAAACCGGAGGCACTTTCCTCGCATATCCATCGATCTCCAAGTACGTCTAGACGATCACCAACTGATTCCCTCCTCTTGGGTGTACAACCCAATCAAGATCATCAGTAATCACCCAAACGATGTGAAGACTTCCGGTCTTCAACCACCGTTTTCATCTTCGACATATCGTCGAATCGGTTATTCAGAATGGGTATAAACTCGGCCTTTCTGAATAACCCGCGTATATAATAAACAAATGTTACACAAACACACCATATGCCTCATTCCAATTCATCAGTCACTAATCGTAAATTAGCAAGAGAACAATTCCCCAAATATTAATCCCGAAGGCTGAAACCAGCATTAGATCAATACCCAGGAAACCATTCTTCTTAGCTAACCTACAGTTAGTTTCTAAATTTCACATTCTTAGGGAAAGGTTCCCATTAATTTTATCAAAGATAAATTCTTTTAAATTTATTCTTTAATCTTCCTTTGGATGTTATTTCAAAACATGTTAAGGTTTTCCAAACTAATCGGGATTAGCGAACCACACCAAAGTAATTATTTATTTTATTTCCCAATCCCAACCTATTCACCCCATGAAGCAAAACTGGTAATACTCCATATCTAACACCACGGTGTTATCGTTAAAATTAATTACCATTTCACGTTCAAATCTAATTAAAGATTTAACTATCGCTTTGGAGCAAAACTGGTGATACTCCATTCTCGCTCATCTTCCAAATTTGATCATTTAAATTATCAATTCACATTTCAATCTAATTACAGATTCATTAAAACTCCTTTTACTGGGTTAAATAACTAATGTCATTTAAAACACAGTTCACGATAAACCCAAATCACATTCTATTTATTATCGGGTTAAAGAACAAGTGTTATTTAAAACACCGTTCACGATAAACCCACAAATCAATTCTAATTCAATTCCAATTAAACATATTAATTAATTGGTATACTTCATTAAATCTAAATAAAAAGAATTAATCTTTTCCCAACGGGGTTTAAGAACAGTGTTGATGAAGATACCATTCACGACAAACCCAAATCCCATTTGATATTAAATACAAGGCTCTGAATAGAAAATATATTGGCTTATATTCAATATCAAATTCTGAAACCCACAAATATCGCTTTGGAAATAACGATATAAAATATATCTTCCAAATTTCCACCAAAATATCTGTATAATCGCGGAATTTAATATCGAAATATTCCAAAGACAATTTCGATTCAAATCCATTCCAATTCGTATATTGGAAATTCTGGTTATTTAAAACCCATTTCAAATCCAATTTATTTATTTCAAAAATAAATTGATTTTAATTCTAATTCAAAACTAGTTCATTTCGATAAAATCTATTTTTATCTACCCAAATATGGAGTTTTTCATCCCAGTTCTTTCCAATTCATATATTATGATTTTACACAAATTATTAATATTTTTAATAATTTTATCAAGGCCCGTACAGTCGATTTCCAACAACGGTCATTGAACTGCACTTACAGCGACCTTTTCCAAATTTGATTTAGACATAATTCCAAGTCCAACCATTAGATTTCAAATTTTTAATATTCATTGGAAAGCTCTTTTCGATACGAACCCAACGGTTCCAGTTTTAGGAGAATCGGATGGTCGGATCTCCCGCAATGTCAATTCGAAGTCAATGGTTGAAATTCGTGAACTATCGCGGCGCGGCGCGTTCTATTCAGGCCATTCTATATATATATTATATATATTTCGTCGATTTTTTTTAAACGAATTTTATAAATCGTTTCAAATTTGTTTCAAAAACAATTTCAACCTTCATTTCAAATTCAAATCAAAATTGAATTTTCTATTATAAATTCATTTTACATTCATTTCTATTTGATTTCGATTCAAATCGATTTCAATTCAATTTCAATTCATTTTCAGTTCGATTTGAATTCATTGCAAATCGATTTCACTTCGATTTCCAATTGCATTTCTATTTAATTCAATTTCAATTCTATTACAATTCGATTTGAATTCATTTCAATTCGAATTCATCTTATATTCAATTCAATTCGAATTCATTTTATATTCAATTCAATTCGAATTCATTTTCTAAATATTCGATTTTTAAATCTCTTTTCAATATTCATTATAAAAATGAATATAATCTATATAAATATCGTTCGTGTTAAAATAGCGCATCTCAAATCAACACGGCTTTATATTTTTCAATAACTTCGTTATTCTATTCAACAAATGAATATTTATTCTATTCAACACATGAATTTATATTTCTTCCAACACATGACTAATCTCAACAAATGAGTACTGTCAACACATAACTATTTTTGTTATTTAATATATTTTATAAAATTATGATTTCTATCGTTTAATTTTTAATCAAACTCTAACCGTAAATTAGCAAGAGAGCAATTCCCTAAATATTAACCCCGACGGCCGAAACTAACATCAGATCAATATCCAGGAGACCACTCATCTTATCCATTTTCCAGTTAGTTTCTAATTTTATATATGATAAAGATGTAAATTTTATTGTTAAAATATTTCGTTCAACACATGACTAATCCCAACACATGAGTACTGTCAACACGTGACTATTTATTTTCTATTCAACACATGAATCTTATTTTATAATATTCTTTATTTTCCCAATTGGAATAAGGCCCAATCAATTACCATATAATGTTAATTATATGGATTCCATACAACACATGTATATAATAGCAACGATAAATAATCAATCATCATCCAAAGTGCACCACACAACTGCATAAGCATTAAATATAAATAATTAACGCTTACACAGTCTGTCGACCAATCGATCGACATGCAACTAAATAATTGGGATTAGTGTACGCCAAATATCATCCCAACACCCATGTAGGGTTTCAATCCACAAACACCGAATATAATTTGTGCAGCAGGGCGACGTGTAAAATTTATCGTCCCAATCAATATCCTTCAAATAAGTGTACATAAACAACCGTCCGATTTGTAAATGAATATTTATTTATTCACATTCACGTTAAAATTATACTTTTAATGATAAAATATTTTTAACTATATAAATATTTTATTTTATTTCACATCACACAATCAATTTTCATCACAACAAATAATCAAACATACAAGCCATCCATGGTCTGTGGACGATGGGTGTCGGGTGCTACTAAACACCGTCTGCATCCAAGTATATATTTTTAACTAGAAAAGAAGATTTAAAGTGAGAAGTTCTCACCTAGGGGTTCCACTCCGCCAATCTTTATTTCTGAATGGTTCGGAATAGGATTCGATTCCCGTGGGTTCCATCGTAATTTATTTCACTCTGTTCATAGTAAAAATCACATTTTTATTATTCAGTTTTATATATAAAAATCATATTTTTATAACTTCGCTTCCAACATAAAAAAATCAAATTTTCATTTCTCTTTCATATATATAAAAATAGCCTCTTTATCATGCTAAAATCAAATCTTTTACGTAGTTAAAAATCACTTCTTTGTCCAGTTAAAAACCATAACTTTTTAAAGTTAAAAATCGAATCTTTCTTTATTTAAAAATCTATCTTTTCTAATTAAAAAAAATCCAATCTCTCTATAAATAAAAATCTCAACTTTTATAAACAATGTCATATAAAAATCCGCTCTTCGTGTTTTATAAATCTAATATTTATCAACTATGAAAATCTAATTGCTTTAAATAATTTAAAAGATGACTTACATCAATTTTCGAAGAGGGGGAGGGAGGTTTACTCGAGTAGGAGGCTGTGGAAGGTGGTGATAGGCAGGGCTTGGCGAATCCTAGGTGGTCCGTGTTGGAAGAAGGCGGCGTAGCCACGCTGGCGGACCCTAGGGGGTCACATCGGCGGTTTCTGGTGATTTGGGGTCAAATGGGTTGGATTTTCAGAGAGAGGAAGAGGGAATGGAGGAGAGGAAGAAGGGCGGCAGGGGGGCATCGCCCATGGCGGCGTGGGCCAGCGCCAGTGGCGCGGCGGCGCCAAGAAGCTGGGCGGCAGCCGATTAATTTGCGCGGTTTCCCTCTTTTTTTCCTCTTTTTTTACTTCTTTTCGATCTGGAGTGGCAGAGGGGTGAGAGTAAGGAAGGGGCTATATAATAATATATATTATTTTATTTAATTAATTCCAAAAAGCAACTTTTTATTTTGACCTCGAAAAGAGACCCAGTGCATGTCGTCCCTAGCTAATTACCCCCATTCTGAACACAATGGGATATGTATTGTAAGCTAATTCGATCGTTTCGGTCAGTTTTCGTCAAAATCAATATATAACTCTATATATTGAATTTGAATGCGCATTTCAATTTACCAAGCCCACATACTAACTAAAAAAATTACCAAAAAATATTTTCTAGCTTCGCATTAACGATACGGTCCTAACAAAACTAATTTCGTTAGATTCTGAGGCCGTTTGAAAAAGGGCCATTTTCCAGTCGATTACAATCAACTGAAACTGGTCAAACGCGTTTTACTTCGCCACGCTCACATATTAATTCGAAAAATTACGAATTTTGGAACCTAGAAATAACTTGACATCATGGATCCAACAAAAGTGGTTTCATTGAAAACCGAGGTCGTTTGCAAAATTTCCATTTTTAAGGGCCTGAATTCCATAGCGACTATTCAGAATTTTCAATTGGACGTATATTTTGATTCCCGCTATGAAAGTTCGATTTTTCGGATTCGTTGGAAAGATATTCTCAATTAGATTCAAATATTTTTGGTTTCGCTAAAATCCTGTTTATTTTGCACCCGGTACATTCATTTGAACTTTGAAATCGAATTATCGAACTACCGCGCCATTTTCAATTCCTTTTATAATTAAAATAAAATATTTATATTCTAACGATGATCTATATAAATATATACATTCTATTTCTATTCAAAATAAATTTCTCGTCGATATTATTTAAAATAATTCATTTTAAATATTCAAAATTCATTAAAATAGCCAAAATAAAAATTTTAAACTGGCTCAGATTTTCCCGGGTTGTTACAGAGCTGTTCTACTAGATTTGACAGGGATAAAATGGGCAGTCTTTGTGAAGCGATCTACAATCACCCATATACTGTCACTGCTTTTTCTAGTTCGGGGCAAGCCATCAATAAAGTCCACATGAATTTGGTCCTACTTCCAACCTGGAACCTCTAGTGGTTGCAACAATCCTGCTAGCTTTTGCTGATCACTTTTGACTTGCTGCAGGTGGGACATATAGCAACGTATATAGAAATGTCTCTCTTCATAGATCTCCGCCAAAATGTGCCTTAAGGTCATGATACATCTTGCTCACCCCTGGATGAATGCTGAGCTTAGATTTGTGACATTCATCCATTACTTCCTTTCTAAGCTCATGAAGGTTTGGAACACAAATTCGTTACAATAGCCTCAGAACCCCCTTGTCGTCAACTTGGAAACTCATGGGTTCGCCTTTCTAACTCTTTTGCTAATTCTCTGAATAAATTCATCATTCTTCTGAAGATCAGAGATCTTATCGATCAAGGAAGGTGTAATAATGAGATTGGCGAGGATAAGATTGGTACTGGCCGTATTCTTCCTGCTGAGTGCATCGGCTACTACATTGGCTTTCCTTGGTGTATATAAGATGTCCAGGTCAAAGGTTGCAAGAAATTCAACCCAACGTTGCTGCCTCAAGTTCAAATCTCTTTGGGTGAACAGATACTTCAAGGATTTGTGATCAGTATATAGTTCGAACTTCTCACCCAAGAGATAGTGCCTCCATATCTTTAGAGCAAATACGATGGCCATCAACTCAAGATCATGAGCGGGGTATTTCTTCTCATGTGGTTTCAACTGGCGGCTAGCATATGCAGCTACTTTGTCCCTTTGCATTAGCACCGCACCAATACATTAAACAGTTAAAAAGGATAACATGTTGAAATGAGATTTATCATTAAAGATGTCATCTCTGACATGTTTGTTTAGATGAAAGAAATAATCTTCAATGGAAGCATCTGTCCAGACTTTCAAATCCTGATTACCATCAATAAGGGTCAACACAGGAGCAGTGGTCAACCTCCGTTTCAGCTCTTGGAAAGTTGCCTCACATTCCAGTGTCCAAATGAACTTTGTATGCTTCTTAGTCAGCTTCGTCAATGGACAAGATAATTTCAAAAAATCCTTAATGAATTTCCGATAATAGCCAGCCAGTCCTAAGAAACTTCTGACTTCTGTAGGAGTGCTAGGCTGCTTCAAATCTTGGATGGATGAGATCTTTCCAGGATCTACCGAAATGCCTTCCTTTGATACAACATGGCCAAGGAATTTCACCTCTTCTTGCCAGAATATGCATTTGGAGAATTTGGATTTTGACACATTTCTTCGCAAAATCTCCAAGACTTCTTTTAGATGCTTTTTCAGTAGTGGTTTTAGAAAAGATTAGGATGTCATCAACGAACAGCAACACAAATTTATTTAAAACACCTCGGAATACTCGGTTCATCAGATCAACGAAGTATGCTGGAGCGTTGCATAAACCCAATGGCATTACTAGCCATTCATAGAATAAGTCTGGCCCTCCGAAAGCGGTCAAAGGAACACATTCTTCGACAATGCGTAATTGGTGGAAACATGTAGCTAGGTCCATCCTAGAGAATACTTGTGCTCCATTCAAGCGGTCCAGCAGGTCATCTATACGTGGCAGGGGATATTTATTTTTTAGTGTCTGCTTATTTAGGTCTCGGTAGTCCACACATAGTCTGAGTGTACCGTCTGACTTTGGGACAAACACCACTGCTGCACCCCAGTTTGAGAAGCTATGCCTGATCAGACCCTTCCACAATAGATATTTAGTTTGATTACCCAGCTCCTCTTTCTCTTTCAGTGTCATTCTCCGAATAGGTTGCACAATGGGTCTTGCATTAGGAACCAAGTCAATCCTGAAGTCGATTTCTCTGCGCGGAGGTAAGCTGTCAAGTTCTTCAAACACATCGGCATAATATCTGACGATAGGAATATCCTCAATAGAAGTAAGAGTGACTTCTAGATAAGACCAAAATTCTTTCCTATCTGTGGTTGAGCCATGGCATGGTATAGTCATCATATTTCCAAATTTGGTTTTAATTCTGACTACTCTTTCAACGCATAGTAACTCCGCCTCATACTTTGTAAGCCAGTCTAGCCCAAGTATGATATCATATCCAGAAAAAATCATAACAATCAAGTCAAAAGGGAACTGGAAGTAAGAATAAGAAACAAGCACTCTACAATACCAATCGAGCATAAGTGAACCTTCTATCGGACTATGGGTCCTTATCGATTCTTTAAGTTTTCTTGGTTTCAGTTTAAGCTTTTTTATCGTGTCACTAGAAATGAAACTTCTTGATGCACCAGTGTCAAACAAAACTATAATAGGAATGTCCTTAATATTAAGAGTACCACCTAAAACATCAGGATTACCTGCTCCCTCGGAAGAAGCTGGTGCAGCCGCTCCATTATAGACATGTTCCACTTGAGAATTCTTCAGCAACGGGCAGTTTGTCTTGATGTGCCCCTTCTGGTGACAATTATAACACTCCCTCTTATCCTAAGAACTTTGACTAGGCCCAGACTTATTTCTACTTGGCCTCTTGGGAGCTCGGCATTCATAGTCGAAGTGCCCCATCTTATGACAATTCACCTTGGATTTATCCCTTTTCTTTTTCCCTTAGGGCTTGGCGGCTGAAGAGCTGCTCGCCTATGATTTCCTGTCAGCTTGCTTTCTTTTATTATTATTCTATTTCTTTTCACACTCCTGTTGTGCATTTCTGTCATTATCCTCATAATGGCAAGCCATCTCGATCACATCATTAAAGGGGAGCTTGATATAAGCAGTGACCCTGTTCAGGTATTTCTTGGAGAGGCCATTGATAAATCTCTTGTTCTTATGCACTGGTTCCTGAACTAACTCTGGAGCGTAGCATGAAAGTTCCTCGAACTTCCCTACAAATTCCGAAATAGTCATATCACCCTGCTGCAAATTTGCAAATTGATCTTGGAGCCTCTCAACTTCCTACGGAGGGATATACTTATCATTAAAGAGCTCTTTGAACCTGGCCCAAGACATATCAGACGCATTATTGCCTATTTTGACTATGTCCCACCAAATTTCAGCTTGGTCTTTCAATAGCCATATTGGCAAAAAGCGCTTGCGTTGATCTTCCAATTCCAAGCCTTCAAAGATTTTCTCGCAGTTCTTTAACCATGTCTGTGCCTCAATCACAGTCTCTCGCCCGGTAAAAGATACACCCCCTAAGTTTCTGTAATTTTGGACATTTTATCCAAGTCAAACGGCTATGGAGGTGGAGGCGGTGTTACAGCCTCTGGAGTGGGTTGTCCCTGAGCTGTAGGAGACTCATCTCTAGCTGTGCCTCTAGCCCCACCTCTGCCTCGGGCTCTAGCTCATGCTCTATTGCTCATTTCTTAGTTAGTTTTGTACCATCAAGGAAAGAGTCAGACTAACAGAAATGATAATTTTAAAGGAAAGGTTAAAAGTAGAGACATATGATAAGATGATAATGATGTAATGACTGATTAATATGTGCTATTCTGTTGTGCTCATTCTAGGACATTACTAATCCTATCTCTAATGAGCTACTCGTCTTAGAATACTACTGATTCTATCTAGACGAATTGTTCTAAAAATGTTATACTCCAAAGCTAAGGTTAACCTTTAGCTTTGATACCAATTGTGACGACCCCAAACTTCCGTAGAACGAAAGTAAGGATAATCATAGGAGCATAACATAATTACAACAATAACATATCTCAGATAATAGCGTAACACATAAATCATTGTAGCGGAAATAAGAATGTCATCACAACATAACATCAAGGACATCAGAGTACGCAATTATAGGATACACTTAACAAATAGAAGTCTCAACAAAAAGAGAACTAAGTCTCAACAAAAAGATAAATAAGTCTCAACTCCATCTAATACATCAAAGATCAATAATGTCTAAATGTCTCAAATAGAAATAAAAGATAAAAGGGAAAATGTTCTACGTCTTCTTCCTTAAGCAAGCTCCAGTCCAGAATGTGTCCATACCTAAACATGTCATTTGGCTGCCTATATGGAAAGAGGGCACACGTGTTTGCAAAGTGAAGCAAACTACGAGTCAATCATGGGACTGGTATAAGAAATCTTTCTTAACTAACAATATGGAAAATCATAGGACCACGCCGCTAACGTGGAACGGGTTTACTCCATTGGATTGCCAGTGCATATGTTTAATAAATTTTACTTCAAAAACAACACAATGCTTTTTTTAGAAAATGAAATCATTATAAGACTCAAGTCCAATCACACAATGCAGCACAAATCGGAGGATAGAGTTTTACCTTATAATGATCAAAAATGCTTGATACGTAGAAAATAATATTTTTAATATTATTATTAGTGTCTAATATGTTTCAAAAGTACTTCAAAGTATATATCAATCATAGATGGCATAGCTACCATATACTATGTCGCCATATATAGGTTTACAATCAAACCGTAATGTCGTATTGGAAATTGGGTTTCCATCATGTGTCAAGGCTAGGGACGATCTCCTAACCGATTCGAGACACTCTAGCAATGTCTCAGGGTTCCCCGCAGTGAACCCTTGGATACTGCAGGGCCGGTCCACAAATATACCTTAGTGGATTGGCAATTCCTGAACACATGCTTCCCGATCCTATTGGACCTATAAAATGGTCACAATCTACCAATAAATCCGAGGCGCCTCATTCCATCAACCACATAAGTAAAATGCCAGGGCTTGCAAAACCCTACTACCACTTCTAGCTAGAAAGAAACGTGTGCACTCCCTGCGTTCCCTTGTCCCGTTTCTGACTCTTACCTAGGTGTGAGGCTCGCGAGGTAACGTAATACACAAAGCTATGCCGAAATAGGTTATGCTTTGATCATCATCCACAAGGCTCTTCTTTTCAACAAAAGCCTCGATCAATTGCATCTTGGCATGTCACATTGACAATCCACGCCATGCGATCGATAACTACCAATATATAACCTCTGAGCTCTTGCATCTCAGAGAAGGGTGTTAAGCAAGAGAATAAAATTCTCCACCACCAACAGATATATATTAAATATAGATCAATTTACATGGAATGGAATCCAATGTTGGACACACATCCATTACAAGTCCGTCCTAGGTCTGAACGAAACCGGAGTCACCTTATTCCTCGTCCCGTATTTCAGAAGAGAGGTGCTCGCGTATCTGGACAATCAACAAGTTCGTCTGGATAACTACCACTTTAACCCTTTACTAGGAGCTAGCCATTGCCAAGCATCAGTAGTTATCCCTTCGATATGAAGATCGCCGGTCTTTGATCGTTGTCTTTAAGATCTTAGATTTAGATCATCGTATAATCATATGAAATGAGATTAAACTCGGTCTTTTCAAATGATTCTCGCATATATATATAGTTTAAAATCATTTCATAATGTTAATAATATTCAATAACGATTTATTGCTATTTATATATATATAGCTATAATAATTTAACGACGCTTCGGGTCAATAGACGGCCCTGGCGCTGTTTTTATCAAAATTCGATTTACACTTATTTCGAAACCTAACCGTTGGATTTTAACAAAGTTTATATCGTTGGAAAGATCTTCCCAAAGCAGTCCTAATGGTTCTAGTTTTGGGAAAATCCGACGGTTGGATCTTTCGGTATAATCGTTTAAAGTTACGATTCCGAAACGCGAAGTACCGTGCGCGATTCGTTTAACTTTAATTTATATATATATATATATAAAAACCATTCGAAACCATTCGATGATTTCACTAATGCTTTTAATATGCCAAATAAAAGAATGTTTTTATTGGTATATCATATTTATGTACTGTTGTTGGCTAACTTTTTGACCAAGCCACCAAGGTTCACACACAAGAAGAAAGTATGAAACTACATTCCTCAAAGATCGGATCGCACACGCGGATCGCGCCCTTCGGATCGCCAGCGCAGAGCACGATCCGATTCGTCCATGGGAGCACGACTCGATCCGCCTAGGAGAGCACGACCCGATCCGCACCTATGTCACCACCTCAATCTGATCCGATGCCTTGCTACGTGGCGAAACTTCTGACTTGTTCAAGCCACGAGCGGGTCTTCAGCGATCCGAAATGCACGGATCTCGCGACACCTGTCCACAACTGTCATATTGACCAATTCCTCCCCAACGCTCGATCCGATCCGATTTTCTCGGGATCTGCACTACGTGTGATCGCGAACCGCCTGACAGAATCAGCTATAAATAGCCTAGAGACTGGCATTTTTCAGGATCTTTTGGCAGTATTGAGCACTGATTCCACCATTGCTGTCATACCACTATTTCTCATTAGTTTTACTTCGAGATTACTGAGAGAAATCATAATTGTAAGAGTGAGTTTGAGAAAAATCATTGATTGTACTAGCATTCAAAGTATAATCGATAACATATAAAGTGGACGTAGGCTCGTTAACGCCGAACCACTATAAATTCTGTGTGTTCTCTGCTTTTTCTTCATTCTCCAGTTATAATTCTCTACGAATCAGAACAATTTCGGTGTTAGGTCCAAATTTTGATCTAACATTTTGGTGCTTTCACTGAGAATTGAATTCTCAGCCTACCGGATTGCTATTTTACTATTTGGATTTGAAAGTCCGAAGAAAACAGTCCCAAAACTTCACTGTTCATATTTCTGAAGATTCCAGCGACATCTGATATCATGGCTGGAAAGAAGTCTAAGGAAGTGCGAGCTTCGCAAGCGAATGAAGTCGCGAATGAAGTGGTTGGCGAAAGTGCACACGAGCAGGTCGTCGAGGGTACCGCGGATCGCGAGGACAGGGGGGCGACCAGAACCAATCGGGGTGCCACGATCCGACTTGAGGGAGGCGCTGCGAACCGAGAAGTTGGAGGGGTTGTTACTCGATCCCGTGATAACGCCCTGAATCCTCCGCATACCATGACCACGAACCAACCCCAGGGAGGCGTACCGAATCACAGGCACCGATCCACCACGATCCGAAGTGATGACCAGATTGCGACTCGACCTGGAAAGGAGCCTATGGCTCGCTCCTACCGTCCTGGCTCCTCCGCTCGACCTGGCTCAAGCTCTTTGCGCATAAGAGAAAATGATGATGATCAATATGACCCTTCTGCTCCCGTTACTGAGGGAGATCTTTCTCGCTTTTCTGAAATGTGGGAGAGCTTGTTTGATGAATTGGCTGCTCAAAGGCAGGAGAGCTCCGTTCTGCGACAGAACTTGACTGCTATGGATAGAAGGCTCAATGATCTCGCAAGGCAAAGGACGCCCCCAGTTCGTCCGCTCACCCCAGAGTACTCTTCTTCGTCAGAGGAATCGCCAAGACCTCTGCGACGACCATATGAGAGGCCTGAAAACATAGAGCAGCTTCGATTTGGAACCCTGCCATCATGGGAAGAAGAGGCACTGGGTGCAGGGCCCTCAAATCGCAATGTGAATGATCGTGCCGCAACTCCCAGAGCTCGAGGTGTGGACAACCCTGTTCAGAATAGACTACCTCAGCCCCTTCGCCGTACAAATGCTCATGGTAACAGGGGGCAGCGAAGCCCAATTCGAGCCCCGGATTTCGTGGCCGCTCCTGGAAGGGAGATTAGAGAATCCCACCGAGCAAGAAGCGCTGACCCCGAGCCTCCGCTGACCAGTGCAAATGTTGCAGCTATGATCCATCAAATTCTGGCAGATAGCCGTGGACAACGGAATGAAGATTGGGGAATTGACCGTAGTCACACCCCTTTCACTGATGACATTTTAGAAGCGACGTTCCCGAGGCGCTTCAACATGCCGCAGATGAACCGTTACGCCGGTAGATCTGATCCCGTCCAACATCTGATGAGATATTCTTGGTTAATGACCGCTGTCGCAGCTTCTGACGCTGTCAAGTGCAAAGCATTTCCCATATTCCTGGAGGATGTAGCATTACATGGTTTACTCGCTTACCAGCAAGATCAATTTCCAGCTTCAGGGAGTTGAGTGAAAGGTTCGTGGAACAGTTCCGCATCTATGCACAAAAGACAAAGAGTGTGATTGACTTGTTCCTTGTCAAGCAACGACCAGGCGAGAGTTTGAGGGTGTATCTAGACCGTTTCAACCTAGCCGCTACTAAAGTCAAAGATCCTCATGAGCCAACTGTTGTGGCAGCCCTAATTGATGGAGATAAAGACACCGAATTTGGGAGATACCTGGCCGGCAAGCCACCTCATACTAGAGAATTATTCTACGAAAAAGCTAATGTGCACTTACGCCGGGAGGAAGCATATGCTAACCGAAAGGCAAAAACGGCCGATAAAGAGGAAATCCAGTGCAATGTCGCCATTAAGCAGACAGGAGACAGCTCGGGGAAGGTCGAGGTTAATGTCGGAAACCGGAACCAGGGTGGTCGTCAGTCAGGAAACAATGGTAATAACAGTAATGGCAACAACCGGAAGAGGAATCGAGGGAACGACTCCCAGAGAAGGACTCGTCCCAGGTCTTTTGAGAGTTATACGCCAATAAACGATACTTTGGAGAATATCTTCATGGATTCGTACAACGTCCTCCAAAAAAATAGGCCTCCTCCTAGAGAGTCGACGGAGAAAGAGCGTGAAACGGGGAAGTTTTGTCTCTTCCATCAGATTCATGGCCATTCGACAAATGAGTGCCGTCACCTAAGAGATGTGTCGAGAGGCTTCTCCGAGAAGGAAAATTGGATGAATACAGAGTGACACCCAGAGACAGGGGGCAAGCCGTACAGGCCCCAAATCAGAACCAGAATCAACCTGCTGTCAGGCCAACAGCCCAGCAAAAGGGAAAGGACCTTGTTATCAATACCATAATCGGAGGGCTTTATCTCGCCGGGCATGGTTCCAAGGCATTGGATCAGTATGTCAATGCAGCCAAGCAGCACCTCGGGGTAGGGGAGTGTAGCAACCCTTAGGACAACGTCCCGGTAAAGCAACAAAAGATGATGTCCGACGACGTCGTTTTCCGCGAACGAGAAAGCACTGGAGTCCATGCTCCGACCGAAGATCCATTTGTAATCACAGTACCTATTGGCCCGACCACTGTTCATAATGTCTTGGTGGATAACGGGAGTTCCGTCAACATTCTTTTCAAAAAGACATTTGACCAGATGAATCTCGAGATAAAAGACTTGAAGCCCTGTGAGGGATGGATCCGTGGATTTAACGGAGCATCCACCGCTCCAATGGGTTATGTAGAGCTACCAGTTACACTTGGGGAAGGAGAACGCCAGAGAGTGAGAATTCTTCCCTTCGTGGTTTTGGGTATTGAATCGCCCTATAATGCCTTCTTGGGCCGACCAGCCTTAGCAAAGTTCAAAGCCTGTATAGCTTCCTAGTGCTTGTTATTGAAGTTTCCTACAGAAGCTGGTGTTGGTATTGTCATAGGAGATCAGGTTGCCGCACGAGCATGTTATATTACAGAGCTAAAGCTACTCCGCAACGGAGGAGACATAGAAACCAAGGGTGCTTCTCCCCCCACAAGGGCGGAGACCACATAGCAATTAAGGAGGATAACCGTAGGAGAGTCGCCCAGAGAGTTTCCTGAGGATATAGATCCCAGAGAGGACAAAGAACCTAGGGGCAGAATGGCGACTCCCAACGAGACAACTGTGGATGTACCGATTGATGATAGTGACCCAGAGAAGGTCCTTAAGATTGGATCCCAGTTAAATATGAATTTAGCTAAAGAACTGACGGATTTCTTGAAAGATAATTTGGATGTATTTGCTTGGACCCACGCAGACATGTGCGGGATATCTCCATCAATCATGAGCCATTCATTAAGCATTAACCCTAAGCATCCTCCGGTAAAACAAAAAAGGCGAATGCTGGGCCCAGAGAGGTCCGCTGCCTTGAAAGAAGAAGTTGGGAAGCTAAAGAGTAATGGATTTATCAGAGACTCAATCTACCTAGACTGGATTTCAAATCCAGTTCTGGTAAAGAAGGCCAACGGGAAGTGGCGAACATGTATCGATTTCTCGGATTTGAATAAAGCCTGCCCGAAAGATAGTTTTCCGTTACCCAGGATTGATCAGTTGGTGGACTCAACGGCGGGTCATGAACTTCTCTCCTTTATGGATGCTTATTCAGGATATAACCAGATTCCAATGCATGTTCCAGATCAAGAACACACTAGCTTCATTACGGATCTGGGATTATACTGCTACGTGGTAATGCCCTTTGGCTTGAAGAACGCAGGCCCTACATATCAACGGTTAGTGAACAGAATGTTCTATAACCAGATTGGGAAAACAATGGAAGTATACGTTGACGACATGTTGGTTAAGTCCAGGAAATCCTCCAATCACACTACGGACTTGGCAGAGATGTTTGGCATTCTTCGAAAGTACGGGATGAAACTCAACCCAACAAAATGTTCATTCGGGGTCGCCTCCGGAAAATTCTTGGGATTCATCGTCAGTTCTCATGGGATTGAGATTAATCCAGATCAGATCGCAGCAATCAGAGACATTCAGGAGCCTAGGAAAATTAAAGATGTGCAAAGCCTTACAGGGAAAGTAGCCGCACTAAGCAGATTCATTTCCAGGGCTACGGAAAAATGCATCCCATTCTTCGAATTGATAAAGCGAGGAAAACGCCACTTCAAATGGACGCCTGACTGCATAGAAGCATTTCAGAACCTGCTGAGTCACCTAGAGAAACTTCCGATATTATCTAAGCCGGTGGATCACGAGGACTTATTCGTGTACTTGGAAGTGTCGTCCCACGCGATCAGCTCAGCATTGGTGAGAGAAGAAGATAAAGTTCAAAGACCAGTGTATTACGTGAGCAAAAAATTGACGGCAGCAGAGCGTAATTATCCAAGGATAGAAAAGTTGGCATACAGTTTGCTGATTGCCTCTAGAAAGCTTCGACATTATTTTCAGGCTCATCCCATTACCGTGTACACTGATCATCCACTCAAGCAAGTTCTACAGAGACCCAGAAGCGTTTGGAAGACTACTCAAATGGAACATTGAGTTGAGTCAATTTGATCTGAACTTTCAGCCCCGGAGGTCAATACGGGGGAAAGTGATAGCCGATTTCATAGCAGAATTTACTGTCCCGGAGGAAGATATAGTGAACGAAGAAGCTGACCCCTCAAAGTTACTTCTCAATCCCGGTGCCTAGAGATTGTACACTGATGGCGCTAGGAATGACAAGAGATCCGGCGCTGGAGTAGTGCTTGAAACTCCTGAGAAACGGCTGATATCCTATGCTATCCGGATGGAGTTTCACGCCACTAACAACGACTCCGAATATGAAGCCCTGGTAGTCGGGCTAAGGATCGCAAAGGAGTTGGAAATCACAAAGCTGGACATCTTTTGCGACTCCAAGTTAGTTGTAAACCAGGTCACTGGAAAATTCCAAGCCAAAAGCCCAAGATTGATTTTATACTTGGAGAAAGTAAAGGAGTTGCTGAACGGCTTCGATCACTACAGCATATCTCATATTCCGCGGTCAGAGAATCAACAGGCGGATAAGTTGGCAAAGATGGCTAGTTCCGACGATCCTGAAGAGACCGGGCTAGCCCCAGTTAAAGTACTTTGGTCTCCTAGTATAGATCAGATGGAAATTGATCCGGTACTAGAGACGGAACCAGAAAGGGAGTCATAGATGACCCCTCTAAAGAATTTCTTGATGAATGGAACGCTTCCGACCAAGAAAAGCGAGAGGCGTAAAGTAATTCGTAAAGCTGCCCGATACGTTCTGCAAGGCGGAGTTCTTTACAGACAGGGATTTTCAATGCCCCTTCTCCGGTGTATAGCTCATGACGACATCAAGCGTGTGCTGCAGGAGGTACATGAAGGTGAATGCGGCGATCACACTAGAGGGCAAACATTGGCGAAAAAGGTGTTGCGGCATGGTTATTTCTGGCCTACCATAAACAAAGACGCGGCGAAGTACGCACGACAGTGTGATGCATGCCAAAGATTTTCAGAAATACCTAGGGCACCTCCTAGTCAGTTAAAAATGATGACAAGCCCATGGCCTTTCTCTATGTGGGGAATTCATATCATCGGAAGTCTCCCCATAGCTAAGGGCGGAGCGAAGTTCGCTATTGTAGCTGTAGACTATTTCACTAAGTGGGTCGAGGCTGAGCCATTGACTACAATCACAACCAAACGAGTGATCAACTTCGTCGTTAGGAACATCATCTGTCGATTTGGGATTCCAAAGATTATTATAACTAACAACGGAACTCAATTCGATAGCACTGAATTCAGAGACTTCTGCCAGAAATACCACATTGAGAAACGGTACACCTCTGTGGCGCATCCACAGTCGAACGGACAGGTCGAAGCGGCGAATAAAGTGATTAAGTCCATTCTGAAAAGAAGACTGAAACGGGCCAGAGCCATGTGGGTTGATGAATTACCCTTAGCGCTATGGGCCTACAGGACAACGTATAAATCGGCAACAGGACATACCCCCTTCTCCCTTGCTTTTGGAGCAGAAGCAGTCATCTCGGTTGAAATAAAAGTAACTTCTCACCGAGTGACTTATTACGATCCGATGACTAATAACGAATTGCCCCTTGAATCCCTGGATATGATCGAAGAAAGGAGGGACGAAGCAGACTTGCGTGCCTTGAGATGCAAGCAACAGGTCGCCCGATACTACAACAAAAAGGTTCGAGCCCGAACCTTTGAACCTGGAGACTTGGTTCTGAAGCGCGTCTTTCCAGCCCCTACTCATATGGGTGCGAAGTGGGAAGGACCGTACTCCATTCTATGCAAGCTTGATAATGGAACCTTCAAGCTAGCAACCGTAGATGGAAAGGAAATCCCCAGAGTGTGGAATGCCCAACATTTACGGCGGTATCTAACGTAAAGATGTCAGATCTGTTCTTTTGCTTTATTAAGGACCATGTACAAGGCACGACTTGCCTAGAATAGTCCAATTTCTTAAGCAAAAAATTATAAAGTGGACGCAGGTCATGATTCGACCGAACCACTATAAAAATATTGTGTGTCGTTTACCTTTATTGCACTATTATTTATCTGCCTTTCTATTTTGATGGAAATTGCTGTGAACCATGCAACGATCACAGAACCGTATAATTATAGGTGCCTTCCATCAGAATGGAATGCAATCACCAGTCAAAACTCTGAGGGTGCGATAAAGTAAATCATATCATTGATAGCGCTCTAACTCTACAGAGCCGAGAGAGAGCATAACGGACATGAAGGCGATGTCCGTAAGTCATGGCGGTGTACCATGATCGGAACCGCCTTGACGGAACTCTAACCTCGGCGACTGCCAGGAGAGTATAAAAGCGTCTCCGATTGAGCGCTGAGAAAGAGCTCTTAAACCGCTGAAGGATCGGGGAGCGACAGAACTGATAAGCTCGAACTCTAACCTCGGCGACTGCCAGGAGAGTCTAAAAGCGTCTCCGACTGAGCGCTGAGAAAGAGCTCTTACCCCGCTGAAGGATCGGGGAGTGACAGAACTGCTGAGCTCGAACTCTAACCTCGGCGACTATTAGGAGAGTATAAAAGCGTCTATGATTTAGCGCTGAGAACGGTGCTGGAGACTCAGCGCCCACAGGATCTCTACCCCGCTGAAGGATCGGTGCGTAGACTATGACACGAGTTCGAACTCTGACCCGTAGATGGATCGGGAGAGTACCGAAGTGCCAAAAGCCGGGCACCGCAAGAACTCTAACCCTACAAAAATTTCCAAGTCCCCCATGTTCAAAAATAGGGGGCAACGTGCATGCAACTCAAATCAATCTTTAACGATTGATGGGGGGTAGATATATGCATACGTGTATCTTGATGCGATACAATACTGTTAAATGATTTGTGGTTATAAGTAAATAATTTATGACTGAACATGAAAAGTTTATTAAATGCAGGTACACGATAATGCAAAAGAAATAAACTTTCATTCATGAACTGCAAGCCTAAACGTAAAAGGCAACCTAAAACAAAAGTGAGGGCCAGTCTCACAACTACATTTCATGGCCAGTGGGAATCTTAAAAACAAAATATAGACAAGCGGCAGTATCCTATTTACATTTGGACTTTTTCTCCTTCTTCTGTTTTTCCAGCTCTGCCTTGTTAGTATCAGTTGATCATCCTTCTTTCTCTTCCTTTTTTCTATAAGAGGAGCTGAAGGTTCATCCGAAGACTCCTCCTCATCCTTCTTTCTCTTTCTTTTATCAGTAAGGGAAGCTGGGAAATCATCGGGATTCTCAAATTGAAGCTGTTTAGTGATCGATTTGGGCTAGAGTTTCAGAACCATCCCAGTTTTGGGATTAAACTCCGAGATAGGAGCTACGTTCAAAGGCTCTTGTCCCACCTTCTTTAAAGCCAGCTGCTTTTCCTGCCTAGCCTTTCTTTTAGACAAAGTTTCGTCGTCATCGCCTTCGACTTCTTTGGTACTAATGATATCCTCCTCATCATCTACATGGCGCCCGTCCATATCTTTCAAGGCATCGATGGTTTCATCATCCTTGGGAGCATTAGCACTGGGTGCCAGGACGCCCTTCTCCGCTGTTGTACCTTCAGCCTGCTTCAGTATATCAACACCGACGCTAGGCGAGACGTCAATCTTCTCCGCCTCTGACTTCTTCTCGACATCCTTGTCGACGGGCCCGCCACCTGTATTATGAGGAACACATGTTATTAATTCGATTGGTTGCTCCACCCGACGACGAAAACTCACAATTGCTTTGACAAATTGTGGGGAAAAAAGGGAGATACATTCCGCTGATCCTCCATCCAAGCTAGATGCAGAAGCTCCGACAACCACAGGAGTCAGGCCCAAAGGAATTAATGGGTCATCAGGATTGTATTCCTCAACTCCGGAGGCCTTGGGCTCTACAGCTGAGCTCGAACCTTCGTCAATCTTGTTTTTGCCCTTAGCCAGGGTCCTCTCCTTCTCCATTTCTTCTTGAATTAGGCGTCGGCCTTCTGCCAGATCCTCGGGCTCGTTATCCCTCAGAATGGTCCTCATCATCTCATCATCGTCAATCTCTTCAACTCCTAATCTCCGCTTCTCACCCTCGACGATGGCGTCCCATATGTTGGCTAAAGTGACGTGGTAGTCCGGGATCCACGAGATGTTACGGGTTTTGAGGACGTTGCCGAGGAAGTCAAATATCATCTCTTCAAACCCTTCGATATCCTTTTCTCTCTCGAGGAGCTTGTTGTTAGAAGCAGTAGCCATTTCAATGGCACTTTCTACATTCTTTTCGGCGAGAGCCGCGCGCCTCTCTGCATCTGCGACTTGCTCATTCAGAATTACTTTCTCTCCTTCGGCCAAAGCTAAACTCTCCTTCAAACTCGCCCTTTCATTCTCCCAAGCAGCTTTTTCGGCCTCGAAGTGATCCTGTGCTGTTTTCAATTCGGAGTTGGCCATCCTGAGATCTTCCACCTCTTGCTTCAATAACACTCGCTCTTTGCTATTAGAATCAAGCTCATTATGGAAACGTTGTCTGGCCTCCTCCAGCTCTGTTTTGTAAGCTCTAGCGTCTCGTTGGGCCAAGGCAAGCAGAGATTGTGCATCCTCTAAGTCCTTCTCCATTTTTTCCCTGGCCTTTTCATTGTTATCTATCTTCACTTTGGATCTATGTGCTTCCATCTCAAGCGTTCGGATGACTTCTGAAAGATTAACAGCATGTTTCTTTGTCGCTTCATACTGCCTGGCTACATGGCGAATGTGCCCGATGACCTCAGTATCCCAGTTCCTAGGGACTGGTTCCAAGGCTGGAACAAACATCATCCTTTCGAAGAAGATGTCGGGGAATTGTTCTCGCAACTTTTCCAGCTTAGCCTGAGTCTCGGGACCATGGATGTAATCTCGTCACCCGGGGCAACCAAATCTTGTTGGCTGGAAGGGACAATGTCAATTTTCTCCTTCTCAGAATCCTTGATTGGATCCTTGCTTTTATCCTTTGGCTCGTAGTGTCTTTTTGATAACCTGCTGTGAGAGGGTGCACTCTTCGGAGGGGTTAATTCTTTAGGGAGTTGTTTTCCCCCTGTAGGTGGCACCGAATAACTGGGAAGCTTGCCATAGGTTGGTTTTGATGGAGACCGGGATTGTGAAGAAGTAGGCTTGTGAAAAAGGCCGCGAGAACGCTCAGGATTTGGATGAAGGCTAGGTGTGCCTTCACGAAGAGAGCGATAAGAATAAGACCTCCTGCGAGAAATCTTTCCTACAAAAGAAAAAAGAGCATATTACAACCTTGAATACTGTTGATATAAAAGTGTGGGGTCAGGCAGTGCGTGTGATTTGTGCATCCCATATAATTCCCCCTAACAGACCAGGGCCCGAAGTCAGGCTCATCTGAGTAGTTCCTTGTCCTCCAACTGGAACAGTTGTTTCCTCAGAAACAGGGAAAAATGGCTCCCCTTCAAAGTCCCCCTGTGTGTATACATCATCAGGCAAAGGAATTTTGCTCAGCTCTTTAAATAGTTGTTCTTCTATTAAATCATCGGGAGCAGCAGGTTCAATCGGAAGAGAGGCCCTTGAGGGGAAACCCCCCGGAGAAACTGGGATTTCCATAGACTTATCACCACGGGCCTCATCTCCTCTATATATGTTTAAGTCTTCGTCGTCCTGAATGACTATCGGTGAAGGACTCTTACGAAATTTAATTGTTTCTGCTGCCCGTGACGTTCCTTCTCCCTCCGTTGAGGGCACGTATTTGTAGGGTTTGCCGCCTGCACCAAGTCCAAACCTTATATCCAGAAGGCGATGCTTGTGAAGGTTCTCGTTAGTAATGTACTTCTTGATCTTTAGAAAATCGGATTTGCTTTGTAGAAGAAGAGACAGTCGATTATTGTATACCGAGCCTTCCGTCTTGGGAAAGACATGATCTGCTTAAAAAAAGGGGCATGTCAATGCTTCGATTTCTTAAACAAGTTATTCAGTCAAAAGATTAAAGTTTACTTGATTTAAGCCATCTTCTTGAACACCCAGCCTGTCTCTTTATATAGAACCAATCGGCCTTGGGATCCCCTATGTTGCTGTATCCGTCAAACAGAACCTTCCTATTTGCTACCGATTCGAAGAAAGAGAAATTTGGGGTTGCCGAGGAGCGATGCTTGAAAAGATAAAAGAATTTTAAATCTTTAAATGTGAGCTCGGTATGCAGGATTTCCGCGTATGCGATATATAGAGTGTATAGAGCCGCGTAGGCATTGGGATGAAGCTGCATCGGAGCAATACCCAATCGTTTTAAGGTCTCAATGACGATTGGAGGAAATGGAGGAATAGCTCCTACCCAGCACATGAGTCGGTTGACTGTCATATACCCTTCCGGAGCTAAGTGAGGTATATCTTTGCTGCCGGGCGTCCTCACATCATCCCAGGGGATCCCATGTCTCAAGCAAATTCTCTTAAGCTTTATATCATCAAGTTTGGAAGCTAGAGAGTCTGTGAATTTCTCTATTTCTTTTGCACCAGGGACTTCGTCGGGAGCTCGGCCATCTACCTCCGACTCTTCATCAAGCGAGGTACGCTCATACGGATTCGATTCTGTTTCTGCCTCATATTCGGATCCAGAATCCGCACCCTCTGGATTAGATGGAAGAACCTCGGGGTTGAGATGCTCATACACCTCGGGATCCGTCTCTGTGTCAGATCTTGAAGGGGAATGATTATCCGACATTACTGTTTAGGCGAGTAAACATGAGAAATAAGATTATAATTACCAATCCCCCCCTGTGTGTGCAAGTGCCGGTGTGTGCCTGTGCATGCATTAAAGAAAAACATAAAAGTCAACGAGATCATCAAGATGTTAGTCGTTGTTCGCTGTTAAATTATGCATTTGGTCAGTCCAGAAAGTTCGTCTCAAAGGCTCTAACCTAACTGTCCATTGATGTACTGGAATTAAGTTGCACTGCTTACTATACAAGTTCGTTGGATTGTTCATTATCTGGTTCGTGGTACCCCTTCGGATCGCATGTTGGGGTTTGGATCGTGGCATATTCGAGGGTCGCGAGGTAAATATGGATCCGCAGCTAAAACGCTAACTCATGAGAACGTATCGGTTCGGATCGCCATAAGTTCATAGCGAACCGTACTCCTGCCATCACCGCGATCCGCTCCCTGACCTCGGACACGATCCGGTCCAATATCGGATTCCACACCATGACTTCCCCCCTGAACCTCGCATCACCACGAACCGATGCTCCTATCCGATCTGATTCGTCCTTCTTCTTTTCCCTCGCCTCTTCTTCATCACCCCTCCTTGCTCCGTCACGCGAGCACCTGAACCCATCATCCATCGCGGATGCGGTCTCAAACATCACCAATTTTCCCATTTTCTCTTCTTAAATTCTAGAAAAATGAGTGAGAAATTGCATGAGAATGATTTCGACGAGATTACCTTTCTTAAATTGGGAAGAACAATCGGGTTTTTTGGAAGAAAAAATTAGGGTTTTTCTCGAAAAGACTTGGCGGCGCGTTGCTGAATGAAGAAGAAGAAGGAGAAAAGTGAAGTTCGGTTCGATTTATATAGAGAAAACGGTGACCGTTGGCCTCTCCTTTTTTGTCCCACACGAACCGTGGGCTTCGGTGGATCGTAGGGGCAAGCCCATTGGGCCCAACAGAGAAGAAAGAGGCTGATCCCTAGATCGACTCGCTACCAAGGATGGGCCACCATACCTAAGGCCCACACAAAGGCTGGAATGAGACGAGCATCTCGTCTCACTGGACCATGACAAAGAATGCTCCCGCGAACCATGGCGCGTTGCTGCGAACCGAACCGACCAAGGATGAAAAGAAGCGAACCTCCAGAAATACTTGTAAAAAAAAAAATTCAGAGATCTACCTGGCGATTCGACAACGAAGTTTCCAAAAAGATTCCAGATAAAAATTATTCGGTGAACAAGGAAATGGTTGAAGACTATACTGATATTTATATCGGTCAAAGAACGCGACTTTCCGAAGCAATGTGACTTTTCAAATAGACATGACTACTAATTCACACCGTTCCGTGAAAAGATAAGTTCGCAATTACAAAGCATGTTCCATCCTCGATAAAACATACTTCGAGGGGGCAAAATGTTGGCTAGATTTTTGACCAAGCCACCAAGGTTCACACACAAGAAGAAAGTATGGAACTGCATTCCTCAAAGATCGGATCGCACACGCGGATCGCGCCCTTCGGATCGCCAGCGCAGAGCATGACCCGATCCGTCCATGGGAGCACGACTCGATCCTCCTAGGAGAGCACGACCCGATCCGCACCTATGTCACCACCTCACTCCGATCCGATCCGTTGCTACGTGGCAAAACTTCTGATTTGTTCAAGCCACGAGCGGGTCTTCAGCGATCCGAAAAGCACGGATCTCGCGACACCTGTCCACAACTGTAATATTGACCAATTCCTCCCTAACGCTCGATCCGATCCGATTTTCTCGGGATTTGCACCACGTGTGACCGCGAACCGCCTGACAGAATCAGCTATAAATAGCCCAGAGACTGGCATTTTTCAGGATCTTTTGGCAGTATTGAGCACTGATTCCACCATTGCTGTCATACCACTATTTCTCATCAGTTTTACTTCGAGATTACTGAGAGAAATCATAATTGTAAGAGTGAGTTTGAGAAAAATCATTGATTGTACTAGCATTCAAAGTATAATCGATAATATATAAAGTGGACGTAGGCACGTTAACGCCGAACCACTATAAATTCTGTGTGTTCTCTGCTTTTTCTTCATTCTCCAGTTATAATTCTCTACGAATCAGAACAATTTGGGTGTTAGGTCCAAATTTTGATCTAACAACTATAAAAAAAAAACACATTTCATTCACATAAAGATTGAACCAATGACAAGTTAGCTTTGCATATCAATCCTAATATATGCAAATGTAAATATAAATGTAATTTTGACAATGCATATATATTCTAATATATGCACTGCAAATAAAAATGTAGTTTTAACAATGCATATAAGCTCTAATACATGCAATGTAAATATAAATGTAATTTTAACAACGCATATAAATTCCAATATATGTGATGTAAATATAAATGTAATTTTAACAACGCATATAAATTCTAATATATGCGAGGTAAATATAAATGTAATTTTAACAACGCATATATATGCGATGTAAATATAAATGTAATTTTAACAATGCATATAAATTCTAATACATGCGATGTAAATATAAATGTAATTTTAGCAACGAATATAAATTGTAATATATGCGATGTAAATATAAATGTAATTTTAACAACTTCATTAAAAACAAAGTTTTTAATGTAAACATGTTTTATTTTGAAAACATGCACGTTTGTCCAACTTCTATTATAACATTAAAAGTAAATTTTTAATGCAAAACATGTTTTCTTTTTAAAACATGAATCTTTATCTAAATTTCTACTATTACATTAAAAGTGAAATTTTAATGTAAAACATATTTTCATTTTAAAACATATTTCTTTTCACTAATTTCTGATATTACATTAAAAAGTATATTTTTAATGTAATCATGTTTTGATTTTAAAACATGTACACTTTTCTTATATTAACATTACATCAAAAATGCATATTTTTAATGAAATCATGTTTTGATTTTAAAACATGAACACTTTCTATTTTTTTTAACATTACATTAAAAATGTATATTTTTAATGAAATCATGTTTTGATTTTAAAATATGTATATTTTCTATTTTTTTAACATTACATTAAAAATGTATATTTTTAATGAAATCATGTTTTGATTTTAAAACATGTATATTTTAGAATGTAATGTTCTTTTTTTTCCTAAAACATGAACATATCTATTTTTATAATAATTTCATAAAATGATAGAAATTTATATTTCATTTTTGTTGAATATTCTAATTCAACAAAATGACAAAATTTGATATTTCCTTTTGATTGAAAATTCTAAGTCAATCAAATAACAAAAGTGTATATTCCATTTTGATTGATAATTCTATTTCAATCAAATAACAAACTGATATTTTATTTTGATTGAAAATTCTAATTCAATCAAACAACAAAAGTGATATTCTATTTTGATTGAAAATTCTAATTTAATCAAACAACAAACAAAAGTGATATTTTATTTTGATTGAAAATTCTAATTTAATCCAATAACAAAATGTATGATTCATTTTTGTTGAAGAATTTGATTCAACAAAAATGTATAAAGGGAATTGTTTCATTTTGATTGAAAATTCTAATTTAATCCAAGTGGCAAAATGTATGTTACATTTTTATTGCAAATTTAATCCCGACCAAATATAATAAAGGTGATACTCTATTTTTGTTGAATATTTTTATTCAAAAAAATAACAACAAAAATGTTTGATTCATTTTTATTGCAAATTTAATTCCAACCAAATATGATAAAGGTGATACTCTATTTTTGTTGAATATTTTGATTCAATAAAATAACAACAAAAATGTTTGATTCATTTTTATTGCAAATTTTAATTATAACACAGTAACACCAAAATAACAGATCTACATAACTTGTCAAATACAGATCAAATCACGTAGCATACCATGTAGAAATTTACAGCGGATCGATGATAATACAATCATGATTTATTCTAATTATTTAAAAAATAAAGTAAAATTCTCACTGTCGTTTGATCTGAATGGTTCAAATCTAAAAAATTTGGCCAAAATTCGATCAGCTCAGAATTAGCTCCAGTTACTATAGAAACGCATATATCGGGCTTACGATCGCAATGCTTCGAAAATCGTTCAGTTTTGAGTCAGTATGAATGAGTTATGAGTTATTTTGTGTAGTTAACACTTTTAAAATAAATTAAGGAATTAATAAAAATAATTTAAACCTTCTTCTTCAACTCAGACCAAGGCCTCGGGTTTTCACGTTGGTCTTCAATTCTAGGGTTTAACTTCACGTCGGATTGGGAGCACCGGAGGATGATCGGATGGTGCCACTTCGACAGGGGAAAGACGGCATGCAAGGGGGTCCCACCCGTGGTCAACTCGCATGCACCTAGGAGGGAGGGCGACGGTGCAAATGGGTCATGTTCGGGTGCATGGTTCTGGTTGTATACTTGATGGCAGTGAATGTTGTTCATATGGATTTGAAGAGGGTGAAAATCTCTTCGATAATGTCAAAAGGATGGACTAATTATATTCAGAGGATTTGGAGATTTTGAAGGAAGAATATGGGAGCATTCTGGCCATGGAATTAGAAAGTAGCGGCGGCAAATGTAGTGAATAGGATTTGAGTTTTGAAAAATGCATGTATTTTTATAATATTTAATTACCCATTTTGCAAATAAACCCGTAAATCCACAATAACTCCAATTTCAGTCCAAAAGGAGTTGTTTCTACCTAATTGCCCCAGTTCCGAAACTAATGGGCTAGGTCCCGTCAGCCCATACGATTGTTTTTTACATGATTTCTTTAATTTAAAATTTAAATCCTTTATTAAATTAATTCGATCGTACATTTAAATTCACCGGGGCTACATACGGACTCCGAAAATTCCCGAAAAATAAATTTAGCTATGTTTTGACGATACGGTCCTAACAAAATTAATTTTATCGAATTTGGAGACTGTTTGAAAAATGGCCTTTTTAACTGTCGATCAAATTCGACAGAAATTATCGAATCACAGTTTAATTTACTATGCTCACAAATTAATTCCAAAAATTCTGGAAAATTAAACTTAGCAATAATTTGACATTCCGGATCCGAAAAAAGTGGTTTCTTCGAAAACAGAGGTTGTTTGTATAATGGCCATTTATATGGGCTATAAATTACACTATATTGCATAGCGACTATTCTGAATATTCAACTGGCCATAACTTTTGATTCCTGCTATGAAATTTTGATTTTTCGGATTCGTTGGAAAGATATTTGTAAACAGATTTAGATATTTTTGGTATCACTAAAATCCGCTTAATTTTGAATCCTGTACATTCAGTCAAAGTTCAGATTTGACTTTTCAAACTACCATGCTATTTCTAATTCCTTTTAAAATTAAAATAAATATATTCGTTCTAACTTCGTTTAAAATAAATTTTTAATCATTATTATTTAAAATAAGTTATTTTAACTATTCAAAATTCATTGAAATGGCAAAATAAAAAATTTAAATTGGTTCTGATTTTTCCGGTTGTTACACAAAGCCTTCTGGCGCCTGTACTCAACCCAATCCATCATATAAGTAACCGATACATGTAATTCTAGATAATATTCATCTATCAACAAGTATACTTCACAAGTCCCAATAATAAACAAGGATTAAATTATCCAATTTCAATTTATATACGCATCAATTCCAATTTATAATACTAGAATTCTTTTCTTTAGCTTATAGTTCATTCAATTTCATATTGAACCATTTATAAATTCTATATTCGTAAATCTAACAAATAACCAACAAACACACCTAATATGATCAATCATTCAACTTTGAATAATTTTTATTAATATTCAATATTGACATTTACTTGGGTTTTACTGTAACGACCCGGAAAAAGGCGATCTTGGTTATCTGATATACAACACATATCGAATATCCAAGGATCGAAAAATACCAGATGGTTAATGAAAGAAATCAGAGGGTGAGAATAGATAAGATAGAAACTTAGAATAGAAGAAGAAGACACGACATCAGAGTAACACGAATCTCACAGCGGAACGAACAACATATAATTGATAACATATCCTTGAAATAAAAGTGTCTACTTGAATATACATATCATTATAAAGTACAACACTTACAACACAGCGGAAAGAAATAATAACTATATGATCCTGAAGCCTCCAGCTCCAGCTATTCAAGTATTTGTAAATCCCGACTACTTGACTGCCCATACAAAATTGGGCACCCAAGAGTTAAGGGAAAATAAAACAAAATAAACTTCGGGTCAGTCATGGGACTGGTATGAGTAAAACAGTTTAAAACAGTTTGAACAAGTAAACGATACATCATATGACCACGCCGTATAACAGAACGGGTTTTTCCCTTATGAGAATCCAAATTTATCTTTATATCAAAAACCTTTTTGATATTATAATAATGTCTATCAACCACAATGTAATAATCATCTAGCAGAAAAGCTTCCATCTCACATTCTACATATATAGTATACAATCAAAACCGCAAGCACGTATTGGGTAATGGATTTCCAACTATGACAAGGTATGGAACCACCTTTCGCTAGTGTACCTCTAAAGAGGAATACACTGGGTTCAACAAGAACATCTTGCGACCCGGCCACACATGACCGACCACTCATTTCGCTTGAGTGTATCGAATGTATATCACCAACGGTTGGGATCAACAACCGTTTCCCGAATGGGACAGCATCAACAATAGAATTTTAGAAGTAAATGAAACTCTAGATTAGGTGATTATACACCCTAATAGGTGCGACCTACATAGCCATGCTGCCTGCCCGATTTCTGTCATTTACCGGAAGTGAGGCTAGAAGCTACGGTTATCTTTTTACATATCATATCTTCATTCACTTAGAATGCCACATCGTCATACCCTTTAAATCACAAATTGATTTGTCCAAAAATAACACGGGTATACAGCTAAGAGAAACGAATTCCTCCACCACCAAACATTAATACGTTTGAAGAGATCAATTTACGCGATTTATTAGGTATACTCTGTCAGACATTCTTCCATACAGGTCGTCCTGGGACTGGACAAACCGAAGGTACTATTCAGTACAACCATCTTAGGCAATCTTTGCCTAAGATTTATACAACAGCCCTTGCACTTTACTCTGTTTTCAATTATCTTTGGCATATATGATTTGCAACGCTTGTCCCAATACGGAGTGGTTCTTCGGATTCTGGTCTCTCCATATTAACAACGTTAAAAATGGTCAAACTTTGATAGTTTGTGATTTATCTATCAAAGAAAAACACGTGTGCAAACAACGATATTATTTCCAGATGGAAATTCTACCAATAAATCATCAATTATATATATATATATATATATATATATATATTTCCTCATTTTCTATGTTTAGAAAATATACGTTATTAACACTGGAAAACATTTCCATTGTTTATTTACATATCACTATCATTCCACAACTATCAGTCCCTAACCGTAAACTAGTAGGAGAACAATTCTCTAAGTATAAACCCCGAAGGCCGAAACCAACATCAGATCGATACTCAGAAAACTATTCAACTTAACTAATCTCTGGTCAGTTTCTAACCTTGTTTAACTCTATTTCGATTAACTCTAATTGAGTAACTCTATTTGTTTAACTCTTATTCGAATAACTAATATTCGATTTAACTCCATTCGCTTAACTCTAGATCACAGCGATCACAATGGTTACGCCTGATTCCCTCGGGAAACATCCGACCGCCGTAGGCTATCTACAGCCCTGCAAATTACGCTAGCAGTCATGCTAAATGGTAACTTATCCTAAATAACTATGTCTGATTAACTCCTTTCGATAAAATACGTTTGATTAACTCCTTTTGATAAACTACGTTTGATTAACTCCTTTTTATCTCGTCAATTCCCTTTTATAAATCCTAATTAGTTTCCAACTAAATAGTCCCTTTTATAATTCTACTTATTTACTAAATAAATATTCCTTTATTTTGTTTATTTTCTAAATAGATATCCCTTTATTCTATTTATTTCGTTTTATCAGCATTTTTCTCTTATACAAAACTCTATTCGTTTTATACAAATTTTCCTTTTATATACTTTCGAAATATTTCCTTTTATAAAATCTGTTGATTTTATAAAATCCCTTTATTTCAATATACATTGAAATAATTAATTTAACATCCCAGGGTGTTTTTATGATATTTAAAATAGCAAACCACAATGATCGATATCATTTAAACACACATAATCAAACAGATTATATATTACATCATATATTTCAATATAAGAACAGAATAATATCAGAAATATTGAGGAGTCCAGTTGGACTCCTCCAACCTGTTCCCTGCATCACAGATGTTAAACAATAAAATTAACATCAATTTTATTTCAATATGAAATATTCTGCTAAATAGAATCAACATATATTTAACGATTTATATATATATATATATATATATGTATATATATAAATCCCAACCAACTGACTAGCATTTCAATCAAACAGTCAACACACAGCAATCAACATATGATTTTCAGTTCTAAGAATACGTTGTAAAAATAGAACTATTCAGAGTTGGTGAGTTTTACTCACATTGGCAGTTCATCGTTAAAGAACGATAAACTGTTTGTTTGATTTGAATCAAACAATTTATTTTTCCATAAATTCATACGAGTCTCAATCCACTTCCAGTCAGCTTCATTGTGAAGCTCTCGTACATACGGTCCCAACGCAACTTGCGGTTTGTCAAACTGATATCGTATGTAGAAGATATGATATTTACAAGGTATTACACAATATTGGATTAAATATAAACTTAGTTAATTAAAATATACTCGGGCTTTAACCTTTTCAACGCCGGCCTATTCCCACTCACATCCCACCCGCTCCACAATATAACCCGTCTTCCCCAAATGCTCGACCGTATCTGCTCCTAACAATGGCCATAGCTGATTATCCTGACCACCATACTCCTACAGAAACACAATCCGATCTCACCAAAAATCGTCTCAACGAACTCCTCTTCTTCTCCTCTTTCCACTCATACTTCGCACCCCAACTCGTACTACCCATTTACAATCCGAACTCAAGGCCGAACCCCCTACAGTATAACCTACGACATAAATTGTCATGGAAAATCCCCAAAATTTTCCAACAAGTACTACTTCTCCCTAGGATTCCATATACGAACTCGAAATCAACCATTGATGCCTTAATCGAACCCAGGGACTAACCCTAGCTCGCTGCTCTCAAAACCAACATCATAACTTGAGTTCGAACGGATTAAAACTCACCTAGAAACGAGGAAAATCCCACCAGGAATGCGAATATGTTTGTATACGAATTTATAGATTTTTGAGTGAATTTCTATTGATTTTAGAAGGGGTGGAATTCGTTTTTCTACAAAAATGAATACGGTGGCTAATAAACGGATTATATAGCGGGAATCACAATTTTGTATGGTTGAAAATGTGTTTATGTGGCCTTGTTTAGGATCATAGAATAATTAGGATATTTTATATAAATATTTTATTGATTTTTTTATACTTTATTTGCATTCTAAAAATCCGTGTGATCACACACGGTACCCAAAAATCACGAAAATTGATATATAGCTACAGCTTAACATTACGGTCCCAACGAAACTGGTTTCGTCGAATTCCGACTCAGTTTGATCACACAGCGTATTTTTAACCATCAAAATACTGACTGTTTTTCACTCTAAAAATCCTACGGCCACACAGTGACTCTAAAAATCATGGAACTTGGAATCTAACAATAATTTAATATTGCGGATCCAACAAAATTGGTTTCGTCGAAAACCAAGGTCGTTTGCAAAACTGGTTATTTTTAAAGCTCTGAATGACCCATTTAAATATATAAATATATTTAAATATAATTAAATTAAATATTAAAAAAATAAATATTATCGTATATATTCACAGCAGAATACCATACGGCTCTAGAATATTTCTATATGAATTTCTAACTCGATATTTCAATCCCGATATTAATCGATATTCAATTTATATTGAAATTCCTTTAATAAATCGATATAAATTATAAAGGAATTCCATAGCGACTTTTCTAAAATTTGATTTGAACATAAATCAAAATCTGCACAATGAAATCTCGATTTTTCTCTTCCACTAGAAAGATATACTTCACTCGCTCCTAACGTTTCTTGTTTCATAAAAATCCGATTTAAAATGGACCCTGTACATTCAGTTGAAGTTCAAATTGCCAAATAGCGAACTGCCGCGCCATTTCGAGCTCGATTATAATTATATTATAATTTATTCGTTCAACTGTCGTTTATATAATATATTCGTTATTATAATTCAACTCTAAACTGAATTATAGCTTATATATGATCCACTTCACATCGTATTGTGAATTCTACTATCTCCGACTATTCTGTAATTTAAATATATTATTTAATTATTATTTTAATTAAATATTCATTATTGTTCAATTAAACGACCATTAAATTCTCTAAATCACTATTTAAATAATTAAATTAATTAATTATTATATCGCTGAAAACTGCGGGTCAATACATTCTTCCCTACTTAAAATAATTTCGTCCTCGAAATTACTAAGGTAGAAAACAAACCCTATTAACTTGTTAGAACTTATTTGTTCACTTCTTAACTCCGGTTTCACTAAACCAATTTTTTTTAATTAAATTATTAATTAATCCTTATTAACGAAAATTTTCAAAAATCCTGAAAATTTTCTAACGCCTTAACTTTTCGAAAAATTTCGCCAGCACCTCCTTTGTACTGGTCAATAGGTCAAACTCCAACTCGCCTCTCTGGGCCATCTCCAACCCAAAAGAAAATCAAATAGCCAATCGGCTTGCCAATTCGGCTCATCAAAATCTCAACCCATATGAAATATAAACTTGTACCTTTTTGTCGGGCATATCAACTCTATCACTTCCATATGCTATCAACCCAACATATACCAATCAAATCAAACTCTGATCAATTTATCCTCAACACAACCATTCACTTATATCCAAGCCAAATATCATTTCAAACCCGAGTTTCATTCTCGATTCCCAACTCTTAACTTGGTTACTAAATTACACTTCAAATCCGAATCTCCCAAATCCAATTTGTCTCGATATCATTCAATTTCAATTACCACTTAACTGACTTTATTTAAATTTTGAATTTTCTTTCACAAATTTCTATTTAATTTTCTTTTAATTCAAACAATCTCTTCTTAGGAGTTTTAAACAGCTTTGCTTTTCTTAAAAATCAAACTTCCCTTTTTGCAGGATTCAAACAACTTGTTTTTCTAAAAAAATTCAAAAACAATCTCTTTGGTAGTATTCCGTCACTTACAACTCAAAAATGAACATTGATTATGCGGTAGTCATTATCAGAATTATTTTCCAGCTACAGAAGTGAGTTCAGTACTATATCACTTTTCAAAACCATTTCTAAATCATTTCTATTTTGAAATCTTTTCAAAATACCATTTACCCTGCCTGTAAAACAATTTAAAATCTCCCAGGATCTTAAAATTTACATAAATTTTTAATCCAAATCCATTCATCAACACTTATTTAAATTTCCAGAGTTTAAATTCCATTTCTGATTTAGATTTCAGATTCAATTCGTCTTGATTCCACATATTACACTTATGTAAATTCTGATTGGTTATTTACATCCATTTCAATTTATAATCTTACTCGATTATAATAACAACCAGTATATCCAATATATTATAATTCCAATATATATATTTTCTCTATATCAAAAATATATTTTGGGTAAACTTATTTTCATTTACCCTCTTTTCAAAATATATTGTGTAGACCCATCGTATTCGAGTGTTTAGAAACCCTTATTGATATTGTGGTGTCCCACCATCGACCAGAATCCATAAACAACTCAATCAATAAATCTACTCGATATAAAACCATTTATATCAAATAATAAATACGTTCACTCGTATATATACACTCAAACTCAATCTAGAGTATTACTAACCCCATCTCTACCGAGTCACGCCACAGAGCCAAGGTAATAACTTACCCTTAAGCTCTAATACCAACTGTAACGACCCAGAAAAAGGTGATCTTGGTTATCCGATATACAACACATATCGAATATCCAAGGATCAAAAAATACCAGATGGTTAATGAAAGAAATTAGAGGGTGAGAATAGATAAGATAGAAACTTAGAATAGAAGTAGAAGAAGACACAACATCAGAGTAACACGAATCTCACAGCAGAACGAATGACATATAATATATAACATATCCTTGAAATAAAAGGTTTTACTTGAATATACATATCATTATAAAGTACAACACTTACAACACAGCGGAAACAAACAACAGCTATATGATCCTGAAGCCTCCTGCTCCAGCTCTTCAGGTATCTGTAAATCCCGACTACTTGACTGCCATACAAAATTGGGCACCCAAGAGTTTATGGAAAACAAAACAAAATAAACTCCGCGTCAGTCATGGGACTGGTATGAGAAAAACAGTTTAAAACAGTTTGAACAAGTAAATGATACCTCATAAGACCACGCCGTATAACGGAACGGGTTTTTTCCTTATGAGAAACCAAATTTATCTTTGTATCAAAAACCTTTTTGATATTATAATAATGTCTATCAACCACAATATAATAATCATCTAGCAGAAACGCTTCCATCTCACGTTCTACATATATAGTATACAATCAAAACCGCAAGCACGTATTGGGTAATGGATTTCCAATTATGACAAGGTATGGAACCACCTTTCGCTAGTGTACCTCTAGAGAGGAATACACTGGGTTCAACAAGAACATCTTGCAACCAGGCCACACATGACCGACCACTCATTTTGCTTGAGTGTATCGAATGTATATCACCAACGGTTGGGATCAGCAACCGTTTCCCGAATGGGACAGCATCAACAATAGATTTTTAGTAGTAAATGAAACTCTAGATCAGGTGATTATACATCCTAATAGGTGCGACCTACATAGCTATGTTACCTACCCGATTTCTGTCATTTACCGGATGTGAGGCTAGAAGCCTTGCTTATCTTTTTACATATCATATCTTCATTCACTTAGAATGCCACATCGTCATGCCCTTTAAATCACAAATTGATTTATCCAAAAATAACACGGGTATACAGCTAAGAGAAACGAATTCCTTCGCCACCAAATGTGAATACGTTTGAAGAGATCAAATTACGCGATTTATTAGATATACTCTATCAGATATTCTTCCATACAGGTCTTCCTGGGATTGGACAAACCGAACGTACTATTCAGTACAACCATCTTAGGCAATCTTTACCTAAGTTTTATACAACAGCCCTTGCACTTTACTCCGTCTTCAATTATCTTTGGCATATATGATTCGCAACGCTTATCCCAATACGGAGTGGTTCTTCAGATAATAATCCAACCAGTCTCTCCATATTAACAATGTTAAAGATGGTCAAAACTTTGATAGTCTGTGATTTAACTATCAAAGAAAAACACGTGTGCAAACAACGATATTATTTCCAGATGGAAATTCTATCAATCAATCATCAATCATATATATATATATATATCCTCATTTTCTATGTTTAGAAAATATACGTTATTAACACTGGAAAACATTTCCATTTTTTATTTACATATCACTATCATTCCACAACTATCAGTCCCTAACCGTAAACTAGTAGGAGAACAATTCTCTAATTATAAACCCCGAAGGCCGAAACCAACATCAGATCGATACTCAAAAAACTATTCAACTTAACTAATCTCTAGTCAGTTTCTAACCTTGTTTAACTCTATTTCGATTAACTCTAATTGAATAACTCTATTTGTTTAACTCTTATTTGAATAACTAATATTCGATTTAACTCCATTCGCTTAAATTTAGATCCCAACGATCACAATGGTTACGCCTGATTCCCTCAGGAAACATCCGACCGCCGTAGGCTATCTGCAGCCCCGCGAATTACGCTAGTTGTAACACCCCACCTCCGTTAAGGACACTCACGAAGGGAATGCCTTAACTTTGGTGTAGCATATTAGTAAACAGAATAGAAAATTTCAAGGCAGATGAACAATACTTGATAAATTATATATTTATTACTGCGGAAAACAGAGATCGGTATGGTTACATCTTTCAAAATCACTTTAGTACATAAATATCAGTCTTGTTCAGAAAGTCATTAGAGTACAAAACTTTAAAATCATAATCCCCACATAAGATGCCATAAGAAGTTAAGCCATACTTTACGCACTTCAAGCAGAAGAAATCCGGATCAAGCTAAAGTATTCCCTCCTTGGAAAACCTGGGGGGAAAACGGAAGAAAAAGGGGCGAAAACAAGCAAGGTCAGACATAAAGTCTGGCAAGTCCAGTGACTTTCAGCATATGAACAGATAATAATAATTATGACATGAAAATAAAACTGGATACGAGATAACAGTAACAGGAGTAGCAGATATACTTAGGTTAAACAGAAAAAGAACAGAATGATGTAAGCTACTACTTTTCACCTCTCTGCAGTAATAATAGTATAACAGGATTTTGTGTCACCCCAATGTCTAAACTGAAACAGAAACAAGAACAGAATAATTTCTACAGAAGAGAATGCTAGTAATGGGCCTTTACCACCCCAACAGAAACAGACAGAAACATAATGCTAATAATGGGCCTTTACCACCCGAAAAGAAGGTACAGAAACAGAAACAGATTAATCCCTACGGAAACAGAATGTAGAAATAGGTGTACACTAGTAAATGGGCCTTTACCACCCGAACAGACGGTACCATGCAGAAACAGACAGGTGTTACCACCCAACAGAAATAGACGGTACCAACAAAAATAGACAGAACTAAGTGTATCCTAAAGCCCTACTCCAAGCGATCGGCTCCCTAATACATAAATACCCTGTGCCATCCCCACAAAAGGGTGTATCACTCCCCAAAGTGGCAACCTTTAAATGACACAGACCTATTTACAGATGTCACGGCGTCTTACATCCTCAAAGGCAGACCGGGATCCATGCACGCACATGACCCGGTTGGAACGCACAATCAACACCCCTCGCCATTATCAGAATGAACCGCTTGTAATTAGTCCAGTAAGCGTGCCCGGACCCTACCTACTGTTGGGTCAAAGTTTTGATACCAGAAAGGGTTACTGACTAATATGGGTTCCAAACAACAGATGACACAAGTAATTTCCCTCCTAACCTTGTGTCCCCAGATTAACAGATTTCAGATTAACTTGTTTACAAGTTCAGACATGTAGAGTTCAGATCAACTAGTTCACAGATCAGACAAGTTTTCGGACTAATGGATCAGATATAAGGATTTAACAGATTTGTCTAACTTTGTAATATGGCCTACAGATTCACGAAACGTGTTTGTTAAATTCATTAGTCCAATTGGTTCAGCCCTATCCACCCAATACGTTTTAGACATCATATTTGTCTTAGGTTTGTATTAATTAAAAATTAATTCGTAGACCTCTCACATTAGACTGACAGTTTGCGGCCACTGGTTAGGCCGGTTGGTTCCGGGCAGATTTCTGCCGCAAACTGAGTCTAACCTCGGGTTTCAAGCACGTTACGACTAACTTCTCACATTAGAACCTATTGTTTGCGGCCACTGGATGTGCCGGGAGGTTCCGGGCAGGATTACGCCGCAAACTCATTCTAACCTCGAGTTAGCCATGTTTCATGTTTAACCAATGCATTCATTCATAGACTATGCTAATATCAGACTAATCATGCTAATTTAACAAATTAACTTCTGTACAAGTTACAGCAGATTATTCGAGATTCTATTAACAAGTTTTGCTCAATTTTAAATCGAGTCTACAAATATTCATACTCAAATTTCAATACCCAGTTTTCAACAGATTTAGCAGATGAATAGATCTAGCAGATTAGGCAATATAACAGATCTAGCAGATTAGGCAATATATCAGAACTAGCAGATTAAGCAATATAACAGAACTAACAGATTAGGCAATATAACAGAACTAGCAGATTAGGCAATATAACAGATTTAATCATTCCTTAAAGTTTCATAGACATATCTTGCCTAATTATAAATTTGGCCTAAGTTTTGCATGCCTAAATAGTTGTCATGATTCATAATATGATCATATACCCCAATTTTGCATTGAATTTACATGGCACAGATTAGGGTCATAATTTACCATATAACACATGTCCCAAATTTAGTTAAACTTGCCTAGTACAAAAGATTCACATATAAATTATACCACTTATAGCCATCGATTTCAATGCATGTCATATATTTAAAAATCTCTCACTTAGGTGTTATTCACATTTAATAGTTATCAAATCTTAATATAGATCTTCACACCTAAGTCATATTCTCTTTTTATCTCAAGTCATGAATCGTTATATAAAAATATACCCAACAATCTAGAACTTTAGATTATAACAGATCTTAATTCAAAATATGCGTTATGTCCAATGTCTCAAGTCACATGTTAACATACAATGGTTCCTCTTCTTCCAATTCACAGAATATGCATAGATCTAAATCTAGTTTACAACATCAGTCACAGATTAGCCATGTCCAATTATGCCATCATTCATTATTTGTCCCAAAGTTTAGCGTTCGTGCATTAATCTCTTATGAGACGTGGCGCAGGCTCGTGATAGCCTAGCTATCGAACAGAAAGAAGAAAGTCAGAACGTACACAACCTCAAATTCAGATTTACAATCATGTCACCATTATAATTAAAGTTTATATCAGAAAATAACTGTACTTGCCTTTCGTGGTTTTAAGAAAGGATAATAAACTCTTATTGATGCAGAAATGTTGAATTACTCCTCTTTAATTGTTGTTGTGGCTCTAACTTTGATTTGAGATTTGATTTAGCTTTTAATTCTATTCAGGTTGGAAGAAGATGCATCAGTCCAAGTTTTGATTCCAGCAGAGTAGCGACGCCATTTTTATTTTTAATTAGAACAGAGACAGAGTATAGAAAGAATGAAATTGTGTACAGAAAATGAGGCTAGGGGGCTGTTTATATGGGATTAGGCGGACGAATCTAGACAGAAAACGAGACCGGATACATCAGAATGAACCAGGTTCAAAAACTGGGTTTCGGGAGCAGGTCGACCCCCAGGTCGACCTGGTCATGGGGAGGTCGACACCCTAGTCGACTCCCCAGTTGACCTGGTTGGGGGGGGGGTGGGTCGACTCCCCAGTCGACCTGGGTATATAGGCAGGAATTTTCCTGCCAGCCTTATCTAGGTTTGAATTTCGAATTTCTGGCTTTATTATCGAGCTGTTTTATTTTATTTAAATTCCTGAAACTTCGGAGGGTCGTATCTTGGTCATACGGACTCCGATTTTCGAAAAATCGGACTCGATTTTATGCAGAATTCTAAGACGAACGCAATGGCGCAACCCGTTTCCCTTGATTCTGATTTTAAAAATTAATTATTCTCTGATTTGTTACTTATACGTTCACAGAAAATACGGGGTGTTACATTCTCCCCTCCTTAAAGGATTTTGTCCCCGAAATCTCCAAGTTAAGAAGAATGTGTCCTACCATCCATTCATCCATCTACTCAACCATCATCCACAAGCATCCATTTTCCTTAGAAAACTTCTAATGTTGTATGAACATATGCAAAAGTGTGTGTATATGTTCCTTATCTAATGCGAAGATCAGGCGGTCCACTGATTCAGTTGACCACCTTAATGCGAATTATGTCAGTGCCATGAGTCCAACATGTATGCAATTTTCCTATTTGATACATATTATTTCTAAATGTGTGCACCATCATTCATCTAAATGCAACATCCATGTGATGAGTCAACCATTTTGCATCCACAAAAATTGGAAATGCTCACATATCCATATGCAGTATGAGAGTGTTTTCGAGCCGATCTAGTGCCTAGTGTGTGTATATGCATCCACGAGCAACCACTAGCAACCACTTGCATCCACGAGCAATCATCAAACATAACATGTATCAAACACATGTTTACATCCATAGAATTCCTATCTAAAGGTCGAAGACTCGATCGATAGGATATAGTCGAATGATGGAAGCGAGCACAGATAAAATAAAAACTTGGTTCCCATTAGACCTTAGTTGAGAAAATAATTCCCCTAAGTATCAACCCCGAAGACCGAAATCAACATCAGATTGACACCCAGAGGGCTACCCTCTTTAGACAATGTCAAAACTGGAAATCTTAATCTTATCAGAAATATTCAGATACTTGCAGACTACTGGTACAGATCAGATCACCAAATGATTCTTAGGAAACTAAGCATGATAAAACCCTGAATGTATGCGTCCTACTTGACGCCTAACACAGATATCTCTCAAACCCTAATCTATCACAAGCAGATGAGTCGTAACCCATATGGGTTTGAGCCTACAGTGGAATCATAAACAATACTAGTATTAAAGTGCAGAGTATCGGTTACAGAATCAAAATGCCAGAATCAGAAAGAGTTTCAACTCAATAATCAGATAAAGAAATTAAACCTCCCACAGAAAGTTTTCCTAATTCTATGAAACGACCCGAACTTCCCCGGTCTCCGAAGAGAAGAGAAAGAACGAATTGTTTTGAGAACACGACAAAACAGAACGCATACAAAAGAACATTTCATTGTATATTACAACAACACATCAGATTACAAGTATATACAGAGTATAAATGAATATATATTACACAGAAATATCAGAGATTTAAATTACATTAAATACATAACAGCGGAAAATAATACAATACACAACTAGAAGAGATATATGGATACAAAGCTTTCCGGATATCGTTCCAGCTGTAAACCAGGATCCTGTGAATATAAATCTGCAAAACCAAAACTACTAGCTGCCCGTGTCAAAATAAGGGCACCCAGAGTTTAGGTTAAAACAATAAACTCCAGGTCAGTCATGGGACTGGTGTGAGAACTAAAACAGTTATTAATCTTTATTTTAAAGTTAGATAAATCAATGGACCACGCCATATAACACGGAACAGGTTTCCTCCCAAGAATACCAGTGCATAAAACAAACAGCGCAATGCTAAATAAAGAAAAATGAAGCTATTATAAGACCCAGGTCCTATCACACAATGCAACACAAGCCGGGGGATAGGGTTTTTACCTTATAATAGCCAAGAATGCTTGATACGTTTAAAAGAAATCATTTGATACTATTATAAGTGTTTAGTGTATAAAACAACTTCAAATCATAAGTATCAATCATAGGAGGCATGAATGACCCATACCACTATGTCGCCATATATAAGTTTACAAATAAAACCGCAAATGTCACGTATTTGGAAATTGGATTTCCGTCTGTGAACCGAGGCAAAAGATAGTCCTCAACCGATTCGGGACAATCTAGCCTACCATGTCTCAGGATCAGAGCTCGAGTGACCCTTGGATCGTCAGGGCCGGTCCACCGATGTGGATTAAAATGCCTGAACACTACGTTTCCCCGCCCTTTGGGGCGCAAATGAGCCAACGAATGACTCCATCGGACCCGGATCGTCCGATCAAACCGAGGCGCCTCGCAACAGCAACAACCACACAGGTGAAAAGTATATAAATGTCAGGGCTGGTAGGTCACTGACACCACCCTAGCTAGAAAGAAATGCATGCCCTCCCTGAGGTCCTCTCCCGTTTTTGGTTCACAACCGGGGTGCGAGGCTCGCGAATTTACGTTACACAAAGCTGTGCCACATAGGCTATGCTTTGATCATCACCACAAGACTTTGCTTTTCAACAGAAGCCTCGATCAATTGCCACTTAGGCATGCCACACAGGCAATTCACTCTATGCGTTTGATATCCATCAGTATATAACCCCTGAGCTCGTACGTCTCAGAGAAGGGCGTTAAGCAAGAGAATAAATTCTCCGCCGCCAAACAGATATATATTTAATAGAGATCAATCACACAGACTAAAATCCAATGTCAGACACACAGTCTATTTACAAGTCCGTTCTGGGTCTGAACGAAACCGGAGGCACCTAGCACCCCGCATATCCATCGATCTCCAAGTACGTCTGGACGATCACCAACTGTTTCCATCTTCTTGGGTGTACAGCCCAATCAAGATCATCAGTAATTATCCAAACGACGTGAAGACTTCTGGTCTTCGACCACCGTCTTCATCTTCGACACCACGTCGAATCAGTTATTCAGAATGGGATAAACCTGGTCTTTCTGAATAACTCGCGTATATATTATAAAAGTGTTACACAAACACAGCATACGCCTCATTCCGATTCAGAATATTCTTTTATTCAAATATTCCTATACTTTGGGAGAAGTTCCCATTAATTTTATCCAACATAAATTCTTTAAATTTATTCTTTAATCTCCTTTGAATATCAATTCAAACTAGTCGGGATTAGCGAACCACACCGAAGTAATCATTTATTTTATTTCCCAATCCCAACCTATTCATCCCATGAAGTAAAACTGGTTATACTTCATATCTAACACCACGGTGTTATCGGTAAATTCAATTACCATTTCACGTTCAAATCTAATTAAAGATTTAACTATCGCCTGGAGTAAAACTGGTGATACTCCATTCTCGATCTTTTCAACCTAATTAAAGATTCATTAAAACTCCACCTAGTTTTAATCGTTAACTGGGTTAAAGAATCAGTGCCATTTAAAACACAGTTCACGATAAACCCAAAGTCACATTCCATTAATTATCGGGTTAAAGAACGAGTGTTATTTAAAACACTGTCCACGATAAACCCAAAAATCAATATCAATTCAATTCCAATTAAATATTATTTAATTGGTACACTTCATTAAATCTAAATAAAAAGATTTAATCTTTTCTCAAATGGGTTCAAGAACAGTGTTAATCAAGACACCATTCACGACAAACCCAAATCACATTTGATATTAAATACAAGGTTCTGAATAGAAAATATATCGGCTTATATTCAATATCAGATTCTACGACCAACAGATATCGTATTGGAAATAACGATATATATATCTATATCTTTCAAATTTCCATAACAACATCTGTATAATCACGAAATCAAACATCGAAATATTCCGAAGACAATTTCGATTCAAATCTATTCCAATGCAATTATTGGAAGTTCTGGTTATTTTCAAAATCATTTCAAATCCAATTTATTTATTTTAAAAATAAATAAATTACTATTCTAGTTCAAAACTAGTTCATTTCGATAAAAATATATTTTTATCTTTTCAAATATGGAGTTTTTCATCCCAATCCTTTCTAAATCATTTCTAATGATTTTACACAAATTATTACTATTTTTAATAATTTTATCAAGGCCCGTACAGTCGATTTCCACCAATGGCCATCGAACTGCACTTACAGCGACCTTTTTCAAATTTGATTTGGACATAATTCCAAATCCAACCGTTAGATTTCAAATTTCTAATATTCGTTAGAAAGCTCTTTTCGATACGAACCCAACGGTTCCGGTTTTAGGAGAATCCGACGGTCGGATCTCCCGTATTGTCCATTCGAAGTCAATGGTCGAAATTCACGAACTGCCGCGGTGCGGCGCGTATATTTCAGGCCATTATATTATATATATAATATATATAATATATATCGTCGATTTCTATTTAAAACGAATTATATAAATAGTTTTAAATTCGTTTCAAAAGCAATTTCAACTTTCATTTCAATTCAAATCAAAATTGAATTCTTCTTTATAAATTCGTTTTAAAATTCATTTCAATTCAATTCAAATTCGTTATATATTCAATTGAAATCAAATTCGTTTTCTATTCAATTCATTTCGAAATCGTTTTCAATTCAATTCAAATTCGTTATATATTCAATTGAAATCAAATTCATTTTCTATTCAATTCATTTCGAAATCGTTTTCAATTCAATTCAAATTCGTTATATATTCAATTGAAATCAAATTCGTTTTCTATTCAATTCAGTTCGAAATCGTTTTCAATTCAATTCAAATTCGTTATATATTCAATTCATTTCGAAATCGTTATATATTCAATTCATTTCGATTTCATTTCAAAATATGCGTTTTCGAAGTCACTTTTCAATATTCATTTTAAAATGTATAAAATCGATATAAACATCGTTCACGTCAAAATGGCGCATCTCTAATCAACACGGCTTCATATCATTCTTGTAACGACCCGCATTCTACGCATCATAGGATCGTAGAATATTTATTTCTGTCACATACGAAGTCGTATGGTCATGTAACTTTGGGAGACGACTATTGGGGTCATTTCCCATGTCCTGATTTTTCCCGATTTTTTTAAATGAACATTTTACCCCTAATTGGCACTGTTTTGGCCATAACTTTTGACTGGAAAGGAATTTTGACCTGAAACCACTTCCATTGGCTCCGGATGATGGTTTATCTTTCCGTAGAGTGGTCACATTAGTCAAACGGACTCACTGTTTGGGAGATATGGCTGAAACAAGTTTCAGATGGTGAAAAACAGCTTAATTGGGCTTAACCGGGTGATTAGCAGCTAGGCCCAGAGGGGAATTTCGGGTTTAGAGGTATAGGAGGACTGATTAGGGTTAGGTTATCACTTTCATTCCAGTTTTGAGCCGCCACAAACCTTCTTGAGACATTAGTAATGGCTTCCATCCTCTAAAACCTCTCCAAAACACATTTTTAGTGAAGATTAAGCCTAAACTACATCAAAGCAAGGCCAAATAGCAACAAAGCAAGGTTGGAGCTGCTGCTATACATAGGAATTCGACCCAAACAGAGAGTATTTCAGATTTGGTGTTTCATTTGTGGCCAAGGTGAGTGATTTGCATAGTTTTTGCACTAATTACGGTGATTAAGGGTAATTAGTGAAGATTAGCGAATTTATACGTAAATAAATTCTGGAAAAATTCTTAAAATTCTAAAATAATGTTGTAAGGCTCTGTTAGAAATTTGGGTTAATTTCGATGTGTTTTGCTAATCGTATGCTTAAAACATGATTAAGAGGGATTATAGGAAAATGTGAGGTTTTAGCCACTTTTGATCCATTTTGGTTCATTTGAATTGTTGTTAGCTGTTTGTGGTTGTTCTTACATGTTGCTATGACTCTATGGTATGTTTTATGATTGATTAGAATAGTTAGATTGGTTGAAAATGCCGTCGAATGGCGTAGAAAGCTCGCTGGAAAGTTGCAGAAGTGTGCAGGTTCCGAACCGGTTCGGATCGGAGAAAGGGGTCGGATCGGATTTGTGAACTGACCAAGGGAATTCGAACTGGATTGGAACTTGTCACTGGAGGAGGCTTGGCGAGAAGGAAGGCCGTTTACTTGGAGTTGGAGTGGACAAGGGGATCGGATCGGAAGAATAATTGGAGGCCAGATCGGATCGACTTGGAGATGCAGGGCTCGGATCGGAAGTAAACATTTGGGAGAACTAGCAAGAGGGAAGGCCGCGCGGATTAGATGGCAAGGAGGGATCGGATCGGAATACGTGAAGAAATAAGGGAGTGGATCGGAGCGCTGAAAGGAAGGACACCCGACCCGACCCGGAGGAGGACACCGACCCGACCTGAAGTGGAATACCCGACCCGAACCAAATGGAAAGATGACAAGGAAGGAGGACCGAACCGAACCGACGAGTGTAATGACCACCGAACCGAACCGTATTCTAGGGCTGTTACTGCACGACAACTCTTCTGAAGACCCACTCCAATTCGATCAAAACCCGAGATGCAAAGGAAGTCCAAATGAGGAGCTTTGACTCAGGATCCAGCTGGGAACCAATGAGTGGGCTTCATGATTGGGCTTTGCTGCGGGACGCGTGCCAAGGGGTTATCGACGTCTATAGCTTTGGACCTCTATGGTAGGAGGTACGAAGGCGGATTCAGGGCCATTATGGCATCGGTAGAACCAAGGGCTACAACCAATGAAGTGGGTCATTGAAATGTTTGGTCATGACTCTATATGTTTAGCTTGGTCATAGCAGGGTTTCTACAAGTCGGGATTCGTCGTTACCTCAATTTTGTCTAGTGTTCCAAAGTGGTAGATGTCGTATGCTTTACGCACTGAGTGAGAGATGCGAGGATGGTTGCTATGGATGGTTTGTTTGCTATCATTATGACATACACACCCCACCCCCGTATTCTTTACACTATTCATTATGGCACCTTAGAGTATTGTACGGTATGTGGAACTAACTCTTTGGTTGCAGGTCCAGGTTCAGGTGTGGTTTAGCATACCTGTTATCATTCTGTTTAGATGCTTATCGCTCACACCAGGCTTTATGTCTGACCCAGAGTTTTATGTCTCTTCTTATTACTCTGGGAGCTCACACGAGCAGACTAGAGACAGGTTAGCTGGTGATGCACAGGTAGATGATCCGGAGACGAGCAGGAGGCTTCCACGTAATATATATAGTATTCTCCCTGTGTTGTTGAAGATCACTGCTTGGGCATTGGTGGTGCATCTTCTACTTTAGTTTTCTTTTGTTAGATACAGTAAATTTGGAAAGTTGTAATAAGCTGTATTTGGATTTCCGCTGCTCTGATGTTGACATTGATTGTTAGTTATCAGCTTATGCATTGTCTCGCCTGTTTTATGTCAAGTATGTTATTATTATATTTTATCCCATGCGCTGTGAGACATTCTACAGGTTCCTCGTTTAGTTTATTCCCTTCTTCCTTTTCCTTCTAACGACCCGTTCCGTGCTAACTGGACATGTGTACAGCGCACTTTTGGAGTAAATGTCGGTTGGTGCGGGGCGGGCCGTCACACTTGGTATCAGAGCTCTAGGTTGCGTAGTTAACCTAGGGAAGTTATCAGGGAGAGATTTTATACGTATACGAGAGAGCGTATTTGTGATTACTTTGGTTTTTAAAAGCTATATATATATACTATTACTAGTATAAGGATGAAGTCGTACTGCACTAGCACCACTATGGAGTCGTTAATCGTTTCCTTTTTCAGATTGACGATGAGCCGGTATACTAGAGGTACTGGTAGAGGAGCCAATAATGGGAATGCTGCTGGCATGAGGACGATGTTTACTGACCTCATGAGAGAGATGCTTAGAGATGTGCAGAGGGCAGCTCCCAATGGTGGAAATGGTGGTGGTCCAATAGTGCAGGCGCCAAGAGTCGACTTCGCCAAGCTGAATAAGGATTATACTAGCCTTGGTGGGAAGCCGTTCCACGGAACAGAGTCGGCCACGGATGTTCAGGATTGGTTGGATAGTTGCGAACATATCTTCGAGGATTTGGGTATCGAGGATGCGATGAAGAGAAAGCTAGCGTCCCGTCAGCTGCAAGGGCGGGCAATGAATTGGTGGAATGCTATAAAGGCAGCTACTCCCGAAGATCAGATTACTTGGGAGCAGTTTAAAGCTCGCTTTAGCGAGAAGTTCATTCCAGCTGCTCAGAAGTCAGTGCTGTTTAAGAAATTCTTGGAGCTCAAGCAGAATGGCAGAGCAGTCTCGGAGTATATTGCTGAATTCGACACTTTGTCGAAATATGGGTTATCTCTTATTGATACTGCCGAGAAGAAGAATGAGAAATTCATAACTGGTTTGGACCAGTACTTGGGGGAAAGACTTATTAACCACATCGATGAGTCGTTTGAGTCGATTGTAGGGAAAGCATTGAGGTCAGAAAGTCTCTACCCTAAGCCGAAGACTGAGGTTGCATCCGCAGATGAGCCAAAGCCACAAGCAAGTGGTGGAGGCAAGGGTGGTTCCCAGAATAAGAGAAAGCAGAATCAGACTAAAGATGGCCAAAAGAAAAGGAATAAGCAAGATGTGGAGTGCTTCAGCTGTGGTAAGAAGGACCATTATGCTAGTAATTGTCGGGCCAAGCCAGCGGATAGGAAGTGCTTCAACTGTGGCCAAATGGGACATCACAAGGACAAGTGTCCACAACCCCCTAAGGAAAAGCAAATGGTGAAAGCCTACGCTGTTAATGCTATTCCTTCTTCGTCGAATGCCCCAACAGCGGCGGAGAAGGGAAAGAATGTCATCATTCAAGGTATGCTCTCTGTTTACGATGTTCCTGTTAGAGTTTTGTTTGATACCGGAGCATCCAGTTCTTTCATATCTAGTGACCTGGTAGATAGGTTGGGATTGGAGCCCGAGATTGTCGATAGACCTTTAGTAGTGACGAACCCGATTGGTGGTTCGACTAGCCTTAGCATGATTTGTCGTAATGTGGTCTTATCGAGTCATGGATGCATGTTTGTTTGTGATTGCTTTGTTTTGGGCTTTACTGGGTTTGGCATTATTTTGGGAGTAGATTGGCTCCAAAGATACGGGGTGGTGCTAGACTGTGAGGGCTTGTTGGTGACAGCTAGAGCGGATGATGGGCGGAGGATAGTGTTTGGTGGTCTACCCAGTAAGGGGGTATTGGCTAGTTTTCTAAACTCCCTCGACATTCCGCATAGTGAGTTGTCAGGTTTTCCCGTGGTTGGCCAGTATCCGGAGGTTTTCGAAGAAGTGACCGGACTTCCACCACACCGAGAGGTTGAGTTTCGTATTGATTTGGTAAAGGATGCCAGGCCTATAGTGATGCCACTTCGTCGTATGGCACCAAGAGAGCAGCGAGAGCTCGAGGTGCAAGTCAGCGATCTTTTGAAGAAGGGATTTATCAGAAGGAGTGTTTCTGAATGGGGAGCACCAGTTGTGTTTGCTACCAAGGCGGATGGTTCCCTTCGTTTGTGTGTAGACTACCGCGAGTTGAATAAAGTGACGAGGAAGAACAAGTATCCTCTACCGCGGATAGATGATTTGTCGATCAGTTGGGTGGCTCGAGGATATTTTCTCAGTTGGATCTCACGATAGGTTTTCATCAGCTTAGAGTGGAAGCTGAGAGTATAGCTAGAACGGCATTTCGGACGCCGTCTGGATTTTATGAGTGGTTGGTCATGCCATTCGGGCTGACCAATGCCCCAGCATATTTTGTGGATCTTATGAATAGGGTATTCAGAGATCAGTTGAATAAGTTTGTCCTTGTGTTCGTTGATGATATTTTGGTCTATTCGAGGACAGAGGAAGAACACAAGGAACATTTAAGAGTAGTGATGGAGGTGTTGAGAAAACACCAATTGAAAGCAAAGTTTCCTAAGTGTCACTTCTGGAAGAGGGAAGTGAGGTTCTTGGGCCATGTTGTATCAGAGAATGGTATTGCCGTGGACCCGACAAAGGTGGCTACGGTACAGGATTGGCCTACGCCCAAGAATGCAACAGATGTAAGAAGTTTCTTGGAGTTAGCGGGATATTATCGTAAGTTTATCCAAGGTTTCTCCAAGATAGCAGCACCATTGACCCAGTTGACCAAGAAGAATCAAGCTTTTGTCTGGGATGAAAGGTGCGAGAATGCATTCAAAAGTCTAAAGGACAAGTTGACAAGCGCACCAGTGTTAGTCATTCCTAAGGGGGATGAAGAGATGACGGTATACACGGATGCCTGTGGTACCGGACTGGGTGCTGTATTGATGCAAGGCGGTAGGGTTCTAGCTTACGAAAGTCGGCAATTGAAACCGCACGAGAGAATATACCCTACCCATGATTTAGAATTGGCAGCAATCGTGTTCGCGTTAAAGATGTGGAGACACTATCTCTTGGGAGAAAGATTTGAGCTGTTTATAGATCATAAGTCGTTAAAGTATCTCTTCTCTCAGAAAGATCTGAATCTCCGTCAGCAGAGATGGTTAGAGTTCTTAGCTTCCTATGATTTTGACATCGCATACACACCAGGAAAGGGCAATGCGGTGGCTGATGCATTGAGTAGAAGACAAGCCAGCTTAGGGGCTATGTTCCTTGAATGGAAGCAACTGGAGTTTATCGCGGGGTTTGATTTCAGACCAAAGTGCGAATTGGATCCAGAAATGTTAGCAAGTTTGACGATCAGACCCACTTTGATTGAGCGGATTGGCTCTAGTCAGAGGGACGATCCTGACCTATTGGAAATCATCTCCAAGTTAGAGATGGGTATCGATGAGGAGATGAACAAGTATGGGCTTGATCGAGATAGATGGCTTAGAAAGAATGGAAAGCTTGTTGTACCCAATTCAATGGATTGAGGGATGAAGTGCTTAGAGAATGTCATCACTCAAAGCTGACTATACACCCCGGTGGTAACAAGATGTATCGAGATATGAAGCAGACTTACTACTGGGAAGGGATGAAAAGAGACGTTGTGAAGTTTATATCCAAGTGCATGAATTGCCAGCTAGTTAAAGCCGAGCAAAAGAAGCCTAGTGGGTTGTTACAGCCCTTAGAAATTCCCGAATGGAAATGGGAGAAAGTCTCGATGGATTTCATCGATGGTTTACCAAGGACTAGATCGGGACATGATAGCATTTGGGTGATTGTGGATCGATTGACTAAAAGCGCAAGGTTTATACCAGTCAAATCGACCAGAACGGCAGCTAAGTTAGCAGAATTGTATATGAAGTGGGTGGTGAGATTTCATGGAGTACCTAAAAGCATCGTGAGTGACCGAGACCCGTTGTTCACTAGTGGGTTTTGGAAGGGCTTACAAGAGGCTCTAGGGTCAGAGTTACATCTCAGTACCGCCTATCATCCTCAGACCGACGGTCAGACGGAGAGGGTGAACCGTATTTTGGAAAATCTCTTGAGAGCATGTATATTGGATTTTGGTGGATCATGGGATGACCATTTGCATCTAGTAGAGTTTGCATATAATAATGGCTACCAATCCAGTATTGGTATGGCTCCGTTTGAAGCTTTGTACGGAAGACCGTGTAACTCACCATCATGTTGGATAGAGACTGGCGAGAAGTTTATGCTTGGACCAGATGTGGTGAGGGAAACTTCAGATAAGATCAAGATCATTCAACAACGAATGAAGGCAGCCCAGGATAGGAAGAAAAGCTATGTTGATAAGAGAAGAAGAGACTTAAAATTCTCCGTTGGTGACTTGGTGTTTGTCAAGATCTCTCCGTTGAAGAGAGTAATACGATTTGGCAGGAGAGGCAAGTTGGCACCAAGATTTGTTGGCCCATTCCCTGTTCTTGAACTAGTCGAGAATTTGGCATATAGAATTGACTTACCAGAGAAAATGGCGGGAGTTCACAACGTATTTCATGTTTCCCAACTAAGGAAGTTCGTTCACGACTCAGATATAACTATTTCACCTGATCAGTTAGAGGACTTCGAAGTAGAACCCGAGGCGGTTGGGAACGGCAAGCCGGCCCGTATTGTCGAGCACGACATGAAGCAACTTCGAAGGAAGGCGGTGAAGCTAGTCAAGGTACAGTGGAGCGAGGACGAGAGTGATTGTACTTGGGAGACAGAGGAGGACATTAGGAAGACACACCCAGAACTCTTTGCCTGGTAAGATTTTGACTTCGATTTAGTTTTCCGCATGCTAGGATAGGCTTGTTTGCTTGTTTTGCATGTTTAATTGTTGTACGTGGCTGTTAGGCATGCGGGATCCTTTGTATGTTTTGGGTTAAGGAATTTCGGGGACGAAATTTCTTAAGGGGGGGAGAGTGTAACGACCCGCATTCTACGCATCATAGGATCGTAGAATATTTATTTCTGTCACATACGAAGTCGTATGGTCATGTAACTTTGGGAGACGACTATTGGGGTCATTTCCCATGTTCATGATTTTTCCCGATTTTTTTAAATGACCATTTTACCCCTAGTTGGCACTGTTTTGGCCATAACTTTTGACTGGAAAGGAATTTTGACCTGAAACCACTTCCATTCGCTTCGGATGATGGTTTCTCTTTCCGTAGAGTGGTCACATTAGTCAAACGGACTCACTTTTGGGAGATATGGCTGAAACAAGTTTCAGATGGTGAAAAACAGCTTAATTGGACTTAACTGGGTGATTAGCAGCTAGGCCCAGAGGGGAATTTCGGGTTTAGAGGTATAGGAGGACTGATTAGGGTTAGGTTATCACTTTCATTTCAGTTTTGAGCCGCCACAAACCTTCTTGAGACCTTAGTAATGGCTTCCATCCTCTAAAACCTCTCCAAAACACATTTTTAGTGAAGATTAAGCCTAAACTACATCAAAGCAAGGCCAAATAGCAACAAAGCAAGGTTGGAGCTGCTGCTATACATAGGAATTCGACCCAAACAGAGAGTATTTCAGATTTGGTGTTTCATTTGTGGCCAAGGTGAGTGATTTGCATAGTTTTTGCACTAATTACGGTGATTAAGGGTAATTAGTGAAGATTAGCGAATTTATACGTAAATAAATTCTGGAAAAATTCTTAAAATTCTAAAATAATGTTGTAAGGCTCTGTTAGAAATTTGGGTTAATTTCGATGTGTTTTTCTAATCGTATGCTTAAAACATGATTAAGAAGGATTATAGGAAAATGTGAGGTTTTAGCCACTTTTGATCCATTTTGGTTCATTTGAATTGTTGTTAGCTGTTTGTGGTTGTTCTTACATGTTGCTATGACTCTATGGTATGTTTTATGATTGATTAGAATAGTTAGATTGGTCGAAAATGCCGTCGAATGGCGTAGAAAGCTCGTTGGAAAGTTGCAGAAGTGTGCAGGTTCCGAACCGGTTCGGATCGGAGAAAGGGGTCGGATCGGATTTGTGAACTGACCAAGGGAATTCGAACTGGATTGGAACTTGTCACTGGAGGAGGCTTGGCGAGAAGGAAGGCCGTTTACTTGGAGTTGGAGTGGACAAGGGGATCGGATCGGAAGAATAATTGGAGGCCAGATCGGATCGACTTGGAGATGCAGGGCTCGGATCGGAAGTAAACATTTGGGAGAACTAGCAAGAGGGAAGGCCGCGCGGATTAGATGGTAAGGAGGGATCGGATCGGAATACGTGAAGAAATAAGGGAGTGGATCGGAGCGCTGGAAGGAAGGACACCCGACCCGACCCGGAGGAGGACACCGACCCGACCTGAAGTGGAATACCCGACCCGAACCGAATGGAAAGATGACAAGGAAGGAGGACCGAACCGAACCGACGAGGGTAATGACCACCGAACCAAACCGACGAGGGTAATGACCACCGAACCGAACCGTATTCTAGGGCTGTTACTGCTCGACAACTCTTCTGAAGACCCACTCCAATTCGATCAAAACCCGAGATGCAAAGGAAGTCCAAATGAGGATATTTGACTCAGGATCCAGCTGGGAACCAATGAGCGGGCTTCATGATTGGGCTTTGCTGCGGGACGCATGCCAAGGGGTTATCGACGTCTATAGCTTTGGACCTCTATGGTAGGAGGTACGAAGGCGGGTTCAGGGCCATTATGGCATCGGTAGAACCAAGGGCTACAACCAATGAAGTGGGTCATTGAAATGTTTGGTCATGACTCTATATGTTTAGCTTGGTCATAGCAGGGTTTCTACAAGTCGGGATTCGTCGTTACCTCAATTTTGTCTAGTGTTCCAAAGTGGTAGATGTCGTATGCTTTACGCACTGAGTGAGAGATGTGAGGATGGTTGCTATGGATGGTTTGTTTGCTATCATTATGACATACACACCACACCCCCGTATTCTTTACACTATTCATTATGGCACCTTGGAGTATTGTACGGTATGTGGTACTAACTCTTTGGTTGCAGGTCCAGGTTCAGGTATGGTTTAGTATATCTGTTATCATTCTGTTTTGATGCTTATCGCTCACACCAGGCTTTATGTCTGAACCAGAGTTTTATGTCTCTTCTTATTACTCTGGGTGCTCACACGAGCAGACTAGAGACAGGTTAGCTGGTGATGCACGGGTAGATGATCCGGAGACGAGCAGGAGGCTTCCACGTAATATATATAGTATTCTCCCTGTGTTGTTGAAGATCACTGCTTGGGCATTGGTGGTGCATCTTCTACTTTAGTTTTCTTTTGTTAGAGACGGTAAATTTGGAAAGTTGTAATAAGCTGTATTTGGATTTCCGCTGCTCTGATGTTGACATTGATTGTTAGTTATCAGCTTATGCATTGTCTCGCCTGTTTTATATCAAGTATGTTATTATTATATTTTATCCCATGCGCTGTGAGACATTCTACAGGTTCCTCGTTTAGTTTATTCCCTTCTTCCTTTTCCTTCTAACGACCCGTTCCGTGCTAACTGGACATGTGTACAGCGCACTTTGGGAGTAAATGTCGGTTGGTGCGGGGCGGGCCGTCACACTATTTTCAAATATTCTATTTCAAATATTTCTTTTTTTTTTCAAATATTTCCTATTCAAATATTTCTATATTAAAATATTTCGTTCAACACATGACTTATCTCAATGGATGAGTACAGTCAACACATGAACCTTTATTTTATAATATTCTTTATTTTCTAAATTGGAATGAGGCCCACTCAATTACCATATAATGTTAATTATATGGATTTTCATACATCACACGTATATAATAGCATTGCAAAATAATCAACCATCAACCAAAGTGCACTACACTGTATAAGCATCAAATATAGATATCTAACGCTTATAACAGCCTGTCAATCAATCGATCGACATATTTAATCAATCAGGATGAGTGAACTTCAAATTTCATCCCAACACCCGTGTGGGGTTTCAAACAATCAAACATAGATTTTAATTGTGTAGTTGGGCGATGTGTAAAATTTATCGACCCAATCAATGTCCTTCAAATAGGTGTACATAAACAAACCGTCCGGTTTGTAAATGAATATTTTATTTTATTCACTTCCACGTTAAAACTATATTTTTAACGATATTTTATTTTATTTAACCTATGAATGTTCTATTCAGTTCATTTATTCAATAAAATGATGTTTTATTTTTCTATCATATTTTAGAAAATTTCGGCGGCATAACGGCACGATACTAGAAACGGGACGAGGCCTAGCCTTATCCCCGGTCTAGTGAAGGCCCACGCCATTCACACGTCAATCAAATCCATTCATCTCACCAAACAATTCAATTTCAATCAAATAATCTAACTAATTTTTGCAATCAAACAAACAAGTCCATGGTCTGTGGACGATTGTGTCGGGTGCTACTAAACACCGTCTGCATCCTAGTATATATATATATAACTAGAAAAAGAAATTGAAAGGTGAGAAATTCTCACCGATAGCTATCCAACTTCACGACACTTCATTAAATCTAAATCTTCGTCGTTATCGCATCTTCGCCATCTTCGTTGCCCGTAGCCACTACACATACAAAAATCACACATTTTTATATTTTGATGTCTTTAAAATAAAAATCACATTTTTATTTATTCACTTTCAATTTAAAAATCATATTTTTACTATGCTATTCAATATATAAAAATCATATCTTTCCTTATGCTATTCAATATATAAAAATCATATCTTTCCTTATGCTATTCAATATATAAAAATCATATCTTTCCTACTACAAAGATAATCTTTTCGCTAGTCAAAATCCAAACTTCATCGTTTTAAAAATCATATCTTTCAATTGAAAAATATAAATAAAAATCGAATCTTTATTTCAATGACATTCATATAAAGATCGCATCTTTATTTTAACGATACATATATAAAGATCGTATTTTTATTTTAGACAAGGTTATATATATTAAAAATCAAATTTTTAATACCATTTTCTATAAATAACATTGATCTAACTATGTTATATAAATAAAAACAAAATCAGAAAATCAAACAATGAATATAATTAAACTAAAAGCAAAAATAAAAACTAAACTTACAGCGTTTTAATCGAAGGGGGGGGGGGGATTTGCTGTTGAACTGAGGAGGAGGGGGGTGAATGAATGGTGGTGGCGGTTCTGGGTCTCGGCGGCGGCGGCTAATGGGTTTGCGGTGGCGATTTGGGGCGAGGGGGGTTTGGGTTCGGGGCGTTCGAATGGAGGAAGAGGAGTTTGGGGGGGGGGGCGTGGATGAGGAGAGAGAGGGGGAGGAAGGAAGGGGAGCGACACGGTGGGCGGTGGCTAGGGGAAGAGGCTACGGCGGCGGCGTTGGGGAGGAGGGGCGTCGATTTGGGAAAGCGGGGTTTTTTCTTTTTTTTTTATTTCGATCTGGAGAAATGAAAGAGAGAGAAAACAAAGGGGCCACTATATATAATTTATTAATTTTTTTTTTAAAAAGCAACTTTTTATTTCGAACTCGAAATCGAACCCACCGCCTGTCGTCCATAGCTAACTACCCCCATTCCGAACATAATGGGGTATGTATCGTAAGCTGATTCGGCTGTTACAATCAGTTTTCATTTAAATCAAAGTATAATTCTTTGTATATTCAATTTAAACATACATTTCAAATTACCGATGCGACATACAGTCTCTAAAAATCACAGAAAAATATTTTCTAGCTTCGTATTGACGATACGGTCCTAACAAAACTAGTTTCGTCGAATTCTGAGACCGATTGAAAAATGGCCATTTTCCAGTCGATTAAAATCAACTGAAACTGGTCAAACGCGTTTTCCTTTGCCACGCTCACATATTGATTCGAAAAATTATGAAATTTGAAACCTAGCAATAACTTTACATTGCGGATCCAACAAAAGTGGTTTCGTCGAAATCCGAGGCCGTTTGCAAAATTTCCATTTTTAAGGGCCTGAATTCCATAGCGACTATTCAGAATTTTCAACTGGACATATCTTTCGATTCCCATTATGAAATTTTGATTTTTCGGATTCGTTGGAAAGATATTATCAATTAGATCCTAATGTTTTTGGTTTCACTAAAATCCGGTTTGTTTTGCACCCGGTACATTCAATTGAAGTTTAAAATCGAATTTTCGAACTACCGCGCCATTTTCAATTCCTTTTATAAATATAAATAAATATTTATATTCTAACGACGACGTATATAATATATACGTTCTAATTATATTCAAAATAAATTCCTCGTCGATATTATTTAAAATAATCTATTTTAAATAATCAAAATTCGCTAAAATTGCCAAAATAAAAATTTTAAACTGGCCCAGATTTTCGGGTTGTTACAATCTCCCCCACTTAAAACTTTTCGTCCCCGAAAAGGAACAAAGTCGAAAGTGGTTTGATTAATCAACTCTACGTTCGATCTGGCTTCCATTCTCCAACTTTTCAGTTTCTGAGAATTTTCAAATTCTTCAAAAATTTGGCTAACCCCCTAAATTTTCGAAAAATTTCGCCATAACCTCCCCTGCAATGGGAGCATCGGGAAATCTCAAATAGCTTCCCCGGTCCTTCAGATCTCAAAAAGAAAAAGAAAAAGCCAAGCGGCTAGCCAATAGGCTCATAAAATCATCATCACCCAAACAAAACAGTAAATTATGTAGTAAACATGTACCTATTTGTCGGGCAAACAAATTTTATTCTTCGTCTCTAGCCTCTTTGCTATGACCTGTTCAATGTAAGTATAGGTATATGCAAGCAAATGCGACCAATTTTCAATACAATTCAATATTTGATGCTATTAGGCATAATGGTTCAAAATTAGCAAACAAATAGGCAAACAACACAAACATCAATCAATTAGTGAATTAGAGTTTCAAATTCATTATCTTTGATACATATACAAAAATCATGTTTTTGATGCCAAATCACAACAATAGGCCCTATCTAATTTTGGTTCTCACACCAGTCAATAGGAAATATAGAAATCTCACTTTCGTCGCTAGAAAATAAATACTGGCGATGGTGCCCCGTCACCAGAATTATCCCCGGGCAACTAGAGTATGATCCTATAACTATCCAATACATTGAAACTTTGAATACACGTTTGCAAGACGTATATGCAAAATCTTTATATACTGGACTGTCCTAATCAATATATAATAAATAATCAAATACAAATAGTTGATTTAGATTTTCAAAACAAATATTGTTTTCATTTTAAAAATATACTCTTCATACTCGTCCTAGGATACTACTGATCCTATCTCTAACGAGTCATCCCATTGGATATTACTAATCCAATATCAGATGAATTCTTTCGTATGGTTCTAATGTACCTTGTTCTCTGAGCTTTGTAAACCAAAGCTCTGATACCACGATGAAACGACCCAAACTTCCCCGGTCTCCGAAGAGAAGAGAAAGAACGAATTGTTTTGAGAACACGACAAAACAGAACGCATACAAAAGAACATTTCATTGTATATTACAACAACACATCAGATTACAAGTATATACAGAGTATAAATGAATATATATTATACAGAAATATCAGAGATTTAAATTACATTAAATACATAGCAGCGGAAAATAATACAATACACAACTAGAAGAGATGTACGGATACAAATCTTTCCGGATATCGTTCCAGCTGTAAACCAGGATCCTGTGAATATAAATCTGCAAAACCAAAACTACTAGCTGCCCGTGTCAAAATAAGGGCACCCAGAGTTTAGTTTAAAACAATAAACTCCAGGTCAGTCATGGGACTGGTGTGAGAACTAAAACAGTTATTAATCTTTATTTTAAAGTTAGATAAATTAAGGGACCACGACGTATAACACGGAACAGGTTTCCTCCCAAGAATACCAGTGCATAAAACAAACAGCGCAATGCTAAATAAAGAAAAATGAAGCTATTATAAGACCCAGGTCCTATCACACAATGCAACGCAAGCCTGGGGATAGGGTTTTTACATTATAATAGCCAAGAATGCTTGATACGTTTAAAAGAAATCATTTGATACTATTATAAGTGTTTAGTGTTTAAAACAACTTCAAATCATAAGTATCAATCATAGGCGGCATGAATGACCCATACCACTATGTCGCCATATATAAGTTTACAAATAAAACCGCAAATGTCACGTATTTGGAAATTGGATTTCCATCTGTGAACCGAGGCAAAAGATAGTCCTCAACCGATTCGAGACAATCTAGCCTACCATGTCTCAGGATCAGAGCTCGAGTGACCCTTGGATCGTCAGGGCCGGTCCACCGATGTGGATTAAAATGCCTAAACACTACGTTTTCCCGCCCTTTGGGGCGCAAATGAGCCAACGAATGACTCCATCGGACCCGGATCGTCCGATCAAACCGAGGCGCCTCGCAACAGCAACAACCACACAGGTGAAAAGTATATAAATGTCATGGCTGGTAGGTCACTGACACCACCCTAGCTAGAAAGAAACGCATGCCCTCCCTGAGGTCCTCTCCCGTTTTTGGTTCACAACCGGGGTGCGAGGCTCGTGAATTTACGTTACACAAAGTTGTGCCACACAGGCTATGCTTTGATCATCACCACAAGACTTTGCTTTTCAACAGAAGCCTCGATCAATTGCCACTTAGGCATGCCACACAGGCAATTCACTCTATGCGTTTGATATCCATCAGTATATAACCCCTGAGCTCGTACGTCTCAGAGAAGGGTGTTAAGCAAGAGAATAAATTCTCCGCTGCCAAACAGATATATATTTAATAGAGATCAATCACACAGACTAAAATCCAATGTCAGACACACAGTCCATTTACAAGTCCATTCTGGGTCTGAACGAAACCGGAGGCACCTAGTACCCCGCATATCCATCGATCCCCAAGTACGTTTGGACGATCACCAACTGTTTCCATCTTCTTGGGTGTACAGCCCAATCAAGATCATCAGTAATTATCCAAACGACGTGAAGACTTCTGGTCTTCGACCACCGTCTTCATCTTCGACACCACGTCGAATCAGTTATTCAGAATGGGATAAACCCGGTCTTTCTGAATAACTCGCGTATATATTATAAAAGTGTTACACAAACACAGCATACGCCTCATTCCGATTCAGAATATTCTTTTATTCAAATATTCCTATACTTTGGGAGAAGTTCCCATTAATTTTATCCAAGATAAATTCTTTAAATTTATTCTTTAATCTCCTTTGAATATCAATTCAAACTAGTCGGGATTAGCGAACCACACCGAAGTAATCATTTATTTTATTTCCCAATCCCAACCTATTCATCCCATGAAGTAAAACTGGTTATACTTCATATCTAACACCACGGTGTTATCGGTAAATTCAATTACCATTTCACGTTCAAATCTAATTATAGATTTAACTATCGCCTGGAGTAAAACTGGTGATACTCCATTCTCGATCTTTTCAATCTAATTAAAGATTCATTAAAACTCCACCTAGTTTTAATCGTTAACTGGGTTAAAGAATCAGTGCCATTTAAAACACGGTTCACGATAAACCCAAAGTCACATTCCATTAATTATCGGGTTAAAGAACGAGTGTTATTTAAAACACTGTCCACGATAAACCCAAAAATCAATATCAATTCAATTCCAATTAAATATTATTTAATTGGTACACTTAATTAAATCTAAATAAAAAGATTTAATCTTTTCTCAAATGGGTTCAAGAACAGTGTTAATCAAGACACCATTCACGACAAACCCAAATCAGATTTGATATTAAATACAAGGTTCTGAATAGAAAATATATCGGCTTATATTCAATATCAGATTCTACGACCAACAGATATCGTATTGGAAATAACGATATATATATCTATATCTTTCAAATTTCCATAACAACATCTGTATAATCACGAAATCAAACATCGAAATATTCCGAAGACAATTTCGATTCAAATCTATTCCAATGCAATTATTGGAAGTTCTCGTTATTTTCAAAATCATTTCAAATCCAATTTATTTATTTTAAAAATAAATAAATTACTATTCTAGTTCAAAACTAGTTCATTTCGATAAAAATATATTTTTATCTTTTCAAATATGGAGTTTTTCATCCCAATCCTTTCTAAATCATTTCTAATGATTTTACACAAATTATTACTATTTTTAATAATTTTATCAAGGCCCGTACAGTCGATTTCCACCAATGGCCATCGAACTGCACTTACAGCGACCTTTTTCAAATTTGATTTGGACATAATTCCAAATCCAACCATTAGATTTCAAATTTCTAATATTTGTTAGAAAGCTCTTTTCGATATGAACCCAACGGTTCCGGTTTTAGGAGAATCCGACGGTCGGATCTCCCGTAATGTCCGTTCGAAGTCAATGGTCGAAATTCACGAACTGCCGCGGCGCGGCGCGTATATTTCAGGCCATTATATTATATATATAATATATATAATATATATCGTCGATTTCTATTTAAAACGAATTATATAAATAGTTTTAAATTCGTTTCAAAAGCAATTTCAACTTTCATTTCAATTCAAATCAAAATTGAATTCTTCTTTATAAATTCGTTTTAAAATTCATTTCAATTCAATTCAAATTCGTTATATATTCAATTGAAATCAAATTCGTTTTCTATTCAATTCATTTCGAAATCGTTTTCAATTCAATTCAAATTCATTATATATTCAATTGAAATCAAATTCGTTTTCTATTCAATTCATTTCGAAATCGTTTTCAATTCAATTCAAATTCGTTATATATTCAATTGAAATCAAATTCGTTTTCTATTCAGTTCATTTCGAAATCGTTTTCAATTCAATTCAAATTCGTTATATATTCAATTCATTTTGAAATCGTTATATACTCAATTCATTTCGATTTCATTTCAAAATATGCGTTTTCGAAGTCACTTTTCAATATTCATTTTAAAATGTATAAAATCGATATAAACATCGTTCACGTCAAAATGGCGCATCTCTAATCAACACAGCTTCACATCATTCTATTTTCAAATATTCTATTTCAAATATTTCTTTTTTTTTCAAATATTTCCTATTCAAATATTTCTATATTAAAATATTTCGTTCAACACATGACTTATCTCAACGGATGAGTACAGTCAACACATGAACCTTTATTTTATAATATTCTTTATTTTCTAAATTGGAATGAGGCCCACTCAATTACCATATAATGTTAATTATATGGATTTTCATACATCACACGTATATAATAGCATTGCAAAATAATCAACCATCAACCAAAGTGCACTACACTGTATAAGCATCAAATATAGATATCTAACGCTTATAACAGCCTGTCAATCAATCGATCGACATATTTAATCAATCAGGATGAGTGAACTTCAAATTTCATCCCAACACCCGTGTGGGGTTTCAAACAATCAAACACAGATTTTAGTTGTGCAGTTGGGCGATGTGTAAAATTTATCGACCCAATCAATGTCCTTCAAATAGGTGTACATAAACAAACCGTCCGGTTTGTAAATGAATATTTTATTTTATTCACTTCCACGTTAAAACTATATTTTTAACGATAAAATATTTTATTTAACCTATGAATGTTCTATTCAGTTCATTTATTCAATAAAATGATGTTTTATTTTTCTATCATATTTTAGAAAATTTCGGCGGCATAACGGCACGATACTAGAAACGGGACGAGGCCTAGCCTTATCCCCGGTCTAGTGAAGGCCCACGCCATTCACACGTCAATCAAATCCATTCATCTCACCAAACAATTCAATTTCAATCAAATAATCTAACTAATTTTTGCAATCAAACAAACAAGTCCATGGTCTGTGGACGATTGTGTCGGGTGCTACTAAACACCGTCTGCATCCTAGTATATATATAACTAGAAAAAGAAATTGAAAGGTGAGAAATTCTCACCGATAGCTATCCAACTTCACGACACTTCATTAAATCTAAATCTTCGCCGTTATCGCATCTTCGCCATCTTCGTTGCCCGTAGCCACTACACATACAAAAATCACACATTTTTATATTTTGATGTCTTTAAAATAAAAATCACATTTTTATTTATTCACTTTCAATTTAAAAATCATATTTTTACTATGCTATTCAATATATAAAAATCATATCTTTCCTTATGCTATTCAATATATAAAAATCATATCTTTCCTTATGCTATTCAATATATAAAAATCATATCTTTCCTACTACAAAGATATAATCTTTTCGCTAGTCAAAATCCAAACTTCATCGTTTTAAAAATCTTATCTTTCAATTGAAAAATAAAAATCGAATCTTTATTTCAATGACATTCATATAAAGATCGCATCTTTATTTTAGCGATACATATATAAAGATCGTATTTTTATTTTAGACAAGGTTATATATATTAAAAATCAAATTTTTAATACCATTTACTATAAATAACATTGATCTAACTATGTTATATAAATAAAAACAAAATCAGAAAATCAAACAATGAATATAATTAAACTAAAAGCAAAAATAAAAACTAAACTTACAGCGTTTTAATCGAAGGGGGGGGATTTGCTGTTGAACTGAGGAGGAGGGGGTGAATGAATGGTGGTGGCGGCTCTGGGTCTCGGCGGCGGCGGCTAATGGGTTTGCGGTGGCGATTTGGGGCGAGGGGGGTTTGGGTTCGGGGCGTTCGAATGGAGGAAGAGGAGTTTGGGGGGGGGGGCGTGGATGAGGAGAGAGAGGGGGAGGAAGGAAGGGGAGCGGCACGGTGGGCGGTGGCTGGGGGAAGAGGCTACGGCGGTGGCGTTGGGGAGGAGGGGCGTCGATTTGGGAAAGCGGGGTTTTTTCTTTTTTTTATTTCGATCTGGAGAAATGAAAGAGAGAGAAAACAAAGGGGCCACTATATATAATTTATTTAAATTTTTTTTTAAAAGAAACTTTTTATTTCGAAATCGAACCCACCGCCTGTCGTCCATAGCTAACTACCCCCATTCCGAACATAATGGGGTATGTATCGTAAGCTGATTCGGCTGTTACAATCAGTTTTCATTTAAATCAAAGTATAATTCTTTGTATATTCAATTTAAACATACATTTCAAATTACCGAGGCGACATACAATCTCTAAAAATCACAGAAAAATATTTTCTAGCTTCGTATTGACGATACGGTCCTAACAAAACTAGTTTCTTCGAATTCTGAGACCGATTCAAAAATGGCCATTTTCCAGTCGATTAAAATCAACTGAAACTGGTAAAACGCGTTTTCCTTTGCCACGCTCACATATTGATTCGAAAAATTATGAAATTTGAAACCTAGCAATAACTTTACATTGCGGATCCAACAAAAGTGGTTTCGTCGAAATCCGAGGTCGTTTGCAAAATTTCCATTTTTAAGGGCCTGAATTCCATAGCGACTATTCAGAATTTTCAACTGGACATATCTTTTGATTCCCGTTATGAAATTTTGATTTTTCGGATTCGTTGGAAAGATATTATCAATTAGATCCTAATGTTTTTGGTTTCACTAAAATCCGGTTTGTTTTGCACCCGGTACATTCAATTGAAGTTTAAAATCGAATTTTCGAACTACAGCGCCATTTTCAATTCCTTTCATAAATATAAATAAATATTTATATTCTAACGACGACGTATATAATATATACGTTCTAATTATATTCAAAATAAATTCCTCATCGATATTATTTAAAATAATCTATTTTAAATAATCAAAATTCGCTAAAATTGCCAAAATAAAATTTTTAAACTGGCCCAGATTTTCGGGTTGTTACATTCTATCCTATCCACTAGCCTCGAGAGTGTTCGCCTGCCCTTCAGAAGTTGGTCCTGCCCTCTGCCCTTGCCCTCTTTTTTCGGGCAGTCCCTAGTGAAGTGTCCCATCTCACCACAGTTGAAGCAAGTGCCCTTCCTTTTTCTGCAATCCTTGTTCAGATGAGTCGAGCTTCCACAAGTAAAGCACTTTTTCTCCTTCTTATCTTCAGACTGTTCAATCTTCTTTTGTGTTTCCTTTTTGGGCCATGCTTTCTTGTTCTGTGGTTCTTCCTTCTTTGCCTCTTCCTTTCCCTTGTCTTCCTCGTGTAGTAGTGCCATGTCTACCAATCTCTCGTAAGTCGCTCCCATGGGTACATGGGTCATGTCTAGACTGTGCAGTGGCTCGTTCAATCCTTTAACAAAGCGGAGAGCCTTTTTATGCTAAGTGTTGACTAAATCTAGTCCGAACCTAGCCAGTTGGTTGAACTGGTTGACGTATTCCTTGACCGTTATACTTCCTTGCTTAAGAGATAAGAACTTTTCCAGTTGTAGACTTCGTTCAGCTTGCGAGAGGAATTTCGTCTTAAACCTTGTTCTGAAATCCATCTATGTTTCAACTGGCCTCTCGGCGTTAGTGACTTCCCACCAATAGGAAGCTTCGTCCTTGAGTAACCATACCGCCAATTGTACCTTCTGCCTATCGTCTACCTCGAAAATGACGAACAAATCTTTGGTCTCCTCCAGCCAGTTCCTTGCTTCCACGAAGGATTCAGTTCCACAGAAATCTTTTCCACCCATAGCCTTGAAGTCTCTACACGTCTATGCGAAAGCATTTCCACGAGGAGGAGGAGGAGGAAGTGATACCGCTGCCACTGGGGGAGGAATATCTGTTGGGCCTGTACCGTTGGCCCTAGTCTCTAAGAACCTCCTGAACCAGCCAGGTATTGGCACACCCTCTGAAATGTTAAGATTCCCAGACATGCTGGAATGAAAGAAAAAGATTCAAAACAGAGAACTAAAAAATAGATATATGGCTTTTGGGGATTATGTTTTTCAAAATAAACTTTATTTTTGAAAATACTTCATTTTAAAACCTTTTTGAAAATAGTTTTCAAAAACTTTACCCAATCTGGTAACCTTCAGCTCTGATACCAGGTGTAACACCCCACCTCCGTTGAGGACAATCACGAAGGGAATGCCTTAACTTTGGTGGAGCATTTTAGTAAACAGAACAGAAAATTTCAAGACAGATAAACAATACTTGAGAAATTATAACTTTATTACAGCAGAAAACAGAGATCAGTATGGTTACATCTTTCAAAATCACTTTAGTACATAAATATCAGTCTTGTTCAGAAAGTCATCAGAGTACAAAACTTTAAAATCATAATCCCCACAGAAGATGCCATAAGAAGTTAAGCCATACTTTACGCACTTCAAGCAGAAAAAATCCGGATCAAGCTAAAGTATTCCCTCCTTGGAAAACCTGGGGGGAAATGGAAGAAAAAGGGGCGAAAACAAGCAAGGTCAGACATAAAGTCTGGCAAGTCCAGTGACTTTCAGCATATGAACAGATAATAATAATTATGACATGAAAATAAAATTGGATGCGAGATAACAGTAACAGGAGTAGCAGATATACTTAGGTTAAACAGAAAAAGAAAAGAAAGGTGTAAGCTACTACTTTTCACCTCTCTGCACTAATAATAGTATAACAGGATTAGGTGTCACCCCAATGTCTAAACTGAAACAGAAACGAGAATAGAATAATTTCTACAGAAGAGAATGCTAGTAATGGGCCTTTACCACCCCAACAGAAACAGACAGAAACAGAATGCTAATAATGGGCCTTTACCACCCGAATAGAAGGTACAGAAACAGAAACAGAAACAGATTAATCCCTACGGAAACAGAATGTAGAACTAGGTGTACACTAGTAAATGGGCCTTTAACACCCGAACAGACGGTACCATGCAGAAACAGACAGGTGTTACCACCCAATAGAAATAGACGGTACCAACAAAAATAGACAGAACTAAGTGTACCCTAAAACCCTACCCCAAGCGATCGGCTTCCTAATACATAAATACCCTGTGCCAGCCCCACAGAAGGGTGTATCACTCCCCGAAGTGGAAAACCTTTAAATGACACATACCTATTTACAGATGTCACGGCGTCTTACATCCTCAGAGGCAGACCGAGATCCATGCACGCACATGACCCGGTTCGAACACACCATCAACACCCCTCGCCGTTATCAGAATGAACCGCTTATAGTTAGTTCAGTAAGCGTGCCCGGACCCTACCTACTGTTGGGTCAAAGTTTTGATACCAGAAAGGGTTACTGCCCAATATGGGTCCCAAACAATAGATGACACAAGTAATTTCCCTCCTAACCTTGTGTCCCCAGACTAGCAGATTTCAGATTAACTTGTTTACAAGTTCAGACATACATAGTTCGGGTCAACTAGTTCACAGATCAGACAAGTTTTCAGACTAACGGATCAGATATACGGATTTAACAGAATTACAGATTTGTCTAACTTTGTAATTGGGCCTACAGATTCACGAAACGGGTTTGTTAAATTTATTAGTCCAATAGGTTCAACCCTATCCACCCAACACGTTTTAGACATCATATTTATCTTAGGTTTGTATTAATTATTAATTAATGCGCAGACCTCTCACATTAGACTGACAGCTTGCGGCCACTGGTTAGGCCGGTTGGTTCCGGGCAGATTTCTGCAGCAAACTGAGTCTAACCTCGGGTTTCAAGCACGTTATGACTAACTTCTCACATTAGAACCTATTGTTTGCGGCCACTGGATGTGCCGGGCGGTTCCGGGCAGGATTACGCCGCAAACTCATTCTAACCTCGAGTTAGCCATGTTTCATGTTTAACCAATGCATTCATTCATAGACTATGCTAATATCAGACTAATCATGCTAATTTAACAAATTAACTTCTGTACAAGTTACAGCAGATTATTTGAGATTCTATTAACAAGTTTTGGTCAATTTTAAATTGAGCTTACATATATTCATACTCAAATTTCAATACTCAGTTTTCAACAGATTTAGCAGATGAACAGATCTAGCAGATTAGGCAATATAACAGATCTAGCAGATTAGGCAATATAACAGAACTAGCAGATTAAGCAATATAACATAACTAACAGATTAGGCAATATAACAGAACTAGCAGATTAGGCAATATAACAGATTTAATCAATCCTTAAAGTTTCATAAACATATCTTGCCTAATTATAAATTTGGCCTAAGTTTTGCATGCCTAAATAGTTGTCATGATTCACAATATGATCATATACCCCACGTTTGCATTGAATTTACATGGCACAGATTAGGGTCATAATTTACCATATAACACATGTCCCAAATTTAGATAAACTTGCCTAGTACAAAAGATTCACATATAAATTATACCACTTATAGCCATCGATTTCAATGCATGTCATATATTCAAAAATCTCCCACTTAGGTGTTATTCACATTTAATAGTTATCAAATCTTAATATAGATCTTCACACCTAAGTCATATTCTCTTTTTATCTCAAGTCATAAATCATTATATAAAAATATACCCAATAATCTAGAACTTTAGATTATAACAGATCTTAATTCAAAATATGCGTTATGTCCAATGTCTCAAGTCACATGTTAACATACAATGGTTCCTCTTCTTCCAATTCACAGAATATGCATAGATCTAAATCTAGTTTACAACATCAGTCACAGATTAGCCATGTCCAATTTTGCCATCATTCATTATTTGTCCCAAAGTTTAGCGTTCGTGCGTTAATCTCTTATGAGATGTGGCGCAGGCTCGTGGTAGCCTGGCTATCGAACAGAAAGAAGAAAGAGATACAGAATAATATATATCAGAACAGAACGTATACAACCTCAAATTCAGATTTACAATCATGTCACCACTATAATTAAAGTTTATATCGGAAAATAACTGTACTTGCCTTTCATGATTTTAAGAAAGGATAATAAACTCTTGTTGATGCAGAAATGCTGAATTACTCCTCTTTAATTGTTCTTGTGGCTCTAACTTTGATTTGAGATTTTATTTAGCTTTTAATTCTATTCAGGTTGGAAGAAGATGCATCAGTCCAAGTTTTGATTCCAGCAGAGTGGCGACGCCATTTTTATTTTTAATTAGAACAGAGACAGAGTATAGACAAAATGAAATTGTGTAGAGAAAATGAGGCTAGGGGGCTGTTTATATAGGATTAAGCGGACGAATCTAGACAGAAAACGAGACCGGATACATTAGAATGAACCAGTTTCAAAAACTGGGTATCGGGAGCAGGTCGACCCCCAGGTCGACTCCCCAGTCGACCTGGCCATGGGGAGGTCGACACCCCAGTCGACCTGGTTGGGGGGGGGGGGTCGACTCCCCAGTCGACCTGGGTATATAGGCGGGAATTTTCCCGCCAGCCTTCTCTGGGTTTTAATTTTGAATTTCTGGCTTTATTTTCGAGCTGTTTTATTTTATTTAAATTCCTGAAACTTTGGAGGGTCATATCTTGGTCATACGGACTCTGATTTTCAAAAACTCGGACTCGATTTCATGTAGAATTCCGAGACGAACGCAATAGCGCAACCCGTTTCCCTTGATTCTGATTTTAAAACTTAATTATTCTCTGATTTGTTACTTATACGTTCACAGAAAATACGGGGTGTTACACTAGCAGTCGTGCTAAATGGTAACTTATCCTAAATAACTATGTCTGATCAACTCCTTTTGATAAACTACATTCGATTAACTCCTTTTGAAAAACTACGTTTGATTAACTCCTTTTTATCTCGTCAATTCCCTTTTATAAATCCTATTTAGTTTCCAACTAAATATTCCCTTTTATAATTCTATTTATTTACTAAATAAATATATTACTTTATTCTATTTATTTTCTAAATAGATATTCCTTTATTCTATTTATTTCATTTTATCAACATTTTTCTCTTATAAAAAACTCTATTCGTTTTATACACATTTTCCTTTTATTTACTTTCAAAATATTTCCTTTTAAAAAATCTGTTGATTTTATAAAATCCCTTTATTTCAATATACATTGAAATAATTCTTTTTACATCCAAAGGTCTTTTTATGATATTTAAAATAGAAAACCACAATGATCAATATCATTTAAAAACACATAATCAAACAGATTATATATTACATCATATATTCCAATATAAGAATAGAACAGTATCATAAATATTGAGGAGTCCAGTTGGTCCCCTCCAACCTGTTCCCTGCGTCATAGATGTTAAACAATAAAATTAACATCGATTTTATTTCTATATGAAATATTCTGCTAAACAGAATCAACATATATTTAGCGATATATATATATATATCCCAACCAACTGACTAGCAGTTCAATCAAACAGTCAACACACAGCAATCAACATATGATTTTCAGTTCTAAGAATACGTTGTAAACATAGAACTATTCAGAGTTGGTGAGTTTTACTCACATTGGCAGTTCATCGTTAAAGAACGATAAACTGTTTGTTTGATTTGAATCAAACAATTTATTTTGCCATAAATTCATATGAGTCCCAATCCACTTCCGGTCAGCTTCATTGTGAAGCTCTCGTCCATACGGTCCAAACGCAACTTACAGTTCGTCAATCTGATATTGTATATAGAAGATATGATATTTACAAGGTATTACACAATACTGGATTAAATATAAACTTAGTTAATTAAAATATATTTGGGCTTTAACCTTTTCAAAGCCGGCCCATTCCCACTCACAGCCCACCCGCTCCACAATATAACTCGTCTTCCCCAAATGCTCAACCGTATCTGCTCCTAACAATGGCCATAGCCGATTATCCTGACCACCATACTCCTACAGAAACACAATCCGATCTCATCAAAAATCATCTCAACGAACTCCTCTTCTTCTCCTTTTTCCACTCATACTTCGCTCCCCTAACTCGTACTACCCATTTACGATCCCAACTCAAGGCCGAACCCCCCTACAGTATAACCTGCGACATAAATTGTCACAGAAAATCCCCAAAATTTTCCAGCAAGTGCTACTTCTCCCTAGGATTCCATATACGAATTCGAAATCAACCATTGATACCTTAATAAAACCCAGGGACTAACCCCAGCTCGATGCTCTCAAAACCGAGCATCATAACTTGAGTTAGAACGGATTAAAACTCACCTAGAAACGAAGAAAATCTCTCCAGGAATGCGAACATGTTTGTATACGAACTTATAGATTTTTGAGTGAATATTTATTAATTATAGAAAGGGTGGAATTCGTTTTTCTGCAAAAATGAATACGGTGGCTAATAAAAGGATTATATAGCGGGAATCACAATTTTGTGTGGTTGAAAATGTGTGTATGTGGCCTTGTTTAGGATCATAGAATAATTAGGATATTTTATATAAATATTTTATTGATTTTTTATACTTTATTTGCCTTCTAAAAATCCGTGTGATCATACACGATACCCAAAAATCACGAAAATTGATATGCAGCTACAGCTTAACATTACGGTCCCAATGAAACTGGTTTCGTCGAATTCCGACTCCGTTTGCTCACACAGCGTATTTTTAACCGTCAAAATACTAACTGTTTTTCACTGTAAAAATCCGTACGGCCACACAGTGGCTCTAAAAATCACGGAACTTGGAATCTAACAATAATTTAATATTGTGGGTCCAACAAAATTGGTTTCGTCGAAAACCGAGGTCGTTTGCAAAACTGGTTATTTTTAAAGCTCTGAATGACCCATTTAAATATATAAATATATTTAAATATAATTAAATTAAATATTTAAAAAAATATTATCGTATATATTCACAGTAGAATACCATACGGTTCTAGAATATTTCTATATGAATTTCTAACTCGATATTTCAATCCCGATATAAATCGATATTCAATTTATATTGAAATTCCTTTAATAAATCGATATAAATTATAAAGGAATTCCACAGCGACTTTTCTAAAATTTGATTTGAACATAAATCAAAATCTACACAATGAAATCTCGATTTTTCTCTTCCACTAGAAAGATATACTTCACCAGCTCCTAACGTTTCTTGTTTCACAGAAATCCGATTTAAAACAGACCCTGTACATTCAGTTAAAGTTCAAATCGCCAAATAGCGAATTGCCGCGCTATTTCGAGCTCGATTATAATTGTATTATAATTTATTCGTTCAACTGTCGTTTATATAATATATTCATTATTATAATTCAACTCTAAACTGAATTATAGCTTATTTATGATCCAGTTCACATCGTATTGTGAATTCTACTATTTCCGACTATTCTGGAATTTAAATATATTATTTAATTATTATTTTAATTAAATATTCATTATTGTTTAATTAAACGACCATTAAATTCTCTAAATCACTATTTAAATAATTAAATAAATTAATTATTATATCGCTAAAAACTGCGGGTCATTACAATTACATACTATAATTATCAATCGATTTATATCAGATTGATCTCCATTTCATTATTATAAATTCAATCTTAACTTCGTTTAACCAAGTTAAGTTGAAACACCCCACCTCCATTAAGGTCACTCACAAAGGGAATGCCTTAACTTTGATGGAGGTTTATAAGTAAAAGCCACAGATGAACTAAAGAAAGATATAAATACACATATTTTAAATAGCGGAAACCAAACAAACTTTTATTTCATCAATACGTGTATCAAACAAAGATTTCCGTAATTGTCTCAAAATACTTTCAACATTACAACCTCATAACTGCCTTGATTATTAAAGAAGCATGAAAACATAAATAAAGTGACAAAAATCCCCATAGTGAAATCCAAAGCCATTATCCGAGCAAGAAAGATCCAAATCATACATCTACGTTCTTGGTGCTTGTAAAGAGCCTGACTGAGTTGAGTTGTTTCCTCCCTGTTGACCTTGGGGGGGGGGGGGGGGGACGAAAGAAAAGAAGACAAAAAGAAAATAGGATCAGACATAAAGCCGGAGTAAATCTAGTAACTCTTCAATATGTGAATAAGAAAAGGGCGTGATAGATATATACTGAAAATAGGATGGTGTCACAAGCTAAGGAAGTGTCGAATGCACTATTGCACCCATACTATATCTCTGCATCTACTTAAGTTTTTTCTAACTGGCACCCCATGGTGAGGGTGAAGTGATCCCCATTTTCGAAAGATCGGCTCCTACTCGTGTTAACACGTGTCATACGACCCCCAAGAATTGTAGATACCTATGCTGGTCCCACCATGGGGTGTATCAAGACCCATGGTGGCGGCCCCGACACAAAACTAGAAGACATAGGTAATACTACTGGTGTCCTCATTGCCCTGGTTGTCTGCTCCGGATTGTGTGCACGCTCGCACCCCGTTAGACCTACACTGTGCACCCATTGCCGTTGTTAGACCGCTTACAATCAGCCCAGTAATCGTGCCCCACCCTGCCTAGTTTCATGGTAACGTTGATGCCTAACTTTGGGTTACTGCTGAAACGGGTCCCCCGTTACCAGGATTTTATAGTCAAACAGGTTAAGTGGTGAAGTGTCTTTATTTACCTAACCCCACCCATCAATTCTTGTTAACATGTTGAAATTGGTTAAGTGTTATAGTTGACTTAACCGTACCATCGGTCCTTAGCCTCTTAGGAGCACCTGACCACTCACATTAGACAGGTATTTCTACGGTTACTGGATATGCCGGTCGGTTCCGGGCAGGTTTACACCGTAGCTCAGTCAAACCTCGGGTCATTATTGGGCTCAATGCTTAACCACCCACATTGGATAGGTATTGTTGTGACTACTGGACAGCCGGGCGGGTTCGGGCAGGTTTACATCACAACTCAATCCAACCTCGGGTTAAGCATATCGTGTTTTCTAAATTTACATATTTTATTATTTCTCAAATATATATGTAAATGTCATATCTTTTATTTTTGGGTATATTAATTCATACCGCTGTAAATGTCATTGTCATTGGCATGTGCCAAACATGCCAACATATATTTTCATGTTTTACACCCAACGCTATTACCCCCGTTTATACGTTCGCAATGTTATAACAAGTGTTGGGCTCGACACAATTCAGCCCAACCTTATAAGCGTAAGAAAAGGGGAAATCAAGAACATGTAATATTTTTCAACATATAAGGGTGTGTGGCGCATGAACTTGCAATTTAGCGATACTAACATAAATGATGGGTCATGTGAACTTGCATTCAAATCAAAATATAACTAAGTAGGTGACATATGAGATGGCATAGTTTAGGCTAATACAAACTTGTGTTTTAAACATGTTTAATTTGGCATAATGTCAAACACAAGACTAGCATGATGTATGTTCACCAAAATGTACAATTTTAACATCTAATCATATAGCCTATGAACTTGCATAGTTTATGAAACATAGATCCAATTATACTTGCAAATAGACAAAATCTTGCATAGTTTGTGAAGCATAGATCCAATTATACTTGCAAATAAACAAAATCATGCATAGTTTATGAAACATAGATCTAATTATACTTGATGAAACATAGGTCTAATTATACTTGCAAATGAACTTGCATAGTTTATGAAACATAGATCTAATTATACTTGCAAATAAACATAAGAACAATATCATAGGTTTTGGATCAAAAAGGTCTATAACATGTTTACATAAATTCCAACTTAGACATAGTCCCTGCCATCGCCATATACATAAAATGACCAAATTCTAATGTTTGCCACAAACTTGCAAGTACAATCGTTCAATAGGCTTGCATCAATCAATTTTATGCCACAAACATCAATACATAAGTCATGATAGAACCATCAGTATACCTAGAATAATAACACAATTCTATTTTCATATACATCGAATCACATCACAGTTTTTATTCATATTCTGAAAGGTTACTATACTTACAACGTGTGATGAATTCTTGTTTTCTGATTTCTGTTATTCTGATTTGGAGATGCTCTCCTTTGGGTAGCAAAGTTGCGCTGAATGATTTGATTAAGCTTTGATCTTCTTTTAATTTGATTCGTCTCTTAGGATTGTTGGCTTGTCTCTAGGATTTTTAATTGACGGCCATTCTAAGTTCCTTTCCAGCAGCATGACGGCTATTGTATTCTATTATTTGTGTGAGTTTAGGGTTAGGTTTGAGTTGTATTTATAGGATTTCAATCTAATTAGAGCCGTCGATGAAGCTAGAGTGAATCCAGACCATCCATCTCAAGAGAAGCCAATCAAAAAGTGACATGTAAGCCCTAGTGACTCAGCCAAGCATCAGAATTCGACCAGACCCTGATCAGGCCAGCCAAGACCTGACCAGCAGGTCAATCTGACCTGGGCGCACTTGGCAGGTGTGCCAGGCCAAAAATGTACTGGCGCACTTCCCAAGTGCGCCAGTTCATTTCTGTTCTGGCGCACTTCCCAAGTGCGCCAGTGCATTCTGACCCGTTTTCTGGTATTTCACCTAACTACGTTCGTCCATATCTTCTTCATACGATATCCGTTTTATGCAAACTTGAACTCTATCTCAAGCAGAATTTCGAGATGAATGTAATGGCGTAACCCATTTCCCTTGATTTCATCATTTATAATTAATTATACTTCAATTCATGAAGCTTAACGTTATAGAATTCACGCGGTGTTACATTCTCCCCCACTTAAAAGGATTTCGTCCCCGGAATCTTCAAGTTAGAAAGAATGTATATCCTACCATCCAACAGTCCATCTACTCAACCAACAAACACAGGCATCCACTGTCCTTAAAAGACTTCTAATGCTTCATGATCATATGCATAGTGTGTGTACATGTCCTTATCTAATGCAGAAATCAGGCGGTCTACTGATTCAGTTGACCTCCTTAATGCGAATCATGTAAGTGTCATGAATCCATTATGTATGCAAATTTTTCCTACTCATTATTCTACATGAGTGCACAAATATTCATACAAATGCAACGACCATATGACAGCATATCAAGTTTACAACCATATACAAATAAGAATACATATATGCATATGCAGTATGAAGTGATTGAACCGATCTAAGACCTAGGTTGTGTGTGTATATGCATCCACGAGCAACCACTTGCAACCACTTGCAGCCATCAACCATAACATGTTTCAAATAAATGTTTACATCCAAAGGGGTTTCTACCTAAGGATAAAGGGTAACATCGAGGAGATATACCTAAAAAGATAGATACAAGCACAACTTAAGAAAAAGAGAGGTCAAAGATGTACCCTCAAAAAGAAAAGGGTATGCCGGGCGTATTCTATCCTCAGTTTCCCAAGTCGCGTCTTCCTTGGCGTCGCTCCACTGAACCTTAACGAGCTTCACTTCATGGTTGCGTAGCTTTTTGATTTTAGTTCCTACGATTCGAGTTGGAACTCTCCTCACAGTTGCTTCGCGTTCCACTTCGGCTTCTTCTAGAATGCTTGGCTCCACCACTTCCGCTGATTCATGTAGACATTTCCGGAGATAAGAAACGTGAAAGACGTTGTGAATTCCAGCCAATCTTTCAGGAAGATCTACTCTATAAGCCATTTTCCCAATCTTCTCGATCCTAGGGAACGGTCCTACAAATCTTGGTGCTAGCTTTCCTGTGGATCCAAAGCGAACGACGTTCCTTAAAGGGGATACCTTAAGGAAAACCCTGTCCCCAACCTCAAACTCAAGGTCGGTCCTTCTTTTGTCGACGTAGGATTTCTGTCTGTCTTGGGCTGTCTTCATTCTCCTACATATCAAGTCCATTTTCTCTGAAGTTTCTCGAATCATGTCTGGCCGAAGTATAAGCATATCTGTAGACTCCCACCAACAAGTTGGTGATTTGCACGGTCTTCCATACAAGGCTTCGAAGGGTGCCATGCCGATGGTAGCTTGGTAGCTGTTGTTGTAGGAAAATTCCACTAAAGGAAGGTGAGCCTCCCACGTCCCTCCAAAGTCAAGAACGCAAAGTCTTAAAAGATCCTCTAAAACTCTATTCACCCTTTCCGTCTGGCCATCTGTTTGGGGGTGATAGGCCGTACTCATACATAGTTGTGTGCCTACAGCTTCTTGCAGACTCCGCCAAAACTCACTCGTGAAGATAGGGTCTCGGTCACTAACAATGCTGGAGGGTACCCCATGGAGTCGAACTATTTCCTTGAGATAAAGAGATGCTAGAGATGCGGCAGTCCTCCTACTCTTGATAGGTATAAAGTGGGCACTTTTAGTAAGCCTATCCACTATTACCCAAATGCTAGTGTTGCCTCTCCTCGACCTAGGCAGTCCATCAATGAAGTCCATCGAAATGCTATCCCACTTCCACTGTGGGACCTCTAGAGGGTGAAGTAGTCCGCCAGGCTTCTTTTGTTCCGCGTTGACCCGTTGGCATGTCATGCACTTAGAAACGAAATCTGCCACGTCTTGCTTCATGCCGTTCCAAAAGAAAGTCCTTTTTATATCTTTGTACATCTTATCACCGCCAGGGTGTATAGTCATCTTGGAATGATGCGCTTCCTCGAGAACCTTCTTTGTTAACTCCCTTGCTTGTGGGACGCATAATCTTCCATCTCGTCTCAGCCAATCCTTATCATCGATGGCGTATCTACTGAGGTGACTAGAAGTCTCGCTCCTAATAAGCTTATCAATCACATCAACAAGCTGAGGGTCTTCACGTTGTGCTGCCCCTATTGAGTTTAAGAGAGTGGGGCGTACTTCGAGAGACGCTAACAAACCCGGTACAAAATCCGATGAGGGCATAAAGATAAAATTGGCTATATACTCCAAGTTTTGCCTTTCCACAAAGAGAGGGCTCAGGGTCAATTTCTTTTGGCTCAACGCGTCTGCTACCACGTTGCCTTTTCCGGGAGTATAGGAAATTTCAAAATCATATGAGGCAAGAAACTCCATCCACCTTTGCTGTCTCAAGTTAAGATCCTTCTGGGAGAAGAGATATTTCAACGATCTATGGTCAGTGTATAATTCAAACTTCTCACCTAGGAGATAATGGCGCCAAGACTTAAGTGCAAAGACGATGGCGGCCAACTCAAGATCATGGGTTGGGTAGTTCTTTTCATGAACTTTCAATTGTCTTCCGTCATAAGCTACTACCCTTCCTTCTTGCATTAGAATAGCGTCTAGTCTCGTTCCACATGCATCTGTGTATACTGTGAACATTTTGCTTCCGTCAGGCAGAGTTCGAACCGGGGCTGTTGTGAGAGCCCTTTTTAATCGTTGGAAAGCAAACCCGCAGTCCAAATCCCAAGTGAATGCCAGATTTGTAACACCCCGAATTTCGGGTAATGCTAAAATTCACTAATTACAGAATAAATAATCTCAGATGTGAGAATTGGGGGAAACGGGCTGCGTCATTGCGTTCATCTCAGAAAAATACGCGAAATAGAGTTCGAGTTTTCGAGAATCGGAGTCCGTATGGCCCGGTTATGGCCCAATGAAGTTTACAGAAAATTCAAAGTTCAAAACAGATTTAAAATTCAGGTTCAAATTTCGAAATTGGGGCCATTGGGCGCAGGGGGGAAAATTCCCGCCTAGCTACCCAAGTCGACAGCCCTGTCGACTGGGCAGTCGACTTGGCTAGGACCAAGTCGACAGCCCTGTCAACTTGGGTGTCGACAGGGGGTGCTCGGCCAGTTTGGCCTGGTGCACCATTTTAGGGTTTGGGCTGTGTTTTGGGGTTGGTTTCAGGAAGCTTCCGAGATCTAATGGTCCTAATCTAATTTAGGGTTAATCTAATGGCCTAAAACACTTGCCTAATCCTATAAATAAGACCCTAAGCTAGCCCTAAATGATCATAATCCTATCCTCTAACTAAACTATGCCAAAATTTTCTATGATCATGGCCTCCACTCAAAAGCCTAGCCTCCATCCTCTTTCTAATACTATTTCTATGAAGGCTTTCATGTTCATACAAGCATCTTTGAGTTGTATGAGTGATCATTAGCTTGCGTTCATCATCAAGTTGCAAGCTTTATGTTCAAGGCTAGAGTTTTTGGGTGATTTTTGGCAAGGGTTTGCTTATTGGAGTTTAGTGGTGAGTTTCTATAGCTTTAATAATCAATTGTTAAATTGATTATGATAGGATATGATAAGATATGGCTATGTTTGTGGATAAATGTGCTTATGCAAGTTTAGTATAGTGTATGTTGTGTGTTTTGCAAGTTTTATGCTATATGCAAGTTTAATGGTATGTTTTATGATGCTCACTATGCAAAACACTAAGTTGAACATTGATGCATATGTAACATGTTATGCAAACTATATGTGAGATTATATGCAAGTTATATGTAACATGTTATGCATGTTATGTATTTGGTTTTATGCATGCTAAGTATTTGGTTTTATGCATACTAAGTGTTTGGTTTTATGCAAGTTATGATGCAAGTTCATATGCAAGTTAAGATGCAAGTTCATATGTAAGTTATGATGCAAGTTCATATGCAAGTTATGATGCAAGTTCATATGCAAGTTATGATGCAAGTTCATATGCAAGTTTGTCTCTTTTTATGATATGAATAATATATGCAAGTTTGCCTCTAAGTATGGCATGTTATGCAAGTTCATAGGCAAGTTATGATGCAAGTTCATATGCAAGTTATGATGCAAGTTCATATGCAAGTTATGATGCAAGTTCATATGCAAGTTTGCCTCTATGTATGACATAAGTACATGTGCAAGTTCATCCCTTTTAGACCTATGACATGTATACAAGTTGACACCTTTATGATAGGTCTATGACATGAACATTTAAGCAAGTTACCATCTTTATGACATATGTGATTCATGCAAGTTTGGGTTGGTTATTTATGCAAGTTGGGTTTATGGTCATATATACAAGTTGACACCTTTTAAACCCATGATAATGCTAATGATATGCTAAGTTGAACCCATTGTGTGTATGATGAATCTTCTCTTTTGAAGTATGTCATGTTAACGTATTTACGTGGGGACGATGGGGTAAAAATTAATGAACACATAAAATTGTGTGAAGTGGGTATGATTAAACATACCGTAAAGTGGATGGACATTATTGGGAATTTACCTATTAAGTTAGTTCTACCCATATTATGGAATTGGGAATTTACCTATTGAGTTAGGTCTACCCATATCCTTAAATATTTGTAATTAATTAGGGATAATCAATACAAATTATGGGGGTGATTAATTAGGTGTAATTAATCTACTAAGACACGAGGTTGGACCCTTTTATAGCATAAGACTGCCCGGAACCGACTGGCAAATCCAGCGGCTACAAATGATTGGCCCAATGTGAGAGGTCTTAGTCATAAACTAAATACGTGACAAGTGTAAAGACACGAGGTTAGACTCTGTTATGGTGTAAGGCTGCCCGGAACCAACCGGCATATCCAGCTGCCATAAAAGACAGTCTAATGTGAGAGGTCTTTACAAAGGTTACGATCTTAATTAATTAAGAAACACTTAACCAAATTAGCATGTAGAGGGGCATGAGGGGTTAAGTGGGTGCCTTGGGTGGCATGAAGTGACTAGTGGGGTTGCCATGGGCGGCATGAGGAAACTAGTGGGTTGCCTTGGGTGTCAATATAAAATACGATTAGAATACTTAACCAAAGTGGAACATGTAATTAAACATGATTAAAGGGTTAAGTAAGTGCCTTGGGTGGCATGTGGGAATCAAGTAAGTGCCTTGGGTGGCATGCGGAAATCTAGTGGGTGCCTTAAGTGGCAATTGAAATATAATTAGATGACTTAACCAAACCTTAACATGTAAGGGGGCATGATTATAAAAGGGGTTAAGTGGGATGCACTAGATAAAATGACAAGCTTAAGTAGTAGCTTGTGGGGGCCCATTTCAACCAATATCCCAAACGTATCATTGTGGGCTCGACCCAAGTCGAGGACGGGACACGCATATTGGGCTTGACTATAAGAGGCCAAAACGGGGTAGCGGTGGCAACGCGAGTCCAACGGGTTTCATATGCGTGCGTGGACCCGGGCTGATAGGTAAGACGTTGTTGCATCGTGTAGATATAAGCCGTGCACCATTTGTTGTATCGGGTTGCCACTTTGGGGAGTGATACACCCCATTGTGGGGCCAGCACGGGTATCTACGGTAGGGAGCCGATCGCTTGGGGAGTAGTGAGTACACCTAGTGGAGATAGGGGCAGACGGCACCTATGTAGTCAGCTAGGGGTACACGAAACTACTATTAAAAATTACTGAGTACACCTAGTGGAGATAGGGGCAGACGTCACCTATGTAGTCTGCTAGGGGTACAAGAAACTACTGGGTAAAATTACTAAGTACACTTAGTGGGATCAACCTTTAAGTAGGAATTACCCTTGGGTGGGTAGAACTGGTGTGGTGCAGTGTAGGAATTACCCTTGGGTGGGTAGATTTGGGGTGCTGCAATATTGTAATTATCCTTGGGTGGATAGTCGCGTCTTTACCGTTATCTTAGTAAATCCTGTGTTTAGTTGGCTACTTAGTGTAGTCATTATCCCCAGAGGTACCGTACCTTGTTTATATCATACCCTAATTACTTTAATGATTGTATTGTTAAGGTTATAGGACTCACTCAGACTTATGTCTGACCCCGTTGTTTCTTTATCTTTTTCCCACTCTCAGGTTTTCAGAGTGGGCCTAGCACTAGTGGGCTTTGATCAGACTGCTTTATCTATCTTTTGGAGCTTGGACCGTGGATGTAAAGCTCAATTTATCTTTTCTGTTATGGCTATTAGGTTATGTAGTGGGATTATGTACTTTTGTTTTTATCAGGATGGATATTATGTACTTGAGTCTTATTTATGGTTTTGGTGTAACCAAACATGTTTTACTTTCCGCTGGAATGAAATGATGTTTTAAATTCTCAAGTATTACTTATATCTGTCTTGTTGTAATTTTTCTGTTCTATATTCACTTAAAATACTCCAGCGATGCTATGGCATTCCCTTAGTGAGTGACCATAGCGGGTGAGGGGTGTTACACGTGGTATCAGAGCTTAAGGTTACCAGAACAGATAAATTTTTTAGAAAAACTATTTTCTAAGAATATTTTTGAAAGGAGTATTTTCAAAAACATGTCTTTTAAGAGAAAAGTTTTTGAAAGAAAAGCATAATCCCTAATAGCCATATCTATATCTTTCAAATTCTCCATTTTGAATCTCTTCCTCTCCCGTTTTGAGTTTCCCCTCCGCGTATAGATGATCTTTCTAAGATAGATAAGAATGGAAAACCACTTCAAGGGACTTAGACATTAGTCGGACTAGAAGTTGGTTCAAGAAGGAGGAGGACTTGTAGGTACCTATTGGATAGACGATGGGAGGAAGGCTCAAATAGTTGTTGTTTAATAAAGGACGAAACCTCATTTTGATGGGAGGTTACGAGTGGAGAATGGGAAGAAGAGAGCTAGTGGTTATCCTTTTGGAGGAATAGGACACCTTATTAGGATTGTCCAAAGGGGCAAGGGCAAGGTACGGAATCTCCTGGAGGGTAGTTGTATTCCCTCACTGCTAGTGTACCAGATGAGGATAGGACTGTTTAGGTTGGAATTTGGATTTCTTCATTATCCGGTTCGAACTTTATTTGATTCTGACGCATCGAGTTCGTTTATCTCATCATTGTTAGTTGAGTCACTGCACTTAGACACCAGTTTAGTTGATGATCCCTTAGTTGTTTCAAACCCAATTGGGGCTCCATGATGTGTTTGGGTTTGAAAGTTTTTATACTTAGCGTTGAGTTTAGATGTGATGCTCTTTGGGCTTCACGGGCTATGGGTTAGTTTTGGGCATGGACTGGTTATCCAGTAGGGGTGCCGTTCTTGATTTTGAAGGGAGAGTTGTTAGGTTTATGACCCGCTTGGGTAACACTCTCGAGATCTCTTGTAATCCCATGGAAGCTGTTATGCTAAGTTATCTAGAATCGCTTGACACGTCGGTCGAGAGTTTGCGATCTGTTAGAGTGGTCCGGGAATACTCGGATGTGTTTGAGGAGGTGAAGGGCTTACCTCCGGAGCGGGAGATTGACTTCCGAATATATCTGGTAGACAATACAAAACCAGTATCTTGGCCAGTGTGCCACATGGCTCCTCGTGAGAGGAGGGAACTCCATAAGCAAGTAGGCGATTTGCTTGAGAAGGGGTTCATAAGACGAAGTATATCGGAGTGGGGTGCTCCAGTAGTTTTTGCCACGAAGGCGGATGGGTCCCTCAGACTTTGTGTAGGCTAAAGAGAACTAAATAAACTCACAAAGAAGAATAGACACCCATTGCCAAGGATTGATGATCTCTTTGATTAGTTAGTTGGCGCCTCAGCATTTTCGCAGTTGGACTTAGCCACGGGGTTTCGTCAGTTGAGAGTGGCTGAGGATAGTATAGAGAAGACTGCCTTTAGGACTCCGGAGGGTTTTTATGAGTGGCTGGTGATGCCATTTGGTTTGACGAACGCCCCCGCATACTTTATTGATTTGATGAGAAGGGTGTTCAGGGAGTACCTAAATAAGTTCGTGATGGTCTTTGTAAATGACATCTTGGTCTTTTCTAGGAGCGAAATAAGTTTTCGTATGTGCTCAATAGGTTGAGCAAAGCCAGTTATGGGATAAACGGTGGTTTTGGAGCGAGACTGGCGAGGACATCCAGAGTTGGACAAGGGCTTAATTATTTAGCCGTTTTTACTAGTATCATCTCACGTAGGTCGTCTGAATTCGAAGGAGGTATCCCTTGGGTGTTTGTCTGATATTGGTTTAGGCCTTTGGGGCTTGCATTTGGGGGATGTCGAGTTCGACTAGGGTGGTCTGCGTGAGAGATGGATAGTTGTGATGATTTTTCATGGGAGAATATCCTGATTTTCTCTAGAAGTGGAGAAAAGCATGCCCTACATCTTAGGGAAGTGTTGGAGACTCTTTGAGCGCATTGTCTTAAGACAACAAAGGTGGATGGAATTCTTAGCATCCTATGAGTTTGAGATAGCGTATACCCCTGGCAAGGGTAACGTGGTGGCAGACGCCTTAAGCAGAAAAAGGCTGTCTTTGAGTCCATTGTTCGTGGAATGGCGAAGCTTGGAGTTTATTTCTATGTTTGACTTTAGACCTTCCGTTGACTTTGTACCCGGTTTTGGAGGTTAGGCCTACTCTTTTGGGACGGATTGGCGAGGCACAGCGAGACGACCCACAGTTGGTTGAGTTAGTAGAGAAGCTCATAAGGGAGGGACTCGTCCAGCCATTTGAGTTGGTACACCCTAGATGGTAAGGGGTGGTTGCGTAGAGACGGTAGAGTTTGTGTACCGCAAGACGAGGGTTTGAGGAAGGCTTTACTTGATGATGCACATCGGTCGAAGATGACCATTCATCCCAGTGGGGACAAGATGTACCAAGACATGAAGCGAGTTTTCTTTTGGGCCAGTATGAAGAAAGATGTGGCCGAGTATGTCGCTAGATGCTTGGTGTGCTAGAAAGTGAAAGCGGAGCAGAAGAAACCCGGTGGGTTGCTTCACCCATTGGAGGTTCCGCTATGGAAGTGGGATAGTGTCTCAATGGATTACCGAGATCGAGGAAGGGTAATACGGGAATTTGGGTTGTCGTAGACAGACTTACTAAGAGCGCCCATTTTATACCCGTGAAGAGTAAGAGAACTGCTCCATGGCTAGCTTCAGTTTACATTCGAGAGATTATTAGATTGCATGGTGTACCTTCCAGTATAGTGAGCGATTGAGATCCTATCTTCACTGGAGAGTTTTGGAAGAGTTTGCAAAAGGCGGTAGGGACTCAGTTGTGTTTGAGTACCGCATATCATCCTCAGACGGACGGCCAGACCAAGAGGGTGAATCGTATTTTAGAAGACCTTTTGAGGCTATGTATCTTAGATTTTGGAGGTACAGGAAAAGAGTATCTTCCATTGGTGGAGTTGCCCGACAGACTTAGTGGTGTACATGATGTATTCCATGTGAGGAAGTGCCTACATGAGACCGCAGAGGTGGTAGAGCCGAGCTTGCTTAGAGAAGTAAAGGTAGAGCGTGATGTGATTATTCGACGAGCTCCTACCCGCATCCTTGGGTCAGAGATTAGGAAGTTGAGAAACATAGAGGTTCGACTAGTCAATGTGAAAAGGGGAGAAGGTGAGAGCAATGCTACTTGGGAGACAGAAGCGAAGATGCGTTCGTTATACCCATTCCTTTTTGAGGGTATGTCCTTTAAACGTCTCCTTTATCATTTGTCTAGTGCTTATCTTATCTTTAGTATGTCCTCTCATTAGTACCTTTGACCTTTAGATAGGGTAAACCTATGGTTGAAACATGTGTTTGAGACATGTTATGGTTGATGGATGCAAGTGGATGCAAGTGTTTGCTAGTGGTTGCTCGTTGATGCATATACACACACTCTAGACACTAGATCGGCTCAATCACTTCATATTGCATATAATTGTGTGTAGATAGCTATATTTATGGATGTATAATGATTGTGTTATCATATGGATGATGCATTTTGGTGAATGATTGTGCACTCATGTAGATATTGTATGTGTCGATAAGGTTCTCTCCAAAACATAATGGATGCATGGCACTATCATGGTTTGCATATGTTCATACATTAGATAGGGAACATATACACACACTTTTTGCATATGCTCATACATCATTAGAAATTGTTTTAAGGACAATTGATGCCCGTGTTTGATGGATTGAGTAGATGGTTGTTTGGATGGTAGGACATGCATTCTCCTTAGCTTAGAGATTTCAGGGACGAAATCCTTTAAGGAGGGGAGAATGTAACACCCCGAATTTCGGGTAATGCTAAAATTCACTAATTACAGAATAAATAATCTCAGATGTGAGAATTGGGGGAAACGGGCTGCGTCATTGCGTTCGTCTCGGAAAAATACGCGAAATAGAGTCCGAGTTTTCGAGAATCGGAGTCCGTATGGCCCGGTTATGGCCCAATGAAGTTTACAGAAAATTCAAAGTTCAAAATAGATTTAAAATTCAGGTTCAAATTTCGAAATTGGGGCCATTGGGCGCAGGGGGGAAAATTCCCGCCTAGCTACCCAAGTCGACAGCCCTGTCGACTGGGTAGTCGACTTGGCTAGGACCAAGTCGACAGCCATGTCGACTTGGGTGTCGACAGGGGGTGCTCGGCCAGTTTGGCCTGGTGCACCATTTTAGGGTTTGGGCTGTGTTTTGGGGCTGGTTTCAGGAAGCTTCCGAGATCTGATGGTCCTAATCTAATTTAGGGTTAATCTAATGGCCTAAAACACTTGCCTAATCCTATAAATAAGACCTTAAGCTAGCCCTAAATGATCATAATCCTATCATCTAACTAAACTATGCAAAAAATTTCTATGATCATGGCCTCCACTCAAAAGCCTAGCCTCCATCCTCTTTCTAATACTATTTCTATGAAGGCTTTCATGTTCATACAAGCATCTTTGAGTTGTATGAGTGATCATTAGCTTGCGTTCATCATCAAGTTGCAAGCTTTATGTTCAAGGCTAGAGTTTTTGGGTGATTTTTGGCAAGGGTTTGCATATTGGGGTTTAGTGGTGAGTTTCTATAGCTTTAATAATCAATTGTTAAATTGATTATGATAGGATATGATAAGATATGGCTATGTTTGCGGATAAATGTGCTTATGCAAGTTTAGTATAGTGTATGTTGTGTGTTTTCAAGTTTTATGCTATATGCAAGTTTAATGCTATGTTTTATGATGCTCACTATGCAAAACACTAAGTTGAACATTGATGCATATGTAACATGTTATGCAAACTATATGTGAGATTATATGCAAGTTATATGTAACATGTTATGCATGTTATGTATTTGGTTTTATGCATGCTAAGTATTTGGTTTTATGCATACTAAGTGTTTGGTTTTATGCAAGTTATGATGCAAGTTCATATGCAAGTTAAGATGCAAGTTCATATGCAAGTTATGATGCAAGTTCATATGCAAGTTATGATGCAAGTTCATATGCAAGTTATGATGCAAGTTCATATGAAAGTTTGTCTCTTTTTATGATATGCATAATATATGCAAGTTTGCCTCTAAGTATGGCATGTTATGCAAGTTCATAGGCAAGTTATGATGCAAGTTCATATGCAAGTTATGATGCAAGTTCATATGCAAGTTTGCCTCTATGTATGACATAAGTACATGTGCAAGTTCATCCCTTTTAGACATATGACATGTATACAAGTTGACACCTTTATGATAGGTCTATGACATGAACATTTAAGCAAGTTACCATCTTTATGACATATGTGATTCATGCAAGTTTGGGTTGGTTATTTATGCAAGTTGGGTTTATGGTCATATATACAAGTTGACACCTTTTAAACCCATGATAATGCTAATGATATGCTAAGTTGAACCCATTGTGTGTATGATGAATCTTCTCTTTTGAAGTATGTCATGTTAACGTATTTACGTGGGGACGATGGGGTAAAAATTAATGAACACATAAAATTGTGTGAAGTGGGTATGATTAAACATACCGTAAAGTGGATGGACATAATTGGGAATTTACCTATTAAGTTAGGTCTACCCATATTATGGAATTGGGAATTTACCTATTGAGTTAGGTCATCCCATATCCTTAAATATTTGTAATTAATTAGGGATAATTAATACAAATTATGGGGGTGATTAATTAGGTGTAATTAATCTACTAAGACACGAGGTTGGACCCTTTTGTAGCATAAGACTGCCCGAAACCGACCGGCAAATCCAGCGGCTACAAATGATTGGCCCAATGTGAGAGGTCTTAGTCATAAACTAAATACGTGACAAGTGTAAAGACACGAGGTTAGACTCTGTTATGGTGTAAGGCTGCCCGGAACCAACCGGCATATCCAGCTGCCATAAAAGACAGTCTAATGTGAGAGGTCTTTACAAAGGTTACGATCTTAATTAATTAAGAAACACTTAACCAAATTAGCATGTAGAGGGGCATGAGGGGTTAAGTGGGTGCCTTGGGTGGCATGTAGTAACTAGTGGGGGTGCCATGGGTGGCGTGAGGAAACTAGTGGGTTGCCTTGGGTGGCAATAGAAAATACGATTAGAATACTTAACCAAAGTGGAACATGTAATTAAACATGATTAAAGGGTTAAGTAAGTGCCTTGGGTGGCATGTGGGAATCAAGTAAGTGCCTTGGGTGGCATGCGGAAATCTAGTGGGTGCCTTAAGTGGCCATTGAAATATAATTAGATGACTTAACCAAACCTTAACATGTAAGGGGGCATGATTATAAAAGGGGTTAAGTGGGATGCACTAGATAAAATGACAAGCTTAAGTAGTAGCTTGTGGGGGCCCATTTCAACCAATATCCCAAACGTATCTTTGTGGGCTCGACCCAAGTCGAGGACGGGACACGCATATTGGGCTTGACTATAAGAGGCCAAAACGGGGTAGCGGTGGCAACGCGAGTCCAACGGGTTTCATATGCGTGTGTGGACCCGGGCTGGTAGGTAAGACGTTGTTGCATCGTGTAGATATAAGCCGTGCACCAATTGTTGTATCTGGTTGCCACTTTGGGGAGTGATACACCCCATTATGGGGCCAGCACGGGTATCTACGGTAGGGAGCCGATCGCTTGGGGAGTAGTGAGTACACCTAGTGGAGATAGGGGCAGACGGCACCTATGTAGTCAGCTAGGGGTACACGAAACTACTATTAAAAATTACTGAGTACACCTAGTGGAGATAGGGGCAGACGGCACCTATGTAGTCAGCTAGGGGTACAAGAAACTACTGGGTAAAATTACTAAGTACACTTAGTGGGATCAACCTTTAAGTAGGAATTACCCTTGGGTGGGTAGAACTGGTGTGGTGCAGTGTAGGAATTACCCTTGGGTGGGTAGATCTGGGGTGGTGCAATATTGTAATTATCCATGGGTGGATAGTCGTGTCTTTACCGTTATCTTAGTACATCCTGTGTTTAGTTGGCTACTTAGTGTAGTCATTATCCCCAGAGGTACCGTGCCTTGTTTATATCATACCCTAATTACTTTAATGATTGTATTGTTAAGGTTATAGGACTCACTCAGACTTATGTCTGACCCCGTTGTTTCTTTATCTTTTTCCCACTCTCAGGTTTTCAGAGTGGGCCTAGCACTAGTGGGCTTTGATCAGACTGCTTTATCTATCTTTTGGAGCTTGGACCGTGGATGTAAAGCTCAGTTTATCTTTTCTATTATGGCTATTAGGTTATGTAGTGGGATTATGTACTTTTGTTTTTATCAGGATGGATATTATGTACTTGACTCTTATTTATGGTTTTGGTGTAACCAAACATGTTTTACTTTCCGCTGGAATGAAATGATGTTTTAAATTCTCAAGTATTACTTATATCTGTCTTGTTGTAATTTTTCTGTTCTATATTCACTTAAAATACTCCAGCGATGCTATGGCATTCCCTTAGTGAGTGACCATAGCGGGTGTGGGGTGTTACAAGATTCTTCTTTGTTAGCCTTGTGAGTGGGGCTGAGATTTTCGCGAAATCCCTAATAAACTTTCGATAAAAACCGGCTAGCCCAAGAAAGCTTCGAATTTCGGTTGCATTTCTTGGTTTCTTCCAATATTCTACTGCCACCACTTTCGCGGCGTCCACAGTCAACCCTTCTTTGGACACTATATGCCCAAGAAACCTTACTTCTTTTCTCCAGAAGTGACACTTGGAGAATTTGGCTTTTAGTTGATGTGCACGGAGAGTATCCATGATTTCTTTCAGATGCTGAGCATGTTCTTCCTCACTCTTGGAGAAGATTAAGATATCATCTACGAAGACAACAACAAATTTGTTGAGGAATTCTCTGAACACCCTGCTCATTAGGTCTACGAAATAAGCGGGTGCATTTGTCAAGTCGAAAGGCATGACAAGCCACTCGAAGAAACCGTCTGGGGTTCTGAACGTTGTTGTATCAATGTTGTCTTCAGCTACTCTTAGCTGATGGAACCCAGTTGCCAGATCAAGTTGGGAGAAGACCGTTGCACCTACAAGATGATCAAACAAATCGTCGATTCGGGGAAGAGGGTGCCTATTTTTCTTGGTCAATTTGTTTAACTCCCTATAGTCGACGCAAAGGCAAAGCGAACCGTCTGCTTTGGTTGCGAACACCACTGGAGCACCCCATTCCGAAATGCTCCGTCTAATGAACCCCTTTTCGAGAAGTTCTTTAACCTGCTTACTGAGCTCCTTTCTCTCCCTTGGAGCCATGTGTCTGACAGGTAAAGCTACAGGCTTTGCGTTATCCACAAGATATATGAGGAAGTCTATTTCCCGCCTCGGAGGTAAGCCTTTCACTTCCTCAAAGACATCCGGATATTCCCGGACTACTCTAACTGATTGCAAATTCTCATCAGAAGCATCAAGCGACTCTAGATAACTAAGCATAACAACATTCAAGGGATTACAAGAAATTTCTAGAGTGTTACCAAGCCGAGTCAAGAGTCTAACTACTCTTTTCTCACAGTCAAGAATGGCACTATTACTGGATAACCAGTCCATGCCTAAGATCAAACCATATCCCAAGAAGCCCAAAACAAAAGCACTACAACTAAACTCAACGCTGAGAATAGAGATTTTCAAACCCAAACAAACCATTGACAAGTAAGCGGAGCCCCCAATTGGATTTGAAACTACTAAGGGATCTTCTACCATACTAGTGTCTAGATGCAGAGATTCTACTAAGGAAGATGAAATAAAAGAGTGTGATGCGCCAGAGTCAAAAAGTGTACGAACTGGATGATCATAAAGATAGACTACACTTTCTACAGAAATATTACTACCTCGTTCCTGCTGAGGTGCCACTACCGCATGAGCCTGACCCCCTGAAGTGGATCCAACTTTCTGTCCCTGCACTTTCTTCATTAGGCAGTCCTTAGCTTGATGCCCAGTTTCTCCACAATGGAAACAACCACCCATCTTCGCCTTTCTTTTCCGGCAGTCTTTTGATATATGGCCCACAATGCCGTAGAAATTGCACCTTCTCTTCTCACGGGGCTTATTGTTCTTTCCTCCTTTCTTGAAATCGGTTTTCTTTGCTTGTAGACCCTCTTTCTTCTCTTCCCCCTTAGTTTCTTTCTTTACGTGATCTTCCTCGTGTAGCAATACCATGTCCACCAAGCTTTCGTAAGTCGCTCCCGTGGATACATGGGTCATGGCAAGGCTGTGTAGAAGCTCATTCAAACCCTTGACGAAGCGAAGTGCCTTCTTGTGCTGGGTGTTTACCAAGTCTAGCCCAAATCTGGCCAACTGATTAAACTGATTAACATATTCCCTGATCGTCATGCTTCCCTGTTTCAGAGTTAGAAACTTTTCCATTTGCAGGCTTCTTTCGGCTTGGGAGAGGAATTTCATCTCAAACCTTGTTCTGAAGTCTTCCCATGTTTCCACCGCCCTCTGAGCATTAGTAACTTCCCACCAATAGGAAGCTTCATCCTTAAGTAACCATACCGCAAGTTGTATCTTTTTCCTGTCATCCACTCCAAAGATGACAAACAAATCCTCAGTCTCCATTAACCAGTTTCTTGCTCCAACAAAAGATTCTGTCCCATTAAAGTCTTTTCCACCCATAGCCTTGAAGTCTCTACATGTTTTTGCAAAGGCATTTCCAAGAGGAGGCGGAGGAGGCGGAGGAGGAGGAACCGTGGCCACTGGAGGAGGGATGTTTGCTGGGCCCGCGCCATTGGCCCTTGCTTCTAAGTACCTCCTAAACCAGCCGGGAATCGGCACTCCTTCCAGAAGGTTAAGGTCTCCAGACATGCTGAAACAGAAAGGGAAAAAATCAAAATGAAGGATAGAGAAGGATAGATAGGGCACATGGCTTTGGGGGATTTTGTCTTTTTATTAATATAACACTTTTTCTAAAAAAAATGCTTCTTTAAACTTTCTTTTTGAAAACAATTTTCAAAAACTTTTATCTTGTCTGGTAAACCTATGCTCTGATACCAAGTGAAACACCCCACCTCCATTAAGGTCACTCACAAAGAGAATGCCTTAACTTTGATGGAGGTTTATAAGTAAAAGCCACAGATGAACTCAAGACAAATATAAATACACATATTTTAAACAGCGGAAACCAAACAAACTTTTATTTCATCAATACGTGTATCAAACAAAGATTTCCATAATTGTCTCAAAATACTTTCAACATTACAACCTCATAACTGCCTTGATTATTAAAGAAGCATGAAAACATAAATAAAGTGACAAAATCCCCATAGTGAAATTCAAAGCCATTATTCGAGCAAGAAAGATCCAAATCATACATCTACGTTCTTGGTGCTTGTAAAGAGCCTGACTGAGTTGAGCTGTTTCCTCCCTGTTGACCTGGGTGGGAAAGAAAGAAAAGAAGACGAAAAGAAAATAGGATCAGACATAAAGCCTGAGTAAATCTAGTAACTCTTCAATATGTGAATAAGAAAAGGGCGTGATAGATATATACTGAAAATAGGATGGTGTCACAAGCTAAGAAAGTGTCGAACGCACTATCGCACCCATACTATATCTCTGCATCTACTTAAGTTTATTCTAACTGGCACCCCATGGTGAGGGTGAAGTGATCCCCGTTTTCGAAAGATCGGCTCCTACTCGCGTTAACATGTGTCATACGGCCCCCAAGAATTGTAGATACCTATCCTGGTCCCACCATGGGGTGTATCAAGACCCATGGTGGCGGCCCCGACACAAAACTAGAAGACACAGGTTATACTACTGGTGTCCCCAGTGCCCTGGTTGTCTGCTCCGGAGTGTGCGCACGCCCGAACCCCGTTAGACCTGCACTGTGCACCCACCGTCGTTGTTTGACCTCTTACATTCAGCCCTGTAATCATGCCCCACCCTGCCTAGTTTCAGGGTACCATTAATACCTAACTTTGGGTTACTGCTGAAACGTGTCCCTCATTACCAGGATTTTCTAGTCAAACATGTTAAGTGGTTAAGTGTCTGTAGTTACCTAACCCCACCCATCAATTCTTGTTAACATGTTGAATTTGGTTAAGTGTTATAGTTGACTTAACCCTACCATCTGTCCTTAGCCTCTTAGGAGCACCTGACCACTCACATTAGACAGGTATTGCTACGGTTACTGGATATGCCGGTCGGTTCCGGGCAGGTTTACACCGTAGCTCAATCTAACCTCGGGTCATTATTGGGCTCAATGCTTAACCACCCACATTAGATAGGTATTGTTGTGACTACTGGACAGCCAGGCGGGTCCGGGCAGGTTTACATCACAACTCAATCCAACCTCGGGTTAAGCATATCGTGTTTTCTAAATTTACATATTTTATTATTTCTCAAATATATATGTAAATGTCATATCTTTTATTTTTGGGTATATTAATTCATACCGCTTTAAATGTCATTGTCATTGGCATGTGCCAAACATGCCAACATATATTTTCATGTTTTACACCCAACGTTATTACCCCCGTTTATACGTTCGCAATGTTATAACAAGTGTTGGGCTCGACACAATTCAGCCCAACCTTATAAGCGTAAGAAAAGGGGAAATCAAGAAAATGTAATATTTTTCAACATATAAGTGTGTGTGGCGCATGAACTTGCAATTTAGCGATACTAACATAAATGATGGGTCATGTGAACTTGCATTCAAATCAAAATATAACTAAGTAGGTGACATATGAGATGGCATAGTTTAGGCTAATACAAACTTGTGTTTTAAACATGTTTAATTTGGCATAATGTCAAACACAAGACTAGCATGATGTATGTTCACCAAAATGTATAATTTTAACATCTAATCATATAGCCTGTGAACTTGCATAGTTTATGAAACATAGATCCAATTATACTTGCAAATAGAAAAAATCTTGCATAGTTTATGAGGCATAGATCCAATTATACTTGCAAATAAACAAAATCTTGCATACTTTATGAAACATAGTTCTAATTATACTTGATGAAACATAGGTCTAATTATACTTGCAAATGTACTTGCATAGTTTATGAAACATAGATCTAATTATACTTGCAAATAAACATAAGAACAATATCATAGGTTTTGGATCAAAAAGGTCTATAACACGTTTACATAAATTCCAACTTAGACATAGTCCCTGCCATCGCCATATACATAAAATGACCAAATTCTAATTTTTGCCACAAACTTGCAAGTACAATCGTTCAATAGGCTTGCATCAATCAATTTTATGCCACAAACATCAATACATAAGTCATGATAGAACCATCACCATACATAGAATAATAACACAATTCTATTTTCATATACATCGAATCACATCACAGTTTTTATTCATATTCTGAAAGGTTACTATACTTACAACGTGTGATGAATTCTTGTTTTCTGATTTCTGTTATTCTGATTTGGAGATGCTCTCCTTTGGGTAGAAAAGTTGCGTTGAATGATTTGATTAAGCTTTGATCTTCTTTTAATTTGATTCGTCTCTTAGGCTTGTTGGCTTGTCTCTAGGCTTTTTAATTGACGGCCATTCCTAGTTCCTTTCCAGCAGCATGACGGCTATTGTATTCTATTATTTGTGTGAGTTTAGGGTTAGGTTTGAGTTGTATTTATAGGATTTCAATCTAATTAGAGCCGTCGATGAAGCTAGAGTGAATCCAGACCATCCATCTCAAGAGAAGCCAATCAAAAAGTGACATGTAAGCCCTAGTGACTCAGCCAAGCATCAGAATTCGACCAAACCCTGATCAGGCCCGCCAAGACCTGACCAGCAGGTCATTCTGACCTGGGCGTACTTGGCAGGTGCGCCAGGCCAAAAATGTACTGGCGCACTTCCCAAGTGCGCCAGTTCATTTCTGTTCTGGCGCAATTCCTAAGTGCGCCAGTGCATTCTGACCCGTTTTCTGTTTTTTCGCCCAACTTCGTTCGTCCTTATCTTCTTCATACGATATCCGTTTTACGGAAACTTGAATTCTATCTCTAGCAGAATTTCGAGATGAACGCAATGACATAACCCATTTCCCTTGATTTCATCATTTATAATTAATTATACTTCAATTCGTGAAACTTAACGTTATAGAATTCTCGGGGTGTTACATAAGTTCCAATTCGATATTTAATTAACTAATTTATTTTTATAATTAGTTTACTTCCTGTTAAAAAAATCCAAATTTCGATATGTATTCCAAATATCATTTGATTCCTCTTAAAATTTATTTAACTTATTTTTAAGTTAAGTTCTGATTGGTTTTAAGTTCAAATTAAAATTCTCATTCACACCTTCCATATGTGAATTTCTTCAAGTTATATTAAACCATTTCAAATTCAAAATCCAATTTGAATTCGATTTAACTCAAACAAACAAATCAATATCTAAATAATTTGTTAAAATTATTTATTTTCTATACAAAAATATATTCCAAGTAAAATTATTTCATTTACCCTATTTATAAAACAAGACTGTGTCAGTTGCTGGTTCAAAATCGAATTGATCAAATTACACAATATAGAACATTTTTTATATAAAATTTACAAATACGCTCTTGTGTATACACTCAAACTCAATCTAGGGTATTACTAACCCCATATCTATCAAGTAATGCCGCAGAGCCAAGGTTTTTACTAAACCATTGCTCTGATACCACTGTAACAACCCGCGGGATTCGACGCCCGAATTCCAAAAATAATACATAAAACCCATATTACTTGCAAGAACTCAAGTATTGAAAACACCAGATTGTTAATCAAAGAATATAGAGGGTGAGATAAGAAAGAATGAAATATTAGAATAGAAGAAAAAGAAGAACAACCCAACAATATCAGAGTCTCACATCACAGTGGAATAAAATATAATAGAAAACAGAACTTTACTGAGAGCTTGGAAATAAAAACATACAGTCATTAGGGAACAAAAATACATCTAGACAGCTATAATGATCTATCCTCATATATAACATACATCGGAAAAATTACTAGATATAATACATCTGAACACCTTCAGCTCATCTCCGGACTTCACAGAATGTGATAACCTGAACCTGTATAACCCAGTCTAACCCGAGCATTTACAAAACGCTGGATCAGTCTAGTGAACCAAAGTGAGAAAAACTCGGTAAGTTTAAAAACATCACCCAACTTGATTTTTAAGTCAAACAATTTCTTTTTGAAATCATAGCTTATTATGATATTATAATAGTGTCTAAACACAAATAAATATCAATATGGCTGAACGCTTTCATCTCACGTTCCTCATATATAGTACGTAATCAAAACCACGGGCTCTTATTGGAGATTGGATTTCGAACTATGACAAGGTACAGAACCACCTTTCGACAGTGTATCTCTGGAGGCAAATACACTGGGTTCAACAAGAACATCTTGCAACCCGACCACATATGACCGACCATTCATTTCGCTTGAGTGTATCGAATGTATATCACCAACGGTTGGGTGCAACCCACAGGTTCACGATAAGGGGCAGCATCGAAATAGATTAAAGAAGGAAATGAATTTTCTCTAGATAGATGATTTTACATCCTACTTGGGAGCTACCCACTTAGCCATGCTACCTGCATGATTTTTTGTCATTTCCCCGTTAAAGAGGCTTGAGGTTTAACACTACCTTTAGAACATCATATCACTATTCACTTTGAATGTCACATTTTCAGATTCGCCAAACCACTAATTGACGTCCACAAAAATACTCTGGTCATTAAGCTAAGAGAGGGTGTATAGCCTTCTCCTCTACTAACAGAATTACGTTTGTAAAAATCAATGTACGTGATTTTTAAGAAATACTCTGTTAGACATTCGTCCATACAAGTCATCCAGGTCTAGGATGAAACAATGGTATGCTCCTACCACAACGTAGGTATCACTCTATAGATCAGTAGTGAGTAGTCCTTGCAAACCCGTCGATTTCAACCGCGACAGGATTACAGTATATCTCCGACCGCTAAACCGGAGATTTTAAGTAATTCTACCATTTTACAAATATCCACGGTCCTCAATTTTTTCATCTAGATCAGTATCTCATTTCTTCAACATTTCGTATTTGTTGGTCGGAATGGTTTTCGAATATAAATTCGATTCCGGTCTTCCCGTACCAAAAATCATACAGGCCAGATTCAATAGTCGGTTATTTAACCATCAAATAAAACAACCATTCAATCATGAAATAAAAGTAGATTTACTGGCCTAGTATTCAACATCACTTGGAATTTTTAATTAAAAATAATTAAACAAATGGTTATTTTAGAACTTAAAACCTTTTCAATATTTCAACATAACATTTCACTTCTTATATTAATTTAAGATTATTCTCAAAACTATTAAATTTTATTACTTTGGTAAAAAACCTATACTTATCTCAACTTCATATTCCAATTTCCTTTTCAAACATTTGCCACGTTATTACTTGTTAACTATAATCATGAAATCATTTTTATCACTTTGTAAACAACATTACAAAAATCTCCTTTATTTCATTATATATATATATATATATATTTATACTCGAGTCCTTTTATTTGCGTTACTTTGGAAATTTCAATTTATATTCTCAAATCCTTTATTTCATAACTGGAAACATTGTTATCACTTATTCACGCATATCTATATTTTAACATTTCATTAGTCCCTGACCATAAATTGGTAAGTGAATAATTCCCTAAGTATCAATCCTGAAGACCGAAATCAACATCAGATTAATATTCAGAAAATCAGTCAACTCAACCAATCATCAGTTAGGTTCCAATTCTTATCTTAACTCGTTTTCAACCCACACTATACCATTTGTAATTCATTTGACCATTTTCCACTTTGAAAATCTTGTTTTAATTCCATTCATTCACTAAATCTCATTTTAAGTATCGCCAATTCAAAATCTACACTTCGACTTCATATCTCCTTTATAAACTTTGTTTATAAAATCTCAAGTTTTAATTAATATAAACCCCTTCTTATCTCGACTTCTTTTACTTAATTCATGTGTTAAGTAAATATTTATTTTAAGCTATCATCTTCTTTTAAAATTCCTTATATAACTTAATTCATAAAAACTGGGTTTTAATATAAACCCGTTCATTTACTTCTTTCAAACCTTAACTGTATTTCATTTCGAACCTGATTACTTATTTAAATGAATTTCATTTAAATAATAATCGCTTAAATCCATATTAATTAAAATAATAATTTACTTCATTATTAGCTTCTGTAGAAGTAGTTAAATTCTTTATTAACTAATAAATTATAAATTTCCTTTTTAATAAATCCTTATTAAAGTTAAGCTACCATTGGTTAAACTATTTCAATATATTACATGAAAGTATACCAATTCAACTTAATAATCAAACTCCAAGTTGAAATGGTCGACTTGGTTAACTCAAAACACGATTATTTCTTTAAACGACTCCTATTAATTCCACCTTTAAATTAATTAATAATATAATTAGTTTAAACAACCTCATTAATTTGTTTCTTAGAACAATTAATTCCACACTTAATCGTTACATAAATTTATGCTTATCTGTTTATAATTCTTATTAACATAAGAAGTTGTTTTATAAAATCACTTAGCAATTACTTATAAATTTAAATAATAAATATTAAATATTAAATATTTATTTTCTGCTTAATAAACTTCAACTTAAATAATATATTTCAAAATCTATTCTCAGTTATAAAAAAAAATTATAACTTCATTTCTGTCGATTCACCTGACGGTAAATCCATATTTCTAAAACGATTGATTATCAAGCCATCTGATGCCAATTACTCAACCAATACTGTCCATTGGTTAATATCATAACAAATGTTGAATTACAATTCAACAATTCATAAACAACTCAATCATTTAATCAGGTTGGTCGTATAGTTCATATAACGGTTATATGAAAATAAATAATAAATTTGAAGAACCCAATTGGATTCCTCCAACCTATTTTCCCTACATCCAAATACGTTATCTCAATTTCAATTCAATAAACAAATGTAATATTCACAGTAAATAAATAACGATAATCCAGCCAACCATATTATACTTTATTACGTGTATATTATTATAATCGTAACCAACAAGGTAAGTTACCTTGTTTGGAAATAATCGTTAAAAATAATGATTGATTCAAATTAAACTAAACGAACATTTAATTTGAATCAGTTCAGTTCAACACACACACACCCACACACACACACACACACACACACACACACACACACACACACACATATATATATATAAATATATAGCATCCATCAAACAATTAACAAACATAGAATACAAATAATAAACCTAACTTATATAAATACAAGTGGGTAAACTGAGTGAGTTAAACTCACTTTGATTCTATTTGTTTCTGAAGCTGTTCAGTTACCGTTAAATTAAATCATGTTTAATTTAATTGAATTTTCTAGCTATCTCCATTTTCGTCCAAATCTATTCTATAAATGTTCTGTTCATTGTCACGATTCCAGCATCGCTTGTTTTCATTCCATTCTGTCGACATATGTAATATATACTCACTTTATAACCAACACTATTTTAAATAGATAATTAATCCTTAATTATTATAAATCAATTATTGATTACTTTGCTTAGCCGTTAATGATCTCGGTATTTTACTTTGCCACTTTGTTATGCCCGATATTGCTTTTGCCCTGGCACGAGTCAAAACCGCTTCCTCACATTAAACAACACCTCCCGTCCCCTTCTCTTGATCACCATACCAGTATACCTTTGTTCGAAACTAATCCCATTCAAATTATGCCAATCCTTTTATTTCATCCTGCTCTTTGTTTTGTTAAACCAAAACAAGCTTACAATTTTAACAAATGAAACCGCCTCCCTGTTTTTGTGTTGATCACACTGTCTCCTTCTCAAAGCTTTTGCTCCACACGTGAATGCAGCTTCATTTGGAAATACTGTTGTTGTATGTCTTCATAAACTGGTTTGCTCCACCAAGTTATACAAGTGCTATTTCATCTTTAGCACGTTTAAAATAATTAGGCTCATGTAAATTTTCCCACCGTACCCCATAATTTCCATCGCCTGTTGCCTTCGTTCAAGTCTTTACCAGTTCTTCCCTTTCATTCAAAAAAAGTTGAAACCCATTTTATACTTCTTCTCCCTAGTTTACAAATTGCCCTTTTACGTTAAAAGCTACCGACTTGGCATGGTTCCCATTGCCACATTTAATGTTGCTAATCCCTTTTAAATTGTGCCCAAAATCCACGTTAACTTCCTCAAATATTCCTCCTGCTCGCGCTTTTACTTGCTTTACATAATTCTTGGTGCTACTTGTTTCCAGATCTTCTGTGATTCACATTTAAAACATTTGCAGGCCGATTCTTTCAATCTGAACCCATAAATCCCATGCATGCTAGAAAATTGTCACACAGATTGATTTCCCTATTGAAAATCCCAAGCATCGTTCTCTGTTCCTCTCAACGTAAATAGGCTGACTGTAACAACCCGAATTTTAATAACATGTTGAAACTAGAAATCAGGGTATAATTAATATTTAAAATAAGAATCAAGGGAAACGGGTTACGCCATTGCGTTCGACTCGAAATTTTACATGAAATAGAGTCCGAGTTTTCGAAAATCGGAGTCCAAATGAAGAAGTTATGGCCTGTAGAAGATTCAACAGATTTTAGGCAGCACAAGACCAGGCAGGTCGACCTGGGGGCCAGGTCGACCATGTGGTCGACCCTAGGGTCGACCTACCCCGCCAGGTCGACCATGTGGTCGACCTCCCCCCCTTACAGGTCGACCTAGTCGCCTGTTTTGACCCTGAACCCATTTTTGAAGCCTGAGACATGTTTTGATGGTCCGGATTGATTCTAGGGTTAATCTAAGGGCCTAAACTAGTTGCTACACCTATAAAAACACCCTTAGACCTAACCTAATTCATATCAAATCATTCTTACACCATTATGCTGCTAAAATATGTAACACCCCGTATTTTTTTAATATAATTAAAAATGAAATAAAATATATGAAAATATGCTTATGATAGGTAAATAATGGTAATGCATAAGGAGAATTAATTAATACATGGAAGAGAAGAAAAATTAGTTCGATAACGGCGTATGTAACGGAAAAGATAGTAAAATAAGTATAACTAATTCAAGAATAAGGAATTAGGTAAAATGGACATCACCATTGCGTTCCTCTCGGAAAAACACGCGAAATAGAGTCCGAGTTTTCGAAAATCGGAGTCCATATGACCAAGATATGGCCAAAACAAGATTTCAGCAGACTCTTTGGCAGGCTACCCGTGTCGACTGTAGTGTCGACACCCAAGTCGACCTGCCCCCCTCCCCCCCCCCATGTCGACTGTAGTGTTGACTCCCCTCCGTACAGGTCAACCTGGTCGGCCTGGGGTGGCCCAGAACCCATTTTTGAGGCCCGGGATGAGTTTTGATGGTCCGGATTGACTCTAGGGTTGATCTAATGGCCTAAATGAGTTTCCTACACCTATAAAATAACACCTAGACCTAGCCTAACTCACACAAATCATTCTTACACCGTTTTGCTGCTAAAATCTCTTTTGAGCCATGGCCGCCGTCTCCAAATTAAAGCTTAAGCGTCCAAACTCAAATCAAATCAAAGATCAATGCTTCTATAACAAATTCAAGGGGATAGATCAATGACACTGCAACTTTCTAAGACAAATTCACTTCTTAATTAATTAGCCGTTCTCTGTAAGTGCTAGTTATTTTCAGATCTAAATATTTAATTTTAATATGGGCATGAAATAAAGTGGAATTGGATCTAAGTATGTTTATCGATTCAGATCTATTCATGTTGCTATTGAATCATTAGTTTTGAGACTTGTCTACCTTTATTCTCATGACAAGTTTGTGATTTATTCAGCAGTTTCCTTGATTCGTAATGATGTTATCATCAAGTTGTAATCTTTATGCCTATCATGATGTTGTTTTCTCTCTGATCTATTTATTATGCAAATTTCTACCTTCCCCTATTTATTTTCTTTTGATGAACCTTGGTCAACTTCGAACCTTGGCCTAAAATCGCGATTCGCATACGAGATGTATACGGGGGAATAATGGGATTATTGCCTATAAGAATATGATTAATAATTGGCAACATGAAATTGGAGGTTATCATTTTATTTGCAAGTTTGGGGTAGATCTGTAAATTTTGGTATAATCCTGTTATGATAAAATTTGCATAAATATTATATACATGGAATTCGACACCAATTGGATCTATGTAATGTTACATGAAATTTGGTATATATAACATGTATGTAATTTGGCATATAAAATAAAATTATGAGTTTTGGAGCCTATAGATTGGGCTTATGTTAATTAGGCATGTGTAGACTTAGAAATTTGAGCTTGAAAGCGATTGTAAACTTTATAATTGGCATAAATATGTATTATGAACTTGGGCAACTGGCATGTATTGAAATAAAAAGATTATAGTTTGGGATAACTACATCATGAATCATCGGATTTGGGTTTATTTGGTATGAAACTTGATACATGTAATTTTGGCTAGATCTTGACATATGTAAAAAGGCATGAAACTTGGTATATATGTAAACTGACTAGAATTGGGTACATATATTAGTTGGCATGTAATAGCCTTAAAAGAGGAATAAATATAAATTGAGATAAGTTGCCTTTAATGGCCTAAGATAAATTGTGGTAAAATTGGTATGATTTTGCATACCATTAATTGATGGACATAATTGAGTCAATTATGGACATCGTTAAATTAGGAATAAATTGATAATTTGAATAGGGGAAATAAATTCAAATTGGGGTAAAAGATTATAAGTAATAATCAATGCTTAGGATACGAGGTTGGACTCATTTGTGACGTAAACCTGCCCGGAACCGCCCGGCGAATCCAGTAGTCACAAATGTCAGCCCAATGTGAGAGGTCCTAGGCCCAAATTAAAAGCATAACAGTTGTAAAGACACGAGGTTAGACTCTTTTATGGTGTAAGACTGCCCGGACCCGCCCGGCAAATCCAACTGCCATAAATGTCAGTCTAATGTGAGAGGTCTTTATAAGGTTACGGCCTTAATGAATTAAGAAATACTTAACCAGATAAACATGTGGTGGAACATAGGGGTGACATGTGGAAATACGAATAGTAATACTTAACCAACGTAACATGGTAATTAGACCAGTGGGTAGGGTTAAGTAAATAAGAACACTTAACCAATATGATATAAATGGGTGGGTTAAGTAATATGATTAGGTTAATCTGGACACTTAACCAATTTAATATGTTGACTACGGGGGTGGGTAAGGTTAAGCAAATGTTTAACCATTATAACATGATTAAACTGGACTAGAGAGTGAGGTTAAGTTAATGAGAACACTTAACTAATACGATGGGTTAATTAGACAAGTGGTTGCGGTTAAGTAGTAACACTTAACTAATACGATGGGTTAATTAGACAAGTGGTTGCGGTTAAGTAGTAACACTTAACCAACATAACAGGACAAGCGGGTGGGTTAAGTTAACTCGAATAAGTTGATAACACTTAACCATTATAATATGACTAGTGGATGGGGTTAAGTTAACATGCACTTAACCAATCTGTTGTGATGCGTGGTAGGGTTAAGTAACACATGGGGTTAAGTTAACAAGAAAATTCTTAACCAATGTAACCAGATAGACGAAGGGGTTAAGTTAATAAACCACACTTAACCAATCAAACATAATAAGCGAGAAAGGTTAAGTCAACTAAGGTAAACACTTAACCATGGTAACATAACGAGTAGAAGGGTTAAGTACATATCGGGTTGGTGGGTAATATTAGTAAATATAGGCCCACATACACTTAACCATTAAATACACATGCTTGAATAGTAGCGGGGTTAAGTACACATCAGGGCTGGTGGGTAATATCAGAGAATATAGGCCCACAGACTTGACCATCAGAAAAACCTAGTAACGGGGACCCATTTCAGCAGTAACCCACATTAGGTATCAACGGAACCCTGAGCTAGGTAGGGTGGGGCACGATTACTGGGCTGATTATAAGAGGTCAAATTAGCGGCGGTTGGTGCAGCAGTGCAGGTTCTAACGGAGTGCGGGCGTGCACACACTTCGGCGCAGAAAATTTAGCCACTGGGCATCAGTAGGTATAAAGCTGTGCATCTTGATTGTGTCAGGGTTGCCCCCATGGGACTTGATACACCCCATGGTGGGACCAGCACAGGTATCTACAAGTAGGGGGTCGCGTGACACAAACGAGAACTAGGTCAAGTAGGGAGTCGATCGATAAGGTAGTAAGGGTGCATCGAATATATACATGGCCATTGGGGTGATCGAGGTGGGATCCTCATAATCGATGTACACCTGAAGGCTACCATAATTGCGGGGATTGGGATCACGTTGTAATTATTATATAACATGGGCTACTAGTTGGGACACTAGTAGGGGGTACGGATCCTTGTTACATAGGACACTAGTTGGGACACTAGTAGGAAAACGGATCATTCCATGTAAGACACTTATGAGGATGCTAGTTAGGTGGTGCAGAGCAAATATGTATCGTTTTAATGGTAAAGCTTAGGAACCTTGCGATGTTATTCTTGATAGAAACCATGCGGTGGGATACTTGATAGGAATTATGGGATGTTATACTTGTTTCATCGTGCCCGAAGTTTATCTTGTTACCTTAGTTTATCTCGTTATCATAGTTTGTCTTGTTATCTTAGTTTATCTTGCCTACCTTGTCATCATGCTTATGTTTACTTTCAGTTTATTCATGCCATGTTATCTTTACCTATTTTTATGCTAAAAGTCACTAGGACTTACTCAGTCTTTATGACTGACCCGTTTTGTTTCGCCTCTTTTTCTTCCGTTCCCCCCCCCCTCCCAGGTTCACAAGGTGGGAATACAGCTTAGTTCAGATCTTACCAAGCTCCAAGGCACTTTCATGTATGGCTTGGATTTCTCTTGGCTATGGCTTGCTTTGCTTTATTGGGGAATACTGCAGTTTGTTTTTATGCTTCTTTGTTTTTGAGCAAGACAGATATTTTAACTATGAAATTGGGTATTGGAAGTTGATGGCCTTTTCCTATAAACATTTATATTTAATAAATGATTTGAAGTACTTCCACCTTATTTTCTGCTGTTTTATATATGTCTGTCTAGTAATATTTCTGTTCCAGTACCCATAATACTCCATTGAAGTTAAGGCATTCCCTTTGTGAGTGACCTTAACAGATGTGGGGTGTTACAAAATACCTCTTGAACAATGGCTGCCGTCTCCAAATCAACGTACAAACATTCAAACTCAAATCAATCCAAAGAACAAGGCTTCTACAATGATTCAAGACAATAAATTAACAACGCCGTGAAATTTTTACAACAAATTCAGTTCTTAATTCATCATCCATGCTCTGTAAGTTCTAGTTGTTTTTAGATTTAAACATTTAATTATAATATGGCCATGGAATAAAGTGGAATTGGATTTAAGTACGTTTATTGATTCATATCTATTTCTGTTGCTTCTTGAATCTTGAGTTTAGGGACTTTTCTATGTTCGTTCTCATGTCAAGCTTATGATTTATTCAGCCTGTTGTAAATCAGTTTTTCTTGATTCATATTGATATTATTGTCAAGATCTATCTTTTATGCCAGAGATGATGTTTTTGTGCCAGTTTTTCCTCTCTATCATGATTGTTATACAAAATCTACCTTCCCCTACTTATTTTCTTTTGATGAACCTTGGTTAATTTCAGACCTAGGTCTAAACTACGATATACGTGCGACTTGTATACGGGGAAATATTGGGATATTACCTATTTGGATATATGTGTGTGGTGGAATTGATGGCATAACATGAAATTTGAAATTTGGGTATTGTCAATATAATTGAAATTGCAAGTTTGGGCATACATGAATTGGCAGGTAAATTAAATCACGAGTTTGGGACTATGTAAATTAAATCAAAATATTGGGCTTATGTTAATTAGACATATGGAGAATTGGGAATTTGAACATGAAAGTAATCGTAAACTTGATAGTTGGCATAAACATGTTTTATGAACTTGGGCAACTGACATGTACTGTAATAAAAAGATTATAGTTTGGGATAACTACATCATGAATCATGATTTGGGTTTATTGGGTATGAAACTTGATACATGTAATTTTGGCTAGAACTTGACATGGTAAAATGGCATAAAATTGGCATACATGTAAAATGGCATAAATTGAACATATGTAAATTTGGTACGAATTGGGCATATGTAAAATTTACATGTAATCTAGAACTTGGGCATATGTTAATTATGTAAAATTTGGAGTTGAAACATATATGATAATTTATGAATTAGTAGAGAATTAATATGAACGCGCCTAGGTTGAGTTTTGGGTAATTGACATGTATTGTAAATAAAAGTCTATAACTTGGCGTAACCATATAGTGAATTATGATAATAATTTGGGAATATGTTTTGGGGAAAAAACGTGAATCATGAACATTTCTATATGTTAAACACATGAACTGATATTGGAGTTTTGGGTGGAATACGACCATTAATGAACCTTTGACACGAGGTTAGACTCAGTTTGTGGTGTAAATCTACCCGGAAGCTCCCGGCAAATCCAGTAGCCACAAAGTGTCAGTCTAATGTGAGAGGTCGAAGGCCAAATTGTAGGCGTAACAGTTTATGACACGAGGTTAGACCCAGTTTGTGGTGTAAATCTGCCCGGAACCGCCCGACAAATCCAGTGGCCAGAAAATGCATGGTCTAATGTGAGAGGTCATGATTCGTTCGTCATAATGAATGAATTAAGGAATACTAACCATAATAAGACGTGGGTATGGTTAGAGGGTTAGGTGGGATGACATGGAAATTTGACATGTAAATGTGGACCTAACCGGTATGAGTTAAGAACATGTAAAACTTATAAATGTAGGCTCAACCAACATAACTGTTAATCAGACCAATGGGTGGGTTAAGTAATATGACTAGACTAATGACACTTAACCAATATGATATGAATGGGTGGGTTAAGTGACGTGGCTAGGCTAATGACACTTAACCATTGTAACATGACTAGCGGATGGGTTGGGCTAACTTGAATAGGTTGATAACTCCCAATCAATATAACCTGATGCATGGTAGGGTTAAGTAAACACACGAGGGTAACACTTAACCATTATAATATGACTGGTGGATGGGGTTAAGTTAACATGAACTTAACCATTATAATATGACTGGTGGATGGGGTTAAGTTAACATGCACTTAACCAATATAACGTGATGCGTGGTAATGTTAAGTAACAACAGAGGGTAACACTTAACCGTCACAACATGATAAGTAGGTGGGCTAAGTCAATGTACACTTAACCAATATGACATGACATGCGGTGGGGTTAAGTTAACACAAGGGAGAACACTTAGCCAGTACAACAAGGCTTGCGGTAGGGTTAAGTAACACAAGGAACAACACTTAACCGAAATAACATGATGTGTGGTAGGGTTAAGTAAAACAAGAGAAAACACTTAACCAACTTAACGTGATGGACGGAGAGGGTTAAGTACATATCGGGTTGGTGGGTAATATTAGTAAATGTAGGCCCACAAACTTAACCATTAATAAGCATGCTTGAATCGGTGGGTTAAGTACATCATGGGAAGGTGGGTAATATCTGTATATATAGGCCCACAAACTTAACCAATAGGAAACCCTAGTAACGGGGACCCATTTCAGCAGCAACCCAATTAGGTATCATGGTACCCTGAAACTAGGCAGGGTGGGGCACGATTACTGGGCTGATTGTAAGCGGTCAAAAGCGACGGCGGTGGGTGCACAGTGTGGGTTCTAACGGGGTGCGGGCGTGCACACACTCTGGAGCAGACAAACAGGGCACTGGGGCACAACTAGTATAACCTATGTATTCTAGAATTGTGTCGGGCCGCCACCATGGGTCTTGATACACCCCATGGTGGGACCAACATAGGTATCTACAATCATTGGGGGCCGTATGACACACATAGGTAGCATAATCCCTAGGTTGGACCTAGGTGGCATAAACCCTAAATCCGAGAAGCGTTTAATAGGTAGCATAATCCCTAGGTTGGACCTAGGTGGCATAAATCCTGGTTGAATCTAGTTAGCGCTCGATAGAAGACATTAGATTAGATCTAGGTAATAAATAATAGATGTACACGTGAAAGCAACCTTAATTTCGGAGATCGGGATCACGTTATGATTTTATCATTTTATATAGATTACTGGTTGGGACACTAGTTAGGTGGTGCATAACAAATAAATATCATTTTAATGGTGAAGCAGAGAAATCTTGTGATGCTTGATAGAAATCTTGCGAAACTATACTTAGTTCATCTTGAATGGGAACCTTGCAATGTTATACATGACAGAAATCCTATGATGTTATTCTTAGTTATCGTGCCTGTAGCTTATCTTGTCATCATGCTTATGTTTACTTTCAGTTTATTCATGCCATGTTATCTTTACCTACTTTTATGCTGAAAGCCACTAGGACTTACTTAGTCTTTATGACTGACCCAGTTTGTTTCGCCTCTTTTTCTTTCGTTTCCCCCCAGGTTCGCAGGGTGGGAATACAACTTAGTTCGGATCTTACCAAGCTCCAAGGCTCTTTCATGTACTGCTTGGATTTCTCTTGGCTATGGCTTTGCTTTATTGGGGAGTACTACAATTTATTTTCATGCTTCTTTGTTTTTTGAGCAAGACATATATTTTAGCAATGTAATTGAGTATTGGAAGTTGATGGGCTTTTATTGTAAACAATTATATTTAATAAATGATTTGAAGTACTTCTACTTTACCTTCCGTTATTTTATATATGTCTGTCTTGTAATATTTCTGTTCCAGTATCCATAATGCTCATTGAAGTTAAGGCATTCCCTTTGTGAGTGACCTTAACGGATGTTGGGTGTTACATTTGGTATCAGAGCAGAAGGTTACCAGACTGGGCAAAAGTTTTTAAAACCTTTTGAAATTATTTTCAGAACCATTTACAAAGAAGCATTTTTCAAGAAAAGTTTTATTTTTAAAGGCTATTCCCCAAAGGCCATTAGCATTATCCTTTGTTTCCTTGTTTGAATCCCTTTTCCTTTCTTTCCTCCATCTGTAGTCACATTTGTTCCATCTGCGACTAATCTTATTTCAAGCTTTGTAGGGTTGTCGTGCGATGGAGGTAGTTCTCGAGAGACCTGTTAACACGTTATATAAGAGTGGTTAAGGTGAATGAGGCTCAGAACAAGAAGGTAGCAATGTTTCTGTAGGAAAGTCTAGTTTATCTTTCTATCTTGTTCGTACCGTTTTTGATTATGGTACATCGCATCCTTTTTATTTCTGCTTCGATAGTTGAGTCTATGCACCTTAGTACTAGCATAGTAGAGGATCCCATTTTATTCTCAAATCCTGTTAGGGAATCGGCTCATTTATTCATGACTTGTTTGGATTTGGGAATGTCTATGCTAAGTGTTGAGTTTAGAAGTAATGCTTATGTTTTTTTTGGCTATGGGTTGATTTTAGGGATGGAGTGGTTATCCAGTAATGGTGCCATTCTTGAGTATGAAAAGAGGGTAGTTAGATTCTTGACTTGCCTTGGTAATGCCCTCGAAGTCTAGTGTAACCCTTAGGGTTCTTCCATGCTCAGTTACCTAGAATCTCTTGATACATCTATTGATCTCAAGTAGTGTTCGCCACTAAGGTGGATGGTTCATTTCGCTTATGCATGAGTTATAGGAAATCACCTTAGTAAGTACATTTGGCAACATGGTTGACATCTATTTATTTGGAAGAGATAATTCTTCTGCGTGGAATACTCTATAAATGAGATCCAGGAATCACTAGTGAATTTTGGAGAGCTTGCATGAAACCAAGAGTACGCAGTTATGTTTGAGCCGAGTATACTAGAAGGAGGATAATGGAAAATGGGACGAGAGACAACAGTGAAATGAGTTCCAACTCATATTTTGGAAACAAGAATTAAGAAATTATGAAGTTAAAGACGGACAAAGCACAATGGAGTCAAGCTCAAGGAAATGCGACTTAGAAGATTGAAGACTAGATACGCGCATCATATCTCTTTTTAAGAGTATATCCTTGATCCCTCTTTTCCTGTAGAGCTTGCTTGCATGCTATCTTTTATGTATATCCTCTCGGTCCTGTTCTCAATGTTATTTTTGTTGCAAACCCCATAAGGAGTATGACTCATCTGGTTGTGATATATATTGGGGTTTGAGGATGTCTGTTGGGTTGACTAAACTTTTTGGGCTTTATAGGATATGGGTTGGTTTTAGGAAGGGATTTCTTCAAACCAAAAAGAAGTCCATCATGCTTAATTTCCTAGAATCATATATATTCGTTGGGATGAGTAATTCTTTGGGTGTCAGCCTGATGTTGATTTTGGTCTTCGGGGCTGGTGCTTAGGGAATTCTTCTCCTAATCAGTATATATATGACGTAGATTTCCAGTTTTGAAATTGCCTAATAGGCACAAGGTTTTTACTTGCTTCTATCATTCGACTATACCTTTAAGTAGGAACAATTGGGTGTAAACATGTGTTTGAGACATGTTATGATTGATGGTTGCAAGTGGTTGCAAGTGGCTGCTAGTTGTTGCTCGTGATTGCATAACACACATCAGGCACTAGATCGGCTCAGACACATTTCCATATTGCATATGCAAGAGTGTTTATACTTGTTTATGGATGAAATTGGATGTGTTATCGCATGGATGATGCATATGGATGGATGTTTGTGCACACATATAGTTTTTATGTGACTAGGACTATTTGCATACATGTTGGACTCATTGCACTAAACATATTTTGCATTAAGAAGATCAATCAGGCCTGATCATTTGCATTAGATAAGGAACATATACACACACTTTCTGCATATGTTCATACAACATTAGAAATCTCTTAAGGACAATGGATGCCTGTGATTGATGACTGATTAGATGGATGATTGGATGGTAGGACACATTCTTCTTAACTTGAAGATTTCGGGGACGAAATCCTTTAAGGAGGGGAGAATGTAACAACCCGAATTTTAATAACATATTGAAACTAGAAATCAGGGTATAATTAATTTTTATAACAAGAATCAAGGGAAACAGTTTACGCCATTGCATTCACCTCGAAATTTTACATGAAATAGAGTCTGAGTTTTCGAAAATCGGAGTCTGGATGAAGAAGTTATGGCCTGTAAAAGATTCAGCAGATTTTAGGCAGCACAGGACCAGGCAGGTCGACCTGGGGGTCGACCTCGGGGCCAGGTCGACCATGTGGTCGACCCTAGGGTCGACCTACCCCCCCCCCCCCCAGGTCGATCATGTGGTCGACCTCCCCTTCTTACAGGTTGACCTGGTCGACCTGTTTTGACCCTGAACCCATTTTTGAATCCTGAGACATGTTTTGATGGTCCGGATTGATTCTAGGGTTAATCTAAGGGCCTAAACTAGTTGCTACACCTATAAAAACACCCTTAGACCTAACCTAATTCATATCAAATCATTCTTACACCATTATGCTGCTAAAATACCTCTTGAACCATGGTCGCCGTCTCCAAATCAAAGTACAAACATTCAAACTCAAGTCAATCCAAAGAACAAGGCTTCTACAATGATTCAAGACAATAAATTAACAACGCCGCGACATTTTTACAACAAATTCAGTTCTTAATTCATTAGCCATGCTCAGTAAGTTTTAGTTGTTTTTAGATTTAAACATTTAATTATAATATGGCCATGGAACAAAGTGGAATTGGATTTAAGTATGTTTATTGATTCAGATCTATTTCTGTTGCTTCTTGAATATTGAGTTTTGGGACTTTTCTATGTTCGTTCTCATGTCAAGCTTATGATCTATTCAACCAGTTGTAAATCAGTTTTTCTTGATCCATATTGATATTCTTGTCAAGATCTATCTTTTATGCCAGAGATGATGTTTTTATGCCAGATTTTCCACTATATACTGATTGTTATACAAATTCTACCTTCCCCTATTTATTTTCTTTTGATGAACCTTGATCAATTTCCGACCTAGGCCTAAACTACGATATACGTGCGATTTGTATACGGGGAAATATTGGGATATTACCTATTTGGATATATGTGTGTGGTGGAATTGATGGCATAACATGAAATTTAGGTATTGTCAATATAATTGAAAATGCAAGTTTGGGCATACATAAATTGGCAGGTAAATTAAATCACGAGTTTGGGACTATGTAAATTAAATCAAAATATTGGGGTTATGTTAATTAGGCATATGTAGAATTGGGAATTTGAACATGAAAGCAATAGTAAACTTGATAGTTGGCATAAACACGTATTATGAACTTGGGCAACTGACATGTACTGTAATAAAAAGATTATAGTTTGGGATAACTACATCATGAATCATGATTTGGGTTTATTGGGTATGAAACTTGATACATGTAATTTTGGCTAGAACTTGACATGGTAAAATGGCATAAAATTGGCATACATGTAAAACGGCATAAATTGAACATATGTAAATTTGGTACGAATTGGGCATATGTAAAATTTACTTGTAATCTAGAACTTGGGCATATGTTAATTATGTAAAATTTGGAGTTGAAACATATATGATAATTTATGACTTAGTAGAGGTTTAATATGAACGCGCCTAAGTTGGGTTTTGGGTAATTGGCATGTATTGTAAATAAAAGGCTGTAACTTGGCATAACCTTATAGTGAATTATGATAATAATTTGGGAATACGTTTTGGGGGAAAAACCGTGAATCATGAACATTTCTATATGTTAAACACATGAACTGATATTGGGGTTTTGGGTGGAATACGACCATTAATGAACCTTTGACATGAGGTTAGATTCAGTTTGTGGTGTAAATCTGCCCGGAACCGCCCGGCAAATCCAGTAGCCAAAAAGTGTCAGTCTAATGTGAGAGGTCGAAGGCCAAATTGTAGGCGTAACGGTTTATGACACGAGGTTAGACCTAGTTTGTGGTGTAAATCTGCCCGGAAACGCCCGGCAAATCCAGCGGCCACAAAATGCACGGTCTAATGTGAGAGGTCATGATTCGTTCGTCATAATGAATGAATTAAGGAATACTAACCATAATAAGACGTGGGTATGGTTAGAGGGTTAGGTGGGATGACATGGAAATTTGACATGTAAGTGTGGACCTAACCGGTATGAGTTAAGAACATGTAAAACTTATAAATGTAGGCTCAACCAACATAATTGTTAATCAGACCAATGGGTGGGTTAAGTAATATGACTAGACTAATGACACTTAACCAATATGATACGAATGGGTGGATTAAGTAACGTGGCTAGGCTAATGACACTTAACCGTTATAACATGACTAGCGGATGGGTTGGGCTAACTTGAATAGGTTGATAACTCCCTGTAACAACCCGCAAATTCTGGGCCAGTTTAAAATTTTTATTTCGGCCATTTTAGCGAATTTTGATTATTTAAAATGAATTATTTTAAATAATATTGACGAGAAATTTATATTGAATATAATTCGAACGTTTATATTATATACGTCGTCGTTAGAATATAAATAATTATATATAATTATAAATAGAATTGAAAATGGCGCGGTAGTTCGATAATTCGATTTCAAACTTCAATTGAATGTACCGGGTGCAAAACAATCCGGATTTTAGTGAAACCAAAAATAATGGAATCTAATAGTGAATATCTTTCCAACGAATCCGAAAAATCAAAAGTTAGTAGCGGGAATCAAAAGTTATGTCCAGTTGAAAATTCTGAATAGTCGCTATGGAATTCAGGCCCTTAAAAATGGACATTTTGCAAATGACCTCGGATTTCGACGAAACCAGTTTTGTTGGGTCCGTGATGTCGAGTTATTGCTAGGTTTCAAATTTCGTAATTTTTCGAATCAATATGTGGGCGTGGCAAAGGAAAATGCGTTTGACCGGTTTCAGTTGATTTTAATCGACTGGAAATTGACCATTTTTCAAACGGTCTCAGAATTCGACGAAATTAGTTTTGTTAGGACCGTATCGTCAATACGAAGCTAGATATAATTTTTCTGGAATTTTTCGGGTCTGTATGTGGTCCTGGTAAATTGAAATGTGCGTTCAAACTGAATATATACTGATTTACATTTTGGTTTTGATGAAAACTAATCGAAACAAGCGAATTGGCCTACGATACATATCCCATTGTGTTCGGAATGGGGGTAATACGCTAGGGACGATTGTCGGTGGGCCTCGATTCGGGTTCGAATGTAAAGTCAACCCTTTTGGATAATTAATTAATTATTAAAATAATATAAATATAAACCTTTAAAAAATCTCTAAACCTAAATTCATTCAGTAAAGCCGCCCCCTTTTTCTCAGTGAAACCCGACGCCCTCCACATCTCGTCTGCCGCCGCCTGAGGAGGCGCCTCACTCCGACCAAGCTCCGGCGAGCTCCCCCCTTCTTCAATCCACCCCCCCTCCGTTCGGCCTCCTCCTCCTCCACCGGCTCCGCTCCCTCATCTCCTCTTCCAACCGAACGCAAAGACCCCCAAAACCCAGTCGACGATGCCGACTTCGAGACCTCCACCACCTCCGTCGCGAGCAGCTGCCGCACCGCCACCTCCTTCTGACGCCGACGCCACCCTCCGACAAACAGCAGTAAACCCCCCCCTCTCCTCTTGGTAATGTAAGTCTTCTTCTTTTTCTTTATTTATTTATTTTTACTGAATCCTTTTCTTCTCAGTTGTTTGTGTATGTAAGTAAAATAAGGAAATTAGTTTAGTAAAATTAAAATAAGGACTAACACTGATTTTTATTTTAAAGTTTGAAAACTGATTTTTATTTTAAAGTTTGAAAACTGAATTTTAATAAAGTTGAAAACTGAATTGTAATAAGATAGAAAAACTGAATTTTAATAAAGCGGAAAAACTAATTTTTGTTTTAATAGGAAAAAAAGATTTGAATTTTGAAAAGTAAAAGATTTAAACTTTGAAATAAAAATTCGATTTTTATATATTGAACTTTGAAATAAAAATTCGATTTTTATATATTAAACTTTGAAATAAAAATTCGATTTTTATATATTGAACTTTGAACTAAAAATTCGATTTTTATATATTGAACTTTGAACTAAAAATTCGATTTTTATATATTGAACTTTGAACTAAAAATTCGATTTTTATATATTGAACTTTGAACTAAAAATTCGATTTTTATATATTGAACTTTGAACTAAAAATTCGATTTTTATATATTGAACTTTGAACTAAAAATTCGATTTTTATATATTGAACTTTGAAATAAAAATTCGATTTTTATATATTGAACTTTGAACTAAAAATTCGATTTTTATATATTGAACTTTGAAGTAAAAATTCGATTTTTATATATGTAGTGAAAGCGAGCAACGAAGGTGACAAAAAGGCGAAACGACGAGATCTTCTGCAAATGAAGAGCCGTGGAGCAGGATAGCTATAAGTGAGAATTTCTCACCTTTCAATTTATTTTTCTAGTTATATATATACTAGGATGCAGACGGTGCTTAGTAGCACCCGACACCCGTCCACAGACCATGGACTTGTTTGTTTGACTGTTTGGTGATTGATTGTGATAATGGTTTGAATGTGGTTTGTGGTGTGAAAAATCGAATCGATAAATTGGTTAGGATTAGACGTGCGCCGTTATAAGGCGAAGGAGTAAGGCTAGGTTAGACCCTTACTCCAAAGTTTGTGGTTTGCATAACGAATTGATTTGATTGATGTGTGAATGGCGTGGGCCTTCACTAGACCGGGGATAAGGCTAGGCCTTGTCCCGTTTCTAGTATCGTGCCGTTATGCCGCCGAAATTTTCTAAAATAAGTTAGAAAAATAAAAATAGCATTTTATTTAACGAATGAACTGAATATAAATTCATATGTTAAAATAAAATGTGTTATCGTTAAAAATATAATTTTTAACGTGAATGTGAATAAATAAATATTCATTTACAAACCAGACGGTTTGTTTATGTACACCTATTTGAATGACGTTGATTGGGTCGATAAATTTTACACATCGCCTAACTGCACAAATAAAATATGTGTTTGATTGTTTGAAACCCCACACGGGTGTTAGGATGAAATTTGAAGTTCACTCATCCTGATTTATTAAATATGTCGATCGATAGATTGACAAGCTGCTATAAGCGTTAAATGTCTATATTTGATGCTTATACAGTGTAGTGCACTTTGGTTGATGGTTGATTATTCATCGTTGTTGATATATACATGTGTTGTAGAAAATCCATATAATTAACATTATATGGTAATTGATTGGGCCTCATTCCAGTTTCGAGAAAAAAAGAAATATTTGAAATAGAAATATTTGGAATAGAAATATTTAAAATAGAATATTTGAAAATAGAAATTTATGAAGCCGTGAGGATTAGATTGACGCCATTTTGACGTGAACGATATTTATATCGATTTTATTCATTTTAAAATGAATATTGAAAAGTGATTTCGAAATCGAATATTTTGAATTGAATTGAAAACGATTTCGAAATGAATTGAATTGAAAACGGTTTCGAAATGAATTGAATTGAAAACGATTTCGAAATGAATTGAATTGAAAACGGTTTCGAAATGAATTGAATTGAAAACGATTTCGAAATGAATTGAATTGAAAACGGTTTCGAAATGAATTGAATTGAAAACGATTTCGAAATGAATTGAATTGAAAGCGATTTCGAAATGAATTGAATTGAAAACGATTTCGAAATGAATTGAAAACGAATTCAAATTGAATTGAAAGCAAATTGAAACGAATTCAAATTGAATTGAAATTTGAATTGAATAGAAATGAATTTTAAAACGAATTTATAGAGAAGAATTCAATTTTGCTTTGAATTGAAATGGAAGTTGAAATAGATTTTGAAATGAATTTAAAACTATTTATATAATTCGTTTTAAATAGAAATCGACGAAATATATATTATATATATTATATATATAATATAATGGCCTGAATAGAACGCGCCGCGCCGCGGCAGTTCGCGAATTTCGACCATTTATTTCAAACGGACATTACGGGAGATCCGACCGTCGGATTCTCCTAAAACCGGAACCGTTGGGTTCGTATCGAAAAGAGCTTTCTAACGAATATTAGAAATTTGAAATCTAACGGTTGGATTTGGAGATACGTCCAAATCAAATTCGAAAAAGGTCGCTGTAAGTGCAGTTCGATGGCCATTGTTGGAAATCGACTGTACGGGCCTTGATAAAATTATTAAAAATAATAATAATTTGTGTAAAATCATAAGAAATGATTTAGAAAGAATTAGGATGAAAAACTCCCTATTTGAAAAGATAAAAATAGATTTTTATCGAAATGAACTAGTTTTGAACTAGAATTATAATTCTATTTATTTTTAAATAAATAAATTGAATTTGAAATGGTTTTGAAAATAACCAAAATTTCCAATGATTGCATTGGAGTGGATTTGAATCGAAATTGTCTTCGGAATATTTCGATGTTGGAATTCGTGATTATACAGGTGTTGTTATGGAAATTTGAAAGATATATATTTATATCGTTATTTCCAATACGACATTTGTTAGTCGTAGAATTCGATATTGAATATAAGCCGATATATTTTCTATTCAGAGCCTTGTATTGAATATCGAATGTGATTTGGGTTTGTCGTGAATGGTGTCTTCACTAACACTGTTCTTGAACCCAGTTGAGAAAAGATTAAATCTTTTTATTTAGATTTAATGAAGTGTACCAATTAAATGATATTTAATTGGAATTGAATTGGTATTGATTTTTGGGTTTATCGTGAACAGTGTTTTAAATAACACTTGTTCTTTAACCCGATAATATATCGAATGTGATTTGGGTTTGTCGTGAATGGTGTCTTCACTAACACTGTTCTTGAACCCAGTTGAGAAAAGATTAAATCTTTTTATTTAGATTTAATGAAGTGTACCAATTAAATGATATTTAATTGGAATTGAATTGGTATTGATTTTTGGGTTTATCGTGAACAGTGTTTTAAATAACACTTGTTCTTTAACCCGATAATTAATCGAATGTGATTTGGGTTTGTCGTGAATGGTGTCTTCACTAACACTGTTCTTGAACCCAGTTGAGAAAAGATTAAATCTTTTTATTTAGATTTAATGAAGTGTACCAATTAAATAATATTTAATTGGAATTGAATGGATATTGATTTTTGGGTTTATCGTGAACAGTGTTTTAAATAACACTTGTTCTTTAACCCGATAATTAATGGGATGTGACTTTGGGTTTATCGTGAACCGTGTTTTAAATGACACTGATTCTTTAACCCAGTCACAGATTAAAACTAAGTGGAGTTTTAATGAATCTTTAATTAGATTGAAAAGATCGAGAATGGAGTATCACCAGTTTTGCTCCAGGCGATAGTTAAATCTTTAATTAGAGTTGAACGTGAAATTTAGAAACTAACTGTCGGTTAGCCAAGCAGAAGGGTTTTCTGGATATTGATCTGATGTTGGTTTCGGCCTTCGGGGTTAATATTTGGGGAATTATTCTCTTGATTAATTTACGGTTAGTGACTAATGAATTGGAATGAGGCGTATGTTGTGTTTGTGTAACACTTTTATAAAATATACGCGAGTTATTCGGGAAGTCCGGGTTCATCCCATTCTGAATAACTGATACGACGATAAGTCGAAGATGAAGACGATGGTCGAAGACCGGAAGTCTTCACGTCGTTTGGGGGATAACTGATGATCTTGATTGGGCTGTACACCCAAGAAGATGGAAACAGTTAGTGATCGTCCAGACGTACTTGGAGATCGATGGATATGCGGGGTACTAGGTGCCTCCGGTTTCGTTCAGACCCAGGACGGACTTGTAAATGGACTGTGTGTCTGACATCGGATTTCATTCTGTGTGACTGATATCGGTTGCATAGGATGGTTTGCCTGTGTGGCATGCTAAGATGCAAATGATCAAGGCTTCTGTTGAAAAGCAAAGTCTTGTGGTGATGATCAAAGCACGGCCTTTGTGGCGTAGCTTTGTGTAACGTTTACCTCGCGTGTTTCACACCAGGTATGAACCAAAAACGGGAGACGGACCTCAGGGAGGGCATGCGTTTCCTTCTAGATAAAAAGTGGCGTCAGTGGTTTTACACGCCCTGACGAGTTTGACTTATGTGGTTGTTGCTGTTGCGAGGCGCCTCGGATTGATCGGTCGTTCTCGAACCGATGGAGTCATTTGGTTGGCTCATTTACGCCCCAAAGGGCGGGGAAACGTAGTGTTCAGGCATTCTTAATCCACATCGGTGGACCGGCCCTGTCGCTCCAAGGGACGATGCGTTCTGTTCCTGAGACATGGGCTAGATTGTCTCGAATCGGTTGAGGACTATCTTTTGCCTCGGTTCATAGACGGAAATCCAATTTCCAAATACGTGACATTTGCGGTTTTAATTGTAATCCTATATATGGCGACATAGTGGGATGGGGCGCTTATGCCGCCTATGATTGATACTTATGATTTGAAGTTGTTTTATACACTATGCACTTATAATAGTATCAAATGATTTGTTTTAAAACGTATCAAGCATCCTTTGGCTGTTATAAGGGAAAACCCTATCCTCGACTGCGTTGCATTGTGTGATGGACCTGGGTCTTATAACAGCTTCATTTTTTCTTTATTTAGCATTGCGCTGTTTGTTTTATGCACTGGTATTCTTGGGAGGAAACCCGTTCCGTGTTATACGGCGTGGTCCCTTGATTTACCTAATGATTTAAAATAAAGATTAATAACTGTTTTAGTTCTCACACCAGTCACATGACTGACCTGGAGTTTATTGTTTTAACCTAAACTCTGGGTGCCCTTATTTTGACACGGGCAGCTAGTAGTTTTGGTTTTGCAGATTTATATTCACAGGATCCTGGTTTACAGCTGGAACGATATCCGGAAAGCTTTGTATCCGTATATCTCTTCTAGTTGTTTATTGTATTATTTTCCGCTGCTATGTATTTTAAATGTAATTTAAATCTCTGATATTTCTGTGTAATATTCATTTATACTCTGTATATTCTTGTAATCTGATGCATTGTTGTAATATAGAATGAAACGTTCTTCTGTATGCGTTCTGTTGTGGTTTGTTCTCGAACTATCCGACGCTTTCCTTTACGGGGAGGTTGCGGGTCTTTACATTTGGTATCAGAGCTTTGGTTTACAAAGCTCAGAGAACAAGACACATTAGAACCCTACGAAAGAATTCATCAGATATTGGATTAGCAATATCCAATTAGAATGACTCGTTAGAGATGGGATCAGTAGTATCCTAGGACGAGTGTGAAGAGTATATTTTCAAATGAAACCAATTTTGTTTTGAAAATATAAATCAACTATTCGTATTTGATTATTTATTTTGAAATTGAATTGGGCAATCCAGTATATAAAGATTTTGCATATATGTCTTGCAAACGTGTGTTCGAAGTTTTAATATATTGGGTAGATATAGAATCCCTCTAGTGCCCGGGAGTAATTCTGGTGATGGGGCACTGTCGCCGGTATTTATTTTCGAGTGACGAAAGTGATATCTATATATTTCCATTAGACTGGTGTGAGAACCAAAACTTATATATAGCTAGAATACATTGTTGTGATTTGGCATCAAAAATCTGATTTTTGTATATATATCAAATTATGAATTTGAGACTCTAATTCACTAATTAATTGATGTTTGTGTTGTTTGTTTATTTGTTTGATAATTTTGAACCATTTAGCCTAATTAAACCAAATATTGAACTGTATTGAAAATTGGTTGCATTTGCTTGCATATACATATATATCATTGAACAGGTCATAGCAAGGAGGCTAGAGCAGAGAATAAAATTTGTTTGCCCGACAAATAGGTACATGTTTACTACATAATTTCCTGTTTTGTTTGGGTGATGATGATTTTGTGAGCCTATTGGCTAGCCGCTTGGCTTTTTCTTTTTCTTTTTGAGATCTGAAGGACCGGGGAAGCTATTTGAAATTCCCCGATGCTCCCGGTGCAGGGGAGGTTATGGCGAAATTTTTCAAAATTTTAGGGAGTTAGCCAAATTTTTGAAATTTGAAAATTCTCAGAAACTGAAGAGTTGGAGAATGGAAGCAAGATCGAGCGTATAGTTGATTGATCAAACCACTTTCGACTTTGTTCCTTTTCGGGGACGAAAAGTTTTAAGTGGGGGAGATTGTAACAACCCGCAAATTCTGGGCCAGTTTAAAATTTTTATTTCGGCCATTTTAGCGAATTTTGATTATTTAAAATGAATTAATTTAAATAATATTGACGAGAAATTTATATTGAATATAATTCGAACGTTTATATTATATACGTCGTCGTTAGAATATAAATAATTATATATAATTATAAATAGAATTGAAAATGGCGCGGTAGTTCGATAATTCGATTTCAAACTTCAATTGAATGTACCGGGTGCAAAACAATCCGGATTTTAGTGAAACCAAAAATAATGGAATCTAATAGTGAATATCTTTCCAACGAATCCGAAAAATCAAAAGTTAGTAGCGGGAATCAAAAGTTATGTCCAGTTGAAAATTCTGAATAGTCGCTATGGAATTCAGGCCCTTAAAAATGGACATTTTGCAAATGACCTCGGATTTCGACGAAACCAGTTTTGTTGGGTCCGTGATGTCGAGTTATTGCTAGGTTTCAAATTTCGTAATTTTTCGAATCAATATGTGGGCGTGGCAAAGGAAAATGCGTTTGACCGGTTTCAGTTGATTTTAATCGACTGGAAATTGACCATTTTTCAAACGGTCTCAGAATTCGACGAAATTAGTTTTGTTAGGACCGTATCGTCAATACGAAGCTAGATATAATTTTTCTGGAATTTTTCGGGTCTGTATGTGGTCCTGGTAAATTGAAATGTGCGTTCAAACTGAATATATACTGATTTACATTTTGGTTTTGATGAAAACTAATCGAAACAAGCGAATTGGCCTACGATACATATCCCATTGTGTTCGGAATGGGGGTAATACGCTAGGGACGATTGTCGGTGGGCCTCGATTCGGGTTCGAATGTAAAGTCAACCCTTTTGGATAATTAATTAATTATTAAAATAATATAAATATAAACCTTTAAAAAATCTCTAAACCTAAATTCATTCAGTAAAGCCGCCCCCTTTTTCTCAGTGAAACCCGACGCCCTCCACATCTCGTCTGCCGCCGCCTGAGGAGGCGCCTCACTCCGACCAAGCTCCGGCGAGCTCCCCCCTTCTTCAATCCACCCCCCCTCCGTTCGGCCTCCTCCTCCTCCACCGGCTCCGCTCCCTCATCTCCTCTTCCAACCGAACGCAAAGACCCCCAAAACCCAGTCGACGATGCCGACTTCGAGACCTCCACCACCTCCGTCGCGAGCAGCTGCCGCACCGCCACCTCCTTCTGACGCCGACGCCACCCTCCGACAAACAGCAGTAAACCCCCCCCTCTCCTCTTGGTAATGTAAGTCTTCTTCTTTTTCTTTATTTATTTATTTTTACTGAATCCTTTTCTTCTCAGTTGTTTGTGTATGTAAGTAAAATAAGGAAATTAGTTTAGTAAAATTAAAATAAGGACTAACACTGATTTTTATTTTAAAGTTTGAAAACTGATTTTTATTTTAAAGTTTGAAAACTGAATTTTAATAAAGTTGAAAACTGAATTGTAATAAGATAGAAAAACTGAATTTTAATAAAGCGGAAAAACTAATTTTTGTTTTAATAGGAAAAAAAGATTTGAATTTTGAAAAGTAAAAGATTTAAACTTTGAAATAAAAATTCGATTTTTATATATTGAACTTTGAAATAAAAATTCGATTTTTATATATTAAACTTTGAAATAAAAATTCGATTTTTATATATTGAACTTTGAACTAAAAATTCGATTTTTATATATTGAACTTTGAACTAAAAATTCGATTTTTATATATTGAACTTTGAACTAAAAATTCGATTTTTATATATTGAACTTTGAACTAAAAATTCGATTTTTATATATTGAACTTTGAACTAAAAATTCGATTTTTATATATTGAACTTTGAACTAAAAATTCGATTTTTATATATTGAACTTTGAAATAAAAATTCGATTTTTATATATTGAACTTTGAACTAAAAATTCGATTTTTATATATTGAACTTTGAAGTAAAAATTCGATTTTTATATATGTAGTGAAAGCGAGCAACGAAGGTGACAAAAAGGCGAAACGACGAGATCTTCTGCAAATGAAGAGCCGTGGAGCAGGATAGCTATAAGTGAGAATTTCTCACCTTTCAATTTATTTTTCTAGTTATATATATACTAGGATGCAGACGGTGCTTAGTAGCACCCGACACCCGTCCACAGACCATGGACTTGTTTGTTTGACTGTTTGGTGATTGATTGTGATAATGGTTTGAATGTGGTTTGTGGTGTGAAAAATCGAATCGATAAATTGGTTAGGATTAGACGTGCGCCGTTATAAGGCGAAGGAGTAAGGCTAGGTTAGACCCTTACTCCAAAGTTTGTGGTTTGCATGACGAATTGATTTGATTGATGTGTGAATGGCGTGGGCCTTCACTAGACCGGGGATAAGGCTAGGCCTTGTCCCGTTTCTAGTATCGTGCCGTTATGCCGCCGAAATTTTCTAAAATAAGTTAGAAAAATAAAAATAGCATTTTATTTAACGAATGAACTGAATATAAATTCATATGTTAAAATAAAATGTGTTATCGTTAAAAATATAATTTTTAACGTGAATGTGAATAAATAAATATTCATTTACAAACCAGACGGTTTGTTTATGTACACCTATTTGAATGACGTTGATTGGGTCGATAAATTTTACACATCGCCTAACTGCACAAATAAAATATGTGTTTGATTGTTTGAAACCCCACACGGGTGTTAGGATGAAATTTGAAGTTCACTCATCCTGATTTATTAAATATGTCGATCGATAGATTGACAAGCTGCTATAAGCGTTAAATGTCTATATTTGATGCTTATACAGTGTAGTGCACTTTGGTTGATGGTTGATTATTCATCGTTGTTGATATATACATGTGTTGTAGAAAATCCATATAATTAACATTATATGGTAATTGATTGGGCCTCATTCCAGTTTCGAGAAAAAAAGAAATATTTGAAATAGAAATATTTGGAATAGAAATATTTAAAATAGAATATTTGAAAATAGAAATTTATGAAGCCGTGAGGATTAGATTGACGCCATTTTGACGTGAACGATATTTATATCGATTTTATTCATTTTAAAATGAATATTGAAAAGTGATTTCGAAATCGAATATTTTGAATTGAATTGAAAACGATTTCGAAATGAATTGAATTGAAAACGGTTTCGAAATGAATTGAATTGAAAACGATTTCGAAATGAATTGAATTGAAAACGGTTTCGAAATGAATTGAATTGAAAACGATTTCGAAATGAATTGAATTGAAAACGGTTTCGAAATGAATTGAATTGAAAACGATTTCGAAATGAATTGAATTGAAAGCGATTTCGAAATGAATTGAATTGAAAACGATTTCGAAATGAATTGAAAACGAATTCAAATTGAATTGAAAGCAAATTGAAACGAATTCAAATTGAATTGAAATTTGAATTGAATAGAAATGAATTTTAAAACGAATTTATAGAGAAGAATTCAATTTTGCTTTGAATTGAAATGGAAGTTGAAATAGATTTTGAAATGAATTTAAAACTATTTATATAATTCGTTTTAAATAGAAATCGACGAAATATATATTATATATATTATATATATAATATAATGGCCTGAATAGAACGCGCCGCGCCGCGGCAGTTCGCGAATTTCGACCATTTATTTCAAACGGACATTACGGGAGATCCGACCGTCGGATTCTCCTAAAACCGGAACCGTTGGGTTCGTATCGAAAAGAGCTTTCTAACGAATATTAGAAATTTGAAATCTAACGGTTGGATTTGGAGATACGTCCAAATCAAATTCGAAAAAGGTCGCTGTAAGTGCAGTTCGATGGCCATTGTTGGAAATCGACTGTACGGGCCTTGATAAAATTATTAAAAATAATAATAATTTGTGTAAAATCATAAGAAATGATTTAGAAAGAATTAGGATGAAAAACTCCCTATTTGAAAAGATAAAAATAGATTTTTATCGAAATGAACTAGTTTTGAACTAGAATTATAATTCTATTTATTTTTAAATAAATAAATTGAATTTGAAATGGTTTTGAAAATAACCAAAATTTCCAATGATTGCATTGGAGTGGATTTGAATCGAAATTGTCTTCGGAATATTTCGATGTTGGAATTCGTGATTATACAGGTGTTGTTATGGAAATTTGAAAGATATATATTTATATCGTTATTTCCAATACGACATTTGTTAGTCGTAGAATTCGATATTGAATATAAGCCGATATATTTTCTATTCAGAGCCTTGTATTGAATATCGAATGTGATTTGGGTTTGTCGTGAATGGTGTCTTCACTAACACTGTTCTTGAACCCAGTTGAGAAAAGATTAAATCTTTTTATTTAGATTTAATGAAGTGTACCAATTAAATGATATTTAATTGGAATTGAATTGGTATTGATTTTTGGGTTTATCGTGAACAGTGTTTTAAATAACACTTGTTCTTTAACCCGATAATATATCGAATGTGATTTGGGTTTGTCGTGAATGGTGTCTTCACTAACACTGTTCTTGAACCCAGTTGAGAAAAGATTAAATCTTTTTATTTAGATTTAATGAAGTGTACCAATTAAATGATATTTAATTGGAATTGAATTGGTATTGATTTTTGGGTTTATCGTGAACAGTGTTTTAAATAACACTTGTTCTTTAACCCGATAATTAATCGAATGTGATTTGGGTTTGTCGTGAATGGTGTCTTCACTAACACTGTTCTTGAACCCAGTTGAGAAAAGATTAAATCTTTTTATTTAGATTTAATGAAGTGTACCAATTAAATAATATTTAATTGGAATTGAATGGATATTGATTTTTGGGTTTATCGTGAACAGTGTTTTAAATAACACTTGTTCTTTAACCCGATAATTAATGGGATGTGACTTTGGGTTTATCGTGAACCGTGTTTTAAATGACACTGATTCTTTAACCCAGTCACAGATTAAAACTAAGTGGAGTTTTAATGAATCTTTAATTAGATTGAAAAGATCGAGAATGGAGTATCACCAGTTTTGCTCCAGGCGATAGTTAAATCTTTAATTAGAGTTGAACGTGAAATTTAGAAACTAACTGTCGGTTAGCCAAGCAGAAGGGTTTTCTGGATATTGATCTGATGTTGGTTTCGGCCTTCGGGGTTAATATTTGGGGAATTATTCTCTTGATTAATTTACGGTTAGTGACTAATGAATTGGAATGAGGCGTATGTTGTGTTTGTGTAACACTTTTATAAAATATACGCGAGTTATTCGGGAAGTCCGGGTTCATCCCATTCTGAATAACTGATACGACGATAAGTCGAAGATGAAGACGATGGTCGAAGACCGGAAGTCTTCACGTCGTTTGGGGGATAACTGATGATCTTGATTGGGCTGTACACCCAAGAAGATGGAAACAGTTAGTGATCGTCCAGACGTACTTGGAGATCGATGGATATGCGGGGTACTAGGTGCCTCCGGTTTCGTTCAGACCCAGGACGGACTTGTAAATGGACTGTGTGTCTGACATCGGATTTCATTCTGTGTGACTGATATCGGTTGCATAGGATGGTTTGCCTGTGTGGCATGCTAAGATGCAAATGATCAAGGCTTCTGTTGAAAAGCAAAGTCTTGTGGTGATGATCAAAGCACGGCCTTTGTGGCGTAGCTTTGTGTAACGTTTACCTCGCGTGTTTCACACCAGGTATGAACCAAAAACGGGAGACGGACCTCAGGGAGGGCATGCGTTTCCTTCTAGATAAAAAGTGGCGTCAGTGGTTTTACACGCCCTGACGAGTTTGACTTATGTGGTTGTTGCTGTTGCGAGGCGCCTCGGATTGATCGGTCGTTCTCGAACCGATGGAGTCATTTGGTTGGCTCATTTACGCCCCAAAGGGCGGGGAAACGTAGTGTTCAGGCATTCTTAATCCACATCGGTGGACCGGCCCTGTCGCTCCAAGGGACGATGCGTTCTGTTCCTGAGACATGGGCTAGATTGTCTCGAATCGGTTGAGGACTATCTTTTGCCTCGGTTCATAGACGGAAATCCAATTTCCAAATACGTGACATTTGCGGTTTTAATTGTAATCCTATATATGGCGACATAGTGGGATGGGGCGCTTATGCCGCCTATGATTGATACTTATGATTTGAAGTTGTTTTATACACTATGCACTTATAATAGTATCAAATGATTTGTTTTAAAACGTATCAAGCATCCTTTGGCTGTTATAAGGGAAAACCCTATCCTCGACTGCGTTGCATTGTGTGATGGACCTGGGTCTTATAACAGCTTCATTTTTTCTTTATTTAGCATTGCGCTGTTTGTTTTATGCACTGGTATTCTTGGGAGGAAACCCGTTCCGTGTTATACGGCGTGGTCCCTTGATTTACCTAATGATTTAAAATAAAGATTAATAACTGTTTTAGTTCTCACACCAGTCACATGACTGACCTGGAGTTTATTGTTTTAACCTAAACTCTGGGTGCCCTTATTTTGACACGGGCAGCTAGTAGTTTTGGTTTTGCAGATTTATATTCACAGGATCCTGGTTTACAGCTGGAACGATATCCGGAAAGCTTTGTATCCGTATATCTCTTCTAGTTGTTTATTGTATTATTTTCCGCTGCTATGTATTTTAAATGTAATTTAAATCTCTGATATTTCTGTGTAATATTCATTTATACTCTGTATATTCTTGTAATCTGATGCATTGTTGTAATATAGAATGAAACGTTCTTCTGTATGCGTTCTGTTGTGGTTTGTTCTCGAACTATCCGACGCTTTCCTTTACGGGGAGGTTGCGGGTCTTTACACTCCCAATCAATATAACCTGATGCGTGGTAGGGTTAAGTAAACACACGAGGGTAACACTTAACCATTATAATATGACAGGTGGATGGGGTTCAGTTAACATGCATTTAACCAATATAACGTGATGCGTGGTAAGGTTAAGTAACAACAGAGGGTAACACTTAACCGTCACAACATGATAAGTAGGTGGGCTAAGTCAATGTACACTTAACCAATATGACATGACATGCGGTGGGGTTAAGTTAACACAAGGGAGAACACTTAGCCAGTATAACAAGGCTTGCAGTAGGATTAAGTAACACAAGGAACAAAACTTAACCGATATAACATGATGTGTGGTAGGGTAAAGTAAAACAAGAGAAAACACTTAACCAACTTAACGCGATGGACGGAGAGGGTTAAGTACATATCGGGTTGGTGGGTAATATTAGTAAATATAGGCCCACAAACTTAACCATTAATAAGAATGCTTGAATCGATGGGTTAAGTACATCATGGGAAGGTGGGTAATATCTGTATATATAGGCCCACAAACTTAACCAGCAGGAAACCCTAGTAACGGGGACCCATTTCAATAGTAACCCAATTAGGTATCATGGTACCCTAAAACTAGGCAGGGCGGGGCCCGATTACTGGGCTGATTGTAAGCGGTCAAAAGCGACGGCGGTGGGTGCACAGTGTGGGTTCTAACGGGGTGCGGGCGTGCACACACTCCGGAGCAGACAAACAGGGCACTGGGGCACCAGTAGTATAACCTATGTATTCTAGAATTGTGTCGGGCCGCCACCATGGGTCTTGATACACCCCACGGTGGGACCAGCATAGGTATCTATAATCATTGGGGGTCGTATGACACACATAGGTAGCATAATCCCTAGGTTGGACCTAGGTGGCATAAACCCTAAATCCGAGAAGCGTTCAATAGGTAGCATAATCCCTAGGTTGGACCTAGGTGGCATAAATCCTGGTTGAATCTAGTAAGCGCTCGATAGAAGACCCTATATTAGATCTAGATAATAAATAATAGATGTACACGTGAAAGCAACCTTAATTTCGGGGATCGGGATCACGTTATGATTTTATCATTTTATATAGATAACTAGTTGGGACACTAGTTAGGTGGTGCAGAGCAAATAGATATCATTTTAATGGTGAAGCAGAGAAATCTTGCGATGCTTGATAGAAATCTTGCGAAACTATACTTAGTTCATCTTGAATGGTAACCTTGCAATGTTATACATGACATAAATCCTATGATGTTATTCTTAGTTATCGTGCCTGTAGCTTATCTTGTCGTCGTGCTTATATTTACTTTCGGTTTATTCATGCCATGTTATCTTTACCTGTTTTTATGCTGAAAGCCACTAGGACTACTCAGTCTTTATGACTGACCCAGTTTGTTTCGCCTCTTTTTCTTTCGTTTCCCACCAAGTTCGCAGGGTGGGAATACAGCTTAGTTCGGATCTTACCAAGCTCCAAGGCTCTTTTGTGTACTAATTGGATTTCTCTTGGCTATGGCTTTGCTTTATTGGGGGAATACTACATTTTATTTTCATGCTTCTTTGTTTTTTGAGCAAGACAGATATTTTAGCTATGTAATTGGGTATTGAAAGTTGATGGGCTTTTATTGTAAACAATTATATTTAATAAATGATTTGAAGTACTTCTACTTTACCTTCCGTTGTTTTATATATGTCTGTCTTGTAATATTTTTGTTCCAGTACCCATAATGCTCCATTGAAGTTAAGGCATTCCCTTTGTGAGTGACTTTAATGGATGTGGGGTGTTACACTGACCCGTCTCCTTTTCTATACCCTTCTGTTTAGTTTTTCCATGTACTTTGTGCTTCTCATTTCTTTCACAAACACTTCATGATTGTAACGACCCACATTCTACGCATCGGAGGATCGTAGAATATTTATTTTATTTTCATATGAGGTCATATGGTCTGTAACTTTGGGGAACGACTATTGGTGTCATTTCCCATGTTCATGATTTTTGCCGATTTTTAAATGACCGTTTTACCCCTAGTGAATCTTGTTTCGCCTATAAATTTTGATTGGTAAGGAGTTTTGACCTAAAACCACTTCCATTAGATCTGGATGATGGTTTACCTTTCCGTAGAGTGGTCACACTTGTCAAACGGACTTACCATTTGGGAGATATGGCTGAATTATGGTTTAAAAAGTGAAAAACAGCTTAATTGGGCTTAACCGGGTGACTAGCAGCTAGGCCCATTGGGGGATTTCGGGATTAGAGCTATATGAGGGCTGATTAGAGTTAGAGAACCTTTTCTTTGTCATTTTCCAACCGTTAGTTACCTCTCTTCAACCCTAACAATGGCCTCCAACACCATAATCACCTTATAATCCTTGTTTAATCAAGTTTTAGCCTAATCTATGTCAAATTAAGGAGAAATAGCACCAAATCAGAGTTAGAGCTGCTGCTAAGCATTGGAATTCGACCTATAACAGTAGCAAAGTTTAGATCTAAGATTAATTTATGGGCAAGGTGAGTGATTTGCATTGTTTTCCACTAATTACGATTAATTAGGGGTAATTAGTGTTAATCAGCGAATTTATACATTATTAAATCCTGGAAAAATGTTTAGAAATTCTTAAATATTATTTTAAGCCTCTGTTAGAAATTTGGGTTAATTTGGATATGTTTTGTTAATCCTATCATTAGTTATGATTAAACATGATTAAGGGGGATTAAGGGGGAAACATAGGTTTTTGGGTATGTTTGATCCATATTGACATGTTAAGTTGTTGTTTTGGTGTTTATTGTTGATTCCCTATGTTGCTATGACTGTATGGTATGCTTTATGATTGTTTAGCAAAGTTAGAATGGTCGAAAACGCCGGCGTATGGCGTAAAATAGTCGCTGGAAAAGTTGTAAGAATTCGACCCGAACCGGATCAGATCGATGGAAGGGGCACGAGTCGACCAGCTCGTGGAGCATCCCACGACCCGAACCGCTGGCATCTGGAGTGTGCCACGAACTGCTCGCACTTGAATACCACGACCCGACCCAGACCGAACCGTGGAGCACCATCCAACTCCTACCCGATCTATTGAAAATGGCACGATCTGAACCTGTATGGCACCACGACCCAGCCTGGAGTATCACGACCTGATCCACTCGAGTGAAGGAGCCCGATCCGAACCGCCATGAGAGGGAGCTGATGACTCGAGCACTCGAGTGAAGACATCACGAACTGACGCACATTCAAACCGATCCAGAGGAGACCAAAACCCAAGATGCAAAGGTAGTCCAAATAGGAAGTAGAACTCAGGATCCAGTTGGGAACCAACGAGTTAACTTCATGAGTTGGAATTTGCTGCGGGACGTGTGCAAAGGGGTTATCGATATCCATAACTTTAGTTCATCAGTGAGAGACAGATTAGTGGCTATGGGTCAGTGCAGTGGAGCCGTCATGACTACATGGGGCAGAGTGATCGTAGCGAAGAATTGGGTGATCAAAGTGGTAGATATCGTATGTTTTATGCATTGAGTGAGAGATGTGAGGATGATTGCGTTGTTTGATGTTTGTTATCACCATGACCCCCTCCCCATTTACACTTTATGTTAGTGTTACCTTAGAGTACTGTACATCTTGTTGTGCTAACTCTTTGGTTGCAGGTCCAGGTTCAGTTATGATCTGATTATACCTGTTATTGTTCTATTTTAGCTACTTATCACTCATACCAGACTTCTATCTGACCCTGAGTTTTATGTCTCTTCCTATTACTCTGGGTGCTCTTAAACGGGCAGACTAGAGATAGGTTAGCTGGTTGTGCACGAATAGTTGTCCGGAGACGATCAGGAGGCTTACACGTATTATCCTTTATACATATTCTCCCTGTGTCGCTGCTGGTCACTACTCTGGCATTAGTAGTGTACCTTTCCTTTTTCTTTGCTTTAGAGACAGTATGTTGGAGTTGTAATAAGCTGTATTTTGAATTTCCGCTGCTATGATGATTATGGTTTAGTTTTCAGCTTATGCACTGTCTCGCCTGTTTTATGTCAAGTATGTTATTATTATATTTTATTCCATGCGCTGTGAGACATTCTACAGGTTTTTTGTTGATTCATCGCCTTCTTTATTTTCTTTGGCGACTGTCCCGTGCTAGTCAGGCATTGGCACAGCGCACTTTCGTAGGGAATGTCGGCTAGTGCGGGGTCGACCGTCACACTTGGTATCAGAGCTCTAGGTTGCGTAGTTAACGTAGGGGAAGACACCAGATAGAGATAGTACATATATGAGAGCGCGTATTTGTGATATTTTGGTCTTCAAAAGTTATATATATACTGTTAGTATATCTAAGGATGGAGTCGCACTGCACTGGCACCATTGAAGAGATGGTTAATCGTTTTCTCCTTACAGATTGAACGATGAGCCGATATACGAGGAATACTGGTTCAGAAACCAATAATAGGAATGCTCCTGATATGAGGACGATGTTCACTGACTTCATGAGAGAGATGCTTAAGGATATTTGGAGGGCAGATACTAATGCTGTAAATGGTGGTCGTGCAGCGGTGCAGGCGCTTAGGGCCGATTTCGCCAAGCTCTGTAAGGACTACACTGGTCTTGGTGGGAAGTCGTTCCACGGAACGGAATCAGCTACAGAAGTTCAGGATTGGCTTGATAGTTGTGAGCGTATCTTCAAGGACTTAGGAATCGATGATGCAATGAAGAGAAAGCTAGCATCCCGTCAGCTTCAAGGACGAGCTATGAATTGTTGGAATGCTATTAAAGCAGCTATTCCTGAAGATCAAGTTACTTAGAATCAGTTTAAGACTCATTTCGGCGAAAAATTCATTCCAGCTGCTTACAAATCTGAATTGTTTAGGAAATTTTTGGAGCTTAAGCAGAATGGAAGGGCAGTCTTGGAATATATTGTTGAGTTCGATACTTTATCGAAGTATGGATTATCTCTTATCGATACTGCCAAGAAGAAGAACGAGAAGTTCATAACCGGCTTAGGTGAGTACATAGGGGAAAGGATGATAAACCACATTAACGAGACGTTCAAGTCTATAGTGGGGAAAGCATTGAGATCGGAGAGTCTTTACCCTAAGTCAAAGGTCGATGTTGCTATTTCATATGTAGAGGAACCAAAGCCGCAAGTAAGCGGTGGAGGTAAGAAGGAGTCTCAGAATAAGAGAAAACAGGATCAGACCAAGGGTGGTCAGAAAAAGAAGGACAAGAAAAATAAAGAGTGCTTTAGTTGTGGCAAGAAGGGCCACTATGCTAGAGATTGTCAGGAAAAGCCTAGGGAAAGGAAGTGCTTCAATTGTGGCCAAGTGGGACATCATAAGGATAATTGCCCGCAACCCCCTAAAGAGAAGCATATTGTGAAAGCATATGTTATCAACGCTGTTTCTTCTTCGTCGAATGCCCCAACTGCGGCGGAGAAGGGAAAGGGCGTCATTATTTGAGGTATGTTTTCTGTTTATGATGTTTCTGTTCTATTTTTGTTGGTAGCGAGGCATCTCATTCCTTCATATCTAGTTACCTGGTAGATAAGTTGGGATTGGAACCTGAGATAGTCGATAGATCTTTAATTGTGATGAACCGATAGGTGGTTCGACTAGTCTTTGCAAGATTTGTCGTAATGTGGTCTTATCGAGTTATGGATGTATGTTTGCTTGTGATTGCTTAGTTGTTTTGCTAGTATCATCTCATGTAGATTGTCTGAATTTGGAGGAGATGTTCCTTGAGTGCTTGTCTGATATTGGTTTAGGCCTTTGGCGCTTGTGCTTAGGGAATGTCGAGTTCAACTAGGATGGTTTGCGTGAGATACAAGTATTTGTTGTGATTTCCATTTAATGATATCTCGGCTTACTCGAGGAGTGATGTGCAGCCGTGGCATGATAAGACTGTTTAATGGTATGGATTGCCACGAGTTGGATTCGATAGGGCTAGGAGATGACTCGAGTGGGACTTGAGGAAGCTGCAAGGTAATGGATTGTTTAAGACCCTATGTTGAATTTCTCTTTGGTTCAAGAATGGTAGAACTTCAAAGGAATAAGATGTGTTCGTTGATTATGGAGATGCAAAGAGGGTTAGGACGATTCAAGTTAGACTTGAACTCGTAAAAGGATAAGATGTGTTCGTTGATCGTGGAGATGTAATGAAGGCTAGGACGATTCAAGTTGGACTTGAACTCATAAAAGAAAAATGGTTGTTCGTTGATCTTGGAGATGCAACGAATAGAGAGACGACTCGTGTTGGACTTGAGATTTGTCAGTAATGGATACTCGAGACTGGGTCAGAGTATGTGGGTAGCTCTTCTGATGAGAGTACCAAGAAATCGTTGATACTTAGAATGTTCTAGGCGGACTCGAAGCAGGGGTATCTGGGGATGCCCGTTACCTTGGATCCGTTGGACGTGATCTAGTTATCCTTGGAGGATAAACGTACGTTGGACGTATGGTAATCCGTATGGAGGCGGAGCTTCCATTAGCCTTGGGATTGGTTGGACCAGTCAAGTAGGCATCGACGTATGTATGGAGGCAAAGCTTCCATTAGCCTTGGATTTGGTTGGACCAGTCAGGTAGGTATCGACGTATTTATGGCTTTAGCGGTTGATAGATAGGACATGTTTGGTGGATGCTATGGTTGCTATGTTTGTTCCTATTTTTATTCCCTTGAGTAGACTATCACCTGTAGGATTCTGGTAATAGAGAATGAAGAGATGACAGCATAGGAGAACGCCTGTGATATAGGACTTGGTGCGATAGCTGATGCATTGAATAGGAGACATGACAATTTAGATGCTATGTTTCTTGAATGGAAGCAACTGGAGTATATCGTAGAATATGATCTCAGACGTAAGTATGGATTGGATCCAGAAATGTTAGCAAGTTTGATGGTTAGACCGACTTTGATTGAGCGGATTGATTCCAGTCAGAGGAACGATCATAACCTATTGGAAATCATTTCCAAGTTAGAGATGGGTATCGACGAGGAGATGAACAAGTGTGGGCTTGATCGAGATGGAAGGCTTAGAAAGAGTGGGATATTAGTTGTACCCAACGTTAATGGATTGAGAGATGAAGTGATTAGAGAATGTCATCACTCAAAACTGACTATACATCCCGGTGGTAACAAAATGTATCGAGACATGAAGCAAACCTACTACTGGGAAGGGATGAAAAGAGACGTTGGGAAGTTTACATCCAAATGCATGAACTGCCAGCTGGTTAAAGCTGAGCAAAAGAAACCTAGTGGTTTGTTGCAACCATTAGAAATTCCAAAATGGAAATGGTAACAAGTCCCAATGGTTTTCATTAATGGGTTACCAAGGACTAGATCGGGCCATGATAGCATTTGAGTGATTGTAAACCGAATGACCAAGAGTACAAGGTTTATTTATGTCAAGTCGAATAGAACAGCAACTAAGTTGACGGAACTATATATGAAGTGGGTAGTGAGATTTCATGGAATAACCAAAGGCATTGTGAGCAACCGAGATCCATTGTTTACTAGTGGATTTTGGAAGAGCTTACAAGAGGCATTAGGATCAGAATTACATCTTAGTATCGCGTATCATCCTCAAACCGATGGTCAGACGGAGAGGGTGAATCATATATTAGAAGATCTCTTGAGAGCTTGTATAATGGATTTTGGTGGATCATGGGATGACCATTTGCATCTAGTTGAGTTCACATATAATGATAGTTATCAGTCCAGTATTGGTATGGCTCCATTTGAAGCTTTGCACGGAAGACCGTGCAACTCAACATCATGCTGGTTAGAAACCGGTGAGAAATTTGTGCTTGGACCGGATTTGATAAGAGAAACCTCAGACAAGATTAAGGTTATCCAACAGCGAATGAAGGCTGCTCAGGATAGGCAAAAGAGTTATGCTGATAAGAGGAGAAGGGATTTAAAATTCTCCATTGGCGATTTGGTGTTTGTCAAGATTTCTCCGTTAAAGAGCGTGATTCTATTTGGTAGGAAAGGCAAGTTAGCACCAAGATTTGTTGGCCCATTCCCATTTCTCGAGCAAGTTGGGAATTCGAAATATAAAATTGAGTTGTCGGACAAGATGGTGGGAGTTCATAATGTATTTCATGTTTCCCAGTTAAGGAAATTCGTGCACGACCCCAGTGTGGCTATTTCACCTGATCAGTTGGATGATATCGAAGTAGAACTTGAGGCGGTTGGGAACAGCAAGCCGATTCGTATTGTCGAGCACGATACAAAGAAACTTCAAAGGAAAGCGGTGAATCTAGTCAAGGTTCAGTGGGGACAGGGATGAGAATGACTATACTTGGGAGACAGAGGAATGCATTTAGGAGACGTATCCAGAACTCTTTGCTCGGTAAGGTTTTCATTTCGATTTAGTCTTCCCGCATTCTAGGATAGGTTTGTTTTGTTTGTTTTGTACGTTTGATTGTGAGATATGGCTGGTTGGCATGCAGGACCCATTGGTTGTTTCTTAGTTGAGAAATTTCGAGGGCAAAAAGTCTTAAGGGGGAGAGAGTGTAATGACCCGCATTCTACGCATCAGAGGATCATAGAATATTTATTTTATTTTCATATGAAGTCGTACGGTCGTGTAACTTTGGGGAACGACTATCGGGGTCATTCCCATGTTCACGATTTTTGCCGATTTTTAAATGGCCGTTTTGCCCCCTGCGAATCTTGTTTCGCCTATAACTTTTGATATCTAAGGAGTTTTGACTTGAAACCACTTCCATTAGATCTAGATGGTGGTTTACCTTTCCGTAGAGTGATCACACTTGTCAAGTGGACTTACCATTTGGGAGATATGTCTGAATTAAGGTCTAGAATGTGAAAAACAACTTAATTGGGCATAACCGGGTGATTAGCAGCTAGGCCCGTTGGGGAATTTCGGGATTAGAGCTATATGAGAGCTGATTAGGCTTAGATAAACCTTTTCTTTGTCATTTTCCAGCTACCACATACCTCTTCAACCCTAACAATGGCCTCCAACACCCAAATCACCTTCTAATCACTATTTAATCAAGTTTTAGCCTAATCTACGTCAAATCAAGGAAAAATAGCACCAAATCAGAGTTGGAGCAGCTGCTAAGCATTGGAATTCGACCTATAACAATAGCAAAGTTCAAATCTAAGATTAATTTGTGGCCAAGGTGAGTGATTTGCATTGTTTTCCACTAATTACCGTCAATTAGGGTTAATTAGCAAATTTATACATTTTCAAATCCTGGAAAAATGTTTAGAAATTCTTAAATATTATTTTGAGCCTCTATTAGAAATTTGGGTTAATTTGGATATGTTTTGTTAATCCTTTCATTAGTTATGATTAAACATGATTAAGGTGGATTAAGGGGAAAACATAGATTTTCGGGTATGTTTGATCCATATCGACATGTTAAGTTGTTGTTTGGTGTTTATTGTTGATTCCCTATGTTGATATGACTGTATGGTATGCTTTATGTTTGTTTAGCAAAGTTAGAATGGTCGAAAACGTCGGCGTAAGGCGTAAAACAGTCGTTGGAGAAGTTGCAGGAATTCGGCCTGAACCGGATCGGATCAACGGAAGGGGCACGAGTCAACCCGCTCATGGAGCATCCCACGACCCAAACCGCTGGAATCTGAAGTGTGCCACGAACTGCTCGCGCTTGAAGACCACGACCCGACCTAGACCGAACTGTGGAGCACCATGCAACTCTAACCCGATCTACTGAAAATGGCACGATCCAAACCAGTGTGGCACCACGACCCAGCCTGGAGTATCACGACCCGATCCGCTCGAGTGAAGAAGCCCGATCCGAATAGTCATGAGAGGGAGCTGACGACTCGACCGCTCGAGTGAAGACATCACGGACCGAACCGATGATAACTAGGGTACTATGCACATTCAAACCGATCCGTAGGAGACCAAAACCCGAGATGCAAAGGTAGTCCAAATAGGAAGTAGAACTCGGGATCCAGTTGGGAACCAATGAGTAAACTTCATGAGTTGGAATTTGCTGCGGGACGTGTGCAAAGGGGTTATCGATATCCATAACTTTAGTTCACCACTGAGCGACGAATTAATGGCTATGGGTCAGTGCAGTGGAGCCGTCATGACTCCATGGGGGCAGAGTGATCGTAGCGAAGAATAGGGTGATCAAAGTGGTAGATATCGTACGCTTTATGCACTGAGTGAGAGATGTGAGGATGATTGCTATGTTTGATGTTTGCTATCACCATAAACCCCACCCCATTTTGTAACACCCCACCTCCGCCAGGGTCACTCTTGCAAGTACACTAGCTTTGGAGGGGTGTTGGACAAGGTAAACATGCATGAAGATATCACAACACAGAACATATGAGTAAAACTAAGTAAATAAAGCAGCGGATAAAATTACTATTTCAAAACCATAGTCAACTTACATCAAAAGTACTAAGTCATTATTTTCCAACTACTACAAGTCTAGAAACTGAAAACTGGAAATAACATAAAGTAAACTATCCCCAAAGTAGACGTGCTAAAGCCATAGCGAGCTCAAGTCCAAACCGTACATGAGCTATCCAGTAAGCAAGCTAAAGATCCAAGCTAGGTGCTAGTGTTCCCACCCTGAGAACCGGGGGGGACGGAAGAAAAGAGGCGAAAGAAAACGGGTCAGTCAAAAAGACTGGTAAGTCCTACCTACTATTAGTATAAAACTAATAAAATTAACTGGACATGAGAAACTGAGATGAAACATAAGGATGGTAACTAAACTGGCATGGTAATAGTTAACAAGATAGATCAAGTGTGGCATCGCATATACAAGGTTAAGTTGCACCAAGAGTGTACTAGTATTCCAACCTATGTCAAGTATAAACAAGAAGTGATCCCTTGGCCCAATAGGCCCAATATCATGAGATGACCCCAGTCAAGGTCCAACTATACGATCTAGTCGATCGGCTCCCTATAAGCCTAACTCGTCGTGTATCCGGTGTCATACGGCTTAATCATGAAATGTAGTTAACTGTGCAAGGTCCACCCCAGGGTGTATCCCGCCCTAAGGTGTTAACCACAGACACAAAACAAGCACGCACAGTCTAAACCTACTGGTGCCCATGTTCAACCCCAGACTCATGTGCACGATCATGGTCCGCCTGAACTTAACTGGTGCACACATTCAGTCGTCTCTTTTGGTCTCTTACAATCAGCCCAGTAATCGTGCCCCACCCTAGCCTAGTCCCAGGGTATCCTGATACTATAGGTTACTGCTGAAAAGGACCACGTAACTAGGATTTCAAACGGGTTAAGTGTGGTTAACCCTATCCTAACCATGTATCGAGTTGGTTAAGTGTGTCCAAGAAATTCATGACTTAACCCTATCAATACATCATGTTCAACTGGTTAAGTATATTCTAGTGGTCCATGACTTAACCCTACCATGTGGCATTAATTAACTTAATGCACCCCAACCTCTCACATTAGACTTTGTTGTGGTCACTAGTTAAGCCGGGCGGGTCTGGGTAGCTTTACACCACAACCTAGTCTAACCTCGGGTTTTAAGCGCGACATGACCAACTACTCACATTGGGTCCTATTGTTTGTAGCTACTAGTTAAGCCGGGCGGTTCCGGGTAGATTTATGCTACAAACTCAACCCAACCTCGAGTTGGCCACTTTCATGTTTTCTACATGTCATGTCCACGTTCATGTTTTCAAGCATAAACACATGTCAAACTTTCATATCATATTTTCAAGTCATGTTTCATGTTATTTAAGATTGCCTAACTACCCATAACGTATTCCCGTCGCACGTAAATTCGCATCAACACAAATAGATCAAAGAGGGAACATAACAATATGACAAGGTGGGCATAAGGTGGCAAAGTCTATCACAAGTTAAACATGGTGATATTTGAGGCAAAGGTGTTCAACATACTAGCATATGGCCCCAACATGTATGACAGCATAAAATGTGACTTGGCCTCAAACATATCAAATAGCATAAGGGTGCTTTGGCCTCAAGCATGCATAATAGCATAAGGGTGATTTGGCCACAAACATGTATGATAGCATAATTAGCAAATAGGGTGGTAACATGGTAATAGTTGACATAGGGTGACAATCCTAACTTATGCATAGCAAATAGGTTCAATATCATCAAATGCATGTTAAGGAACATGAGGTGTTAAGGTTTGTTAACATGCATAAGCCATAATCCATTTCATAGCATTTTTCCCAAAGGTCAACATGAACGGTACTAGGTTCATGATAGGTCCACAATCATATATCAAGAGAGGCATGAATAGATCTATGCATACAATGATAGGTTCAAGGCAAATATTGCACTTAGGTCTAATTCCAATCTACACATGTATGGCATTAAACTTAGCAAATAGGGTGATAAACTTGTGATTAGCATGTAGGTCGCATCATGGCAAGTTAACATCAAGGTCATTAGAGTTTCTATGTTGCATTATGCAACATTCCCAAATAAAGATCATAGCTTTCTACCCAAAAGTCAACATAAACGGTACTAGGTTCATGATAGGTAAACATTAGGTCCACAAACATAGATCAAAAGGGTCATGAATAGATCTATGCATACAATCCAAGGCAAGCATAACACAAAAGTCTCATTTCAACTTGCTACATGTCATATTAAGTTCATAGTTTAAATCTAAGAGTAGAATAGGGCTTACAAAGTGCGGCTATGAGAACTAGAACCAAATAGAACAAGATAGAGATGTTGTAGAAGCTCTAGGAATGATGTAGCAACACAAATAGCCTTGAGAATAAGTAGCTCCTTTGATTTGATGAAGAAAGATGGCTCCTTTTTCCCTTAGAAGCTCTCAAGATGAAGATGGAGGCCATGATTAGGGAGCATTTTGGCAGCACTTAGTTGTAGGATTGATTTGTGTGGGTTTAGGCTAGGTCTTAGGGTCTTTTTATAGAAGTTTAGGTTAGTTTAGGCCATAGGATTAACCCTAGTTTAGATCTGAGCCGTCAAATCTCGTCACAGGCCACAAAACATGACTCAAAGGGGACAACAGGTGCACCAGGCCAAACTGGCCCGACCACCCAGGTCGACAGGGGTGTCGACTGGGCAGTCGACACCACTTGGGGCAAGTCGACTCCCAAGTCGACTCCCCAGTAGACTTGGGGCTGGGCGGGAAATTTTCCCGCCCAGTATATTTGGCTCCAGATTTGATTTTTGAATTGTTTTTGAACTTGAAATTTTCTGAAAACTTTGACGGGCCATAACTTGGTCATACGGACTCCGATTCTCGAAAACTCGGACTCTATTTCATGTATTTTTCCGAGACGAACGCAATGGCATAGCACGTTTCCCTTGATTCATATTTTAACATTTAATTCTGCCTTGATTTATGTTATAACATGTTATTCAAAATACGGGTTGTTACACATTTACACTTTAAGTTAGTGTTACCTTAGAGTACTGTACATCTTGTTGTGCTAACTCTTTGGTTGCAGGTCCAGGTTCAGGTACGATTGGATTATACCTGTTATTGTTCTATTTTTGCTGCTTATCGCTCAAACCATACTTTTGTCTGACCCAGAGTTTTATGTCTCTTTTTATTACTCTGGTGCTCTTAAACGGGCAGACTAGAGACAGGTTAGCTAGTTGTGCACGAGTAGCTGTCCGGAGACGAGCAGGAGGCTTACACGTATTATCCTCTATACATATTCTCCCTGTGTCGCTGCTGGTCACTACTCTAGGCAGTAGTAGTGTACCTTTCCTTTTTCTTTTCTTTAGAGACAGTATGTTGGAGTTGTAATAAGCTGTATTTTGAATTTTCGCTGCTATGATGATTATGGTTTAGTTTTCGGCTTATGCACGTCTCGCCTGTTTTACGTCAAGTATGTTATTATTATATTTTATTCCATGCGCTGTGAGACATTCTACAGGTTTTTTGTTGATTCATCGCCTTTTTTCTTTTCTTTGGCGACCGTCCCGTGCTAGTCGGGCATTGGCATAACGCACTTTCATAGGGAATGTCGGCTGGTGCGGGGCGGGCTGTCACAATGATACTGGATATCCCAAATGCTTTGTTAATTCTGCCCACTTCACAAATTTCTCCCGCTCCTCAACCTATGCTCGAACCAAATTTCCTTACGCCACTCACTCCATGTCGATCTGACAGTTGATCGGAGGCCACCATACGCAGCACCTAAGCCTCGCCTTCCTTCACCCTGAGTCTGTGCAACTCGACATCCCTATCATCACCCAAAAGCGCCATGAACTCCAACTGTTCTTGACTCGAATTCGACAGCTACATGTAGCCAATCCACATCACAGCCGTCCAACTTAGGGATCTCATCACCCTTGGCATAATCCTAGTTGATGGTCTCAAATAATAATGTGCGGATTTTATGAAACTCAAAGAGGGAAGTTTTGAAGTTTCGTTCGTTGGTAAAAGAGGATGGAGGCTAGTTAAATATTGACCATGCGATAATAATGATTTAGGGTTAGACTATGTTGTTTTATTAATTGGGTTCAATAAATTAATATAATATATTATACAATACTTCACCACCAAGTAACGTGCCAAAACAACATCATACAATCACCGATCGAGGTGCAACTCCTAATCCTAGCATAGAAAAATATTCCAGACACGATGGGACAGGTTTTGTTGAATTCCTAGGCAATTTGTGAAAAGTCCTTTATAAATCACACGTAAAAACACGTGTTCAGATTTCCCCCAATCACAAAATAAATCCAAATGACTTGAAACTTGAAACACTACCACACATCATCATTATAGATTTAATAAAATTAGTTTCGCTGAAAACGGAGTTCGTTTGATAATCCACTATTCAATTTTACACGTAAAATAACGCTATTTTGGACACTAAAATTAACTGGTCTATAGAAATAACCCTTTTAAAATTATCTCAAGTTATGATCAAAAAAAACCATTTTAAATTGAATTAAATTATTAAATTAATCGCTATAATATATAATAATTCCGTAGCGACTATTTGAAAATTTGAATTGGACATATCTAACAAACAATAACACGAAATGTCGATTTTTCTCTTTCATTAGAAAATTATAATCAATTTGATTCAAACGTTTTTTATTTCACCGAATTCTGACTTATATCGGAGTATGTATATTCAATTAAAGTTAAAATTGTAAATTATGAACTACCACGCCATTTCGAGCTCGATTTATATTTATATATAAATTTAGCGTTCAAACTTCATTATATAAACAAATATATATATATATATATATATATATATTTCAAATCCATTTAAAATTTCAAATCAGTATTTAATATAATGAAATAATTAAATATCTGACTACCGAAAATACGGGATGTTACATTTTTTGATCACAGCTGAGCTTCCGGACCGACTTAAAATTGATCATTTTAAGAAAGTGCCAGAAACCCCTTTCCAGTGTTGATTGAGACCTGAATCAACCCAGATTCAGGTGTTTAAGATTGAGTCGAAAACCTGCTTTTGGAAATAATTGAGATTTGAATCAACCTAGATTCATATACTTAATAGAAATCCCGAACTAACCTAGATTCGGGTGTTTAATAGATCGAAGACTAGAATTCCACTTCTGGTATTTATAAAAGCCCCGAACCAACCATTATTAGGGCATTTAGAGATTGAAGACCAGAGTTCCACTTCTGGTATTAATAGAAGCACCGAACCAACCCTTATTCGGGGATTTAGAGATTAAAGACTAGAGTTCCACTTTTGGCATTAATGTTCAGTTAACCCTTTGGGTTTGGTTTATGAAGCAGAGGTTGTACGTGCTTCTTGAGCCACTCTCCAGGGTTTTGGTTATCAAAGCAGAGGATGTACATGCTTTGTTGGCCACTCTTTGGGCATGTGTGTCCGGTGCACTTGGCTAGCTTATCCACAAGTAGGGCCCAAGGACTTACCCAACCTCCCTTTGGGAGGCGCCTTATCTTGACCGTTGTAGGCGATGATAAGGTCTTAGATGCTTAAAATGGGCCATCGTAGAAGCAGAATTAAGGCTCACTCTTTCGATGCTCTAACCTGGCCATCGTAGGCGATGATAAATGCTTACACTGCACCCCCTCCAAGGGATACCCTATCCTGACCATCGTAGGCGATGATATGGATTTGCATTCCCTTCTACGGGTAATGGGAGGCAAGGCATACTCTTCTGCGAGCAGAGGCAGAGCGTGCTAATTAGATGCTCTGTCACGACTGTTTTCGGTGTGGGTTCGAGGCTTGCGCTTTTGATGTTTTAATCTAGCCCTTTCATATTTGGGTGCGGAGAACGTCTTACACACCCCCCCCCCTTCGGGGGGTGCCTTGCCCTGGCTAACTAAGCGGCGACAAGGATTTATCCCTTTGTGGATTAACCTATCTTTGACTACCCCAATTCTTGAAGGGGTTTCTATACCCCGAGTCACGTAGGCAATCCTTTTCCTAGGGATTTTTATCGGACTTAGTTTGATCATTTTACAAGTCCCTATAGTTGGTCCGAATTGAAGAACTTAATGATCATCCCTTCGAGAACCCTGCAGCAATCAGTCCTGTGTCCCTTCATCATGTGATAGTGAGAATAAGGCCCTCCCAATTTTCTTTCGTATTTGGGCTTATTTTTTGTAGATGGCCAACAATTGAGCTAGTGTTAGGTCAGGAAATATATATTTTCCATCGAAGTAGTAAAGTAGTATACTTTAGGCAGTCTTGGTGTAAACTTCCTTTCTTGTTATGGAGACTTAGCTCCTTTGTAACCAAACCTTATTACTCCATTCATACTCTTGTTTTCTCTTTCCAAGATAGGCTGGGGTTGGAGATCTATCCTTTCAGACCATTTGGAAGCGAAGTGGTTAAAATCGTCTGTTATTTCTTCCACGAGCACCATTCCTTTGGTTTGTTTGTGGAGAGCCTTCCTTATAGGAGTGAAGATGTTATAATCCCTTGATCTAGAGACGTAATTTAGAGGAAAGGTTATGGTTTTTTCAGGTAGGAAAGGCTACTACTCCATTTACTAGGATTATATTGCTCTACTTCCCTTTTCAGCTTAATTATTCACAAAGCTTCCATTCTTAACCTTTGTTCTTCCACCTCTCTTGGGTCAGTAGTGTCTGACCTTTCCATTTGAGATCCAGAAGACTCTCATTGGGACCTCTTGCTGATGGTCTTGCCTGTTCAAAGCGTAGTCCAACCTTGGACGAAATGACTCAGTTAGATAAGAGGGAAGGTCAACCACAGGGATGGAGGTTCAGGCCCTCCTTCTAGCATCAAAATTTTAACAATATTTTTTGTCAAAACCAAAGATAGATCTACGAAAGTGGTCCTAAGGGAAAAATTGGTTTATTTAGCTTTTAGGAGTTTCAGTTAGTTCACCGTTTCCTAGATATCAAGGTTTTGAGCCCAAAAGATAAGTTACTCTTCCCTCAATGGGGTGAGCACCACGCCTAAACGACTCAAGAACCAACAATTATCTTGGGATAAGGGTTCCCTAAGTACAATCCTCGATAAGGACTAAATGGCTTGTAGAAAGGGGTTCCGCACTGATTTTACAGAAAGGTTCAGGTTTGGACGAGAACGTGTAAGCATGTAGAAAATATACAACATACAACACCAGTAATAACTAACTAATTTTTTGAGAGACTCATAAGAAATACTCTAAGTATTGATCCGCTCTTTATTGATCTTTGATTTAGAATATACAAGTGATTATAACCAAAATCCCCAATTTGATTTAGGAATTAGTGTTTTTTTAGAGAAAAAAGTACAAGAATGAGAATGAGAAAATTCCCCCTCCAAATGAGACCCCTTGGGTCTTATTTATTGATTAATCAGGGGCCCTTTTGCTATTGGGCCAGCAATACCCCTGTCGGCCACTTTTCCCCTTGGTTCCGGACTAGCTCTCGACCTTCTTTTCTTTAGGTTCTGAAAGTTTTTCCTATGGCTTTTAGATGTGTCGGTTCTTGCTCCCGGGAGGAGGGTTCCAGTTTGCGGAACTCTTCTCTTGATTTCTTGTTCATATACTTTGTTTGGGTCTCGAGTTTGTCGGTGAGGATGGATTTCAGACGGTTGTGGTTTTAGGATGTAGGCTTCCGGTTTTGATATTAACACTCTCCGGAGCTTGCCTTCATGATTCAAGTGAAAGGTTGTTGGCTCTGTCACCCTTGTCGGTATCGACACTAAGAAAATTAGTGTGGATAGCTCATCCTTCCTTTGGATTCCGACTTTCCTTTCAGTATGTTTCTGACATGTGTCTTGACCTTTTGGAGGGTTGCTTCAGACACTTCATCGGTTACTTATTAGAGCATCCTTCCGCTAATCATCTATTGGAGGTGTCAGAAAATGGCTCCTGGATGATTCTCTTGTACTTTTGATGCTATTGCTTCTGGATGTATCAGTATTAAGTGAATTAATACCAATATCCTCTCTCGCCCTTCAAGGTCCCGATTTATATGGCTCCTGATTCTCCGCCTTGAGGGCTTCTGGCTCCGGGACTCCTTCTATTTTCTTTTCCACCGTGTCGGATCCATCCTGTCTGTATCCCTTTTTTGTACGGACTTTGAGCTCTATCAATGGGTCGGTTGTGCAGCTCCCGGATTGCTCCCTTGTGTTGTTGGCTTCTTCTTGTGTTGGTCTCTTAGTGACGGAAGATTCTTTTGTGTTTACGTTGGTCTTCTACCCCTTCACCGCCAGCCTGTTCCTGAGATAATTTTGGTGGTAACAAATATCTTATATCCACTTGTTGCATCGAGTAATTGGTATATGGAAGGAAGGGGATAACAATCCTTATTGTTTAAGTCCGTATAATCAACGCATGTCCTTCACTTTCCATTGGACTTCTTTACTAGCACAGGATTGGCTAGCCATTTGGGGGTAAAACCTTCTCGGATGAACCCCTATGTCTCTAACCTTTTGACTTCCTCCTTTAAAGACTTTGACCGGTCTCTATTGTACTGCCTTTTCTTTTGTCGAACTCGGATTATGAAAGGGTTGATGTTTTGGGCATGACACATGATAGAAGGATTGATTCCAACCATGTTTGAATGAGTCCAAGCGAAAACATCCTTATTGAGTTGCAAGAACTGAACTAGGTTTCTTCTTAAATGTTCTGTCAACATTTTCCCTATTTTGATAACCTTGGTTCCATCCTTTGGATCAACGCTTACATCGTCCAAATCCTCTATTGGCTTTATCCTCTATGTGTCTCCTCGAGAGTCTAAATCAGTTACAATTTCCTCCTCCTCTGTCATGTTTATGTTATCGACCCTATTCCTTTTTTGTTTTAAGGAAATGTACCTAACATTTGCACATTTGTTGATTTTCATTTTAGCTTCGAATGTTGGATGTAAGAATCCATCATTCGAAGGTTGGAAAATAGTAGAAGAATCAAAATACGAAGAGTACTCCCTTTTGTATTTGTCAACCATTGCGAAATAAAATTCGCGAGAACAAAATTGTTCTCCTCTGATGGTACCCAATCCTTGTTTTGTTAAGAACTTTAGCATAAGTTATTTAAAGGAGACAAAAGCATCCATTTCCTCTAGAATAGGTCGACCAATAAAGGCATTGTAGTATGATGGTTGGTCGATCACAACAAAGAGAGTTTCAAAGGTTCGGTAAAGCGGAGATAAGACAACTTGGACTGGGAGATTGATCTGTCCACCTATAGTTGACCCCTTGTTGTTTAAGTCGAAGATTGGCACATTGCTTGGTTCTAATTTTTTCCAGAGATTCCCATTTGATCAAAAGCATGCTTAAAGATGACATTGACGACACTCCCAGTGTCAACAAGGATCTTAGAAACAACAGAGAGCCCAGTCTGAGTTATTATCATAAGAGGGTCATAGTATGGATGACAAACCCCTTTCTTCATTTTCTCTGGAGAAATCACCAGGTTTTGCATTTTGAGAGTGTAATGGGAATTCTTTAATGATGGTTCCTCCCGAATGGAGAATATCCTTTCGCGAGTCTCCTATAGGTATTGATTTTTGGCCATTGGGCAATTGCCAACAAGGTGTGGTCCTCGATGGATCACATTGATTCAGTTTATTGGCGGACCAAAGTTTAGATGTCCTTCCTCCACAGTGGCTTCTATTGCGTTGGCTGAAACCTTTTGTTGTCCATTCGTACGTTGGGCAGATAACGTCTTATTCAGAACAAATTCTTTTAGATGCCCCTCTTGATTGAGATTCTGAATAATCACATACAAAACCTTGCACTCGTCTGTCTATGTTTGTTCATCTTGTTTTACTCACAATATTTTCTACTAGCATGAGGTTTTGGGAAATTCTTGGCTTTAAATGAGACAGGGAAGTTATTGACCCTTTATTTTGCTGCAGCATACACAAAGGAAATAGGCTTGCTTAAAGCGTGGTATTAGCATCTTCCCATCTTTGCCTTTTCCGCTTTCCGTCCTGATTGAACCTTCCACCTTGGAGTTTTGGTCCGAAGCCCAGTTTTCCTCCTTCCCCTCGGGGCCCAAACTTCTTCTTGGTAAAGTACAATTCAACCATGCAGATGAATTTATCAGCTTGAAAGTGGAAGTCATGTAAGTCTTTACAGCCATAAATGTATAGTTCTTTCCAAAAAGGGGTATTTTCAATCAACCCCGAGTGCACAGCGATTAACTTGTCACGATAATTCATATCTTTTGACTTTAGTGCTTCAATGTTGAGCCTTTTCAAATAATCTTCTAGGAACTCTCCTTGCCTTTGCTTGATATTAGCAATAACTGAGTAATAAATTATCGGATCCTTGCAAATGCAAAATTATGTTGAAAACTCATAGGTGAACTGTTTCCACGAGTAGATGATACTCTCTCTACATTGATGATACCATTTGGCTGCTGCTCACTGGACAGTTACTGGGAAAAGACGGCATCTAACGGCCCCCGAAGCATTATAGAGATCCATTTGACTGTCCAAAGCCATTAGATGATCATCAGGGTCAGTAGTTCTGAGATACTTTATAGTGGGAACCTTCACCCTGGAAGTTATTATAGTACTCATGATCTTGTCGGTAAAAGGGGCTGCTCTTTCATTATCATTAACCCTATCATCCTGGGTTCTCTTCCCTTTGCTTCCCAACAAGTCCTTGACGGTTTTCCTAGCGATATCTATGAGATAATCCTCTGTGTTGTCATAATCTGCCCTCTTGGGATCATAACCTTTAGAAGTGGAGCTTCCAGATTTCTCTTCTTCACACTGATTCACTTAATGATCTATCCCTGTTAAAAGGGGTATTTTCTTCTTGGAGGAAGCTTCTTTGAGTTTCTCTTTTGCTTCAAAGTGTTGGACATGAACCTTTCTCTTTGGAAATTCATCCACGTCTCTCTGGCTGAACTTAGTAAGCTTTAAAGACTTTTGTGCTTGATTAGCATTCATTTGAGTTTGCATCTCTTATACCTATTTCTCTAGAACCATAACTTTAACATCATTTTCCTCCATGTCATTTGGTTTGATGGCTGCATAGGGTTGAAAGTCGTTCCTTCTTCATTGTTGTTCAAATTGAGCGTTAGATCCATGTTTCCTTCAAGGGTTGCCTTATGAGCTAGTTCCTTATTTCTCTCCTCCAATCTTTTTGATTTCATCTTTCCTTGCCACGGAGCAATAAGTTTACCAAATTAATCTTTAATAGGGTAAACAGAAAGTTGGAGGTTCAAGCCCTCCTTTTAGCCCCAAAATGTTAATGATATTTTACGTTAACACCCGAACTAGGATGAGCAATGCATATGTTTAATAGTTTGATGCGTAAGTGGTTTAAAGGTTGCTAGTATATGATTATAAATCAGTGTTCCTAACAAGCTTTACCCTTTCCTAGGCGCCAGGGCCTTGAATTCAAAGATAATTACTCTTCCCTCGAAAGGTTAACATCACACTTACTGAACCACAAAGTCAATGATCACCTTAAGAGAAGGGTTTTACAAACTTAATAAGGCCGAAACTTCATATTTTAGCCACCCTTAGATATTGGATAAAAATAATATACATGGTGCTAAGAGGAAACAAGCTAATGCCTCACAACATAAGGGTTGTTTACATGTTATTATGCTTATTGACTTATATGATACTTCCACATCGAACCGGCCTGGGAAGACCTTTGTTGCGTCGAATATCGAGTCACAAGTTCACAGCAAGCTTCCTTCCTCGGTTGGGTAACATTAGGCTTATGAGAGAGCTAAGTCGTGTAATGACCGTCCGAAAGTGGGGAAGCCTTGGTTTCATCTAGGGTCTTCCCTCCTTCGAATAAGTCGTGATTAGCTCTATCATAAGAAAGGTTAATATTAAATCCCTGTCTTATCATTATAAACATAATATGATTATCAAATCGAGAATTGCTTAAGTCCTGGACTTCTTCCTTTTTATTAATTGAAGATATATTACAAGATTTGAATAAACCCCCAATTCAATTTAGAAATTAGAGTTTGCTCTTGAAAGAAAAAGAACAAGACTGAGAAATGAGAATTCAGCCCCAAAAATGAGAATCCTATGGTCTTATTTATAGACAAATCGGGGCCTCTTTTGTTATTGGGCGAACAAAGGCCCTCGTCGGCTGCTTTTTCCACTAGTTCCAGAAACTTTATCTCCCGGCCGTTTTTCCTCTAGATCCGAAAGCTTAGCTTTCGGCCGCCTTTTTGATCTTTGGAGTTTTTCTTTGATGTTGTCCCTTTCTCCTTCGTATCGATACCGAGCCTGTCTATATGGATATCTTAGGAGAGGCTATATGCTTCTGGTCACGAGCTTTCGGAGATGTACTTCCGATCATAAGCTTTTGGTCTTTCTATTAACTCTTTATGGAACTTTTCTTCAAGTTTCAAGTATACGCTCACAGATCCACCACCCCTTTCGGTAGCATACTGAAGCGTGTTTAGGTATCCCGGATGGGTGCTTCCTTTGCATTAATGATTGTTTGCTAGAGTTGCCTTTTGATGATTGTCTGATCGGGGTCTTGGTGTCTTGTTCTCGGAGAGTTTCCTTGTGTTTCAAACCCCGTGCTTCTGATGCTTTTTATCTCTTAGTATATCGACATTAAGCAAGTTAATGTTGATGGCCCTTTTTCTTTATTAGTTCCCGGTTTTGGATGACTTCTTGTCGGTTATCTTTCCTGCTGGTTATTTTTCTTTGTGCCGGATTTTGAGGTCCTTCCTTGTTGAAGGTGCCAGATCCTGACTCTTCTGGATTCTTCTTTTTGGCTCTCGGTTTTACCCCATGCTTAGCTTTTGCTTATGGATTTTCATTCTTTACCTGTGACGGTTCGACACTCCTTTACTGTCAGCCTGCCTCGGAGTTAATTTGGTAGTAACACCCAGATTTCTCCAGTTGCTGACAACCCTGGAGCAAACCAAATTCCCAGATAGGCTGTTACCCGAAGAGAGCTTGATAGTGTGGTAGAAGGAACGATTGGAGGCCGCAAACCGGATGTTGATGGAATAGCTGGACACCCTTCTGAATGTTAGGCCAAACAAGAGAACTGATAGAGTCGATATTGATTCGGAAGAACAAACACATTCTTCAGCTTCAAACCATAAAAAGGGAGACTCGGGGAATGCCTCCAGGTTGATGATGCTAATATAGCCTATACCAATGCGGGAAGAAGTGGTGGTGTTATCCTAAAAATATAAGCACATAAGGTAATCTTGAACGACAAGCTGATGATGGCGATAATCTTGATAGGATATCAATCTCTATTAATAATCCAGATAACAATGCAAATATTGATAAGGAAGAAGTTGATGCTGACAAGAGCAAGCGGAAAAATCCTATGAGGCCTTCTCAGAAAATCGTAAGTGCCATTGGAGGGGCACCCCAACGAGTCAGAGGTCGGGATCCCATCCTATTAACTAAGGTCGTCTGCCAAGTCGGACATCCGGAAAGTAGTTGACGTCCTCCTCGTGGAGAAAATTGATGGAAATGAGTATATCTTAGAGATGATTAAACAAGTCATGCAAGAAAGTTATGCTAGGAAAGAGGAAGAGGAGGACTTGGGTTTTGGCACCCAGCAAGACTCCTTTTACCAGCAAGATATTGAAAGCTAATTATCCTAAGAAATTCGTGCCATCAACTATACCGATGTATAATAAAACAATGGATCCCAGCTTGTTCCTATTTAAGTATGACTGTCATATGAACGACGCTCGGGCCACTGATGAATTGAAGTGCCGCTATTTCCTAGTGTACTTGGAAGGTGTAGCATCGTTATGGTTTACAAAGCTCACCTCAAACTTAGTTGATAAATTTGAAGACATAGCTCGAAATTTCAAGCAGTAATTCAGGTTGTACACCTTGAAAGCCAAAGACATTATATCTTTACTGGGAATGGTCCAAATGCCGAAGGAACTCTTAAAGACCTTCTTAAATCGGTTCAATGCTGTAGTAACGGAAGTTGGCAACTTAGAACCAAGGATGGTGCTAATGACTTTGATCCGAGCTATTGGTAAAGAGACCGATTTCGGAAAATGGGTTAAGATGAAAGAACCTAATACTCGAGAGAAATTCAAAGAAGGCCGAGGAATTCCTTAGGTGGGAAGAGGCGAATCCGGTAGTTATGGATATTGTAAGTCCCATACAGAATCATCCTGGCAACGGTCATAGTGAAGTTTGGCCCATCCAAGAAGAAGCAAAAAAGGAGGCAGGTATGAAAAGGGAAAAACAACGGAAAAGGCAAAGGTAAGATGGATGGAAAGCGTCTTCGATACTTCAAGCCTGAAGACTTCACACCTATAAACGACATGCTTGAAAACATTTTCCTGGCCACTGACGAGAAGGAACAATACCGAAGCCGTCTCCTATAAGGATCACTGAGGGTCAGAGAAATTATGGCAGATTTTGTCGATTTAACAATTTACCAGGACATAACAATAACAAGTGCAGACATTTAAAAAGTTTGATAGAAGAGTTTATCAGGGACAATAAGTTGCAGCAGTATGTCAATAAGCCTTAGGGAATCCAACCACCTCCTACATCACAAGCGCAAGCTATACCCGCAAATCAACCAGGAGCCAGTAATCGGAATAGGGGTTAGAATGTTAGAAAGTTGGTCATCTACAATATTTCAGTGGCCCGCATCCCGCATAAAAAAATCGATGAGAAATTGAAAGGTACTCAAGTTCCCTGAATATGCTTCGACGAACGAAACTGCTTTATTTTGGAGGGTACAATCCTAGCTAAGCAGCAAAGGAAACTCAATGATGATATAGTCTTCGGGGATAGAGACACGGAAGGGATTGAAGCTCCTGCGCTCGATCTGATGGTAGTAACAATCGACATAAGGCCGGCTACTATGCGAAGATTACTCGTTGACTATGGGTAATCTGTGTGAATATTCTCTTCAGAAAGGCGTTCAACCAGATGAAGTCGTCAATGACTGATATGTCAGCTTGTCAAGCCAAGACTCAAGGTTTCTCTGGTGAGCCACAACAAACTATTGGGACAGTCGACCTACCTAGTCAATCTCGGATAAGGAGAAAGTAAAGTAGTACTAATCCAGACTTCTGTCGTCATTGATGAGGTATCTGCATACAATGCATTCCTCGGCGGGTCGGCGTTAATGGATTTCAAAATCGCCCTAGCCCCATAGTGTCTCATGATGAAATTCTTGAACGAGAATGGTGTTGAAGTTGTTGCGAGAGATCAAAATGCTGCTCGAGAATGCTATATAACCGAGTTGCGAGATGCCAAAAAAAGGAAAAGAAGAAGGATATGGAAAAGCCTCTCCGCATCCAAGAACCCATCTTATAGAAATTAAAGGGAAACCCTTTCACTGGAGAACATAGTTTCATTTGGAAAGCTATGGATCCTCAAAAAGACGATGCAGGGGATAACAAGGTAGCGCCCTCATAAATGATAGTATCTATCTCAGTAGACCCAAAGGATCCAACCCAAATGTTGAATATCAGATCGCAGCTTTCTATGAGAATAAAAAGGAGTTGATCATTTTTCTTACGGCCAATTTAGATGTGTTCTCTTAGAGTCATGCAGATATGTGTGGGATTTCCCCAAAGGTGGCAAGTCATGCTTTGAACATAGATCCTCGATATACTCCGGTAAAATAATAGAGAAGAATTTGAGGTCTTGAAAGATCACAAGCAATGAAAAAGGAAGTCGACCGGCTCATGGATAATGGATTCATCAATGAGTCGGTATACCCAGACTGGGTATCAAACCCAGTTTTAGTCAAGAAGGCGAGTGTACATAGACTTCTCAGTCATTAATAAGGCATATCCCAGAGATAGTTTCCCGTTACCGTAAATCGACCAGCTTGTCAATGGAATGACAGGTCATGGCCAATTATCCTTCATGGATGAATACTAGGATACAATCAAATAATGATGCATGAACCTGATTAGGAAAACACCAGTTTTATTACATATTTGGAGTTATACTTCTATAATTTGATGCCCTTTGATTCGAAGAATGTTGGGATAACATATCAACGTCTTGTTAACATGATGTTCAAATCCCAAATTGGTAAGGCTATGGAAGTATACGTTGATGATCATGCTAGTTAAATCGAAAATTAAGTAGCCACATGGGTAATTTAGCAGAAATGTTCGTAATCTTGAGATAGTATGGGATGAAGTCAAACCCGCTAAAATGTTCATTCGGTGTGTCATTCGGAAAATTCCTAGGGTTCATGGTGAGCGCGAGAGGCATCAAAGCCAAACCAACCCAAGTAACGGCTTTGAGAGAAATTTTAGCTCCTCAAAATAAAAGGGAACTTTAGAGTCTCAACGGAAAAATCGCAGCACTGAGCAGATTCTTTTCGAAGACAACTGATAGATATATACCCTTTTTTGATGCTTTGAAAAAGGGGAAAAAACTTTGATGGTCGATGGAATGTCAAGTAGCCTTTGAGGAACTGATACGACACATGGAAACACCACCAATGCTTTCTAAACCCAACAATGGAGAAGATTTGTACATTTATTTGGCAGTATCATCTCATGCTCTTAGCGCAACCTTAGTGCGGGAAGAATCATGAATCCAATGGCAAGTATACTACATCAGCAAGCGATTTACTGGAGCAGGAAAGAATTATCCAAGGCTGGAGAAACTTGCATACTGCTTATTGACTGCATCAAGAAAGTTGCGACGTTAATTCCAAGCTCATCCAATTAAGGTACTAACGGATCAGCCACTGAAGCAACTTCTGTTTAGACCAGAAACCTCCAGATGTCTTCTAAAGTGGAACATTGAATTAAGTCAACATGAAATAACCTACTGTCCTTAGAGAGCGATCAAAGGCCAAGCACTAGTTGATTTTATTGCAGAATTCACTTTACGGGAAGGATATAATGAAGAAGAGAAAATAAAGGTAAAATCTCGATGGAAAGTGTATATAGACGGAGCTATGAACGAATATTGTTTAGGAGAAGGGGTGGTCTTGGAAACCTCCGAAGGAAGGTCTGTTTGTTATGCATTGCGATTGGAATTCCTGGCTACCAATAACGAGGCAGAATACGAAGCTATGATAGCTAGTTGGAAGATAGCAAACAAATTACATCTTAAGAATCTACAAATATTCAGTGATTCTCAACTTGTGGTATGTCAAGTTCGTAGAGAATTTCAAGCAAAAGGAGGAAATTCGGCTCCTTTCTTATCAAAGACGTGGGAACTTCTTGACCACTTTGAACATTATACTATAGCACACATCTCGAGGGAGGAAAACATGAAGGCTTATTCGCTTAGAAAGTATGCTAGTTCGGGAGATGCCCAACTTTTGGGGCTAGTACCAATAAAGATCCTTAGTAATCCAAGCATCAATGAAATGGAAATCAAATATATTATAGGAGAATCGGAGGAGAAAACGTCGTGGGTGACTCCGATAATGGAGTTCTGATATGGAGTATCTCACCGATGGAACGCTTCCTAAAAGTCAAGTCGAAAGAAAAAAAGCTACTCAGAAAGGCCCCTAGGTTTGTCATGCAAAACGGAAAATTATACAGAAGTGGATTTTCTATGCCTCGGCTACGGTGTGTGACCCGTGAAGAAGCTAAAAGAGTCCTTTTGAAGTGCACGAAGGAGAGCATGGAGATCGTACCGACTGTCAGACTCTAGCAAAAGAGATACTCCGATATCATTATTTTTGGCCAGAAGTGAATAGAGATTTTATGTATTACTCCCGAAAATGCAATCGATCCCAAAGGTTTGCCAAGATTCCGAGGGCTCCATCATCCAAACTTACACAAATGGTCAGCCCATTTGCAAGATAGGGCGTTGACTTGGTTGGAGTACTGCCTATAGCTAAATCAGGTGCCAAACATGCAATAGTCGTCGTCGATTATTTTACAAAGTGAGCCGAAGTGGAGCCGCTGGCCACAATTACACTAAGAAAGTTATTAACACTAAAAATAGTATTTACAAGTTCAGTATGCCACAGAAGATCATTACTGACAATGGAACACAGTTCGAGAGCTGACAATTCCAGGATTTCTGCAAGTGTTACCATATTCAGAAGAGTTTCACAACTGTAGCTCACCCAAAGGCAAATGGAAAAGTGGAGGAAGTTAACAAAATTATCAAGTCCGCCATCAAGAAGAGGCTGATGAGGGCCAAAGGCGGATGGGTCGACGAGTTACCACTTGCTCTTTGGGCCTACCGAACAACTGACAAATCTACAACTGGTCCTTCACCGTTTTCCTTATCATTTGGCGTTGAAGCAATGATTCCAGTGGAATTAGAAGTCTTGAATCATCAGAAAATTCATTTCAATCAGGTTGAAAACGAGATATTGATGTTAGAGGCTCTCGATCAGTTAGATGAGAAAAGGGAGGAAGTAGAACTTCGACTGGCAGCACATCAGAAAAAAGTTGCAAAGCACTTCAACTCTAGAGTCTGGCTCTGCACTTTCAAGGTGGGCGACCTTGTGTTGAAAAAGATAATGACCAACACTGACATGTTCAGACCAAGCCAGGATGGACCATTCGTGATAGGACAGAAGCTCTCCGACGGTTCATTCAAATTAACCACAATAGAAGGGATTCCTATTCCACGAGCTTGGAATAGCGATCATCTACGTCATTACTTTTCATAAAATGTTTGAAACTTTTATTGTTTGTTTTTCTTTTCTGCTACTTGGAATAAGCCATTGCGCATGTCGGGGCATTATACCGGGATTTATGCTATCCAAAAATTATTAATAAAGTTTGCTTTTGATTGCGGCTATATGCTATGTAGACTCTTGTCTTTTAGTTAAAAATTTCATTCTCCTACTTCGAGATTGCACTGTACTAAAATTCAATTCAAAAGGTTTGCAGGTAACAAGCCTAAAGAACATAAGCATTATAGAAAGGAACAACTGACAATAGCATAGACATAATCCAATAGAAGATCTTATCATTACAAGGCGCCCTCGATGTACATCACGACAAGTTAGGCTCCAAGAAATGCGATCCCGACCAGGCCACACGACTACCAATACAAATCGAGGACAAAAGACTTCGTACTTATGAAGCACCCTTAGTATTGTGTGCTGATTTAGGCCTAGGGAAATACGATCTCGGCCAGGCCACACAGCCACTGATAAAAACCAAGGGAAAAGATCTCACTTCCATGAGGAACTCTCGATACTGCGTGTTGAGCTAGTCCCCGGGACATGAGATCCCAACCAAGCTGCAAGAGCATCGATGTAAATTGAGAGAAAAGAGACCTCGTTGTCACGAGGGAAATTTGTTGTACACTGCAGGAACATCGAATTTTTGAAGAATGCGACTAATACAGGTTAATTCTAACTAGAAGCTCGAGATGATCAACAAGCGTCAATCGAGAAAAAAGACGTACCATCCATTATATCATAGAAATCTAGGCTAGATATTTACATTACCGGTGACAACACCATGACATGAGGGCAATACTATAGCCTCTCCTACCTGTAAGATAAGACATATCACAGGATTGTCGCTGGTACCAAGACAGAGTAAATACTTATGAAGGAAAGCAACAATAAGCAATTGCAATTAAGACAGAACATGAAGGAAAAAATGTACCATAAGAGTTGCAAGTCGAGTCAATATAAAGTTATATCACAAAGGAAAACCATGTTTTGATCGACAACAACAATTTACAAATTTTATGCGAAAAATGACAAAGTAAAATATAAAATGGGAGGGCCAACACTCATAGAATCATAGCCAAAAGAACAAAAAGTAGGTAGTGTATAGGGCCATTAATCCTTCTTCTTCCCTCCCTCAGAGGGCTTGCTCGATTTGATGGTAAGCTTGATGGGCCTAGTCGATGCTGTAGTGGTAGAAGCAGGACAACCCAAAACCGCTTCATCACCAATGGTAGAGACAACCTTTGACCTTTTACGCGTGCTTTGCTTCCTTACATGCCTCTTTTTGGTTTGATTTCTACACCCCTATCCTTCCTCCAAGGTCTCTTTCTCATCAAGAGAGTCTATGCTGCCTCCCGAAGAAATTGTTGGGTCATCCAAGGCATGCAGGGTGGCAATTTGTTCAGCTTGCGACCCTGGACAAGAGGCAGGAATGGATAGAGAATAAAGTATAATAGGATCTATGGGTGCCTAGTGAGCAGTCGTCCCTAGTACGGGCTCAGTGGTAACAGTTACTAATTGAGTAAAAATAGTTGTAGTCCCTAACGAGTTGCCAATGGATGGAAGAGCGTTAGGAAATTCCAATCCTACATCAATCATATACTATTTGGGTAAATAATCAAACTTGTATGTGAAAAGAGATGGGTTCCCCGAATCAAAAATAATATCATCGTTACCTTCTTCTAAGGACACCTGTGCCGTAAACTCAAACTCCTGAACATCCTGGCCATTACCCTCATCACTTGATAGATTCGTCCCATCATTAACCTCGTTGGTGGTTGTGATCTAAGGGGCAGTTGCTCCAGCAAGAATGTCAATAGAGGCCATAGTGGAAAGGATAATGTCGGCAGGAGTATCAGTAGTACTAATGGTACCCTCGATAGTGGCAGTTTTCATATGAGATTGCTTGCCATGGAGGACATGGGCTTCTGTAGTAGTTTGAACATTGAGAGATGGGGTATTGGAAGGCCTAGCCTCTTCGGTAGTGACAATTCATCTCTCTTGCCTTAGTTCCTCCTACCCTTTAGCCAAAGAAACTCTCGATTTTTCATCCAAGTAAAAGTCCAGAAGTTTCTCCCCAGTATAGCGGCCAATGCTGGTACACTTCACGATTTCCTTCCACACTTCAGCCAAAGTGCGGGGTTACCTCTCTTCCAGCAATTCCAAACTCCCCTTGCCCATGACACAGAGAACATAAAAATCAAACATATTGGTATTTAGAGTGCTTATGGTTTCTGCATGTTTGTCCTCCACAACGGCTATTTCCTTCATCGCCTAGTCGTGCTCTCGCGGAACGTTAGCCAACCGTGCCTTCAGTCTTGTAACTTCAAGGGATTCATTATTCAGTGAAGCAGTAAGATCCAGTACTTGTTTGCGATAGGCCTTGGCGGTCCTTATCTCTACTTCCAACATGTCCTCAACCTTTTTCTGAGCAGAATGGGCATCGCGCAATTGAGCACTTGTAAATACCTCTTTTTCTTGATGGGATTCAAGTGCAGACACCGGATCATCCTCATCCTTTTTCTTAGCTAATTCAATTGCTTCATAAGAGGTGGCCATTCTGTCAATATCTTCCTTATAGCTAGGATCGTGGTCGTGACAGTCATGATCCTTCTTAGCCTGTTCATCGTGATCTCTCCTATCACGGTCCTCGCGTTCCTTGTGATTATGTTCTTCCAGAGCCTCGTGAGCTTTTCTTTCTCTCCTTTACTCATCCTCTCGTAATTTCTCCATATGTAAAAATGGCTCTGATCTCTAAAGCCTTTGGAGAGTCGATGTGTAAAGTCTCCGTAATGATCATATTGATGACTTATCGCTGGATCTGCAAAGAAAACACCTTAACTTAGCAACAATATTAAGACCAAGAATAGCATCGCAAGAAAAACACTTGTATCAAACGTATATGGTGCTAAATGTGTGTGGTGTTATCTAAACTTCAATTCCCATACAGATTAGTTAATGGGGGTGAAAATCGTTGGGGACTCGGAAGGAGGTAGAAGAAGCTTGGAAACATGCGAAGTGAGTGGCGGGGTCACAGGGGTTTCTGATCCAGTTACCATGGGAGTTCTCGAATCAGTTCCCGCCAGAGCTTCTGAACTGGCAGTCATAGGAATCACAGCACTGGCAGTCACTAAAGTAGTCGTGGTAGCTCCGAAATGGTTGTAGGTGGAGTAGCCAGTGTAAGGTCGTCTCCAAGTAATTCAGAAGGAGTAACGTATAAGTCGCTTAGATCACCAAGGTTATCTTGACCATTCCGACATGATCCCTGATCATGGGAATTTGATCATCGATGTTTACATCTTCAGAGTCACTTTCGAACCAACACTAGCTAATGACCACTCAGAGGAATCATCAACTTGAAGGCCACGATCACTGGTCCCTATACTTTTGTCGTTGTCGTTGAAAGTTCTAGGTCTTCTCTCTCAATAACCGAGTCTACGATTTTCTTCCCTTCTCATTGCACAAATTTTCTCTCAGCTCCATCATGGATCGAAGACAGGCCTCGTAGAGATTCGTGTTCCTCACCAATCCTTTGACTAGAACTCCCAACAACAGAATCCTTCTGGGGATCAATCCTTCTTTTGCTCGCTCAGCAGCTGAGTCATCTATTGCAGCCAGTGTAGGGGTCGAGAACTCGTAGGGAATAACAAATCTTGAAGGCTCTAGTAAACCAAATTAAAGTAGGAATTCATCTTGTAATAGGAAGTTCACCTCCCTCTCTCTCTTATTGACTGCCACCAGTAACTCGTATGTAGTAAGTGTTTGGAATCTTTCTCTTGAGTAAGCAAGGCTGTAAAGAAAATGAAGGGAGTTAAAGTTAAAACGTCACCAAGGCAAACAAGTTTGAGCACCAAAGTAAACCCATACGCTTACCCCTGCTCGTGCATAACCTATCGAAGCCCGTCGGACACTTGACATAGAAAAATGAATTAATAAAAGGATGAACTTTGTCTTGTAAGACAAGGATCAACTTCTGATATCTAGCTGCCTCAATAAAAATCAAATATGGACGATCTTTCCTTCTCCTAAAAACACACAAATAACCAATCTCCTCAAAATTAGGGGCACGCCGCAAAGTCCGCATGAAAAGGAGGTACAAGCCTGTAAGCACCATATAACCATTCGAATGAAGCTGATATGGTGCATCTCCTAAACCGTCGAGAGTTGATTGTAAGTAGGGGTTGAATGGCGAGAGTGCACCATGTGTACACATGTAACGGTGGTAGGAAGTAAACCAAGCAGGGGGACAATCAATTGTTTCACCATTATCAGGTAATCGAACATCTTCCTCAGGGGTACCGAATTGTATATTGATACGGTGAAGCATATGGTAAGTCACCATAGAGAGGCATCTCTCCGGCAGATTCACGATAAGCCGAAGAACCAATCGAGATCAATCGATCATGGGACCCATCGCGATAATTGCTCTCTCGAGAAGTACATGCGAAGATGCTTCTGTTTAGATGGACGATGAATGCACTCCGAAAGTTGATTGAACCGACACATGAGAAGAATCACCTTTGCCAGATTGAATATGCTCTAATTGATGGGAAGTCATTATACAAAATGAAACTTATGTTCAGAATGGTCAAGTATGCGCATCCTATAAATGTGTCAGTGCGGTGCAAAGGACGACGCTCGAGATCCGAAACCAGTGAGTGTTAATTCATGAAGTCCAAGCATCATCCGTGCAAAATATTTAAAGATACAACCCTATAAGAATGTGTCCTACAACTTATGAACTCCCCAAAGAAACGAGTCCACAAACATGGTTCATGTGAACGTCCAAAGAGCCTATGACGTTTCCTCTCTGTTTAAGCGATTTAATTCATTACTATCTTAAGTCACTAATAACGACCGCATCAAACGAATCGACACACCAAGCTCCTTTATCATTTATCCTTAAGGAAGTTCAAATACGTGTCAATAGAAAATCACAACCCGTTCTTATGGCCATTATGATTATTCATAATTAAGTTAAAATATCAACAAAGAATCCAATTATCGCATAAGCAACGTCGCATGGTTCATGTATTCTAAGCATGAATATGTTTATTAGTCCAAAATGGCTCCATTTCAAGTTTAAGTCCATATGAACCTTGTTTCATCTAGAAAACGTAGTCCGAAGGTCTGATTAAGTGTTCATCCAAATTCAGATCGGATTCTACGAGCCAAGACAGCCCAAATAGGTGCCTCAACGTCCAAAAGCACACAAAACCAGTTAGGGTTTGTTCAAAATCGCTATGAATCATCACCTAGAAGCAAGGAAGGACTAGAAACAATCAAACGTAGGTTAAATGGCGCTTGGGCACTTCGTTACAAAAGGAAATCAATGCCTAACTGATGGGATTCGGGCTGACAACCAAACCGGTGGAGCTAGGGCTAAACGGAGATGGCCACAGGATCAGTGGTAGGCGCAGGTGATCCCCAAAGTCGGCGGTAGTGCTGGAAGTCCACGATGAGGTCAGGGAGATCGGATCGGCAGCAGAGAAAAAGAGGGACCAAAACCCTAGTTTTTTGTAAGGAAAATAAGAAATGGAGGTCCGGAGCAGGGTGCATGTATTATAAAGAAGAGAAGAGAATTTTTTCTCTCTAAGTACGAAGGTCGACACCTACCTTAGACATGAGTCAGGTCAGCACCGACCCACTTTGCCCAATCAAAAACAAGGCAGCTTCTTTCGAGTACACACCCATGTGCTCCAAATGCCACAATGAGAATAATAAGTCAAAACAGGTTATCTCAATGCAAGCATTAATAAGATAGTACAAAACAATGGACCCCGAATCAGTTGTCAACTCCCGTGAGAACAAGTTACTTGATCTTAGATTATCCTGTCAGAACAAGCGCACTATCATCATACCAGAGCACTTATGTTTTCAACATGAACATACTCTAGGAGACAGATGTTAAACTGGATATTATCCTCAAAAAATATTCGAGCAAGAGCGAATAAAGAGATTATAATCATATGAAGTCAGAATCAAATGAGACCATGCCAGAAACTCAAAAGAAATGAGAAAAGGCAATCTAGGAAGAATCTATAATCAAAGAGGCTATGTAAATGGGTCGGCACTAACCCATCATGGGTTGGCACCAACCCATGAGTGTTGACCTCTGGCCCACGTGGCCTATACCATCCTCTTCATAATGATTCCAGAAAGCTTCTCACCCAATTTTGAGCCATTCCACCCAGTTTTGGTACATCATTCACAAATTCGACACAAAGTATCGAAGCGAGAAGAAGCGAGTCCCAAGAAGGAATCAAACCTCGTCCAGACAACAATGAAGTACACCTATAAACTAAACAGGGGATGAACATCAGAGCCACGAGACCTGATGCCTAGAATACATAAGGCGGAGGGTGGTATCGACCCATGATGGGTTGGCATTGATCCTCACCCTTAGGGTATTTTGGCATGAGTCTTTCCATGATAGGTCGACAGGTAGTTTTAGTACTCTCTACAAGCGGGCTTTCCCCAACTCCTCTCAGAACTCCTACAAATACCCTCCTAGCTCCAAATTAAGGGGGATCTACTTCCTTGCCCTGCCCAAGCCCTGCAAAGATATTTCTTCACCTCTAGCAGCCATTAATCTCCTCCAACAACAAAGCTCCTTCTCCAGATATAGCTACTTCAAGTCACCTAGGCTGGTTATTCGTGATCCTCCGATAACCGTTAGTACTAGTGATTGTTTGTTATCTTCTACTTTAGAGATCTTTGTAATCATATATAAACATATTGTATCTGGCTTGGTAAGAATTAATAAAATTGTTCAAAGTGGATGTAGGCTTGATCCCAACCTGAACCACTATAAAATTGTCTTCTTCTTTCCTTGTTTTCTATTTCTTTCCTGTTTTAATTTACTTTTTTTGCATTATTCTGTTTCCTAATAAAAGGTGGTATTTTCGCCATAGATCAGGTGTTACTATCATTTTTGGAGTTAACATAATCCAAACAGAACAATCACACTCCACATCACCACCACAACTCAACCACCACCACTGCTACTTTCGTATGCATGAATTTCTTTTTAACAACGTAGACTTTTTTAATTGAAACTTCTTAAATATGTTCATCAATAATTCTCCTGCAATAAAAGTTAATTCTCTTGCAATAAAAGTTAGTAATGACAATATATAATTGTATAGTATCAAAACATCAAAATATGAGTTTTAACATTCTCCCCCTTTTTGATGATGAGAACTATATAATTTTAAGAAATCAAAATATAGGTTGTCCTCCCGCTAAATCTATATTCCACATATCGATATGACATTCCCATGTTTGTATGATTATATTTTCTCTCCCCCTTGTCATCAAAAAAGAATATCAATAGGAGCAATATAGGGATTTAACATATAGAGAGTATAATTAATTCGAAATATGATTTACCAACGTAGACTTTTCATAAACATGTAAATCACAAAAAATAAGATCTAATTTGTGCATATTGATTGAAACTGGAGGAATGAGGTCGAAATCTTTATGAAAATGGGTTTTTAGTGAAAACAAGATATTTGGTTTTCCGTGGATTTGAAATGGAAATGGAAGGGAGGAGGAACAAAAGTGATTTGGTTGTTATTCCGGTGGAGAAAATCAAAACGACGAAGTTGTTGCAATTTTAATTGAAACGACATAAGATTTGATGTTCTATTTTCATTTTATTTATTTATTTAACTGGTGTGGCAAGTTTACTTATTATTTTTTTAAGCCTAATAGACAACATAATTTTCGCATTAACTATCTTTAATTAAAAGAACACTAAAACCACTTAAACGTGGCTCAGAGCATTTAAATTTAATGTAGACTCGTAGTCAAAAATGTTTTTTCTATAAATTTCACTTTTTCTTTCGTAACAGGCCAGAAGAATAACATTTTATAAGTTTGATGTTAAGGATTAATAACTTAGGAATTTAGGTTTCAATAACAATAACATTTCCGTATATACACATTTATCTTTCTTTACAGTTCCATGGTTTGCAAAAAAATAAATGTCTAGGGTTTAGTAAAGTTAAGGGCAGACCCAGACCTCCCATAGCATAACAATGAAATTTTGATAGTTCATGATTTCAGGGGATCATTTTGGAATGATTATGAAAAATAAACAAATATCATAATGTAGGCTTGATAGATTAAAAAAAAAAAAAAAAGTTAAATTATGTCACAAAATACGCATTGAGTTTATTTTCTAATTTGATCAAAGAACAAAAAGTGGGGAAAAGAAAAAAGAAAATAAATAAACGAAAGTTACAAAGAGGGAGATTAAAACGAGTATGGAATATGTAGCATGACGACTATATCAATTGTGAGTAGATATCTTACAATATTCAATCGTAATATTCTGTATCCTTCACTAACATTATTCTTCACATATAATCTTAACTTGCATGAAATTGCATGTTATCACAACTTGAAATTGGTCAATGCAGACTGCCCATCGAGCCCTTTACCGTTGTAGTACAGCGTATAGTCCTTAACAGTAGTCTCCCGATACAATGGCGGATTATCATCCGAGAGCAATTCTTTGATAGGACCAAAGAGCTTAGAACATGGCACGAGATTCGTGGTTATAAAAGAAGCAATGGATATTCTAGGACCAGTCTCATTTGCGAGTACTCTGTGTGCTCAACGCTCTTAAACCTATCATTTGTTATCAGCTACATTCCAACATTCATATAAAGATAGATTATAGCTAAAAAGTTCACAAGTGGAGCAGTTTTACAGCTTTACAAGATAAATACCTGCATAAGGTCACCAATGTTGATTACGAGTGCACCAGGAATAGGAGGAACATCAACCCACTGGTCCTGATAACGAACCTGGAGACCCCCAATATGATCTTGTAAAAGAACAGTAATGAAATCAGGATCAGTGTGCTTGCTCGTCCCAAGTGTTAGATGTGGCTCTGGGCATGCTGGGTAGTAATGCATTGCTAAAGCTATACCATCTGCACATCCCATTTTTTCCAAATGATCACTCTTCAGACCCAATGCTTCAGAAAGCAATCCAAATATTCTCTTGCTTAGCTTTTGCACTTCACTTGTGTACTCGATAATTGCATCCCTACATAAACCACAAGCGATGAGGAATTGAATGCGTAAAGCATATATAGTACAGAGTATAAAGCTTTTAATTAGTACCTGCATGAGTAGGGCAACTCTTCCGGTTTAGGGCCATCAGGTGCCATTACACAGAACAACGTGTCGCGCCAGTTTGCTGAAGTAACCCTATAGAGATCGAAATTACTGTTGAACTGCACCCTCTTGCTAAAATCGCGTGTATAGAACTTCTTTCAGGTTTCCGGATCGTCCTCGTTGAACTTTCTGAAGTCTCCGTGCACTCGATCGATTATGGATTGGTTGATACCGTGATTAAGTAGCTGGAAGAATCCGAAGGTTTCGGATGCGGATCTGATCTGGGCGGCCAGCTGGCTGCGGTCAGAGTGGAAGTCGACGGTTGGGATTTGGATGTTTGGGTTCGGGTTGTTGGTGAAGCTGTGGTGGAAGAAGGAGGGTAGTTTGGCAACATGGTCGTCGGCCAGACCTTTGACGCCGGTTTTGGTGGAGTCGAAAGCGTCTAATTCGGCGATGCGTTGGGGGTTTGCCATAGTATGCGGACTGTGGGTTTTCTGATAAGCCGGGGTTTATTTACTTTTGAAGACTAAACGTGTGGTGAGTTATCGATTACTTTTATGTGGATTGGCTAATGAACACGGAAATATTACGGAAAAAGTCTTCCCCAAGAACATTTTTTTTTTTTTTTTTGGCATTTGAATTTGTATTTTCTGCTTTCAACGGCAACATAGAATTCTAGAAGCCATAATTTGATGAATAAATATCATTAATGATATGCCATAATAAAAGAAAATAAGATAAATATCATTAATGATATTAATTCCATACCTGCAGTAGTACTTACTAGTATTACCGCACAACGGTGGGAAAACCAACCGTTAATGTGTTTGGTATAAAATATAAAATTATTTACTAAAATTTATTTCAAATCAGTTTCTATTCAAAATATAAAATATAAAATTATTTATTAAAAGTTGTATTAAATCAGTTTTTATTTACAAAATTATATAGTGTAGTTTGAGAGAAAACTAAAGTAACTAAAAAAGCAAAAATCCAATTAAACTGAATTTTAGATGTAAGCCAAGTGAATTTTTCTATATTATACTAAAGCAAAGAAAAAATTCTCAATATCATAGGAAGTAATCCAATTCAGAGAAAAAGATGCTTTAGTTAATATGTTTTGAACTAATACTTGTTTGATCAGCAGCTTCTTGGATGCTGAAACCATTTCCAGATGGAGAATTAAGTTTCTTTATTGCGATTTTTATACCGCCATCAAGTACGAGCAAATAAACTCCTCCACTTTTTTGACAAACATCCAATTGTCTAAAAATGTTTAACCATTTTGAATCACGTAAGCCTATACAAACTCAAATGTTTAATACCATAATTGTCGAGAAATTAAGCAGAAATTTAATAAATGCCAAAATAAACAATTGACAAACATCCAAACTATGGTGATTAATATTTAATCTATGAAAAAAACAAAATATGGATTAACAACCAACTACACTAATGAACAGTGGAACTAGAGGAAATTAAGATAAATAAAAAATAACTTTTTTTCAAGTGACTTGTTTAGGATTATCAGTGCTATTCCAAAATGTTGGGACTCATCCACAGAATCAAAACGGAATAAGAAGTTTGAAAGGAAAATGTTCTAGTGAATATATCGGAACGTTGGAATATTTAGACTATATATCTACTAGTTCATTAATTTTATTCAAATGTGAAGTATGGTAATTCTATATTTAGCAACTTATATGGTAAAAATATGCATAGAATCATTGCAAAAGACATCGTTCATCAGTGCATATCGTACTGAAATATACTAATTTGCACACATCCTTAGGTTTGAGAATGTATTTCATAAGTGAATCCATCCATACATGATACTACAAACATGAGTGAACCCAAAACAAAATAACTACCATCAATTGCTAAAACTTAGGGTTTATTAATGGACTGAATGCTGGATCTCTAAACAAAAATGTGCCCACTTGGAAATTGGGCCCTGGGCTGTCGCTTTGGCAGCCCAAGGGCCGGCTCCGATTGAAACAAACATTTAACATCTAAGAATTTTCGTAACAATTATAGATCTATTCTTTTCACAACTTGCTAGCAAAGTTGGCTGAATTTATAGTTTCATTACAACCAACAGTGTGACAACCCGGATTTTTACAACATGCTAAGACAAGAATCAAGGCAGAATTTAATTATAAAATCTGAATCAGGAGAAACGGGCTGTGCCATTGCGTTCATCTCGGAAAAATACACGAAATAGAGTCTGAGTTTTCGAAAATCGGAGTCCGTATGACCCAGTTATGGCCCATAGAAGTTTTCAGAAAAATCCAAGTTCAAAAACAGTTCGAAAATCAAATCTGGAGCCAAACAAGACTGGGCGGGAAAATTCCCGCCCAAGCCCCAGGTCGACTGGGGTGTCGACTGGGGAGTCGACACGCCCAAGGGGCAGGTCGACTGCCCAGTCGACACGGGTGTCGACCTGGGTGGTCCGACCACTTTGGCCTGGGTGCACCTGCTGCTGTCTTGGCTCGGTTTTATGGGCCTGTGACGGATTTTGAGGCTCAGATCTATCCTAGGGTTTATCCTATGGCCTAAACTACTCCTAATCTCTATAAAAACACCCTAGGACCTAACCTAAATCACTCAAAATCAATCTAACAACGAAGTGCTGCCCAAATCCCTCTTGATCATGGCCTCCATCTCCAACTCCAAGAGCTTATGCATTCAAATCAGATCCGAATCAAAGGTGCTAGCTTGCTACATCAAATCAAGGGAGTGGATCAACGTTGCTACGCAAATTTCATGACGATTCTTCAACAAAGGAGCCACCTTTCTTCGTCAAGACGATGCATGATCCTTCCCTAAGCCTCGCTATGTAAGTTCTAGCTACTTCTAGATCTAAACGGTAGTTTTAATGATGGCATGGAATAAAACGAGATTAAACTAAGTATTATAGCCTATATGAACCTTGTCATGCCTCTTTTGCTTGAACCTATGACTTTTGGCTATGCTTAGTGACTAAATCATGCCACTTATGTTATGTTTAACTTAGTCCATCATGAAAGATTGAACCTTTACTTGCGGAATGTTGGCATGAATACTTGAAACCACTTTGACTTGTGAAATATGTACATGAATATGACTTGTGGCTTATGCATGTAAATGAACCCAAACCCCCCTTATGATATCATGCATGTTTGTGGCTAATCCCGTTGTAACATTATGCATGTTTGAGGCCAAAACCCCCTTATGATGCTATGCATATTTTGAGGCCAAACCCCTTATGATACCATGCATGTTTGTGGCCAATCCCTTTTTGGCATCGTGCATGTTTTGAGGCCAATATGTAGCATAGTATCCTTACTATGTTGACTCGCTCTTACTTGGGTTGGAAACACGATTTGGGGTAGGTTAGACGAGCGTGATTATGACATGATAATTTGACATGGGATTTCATGAAAATATGACACTCATGATACACATAAATGTGGACATGACATGTGGGGTAAACATGGGACTTGAAACTAGACACGTAGGGTTGTAAGTGTAATATGACACTAGACCAAACATGAAAGTGGCCAACTCGAGGTTGGGTTGAGTTTGTAGCATAAATCTACCCGGACCCGCCCGGCTTAACTAGTGGCTACAAACAGTAGGACCCAATGTGAGTAGTTGGTCATATAACACTTAAAACCCGAGGTTAGACTAGCTTGTGGTGTAAAGCTACCCGGACCCGCCCAGCTTAACTAGTAACCACAACAAAGTCTAATGTGAGAGGTTGGGGTGCATTAATCTAATTAATGCCACATGAAAAGGTTAAGTAATTTTGATTAATGACACTTAACCGATAAGACACAAATGGGTAGGTCAAGTTAAACCGGACTTGATGTCTTAATGACACTTAACCATATAAGACAATTAGGGGATGGGGTTAAGTAATTTACACTTAACCAATCCGAGTTGGTAATTAGATGGGGTTAAGTAACTTAGACTTAACTAATCTAAACACGGTAATTAGATGGGGTTAAGTAACCTACACTTAACTAATCTAAACACGGTAATTCGATGGGGTTAAGTTAAACACTTAACCAATCTAAACTTGGTAATTCAATGAGGTTAAGTAAACAATACTTAACCAACTTAACATGATAATTTAACGGGGTTAAGTAACTTATAATTAACCAAATATACATGATGATTTGATGAGGTTAAGTAACCTATACTTAACCAATCTAATATGCGGACCTGATAGGGTTAAGTCACAAGACCTTTTAAATATACTTAACCATTGTAATACGATTAGTGAATGGGGTTAAGCTAACCCATACTTAACCAATCCGACTCGATAATCTGATGGGATTAAGATAATCTATGCTTAATCAATCTAACACGATAATCTGATAGGGTTAAGACAAACAAATACTTAACCAATTTGACTTGATAGGGTTAAGTCATGAGCTTCTTGGTATACTTAACCAACTTGTAGGGCTAAGCCTTGAACTTAAATACTTAGCCAATCTTGACATGATTCGTAGGCGGGTTAAGTCATGATGTAACAACCCGTATTTTCAATAACCTGTTATAACGTAAATCGAGGCAGAATTTAATTTATAAATCTGAATCAAGGGAAACGGGCTATTCCATTGCGTTCGTCTCGGAAAAATACGCGAAATAGAGTCCGAGTTTTTGAAAATCGGGGTCCGTATGACCCGATTAAGGCCCAACGAAGTTTTTAGAAAATTTCAAAGTAAAAACAGATTTCAAATTCAAGTTTGAATTTGGAAAATTAGGTCAGATTGGGGCAGGCGGGAAAATTCCCGCCAGAGCACCCAAGTCGACAGCCCTGTCGACTTGGTTGACCCAAGTCGACAGCCCTGTCGACTTGGCTGTCGACTTGGCTCAGCTGGGCAGTTTTGCCTGGTGCACCATTTTGGGTTTGTGTTGAGTTTGGGGGCCAGATTCGGTTTTGAGGGCTGAGATTAGAACTAGGGTTTAATCCTAAGGCTAGAACTAATCCTAATCTCTATAAATAAGGCCCTAACCTAACCCTAAATCATCATTATTCATTCATACAACTAAACTATGGCAAAATCAATCCTCTCATGGCCTCCACTCTCTTCATAAAATTCCTAAATAAATTTCTATGAGATATTTTCCATGCATACAAGTGTTTTCAAGCTTGTATGAGCATCATTAGCTTGCATTCAAGTCAAGTTTCTATATTTGCATCATAAAGAAAGAATTTTGATCATTTTGGCTCAAGGGTTTTTCTATTAGAGCTTGCATTTTGGGTCTATTTGATTGCATAAGGGCTTTGTCATATTTTTTGTGCCTTCATAAGCATAGTAAGCCCTATTCTACTTTCATATTTAAACTCTAAAGTTAAATGAATGATGCAAGTTTGGTTGGCCATTATGATATGCAAGTTTATCATGTTATGTTATGCAAGTATGTCATGTTATGATATGCAAGTTTACCATGTTATGATATGCAAGTTTGCCATGTTATGATATGCAAGTTTATCATGTTATGTTATGCAAGTTTGCCATGTTATGATATGCAAGTTTATCATGTTATGTTATGCAAGTTTGATATGCAAGTTCGTCATATGATATGCAAGTATGTTATTCAAGTTTGGGATGATCATTTTGCTCATGTTATCATGTTATGCAAGCTTATCTTGGGTTTATGAGCCTAAAGCTTCAAGCTTTATGCTAAATGTTGCATTTTGGCAACATGTAAGTTATCATATCTCTTATGATAACTTGCATGTGAGGCTAAATGCGAACTTATGGCCATTTCTACATGTCATTTATCACCATGTATCACCAATATGCTAAGTTTGGTTTTATGCATGCTTTTGATGCCTAAAAATGTAATATGCAAGTATATGAACATATGTACATTTCATATGCCACCATGTTAAACTTGTGGCTTCAACACCTTTATGTCATGATTATGCCAAGTTCCCTCTTTCTATCCTTTATGCGCTATTGCGATATGTAAGCGATGGGATTGCGTTTGGGGTTGGGTAAACTTAAAAGACATAAAAACATAAGATTGGGAATTTACCTATTAAGTTAGGTCTACCCATTGGGAATTTACCTATTAAGTTAGGTCTACCCAAATGCTTGAAAACTTGTAACATGTTTTGGAAACATGATGGACATGACACTTAGAAAATATAAGTGTGAACCAACTCGAGGTTGGGTTGAGTTTGTAGCGTAAACCTACCCGGAACCGACCGGCTTAACTAGTTGCTACAAACAATAGGACCCAATGTGAGAAGTTGGTCATGTTGTACCTTGAACCCGAGGTTAGACCAAGTTGTGGTGTAAAGCTACCCGTAACCGACCGGCTTAACTAGTAACCACAACAAGGTCTAATGTGAGAGGTTAAGGCACATTAAATTAATTAATGCCTCATGATTAGGGTTAAGTCATGGTCCACTTAATACTTAACCAATTTGGGCTTGGTAGATTAATCAGGGTTAAGTCGTGAACTCATCGTTACACTTAACCAAGTTAATCCATGATTAGCAAGAGGGTTAAACCGTACTTAACCCACTAGAAAAATCCTAGCAATAGGGGTCCACTCCAGCAGTAATCCCAAGTTTGTATCATTATGACCCTAGGGACTAGGCTAGGGTGGGGGGCACAATTACTGGACTTGAGGTAAGAGACCAAAAACGACGACAGAGTGGTACGCCGGTGTAGTTCCGGGCGGACTATGGTCGTGCACATAGTCCGAAGCCGGGGAAAACATGCACGGGTACCAGTAGATCGAGACTGTGCACTTATGTTTATGGTGTCCAGGGGTTGATACCCTAGGGCTTGATACACCCGACGGGAGACCCTGCACAGTCTGACTACAATTATGTTTGGGGCCGTATTGACACCAACACGTGACGAGTTAGGCTTATAGGGAGCCGATCGACTAGACCGTTTGGTTGGACCGCATATTAGGGTCACTTCATGTTATTGGGCCAAAGCTTGGGCCAAGGGATCAATACTTGTTTAATCAAGTCATGTTAGTTTGCTAGTACACCTGTGGTGCAAAACCTTAATCCTGATTATGCGATGACACCTTTATCTACCTTGTTAGTTAATCATCATGCTAGTATGTTGTTATCCTTATGTTCATCCCAGCTTTCATCATGCCAGTTAACTTTATCAGTTTACATTGATTGTAGTAGGGCTTACTCAGTCTTTTTGACTGACCTGTTTTCCTTTCGCCTCTTTTCTTCCGTTCCCCCCCCCCCCCCCCCCAGGTTCTCAGGGTGGGAATATTGGAGCTTAGCTTGGATTTCTGATCGCTTACTTGTGGGATTTTAGCTCATGTACGGTCTTGACATGAAGCTAGCTATGGTTATCACTTATTTTGGGGATAGTACTTATGTATTTCAGTTTTTCAGTGATGTTGTTTTTATCTAGACTTGTGTATTTGGAAAGTTGACATTATGTTGTTCCAGACTTGTTTTAAAATAGTTTGAAATCTTCCGCTGTTTTACTTATCTTATTTACTCTGTTTACATATATACATATGTTCTTGTTCTGCCTTGATATATCATTATGCATGTTTACCTGATTCAAACGCCCCTCCAAAGTCAGAGTGCTTGCAAGAGTCACCCTGGTGGAGGTGGGGTGTTACATTTGGTATCAGAGCATATGGTTTACGAGAAGGAACAAAAAGGTTTTTAAAAACTTTTGGAAAACTATTTTCAAAACCAAGTATAAAGTATTTTCCAAAGAAAAGTCTAGTTTATTTTAAAGGCTATTCCCCAAAAAGGCATTAGCAAAAATTCCTTCGTTTTTCTCCATTCTGAATCTGTCTTTTTCTTCATTTTCAGTATGGCCGATAACTTTGCCATTCCGGAGGGAGTACACGTACCTGTTTGGTATAGGAGACTTTTGGAGGCTAGGGCGACCGAAGCCGGCCCCGCAGATGCTCCTCCTCCTCCTCCTCCGGTAGTTAATGTTACTCCTCCTCCTGTTGCTGAGGTTCCTCTTCCTCCTCCTCCTCAGCATCCTCAAGCTGACTTCGCAAAGATTTGCAAAGAATTTAAGGCAATGGGTGACAAGAACTTTCAAGGCACCGAGACTTTTGTAGAGGCCAGAAATTGGTTGAAAGAAACCGAAGATCTTTTTTTTCCTTCCTTGATATAGATGACCGTAGGAAGGTTTTATTAGCAGTGTGGTTGTTAAAGGAAGAAGCTGCACGTTGGTGGGTGGTCACCACCGCTACTAGGCCAATTGGGACTTGGGATGAGTTCAAAAGAAGGTTTGGACTGAGGTTTTTATCGTCAGCAGAGGAGAACCTTCAGATGGAGAGGTTCCTATCACTAAAGCAAGGGGACATGACCATTAGGGAATACGTGGATAAGTTTGATCAACTGGCTCGGGTCGGTTTGGACTTGGTTAACACAGCTCAGAAGAAGGCCCTATACTTTGCTCTAGGATTAAACGAGCCATTACATGGTTTAGCCATGACTCATATACCCTTGGGGGCAACTTTCGAGAGCTTGGTGAATATGGCCCTACTCAATGAAGAGAATAGGAGTGACAAGAAAGAGATCAAGATGAATGATACTCAAGCCAAGAAGACTGATTCCCAGTGGAAAGGAAATCAGGGTAATCCAAGTGGTCCGAGCAGTCAAGGCAATAAGAACAAGAACAAGAGTCAAGGCAACAAGGGGAACAACAACAAGGGCAATAACGACAAGAGGAAGTGCCATTATTGCGGTTCAGTTGGGCATCTTATTAAGGATTGTAGGAAGAGAAAATGGAAGAGTGGTGAATGCTTTTTTTGCGGTGAGACTGGACATTTCAGCAAAGATTGCCCGAAGAAGCAAGGGCAAGGTCAGACTCAGTGTGCAAGACCATCTGGAGGGCGAGTTCATCCCCTCAACATCGTTCTTTCAGCTCATAATCGAGGTAGTGTTTCTGTTGGAAGTCTTGTTTACATTTTTGATTTTCCTGTTTGTACTTTGTTTGATTCTGGCACATCGCATAGTTTATTTCATCTGATCTAGTTGAAAGTTTGCACCTAAGTACTAGTCAAGTTAGTGATCCCGTGTGTGTTTCAAATCCAATTGGGGGTTCCGCCCATTTGTCTATTATCTACGTGGATTTGAAAGTCTCTTTCTTGAGTGTAGAGTTCTCGTGGGATGCTTATATTCTCAGTTTCATGGGGTATGGGTTGATTTTGGGCATGGATCGATTATCCAGCTTTGGAGCCATCCTTGATTTTTGAGCATAGGGTTGTGAGGCTCATGACTCACCTCGGTAATACCCTAAAAATTTCTAGTAACCCTATGGGTCCTGTCATGTTGTGTTATCTTGAATCCCTCAACTCTTCTATCGATAGTTTGCAATCGGTGAGGGTGGTCCGAGAATATCCTGATATCTTGGGTGAAGTGAAGGGGGTTACCCCTAAACGAGAGATAGATTTCCACATTTATCTGGTTGATAATGCCAAGATAGTTTCGTGGCCGGTTAGGCACATGGCCCCGCAAGATGAGAGTTAAGAAAGCAAGTCAAAGAGTTGCTTGAGAAGAACTTCATTAGACGAAGTATATCTGAATGGGGAGCGCCTGTAGTATTTACTACCAAGGTAGATGGTTCTCTTCGACTTTGTGTTGATTATCGTGAGTTGAACAAGAAGGATAGGCAACCATTACCAAGGATCGATGATTTGTTTGATCAGCTTGTAGGAACATCTGTTTTCTCTTGATCTTGCTACTGGATTCCATCAGCTCAGGGTAGCTGAAGATAGTATAGACAAGACTGCGTTCAGAACTCCAGATGGATTCTTAGAACGGCTGGTCATGCCATTCGGTTTGACTAATGCACCCGCCTACTTCGTGGACTTGATGAGTAGGGTGTCTAGGGAGTTCCTGAACGAGTTTGTGATAGTCTTTGTAGACGATATCCTGACTTTCTTAAAGAACGAGGAAGAACATCCTAGACATCTCAAGGAGGTGATGGATACGCTTAGAGCGCATCAGTTGAAAGCCAAGTCCTCCAAATGTCATTTTGGAGAAAAAGAAGTTAGATTTCTTGGGCATATAGTTTCTAAGCAAGGCTTAGTGGTGGATCCCGCTAAAGTGGTCGCGGTTCAAAACCGAAAGGCTCCGACGAGGACAATTGAAATAAGAAGTTCTCTCAGTTTAATTAGTTAGTTAGCGTCCCTTGAGTTTAGACCTACCCTTCTGGATCAAGTAGGGACTTCACAGAAAGAAGACCCGCAGTTAGTCCAGATCATAGACAAGTTGATTCGAGGCGAGATGTTAAGACACCTCGCTATAGATGACAAGGGATGGCTAAGACGCGATGAGAGAAAGAAGGTTCTTGAAGATGCACATCACTCGAGGAGGTGGCCGAGTTTGTCCCAAGGTGCATGTTGTGCCAACAGATTAAGGCCGAGTCATAAAAAGCCCGGTGGGCTATTACATCCATTGGAGGTCCCCGCAATGGAAGTAGTAAAGCGTCACGAAGGATTTCGTGGATGGACTGCCTAGATCAAGGAAAGGGAATACGAGCATATGGGTCATAGTAGATAGACTCACGAAGAGTGCTCATTTCACTCCGGTAAAGAGCGAAAGGACTGCATCATAGCTAGCAATGGATTACTTTCAAGAAATAAAGCGGTTGCACGGGGTTCCCTAAAGGATAGTTAGTAACCATGACTCAATTTTCACTAGCCAGTTTTGGGATAGTCTACGGGAAGTCATGGGCAAGCAACTGAATCTAAGTACGGCCTATCATTCGCAGGCGGATGGTTCATTTTGTTCAAGCATGAGTTATAGAAAATCACGTTAGTAAGAGCAATTGGCAACGTGGATTGATATTTTCAAGAAAAGTTCTGCTGCGTGGAATACTTTATAGTAAGTAAATGAGATCCAGGATTCACTAGTGAATTTTGGAGAGCTTGCATGAAACCATGGGGTCATAGTTATGTTTAAGCCAAGAATGAGAAAAGAGTAAGTGAAAAAGGAAGACGAGAGGCGACAATGAAATGGGTTCCAACTCATATTTGGAAATAAGAGTTAAGAAGCCAAGGAATCATGAAGTAAAAGACGGTCAAAGCACAGTGGAGTTAAGCTCAAGGAAACGCGACTTAGAAGACTGAAGGCTAGATACGCGCATCATATCTCCTTCTAAGAGTATATCCTTGATCCTTGTTTTTCCGGTGAAACTTACTCGCATGTTATCCTTTTTATGTATATCCTCTCGGTCCCATTTTCGGTCATATTTCTGTCGGGAGGTATGACTTATTGGCTAGTAATACATGTCAGGGTTTGAAGGGGTCCGTTAGGTTGACTAAACCTTTTGGGCTTTTATAGAATATGGGTTGGGTTAGGAAGGGATTTCTTGTAATCCGAAAGGAGTATATCCTGCTTATCTTCCCGATCTCTTTGTAGCATATTTTTTGCTATCCATGTTTGTCTTGATTTTCTAGTTTATCATGTTAATCCTGTCATGAGAACCTTAGGTAGAAACCCTTTGGATGAAACATGTGTTTGAAACATGTTATGCTTGATGGTTGCAAGTGTTTGCAAGTGGTTACTCGTGGATGCATTATACACATTAGGCACTAGATCGGCTCACACACTCCTCATATTGCATATGCATGAGTGTTTATGCTTATTCATGGATGAAAATTTTTGTGTTATCACATGGATGTTGCATATGGATGTATGTTATGTGCACACATATAGATGTTATACATTATGTTAGGAATTGCATACATATGGATTCATTTCACTAACATAATTTGCATTGATGATATTTGCATTAGATAAGTACATATACACACACCTTTGCATATGTTCATACAACATTTAGAATCTTGTAAGGACAATGATTGCTCGTGGATGATGTTTTGAGTAGATGGATGTTGGATGGTAGGATATGTTCTTCCTAACTTGAAGATTTCGGGGACGAAATCCTTTAAGGAGGGGAGAATGTAACAACCCGTATTTTCAATAACCTGTTATAACATAAATCGAGGCAGAATTTAATTTATAAATCTGAATCAAGGGAAACGGGCTATTCCATTGCGTTCGTCTCGGAAAAATACGCGAAATAGAGTCCGAGTTTTTGAAAATCGGGGTCCGTATGACCCGATTAAGGCCCAACGAAGTTTTTAGAAAATTTCAAAGTAAAAACAGATTTCAAATTCAAGTTTGAATTTGGAAAATTAGGTCAGATTGGGGCAGGCGGGAAAATTCCCGCCAGAGCACCCAAGTCGACAGCCCTGTCGACTTGGGATTCGACTTGGTTGACCCAAGTCGACAGCCCTGTCGACTTGGCTCAGCCGGGCAGTTTTGCCTGGTGCACCATTTTGGGTTTGTGTTGAGTTTGGGGGCCAGATTCGGTTTTGAGGGCTGAGATTAGAACTAGGGTTTAATCCTAAGGCTAGAACTAATCCTAATCTCTATAAATAAGGCCCTAACCAAACCCTAAATCATCATTATTCATTCATACAACTAAACTATAGCAAAATCAATCCTCTCATGGCCTCCACTCTCTTCATAAAATTCCTAAATAAATTTCTATGAGAGATTTTCCATGCATACAAGTGTTTTCAAGCTTGTATGAGCATCATTAGCTTGCATTCAAGTCAAGTTTCTATATTTGCATCATAAAGAATTTTGATCATTTTGGCTCAAGGGTTTTTCTATTAGAGCTTGCATTTTGGGTCTATTTGATTGCATAAGGGCTTTGTCATATTTTTTGTGCCTTCATAAGCATAGTAAGCCCTATTCTACTTTCATATTTAAACTCTAAAGTTAAATGAATGATGCAAGTTTGGTTGGCCAATATGATATGCAAGTTTATCATATTATGTTATGCAAGTATGCCATGTTATGATATGCAAGTTTACCATGTTATGCTATGCAAGTTTGCCATGTTATGATATGCAAGTTTATCATGTTATGTTATGCAAGTTTGCCATGTTATGATATGCAAGTTTATCATGTTATGTTATGCAAGTTTAATATGCAAGTTCGTCATATGATATGCAAGTATGTTATGCAAGTTTGGGATGATCATTTTGCTCATGTTATCATGTTATGCAAGCTTATCTTGGGTTTATGAGCCTAAAGCTTCAAGCTTTATGCTAAAGGTTGCATTTTGGCAACATGTAAGTTATCATATCTCTTATGATAACTTGCATATGAGGCTAAATGCGAACTTACGGCCATTTCTACATGTCATTTATCACCATGTATCACCAATATGCTAAGTTTGGTTTTATGCATGCTTTTGAGGCCTAAAAATGTAATATGCAAGTATATGAACATATGTACATTTCATATGCCACCATGTTAAACTTGTGGCTTCAACACCTTTATGTCATGATTATGCCAAGTTCCCTCTTTCTATCCTTTATGCGCTATTGCGATATGTAAGCGATGGGATTGCGTTTGGGGTTGGGTAAACTTAAAAGACATAAAAACATAAGATTGGGAATTTACCTATTAAGTTAGGTCTACCCATTGGGAATTTACCTATTAAGTTAGGTCTACCCAAATGCTTGAAAACTTGTAACATGTTTTGGAAACATGATGGACATGACACTTAGAAAATATAAGTGTGAACCAACTCGAGGTTGGGTTGAATTTGTAGCATAAACCTACCCGGAACCGACCGGCTTAACTAGTTGCTACAAACAATAGGACCCAATGTGAGAAGTTGGTCATGTTGTACCTTGAACCCGAGGTTAGACCAAGTTGTGGTGTAAAGCTACCCGGAACCGACCGACTTAACTAGTAACCACAACAAGGTCTAATGTGAGAGGTTAAGGCACATTAAATTAATTAATACCTCATGATTAGGGTTAAGTCATGGTCCACTTAATACTTAACCAATTTGGGCTTGGTAGATTAATCAGGGTTAAGTCGTGAACTCATCGTTACACTTAACCAAGTTAATCCATGATTAGCAAGAGGGTTAAACCGTACTTAACCCACTAGAAAAATCCTAGCAATAGGGGTCCACTCCAGCAGTAATCCCAAGTTTGTATCATTATGACCCTAGGGACAAGGCTAGGGTGGGGGGCACAATTACTGGACTTGAGGTAAGAGACCAAAAACGACGGCAGAGTGGTACGCCGGTGTAGTTCTGGGCGGACTATGGTCGTGCACATAGTCCGAAGCCGGGGAAAACATGCACGGGTACCAGTAGATCGAGACTGTGCACTTATGTTTATGGTGTCCAGGGGTTGACACCCTAGGGCTTGATACACCCGACGGGAGACCCTGCACAGTCTGACTACAATTATGTTTGGGGCCGTATTGACACCAACACGTGACGAGTTAGGCTTATAGGGAGCCGATCGACTAGACCGTTTGGTTAGACCGCATATTAGGGTCACTTCATGTTATTGGGCCAAAGCTTGGGCCAAGGGATCAATACTTGTTTAATCAAGTCATGTTAGTTTGCTAGTACACCTGTGGTGCAAAACCTTAATCCTGATTATGCGATGATACCTTTATCTACCTTGTTAGTTAATCATCATGCTAGTATGTTGTTATCCTTATGTTCATCCCAGCTTTCATCATGCCAGTTAACTTTATCAGTTTACATTGATTGTAGTAGGGCTTACTCAGTCTTTTTGACTGACCTCTTTTCCTTTTGCCTCTTTTCTTCCGTTCCCCCCCCCCCCCCCCAGGTTCTCAGGGTGGGAATATTGGAGCTTAGCTTGGATTTCTGATCGCTTGCTTGTGGGATTTTAGCTCATGTACGGTCTTGACATGAAGCTAGCTATGGTTATCACTTATTTTGGGGATAGTACTTATGTATTTCAGTTTTTCAGTGATGTTGTTTTTATCTAGACTTGTGTATTTGGAAAGTTGACATTAAGTTGTACCAGACTTGTTTTGAAATAGTTTGAAATCTTCCGCTGTTTTACTTATCTTATTTACTCTGTTTACATATATACATATGTTCTTGTTCTGCCTTGATATATCATTATGCATGTTTACCTGATTCAAACGCCCCTCCAAAGTCAGAGTGTTTGCAAGAGTCACCCTGGCGTAGGTGGGGTGTTACACATGAACTTGAATGACAACACTTAACCCACTAGACAAAACCCTAGCTCAGGGGACTAGGTTGAAAATCGTAGTTAACAAGGATAGCGGGAAGAGAAGCTAAGTGGTAAACCTTAGTTAAGGATAACTAAGTAATAATTCTTAGTCAAGGGAATTGGACCAGTTCACAGATAGTTGAGTAACCCGATACGGTAGGTCATCGCTTAAACACACGTGGAGGAGCGAATTATCTGACTTTGATAAAGGCTCCATCGAACTGGGTGACGAAGCGGTAGCTTCGGGGGACGTGAGGATACTCTTGGTATCCCTCTGTGAGGTTGCAGATGATCCGCCTGGGCTCACAAAAGGTTAAGGTCTGCGGTAGAAGAACCAAGAGTATGCCTTGGTTGCTATGCGAGCGACCTAAAGACTGGGATGGATTAGCGTGGAGTCGACGATACTTGTTTTTGCCTTGGATAGCACATCGCCGACTACCTACCATCTTTAGTCAATCGTGCACGTACGGAAGGGCAGAGAACTCCCAACAGACCATATACTTGCTATCGAGTTATGGGTGAGGTTGGCCTATAGGAAAGTGGGGCTATAGCAGGGCCGGGATGTAGTTCTCATACATGATTTTTCTTGGATTGCCTTTCAGTAGTTGAGGGAGGGTTCACGTGGGACCATAGCCACGGATACAAAAACAGACCTTGATATCTGCATCAGCAGACGACTTAAAGCTCCCGGCCGAGTTCCATATTTCTCGATTTGCCCTGGCACGGAACTCGGATGGCACATTGAGATACATGTGCGTCTAGACATGGAAAACGATTCACGATATATACATGGGACAAAGGGCGTGGTTGACGGGTGGCATAATCCCTAGTGGTCCTAGGTGGCTAAAACCCAAACCAAGTTACGGAAACGTTCATTAGGTAGCATAATCCCTAGCGGTCCTAGGTGGCATAAATCCTAAGTGAACACGCGATAGTTCATGGTAAGAAAACATAACCAGATCAAGGGTAGCAGTCCAAAACAACTTCAAGGATAAAATGGTACTACGTTGAGGTGGTATAGATTTACATGGGAAAGCCCGTACGGCCTCCGGCAAAGGACTGAACTTATACATGGAAAGAAACATACGAGTTGGGAAAACCTACATATGCTATATATTAGGTTGACATGGACCATTACATGACATTGGGCAAGGCACATTCATAGTTAACACATGACGCGGGTTGGGATACTAGTACGAGAGGTGCAGAGTAAATATACATGATAAATACCTTGGGATGTTATACATGATAGATACCGTGGGATGTTATACATGATAGATACCTTGGGATAGTATACTTGATAGAAACCTGACGATGTGATACCTTGATTTATCTTGACACCGTAGTTTATCATGATACCTTAGTTTATCTTGCTACAGTAGTTCATCCGGTTATCTTGGTTTAGCTTATCTATCTTGTCGCCATCCTTATGTTTACTTTCAGTTTATGCATGTCATGTTACCTTTACCTGTTTTTATACTGGAAGTAGATAGGACTTACCAGTCTTTATGACTGACCCCGTTTTGTTTCGCCTCTTTGTCTTCCGTCCCCCCCCCCCCCCCCCCAGGTTTTCAGGGAGGAAATGATGTTGTTTAGTTCGGACCTCTTATGCTTGAAGGTCATCGTGTACAGCTTGGTCTTCTCTTGGCTATGGCTGCTTCACCGCTTTATTTTGGGGAATAATTTATGAAAAGGTTTTATGCTTCTTTACTATTGCAAGACAGGTTTTGATGTATTCTGATGTAAAAGGCTTTAGACCTTATTTTATAAGGTAATGAAATTTGTTTTACTTCCACTATTTTATATATGTTCTGTCTTGTAATATTTCTGTGCATGTTTACCTCGATAATACTTCACCAAACCTAGTGCATTCCCTTTGTGAGTGACCCTAGCGGAGGTGGGGTGTTACATTTGGTATCAGAGCCAGGTTACCAGACTGGGCAAAAGTTTTTAAAACCTTTTGAAAACTATTTGAGAAACCGTTTACAAAGAAGCATTTTTTTCAAGAAAAGTTTTTTTAAAGGCTATTCCCCAAAAGCCATTAGCACTATCCTTTGTTTCCTTGATTGAACCTCTTTTCCTTTCTTTCCTCCATCTGTAGTCATAGTAGTTTTAACTGCGACTAATCTTTGTCTAGCTACGTAATTGTTTTCCCGTGCGATGGAGGAAGTTCTCGAGAGACCTGTTACCGAGGTTATAAGAAGGGATAATAAGAGCAAGGATAAAGGACACGGGCTTAAGAATAAGCAACTTGTTGGTATGGCTTCATCCACAAAGGAAGAAAAGGACAAGATCAGTGAGAGGGCAATTGTATGCTCTCATTTCTAGCGTACCTAAGAGGAATGGAACCGTTTCTGTTAAAGGCTTAGCCTTTCTTTTCTATCGTCCCGTCTAGACTTTGTTTTGATCATCACATCATTTAAGTCTGCCTCGATAGTTAAGTCTCTGCACCTTAGTACTAGCATGGTAGAAGATCCCACTTTAGTCCCAAAATCTGGTTGGAGAGTCAGTCCATTTATTCATGAGTTGTTTGGATTTGAGAACGTCTATGCCAAGTGTTGAGATTAGAAGCAATGCTTATATTGTTGAGCTATGGATGGATTCTAGGGATGAAGTGGTGATCCAGTAATGGATGCCATTCTCGGTTTTGAAAGGAGGATAGTTAAACTTTTAACTTGCCTTGGTAATACCCTCGAAGTCTCGTGTAACCTTTTGGGTTCTGTCATGGTTAATTACCTAGAATCTCTTGATGCATTTATTGGAAATCTCTGATCCAATCGAGTAACGTTCGCCAATAAGACGGATGGTTCATTCCGCTTGAGCATGGGTTATAGGAATTACCCTAGTAAGTGCACGTGGTAACATGGATTGGCATCGGTAAACGAGAACCAGAATTCGCTAGTGAATTTTGGAGAGCTTCCATGAGTAAGCAGATACGGTTGAGCCAAGTATACTAGGGAAAGAATAAGTGAAAGTGGAACGAGAGGCGATAGTGAAATGAGTTCCAACTCATACCTTGGAAATAGGAATCAAGGAGCTACGAAATCATGAAGTCAAAGGCGGTCAAGGCACAATGGAATTAAGCTCAAGGGAATGCGGCTTAGACGCGCGCATCATGTCTCTTTTTAAGAGTACATCTTTGATCCTTGGTCCACCTGTAGAGCTTGCTTGCACGCTATCGCTTGGTGGATATCCTCTCGGTCCTATTTCTGTTGCAAACCCCGTAAGGAGTTTGTCTTGTTTATCTTCTCGATCCTATCTTGGGAACCTTAGATAGAACTCTATGGATGTAAACATGTATTTGAAACATGTTATGATTGATATGGTTGCAAATGGTTGCAAGTGGTTGCTCGTGGATGCGCGAATACACATTAGATACTAGATTGACGCGGTCACGTTTCATGTTGCATATGCACGAGTATTTATACTTTTTTATGGATGAAATTTAATGTGTTACCATGTGGATGTTGCATGTGGATGAATGTTTGTGCACACATATAGTACTTATATGACTAGGACTATTTGCATACATGTTGGATTCATGGCACTAGACATATTTTGCATTAGAAAGATGATTCAGGCTTGATCATTAGCATTAGCTAAGGAACATATACACACACTTTCTGCATGTGTTCATAAAGCATTAGGAGTCTTTTAAGGACCATGGTTGCCTGTGGATGATGTTTTGAGTAGATGGATGATGGATGGTAGGATACTTTCTTCCTAACTTGGAGATTTCGGGGACGAAATCCTTTAAGTTGGGGAGAATGTGACAACCCGGATTTTTACAACATGCTAAGACAAGAATCAAGGAAGAATTTAATTATAAAATCTGAATCAGGAGAAATGGGCTGTGCCATTGCGTTCGTCTCGGAAAAATACGCGAAATAGAGTCCGAGTTTTCGAAAATCGGAGTCCGTATGACCCAGTTATGGCCCATAGAAGTTTTCAGAAAAATCCAAGTTCAAAAACAGTTCGAAAATCAAATCTAGAGCCAAACAAGACTGGGCGGGAAAATTACCGCCCAAGCACCAGGTTGATTGGGGTGTCGACTGGGGAGTCGACACGCCCAGGGGGCAGGTCGACTGCCCAGTCGGCACGGGTGTCGACCTGGGTGGTCCGACCACTTTGGCCTGGGTGCACCTGCTGCTGTCTTGGCTCGGTTTTATGGGCCTGTGACGGATTTTGAGGGCTCAGATCTATCCTAGGGTTTATCCTATGGCCTAAACTACTCCTAATCTCTATAAAAACACCCTAGGACCTAACCTAAATCACTCAAAATCAATCTAACAACGAAGTGCTGCCCAAATCCCTCTTGATCATGGCCTCCATCTCCAACTCCAAGAGCTTATGCATTCAAATCGGATCCGAATCAAAGGTGCTAGCTTGCTACATCAAATCAAGGGAGTGGATCAACGTTGCTACGCAAATTTCATGACGATTCTTCAACAAAGGAGCCACCTTTCTTCGTCAAGACGATGCATGATCCTTCCCTAAGCCTCGCTATGTAAGTTCTAGCTACTTCTAGATCTAAACGGTAGTTTTAATGATGGCATGGAATAAAACGAGATTAAACTAAATATGCTAGCCTATATGTGACTTTTGGCTATGCTTAGTGACTAAATCATGCCACTTATGTTATGTTTAACTTAGTCCATCATGAAAGATTGAACCTTTACTTGCGGAATGTTGGCATGAATACTTGAAACCATTTTGACTTGTGAAATATGTACATGAATATGACTTGTGGCTTATGCACGTAAATGAACCCAAACCCCCCTTATGATATCATGCATGTTTGTGGCTGATCCCGTTGTAACATTATGCATGTTTGAGGCCAAAAAACCCTTATGATGCTATGCATATTTTGAGGCCAAACCCCTTATGATACCATGCATGTTTGTGGCCAATCCCTTTTTGGCATCGTGCATGTTTTGAGGCCAATATGTAGCATAGTATCCTTACTATGTTGACTCGCTCTTACTTGGGTTGGAAACACGATTTGGGGTAGGTTAGACGAGCGTGATTATGACATGATAATTTGACATTGGATTTCATGAAAATATGACACTCATGATACACCTAAATGTGGACATGACATGTGGGGTAAACATGGGACTTGAAACTAGACACGTATGGGTTGTAAGTGTAATATGACACTAGACCAAACATGAAAGTGGCCAACTCGAGGTTGGGTTGAGTTTGTAGCATAAATCTACCCGGACCCGCCCGGCTTAACTAGTGGCTACAAATAATAGGACCCAATGTGAGTAGTTGGTCATATAGCACTTAAAACCCGAGGTTAGACTAGGTTGTGGTGTAAAGCTACCCGGACCCGCCCGGCTTAACTAGTAACCACAACAAAGTCTAATGTGAGAGGTTGGGGTGCATTAATCTAATTAATGCCACATGAAAAAGTTAAGTAATTTTGACTAATGACACTTAACCGATATGACACGAATGGGTAGGTTAAGTTAAACCGGACTTGATATCTTAATGACACTTAACCATATAAGACAATTAGGGGATGGGGTTAAGTAATTTACACTTAAGTAATCCGACTTGGTAATTAGATGGGGTTAAGTAACTTAGACTTAACTAATCTAAACACGGTAATTAGATGGGGTTAAGTTACCTACACTTAACTAATCTAAACACGGTAATTCGATGGGGTTAAGTTAAACACTTAACCAATCTAAACTTGGTAATTCAATGAGGTTAAGTAACCAATACTTAACCAACTTAACATGTTAATTTAACGGGGTTAAGTAACTTATAATTAACCAATTATACATGATGATTTGATGAGGTTAAGTAACCTATACTTAACCAATCTAATATGCGGACCTGATAGGGTTAAGTCAGAAGACCTTTTAAATATACTTAACCATTGTAATATGATTAGTGGATGGGGTTAAGCTAACCCATACTTAACCAATCCGACTCGATAATCTGATGGGATTAAGATAATCTATGCTTAATCAATCTAACATGATAATCTGATAGGGTTAAGACAAACAAATACTTAACAAATTTGACTTGATAGGGTTAAGTCATGAGCTTCTTGGTATACTTAACCAACTTGTAGGGCTAAGCCTTGAACTTAAATACTTAGCCAATCTTGACATGATTCGTAGGCGGGTTAAGTCATGAACTTGAATGACAACACTTAACCCATTAGACAAAACCCTAGCTCAGGGGACTAGGTTGAAAATCGTAGTTAACAAGGATAGCGGGAAGAGAAGCTAAGTGATAAACCTTAGGTAAGGATAACTAAGTAATAATTCTTAGTCAAGGGAATTGGACCAGTTCACAGATAGATGAGTAACCCGATACGGTAGGTCATCGCTTAAACACACGTGGAGGAGCGAATTATTTGACTTAGATAAAGGCTCCAACGAACTGGGTGACGAAGCGGTAGCTTCGGGGGACGTGAGGATACTCTTGGTATCCCTCTGTGAGGTTGCAGATGATCCGCCTGGGCTCACAAGAGGTTAAGGTCTGCGGTAGAAGAACCAAGAGTATGCCTTGGTTGCTATGCGAGTGACTTAAAGACTGGGATGGACTAGCGTGGAGTCGACGATACTTGTTTTTGACCTGGATAGCACGTCGCCGACTACCTACCATCTTTAGTCAATCGTGCACGTACGTAAAGGCAGAGAACTCCCAACAGACCATATACTTGCTATCGAGTTTTGGGTGAGGTTGGCCAATAGGAAAGTGGGGCTATAGTAGGGCCGGGATGTAGTTCTCATACATGATTTTTCTTGGATTGCCTTTCAGTAGTTGAGGGAGGGGTCACGTGGGACCATAGCCACGGATACAAAAACAGACCTTGATATCTGCATCAGCAGACGACTTAAAGCTCCCGACCGAGTTCCGTATTTCTCGATTTGCCCTGGAACGGAACTCGGATGGCACATTGAGATACATGTGCGTCTAGACATGGAAAACGATTCACGATATATACGTGGGACAAAGGGCGTGGTTGACGGGTGGCATAATCCCTAGTGGTCCTAGGTGGCTAAAACCCAAACCAAGTTACGGAAACGTTCATTAGGTAGCATAATCCCTAGCGGTCCTAGGTGGCATAAATCCTAAGTGAACACGCGATAGTTCATGGTAAGAAAACATAACTAGATCAAGGGTAGCAGTCCAAAACAACTTCAAGGATAAAATGGTACTACGTTGAGGTGGTATAGATTTACATGGGAAAGCCCGTACGGCCTCCGGCAAAGGACTAAACTTATACATGGAAAGAAACACACGAGTTGGGAAAACCTACATATGCTATATATTAGGTTGACATGGACCATTACATGACATTGGGCAAGGCACATTCATAGTTAACACATGACGCGGGTTGGGATACTAGTACGAGAGGTGCAGAGTAAATATACATGATAAATACCTTGGGATGTTATACATGATAGATACCGTGGGATGTTATACATGATAGATACCTTGGGATAGTATACTTGATAGAAACCTGACGATGTGATACCTTGATTTATCTTGACACCGTAGTTTATCATGATACCTTAGTTTATCTTGCTACAGTAGTTCATCCGGTTATCTTGGTTTAGCTTATCTATCTTGTCGTCATTCTTATGTTTACTTTCAGTTTATGCATGTCATGTTACCTTTACCTGTTTTTATACTGGAAGTAGATAGGACTTACCAGTCTTTATGACTGACCCCGTTTTGTTTCGCCTCTTTGTCTTCCGTTCCCCCCCCCCCCAGGTTTTCAGGGAGGAAATGATGTTGTTTAGTTCGGACCTCTTATGCTTGAAGGTCATCATGTATAGCTTGGTCTTCTCTTGGCTATGGCCGCTTCACCGCTTTATTTTGGGGAATAATTTATGAAAATGTTTTATGCTTCTTTACTATTGCAAGACAGGTTTTGATGTATTCTGATGTAAAAGGCTTTAGACCTTATTTTATAAGGTAATGAAATTTGTTTTACTTTCGCTATTTTATATATGTTCTGTCTTGTAATATTTATATGCATGTTTACCTCGATAATGCTTCACCAAACCTAGTGCATTCCCTTTGTGAGTGACCCTAGCGGAGGTGGGGTGTTACAAGCAGTCTTTACTCCCATTATCTCACTTGTAATTATTAATTTAAAAAAAAGCCTAATTACTCCAAATAACAATTTCGTATTCATCATTAACAAAGAATGAATATGAAACCACAGTGAAAAACAAAAGGGAAACCATCATGCATGACTTGCAATGATAACCCACATTAAACAAAATAGCAAATATTGAAGTTTCAGTCATCATCCATCAGATTTTTGCTTTGACAGACAACTAATTGATATGCAACTTAACAAAGAATGCTCAAAAATCAACTTACAAATGCATACTTTTACGGCTGAACCGATTTTATTTTATTTTTTATTTTTATGTTTAACGTCACATATATTTGAATTGGCTACAACTTATACTTTGTATGAGTATAACAAATTTCTAACCCGTGGCCGGATTACAACGAAACAATCAAATACAAAGTACGTATATGAAAACCAACTGAACACAACATACTACAGTAATAAGGCATGCAGGTTCTGTTCTTTCCTCACTTGTATTGCACGGTGATTTCCAAAAATATGGGGCCATCAAATATAAGTACTTAACCCAATATGATAGTCCTCATTTTTAAGTTTGGTCATCTTCAGGGTTCAGTTACAAATAGAGGAGTATCAATGCTAACTGGCTTTCCATCCTCAGCAACAACCTCTCCAACTGTTCAGCACGTATCAGCCTCTATCTCATTCATCAGTTTCATGGCCTTAATGATACAAAGCACCTGTCCGTTTTTAACCTTGTCGCCAACCTTAACATAAGGTGGCTCTCTAGGTCCAGGACTTCGATAAAACATTCCATCCATTGGGCACTTAAGAGGAGGATGTAATGACTTGTTGCTCTTTGCAGGAGCATGAACAACTCAAGCGACTGCTGCAGGTGCAGGAGGAGGATTTGCAATTGGCATTTGAGGTTGAGGTTGATATATGGTCTGTTGAGAAGGTTGCATCATCATTATTTGCGGAGGAGCTTGTTGTGGCAATGCTTCTTTTTTTCCTTTATTATCAGCTCACAGTCCTTGTTCTTCAGTTGTAACTCCGTAATGTTTCTTTAATCAACAAGCTTAACAAGATCAGACACTTCAGCCATAAGTGCTGTTATGACCAACTCTAGTACTTCAGATTAAAGAACGGGTTCTTCATTTTCACTAACTTTGCCATTTGATGGTTCTATATTCAATGCTGAGATCGACGAAATTTCGGTCCCAACTTGAGCCATAAGAGTTGGAAACCGCTTATTATTAGAACCCTTTGAGGCCGGAATCTGTAAATGGGTGAAAATTGGCATTGGAAGATGATGAGGAATAGCCATAAAGCATGTCACAAAGGAAGCCTTGGGACACTGAACAGAGATAAATGACATAAGAGGTCAAAATCCAAGCTCAAGCTGATTCAATTTAATATGGATATCTACAATGGTTTGATTTTTTTATTTATAGTTATTCTTTAATCAACAATGTATAGCTGACTAGAAATGTGAATGATTCAGCTCAAAATTTATTGCTATAGAAAATAAGATATCAAGTAGTAGCTTTATGAGTATTCATGTATACATGGACAACATTTTGCTATCATTTTCGAGAATCTTGTTATTTGATAGTCGAATAATGCTAATAGGTAATAATACATATGCAAGATTCAAATCCTTGTATTATTGTTTTTAATTTATTTTCTACATACTATTTGTACATTCCAGCTATAAATACAAACATCTAAACCTGCTATATTACTTCATTTAATATTATGAATACCTTCCAAGTTGAGTATAATAATTCATTTTTATGAAACGATAGTTTTAAATCCTAGTCGATTTTACACGAGTTCTCCAAAGAATAAATTGGAAAAGTATGCTACTACTTCCTGAAATATAGTTTCTGCTTTGGTTAGGTTCTCATAAAATTTGTTTTATCACTTCTCTGAATAATCATGTGCATGATTAAAAACAAAAAAGCATGTTTTTGGTGGATTCCTTTTGTTATCTACTTTGCTCCTTTGAAATAATTTCTAGTAAGTTGTATTGATATTTTCATATCCAATCCAAAATCAACATTTTAAGTCAATGGTGAACATGATAAACTTACATGATATTATTATATAAAGTAATTGTTTTGTGTTAATTATAAGATCTTACTCTCTTTTACGACAGAATAAAATAAAAAATGAGAGCTTGTATTACAAATTCACCACAAACATAAAATAATAGCATGCAGTCAAAACCATTTTTTGGGTAGAACATATCAATTGACAAAACATATATGAAAAAACTTGGAAATTAATTAAACTGAAAGAAAAAACTTACGGTTCTCCTAACCAAAGGCTTCAGAGCACCCAAAAAATTTCACGCTCACCATTTTCAGAACGCCCAATACGCCTCTGTGATAGAAAATAGAAAACAAATGGGTTAATGATCAAGTCACTCTATAGATCAGGAATTATAATTACATGCAAACCCCACTAAAGTAAACGTATTACTCTTTGAAAGTAGGAACCTTTTGCCTCTTACCATTGGGGCTCGATTCAACTTGGATTTTATGCTACCTTGAAGAACATCACTTCCTTTTGGAATGAAAATTGGGGAGAGAATAACATTAAAAATTTGATAAAATAAGGTTACTAATTTACCATTATCCATTTTGTTGAAGTTTATGCCTTATTTACTTTATCTTTATTTGTGAGTTGATCTCAATAGGAATAGCTGGACGGACAAGTGGTCTGAGTCCATGCATTCGAATTATTACATAAATATAGTTACAAATAGTTAGGTAACCTGGTTAATGTGATTCTAAAATCATTTATTACACTGTTGGATGATAAGAACAGTTCAAAAGCACCTGCAATTTTAGTCACATTTTCAATTGTTCTGCAATATTGTACAATCGCAAGATATAATAAAAGACTAGACTAACACTCGAGGACCAACTTAGTACACACTGAACATACCACCTCAAAAGAAAGTGTGCTGCTGACGGATACAAACTACATCCAACTTAACCTGGATCTTGACTAAGCTTAACCAGTAAGTAAACAGTGTGGATAAATCACCAGAAAGCATTAAGTTCATAGAATAAATCATAATCACAAAGCAACAATCATCTCGATTTACCTTGATTCAGACTACACAAATTAATTTCCCCCTGAATTCCAGCTATTCGATCATGTTTTGAACCATTACACACTAATTTTTCCTGACACTATAAGGAAGTCCTTATTTTCATATAGGTGCAATAATTGTGAGCTGTTATAACAAATTTTGTTATTTTTATATTGGTCCGATAATTCACCAAATTAGTGCTACACTTGCTTAGTTACTGCTTTACTAAGTTTGCATGTATTATAGCTTGAAAATAGAAATATCTATTTTTTCCCATATTAACACACAAGAATGAACATAGACAAACATTCTATAATTACGTGTTTTCTCTTTGATTATTAATGCCTTATGCATGCATATAATTACTTACTTTCTTCACAAATTCAGCATAAGTTACAACATGAATACAGGATACTCCTAAAAAACTCGCATTCCATACACCTAAATATGAACATAGATAAACACAATTACTAATAGTAACTTGATTCTACTTTGCTATTAATGTTGCATACATTCACGCCCTCGTTAATTACCATATCAAACTCAAATATTTAACTACTATTTCAATAATCAGGTTTTGTACATACTATTTAAAAACCAGGAAAATAAGGTTAGAGCTATCCATATCATCTTCTCTTTTTGGGAAAAAGAAGTATAGAACAAACGATACAAATTAGTTTGCTTCTCATACACAAAGATTTAAATTTTCGAATAAACTTTAACAAACATTGCAAACTGACAATATATGACTTGTAGGAAATATGCAATGCATTATCAAAAATTGCAAAGAATAAACTTTAACAAACATTTGCAAACCAATACAAAATATCATGAAGTTGAAAAAACTCTCACACTGAGGAGCCAATAGAAAATGCCATCTTTTGTCCATCGATGTGAGGAAATGAGTTCCAGATCATGTCATGAAACTGTAGAACGCTCACATTAAATGGTTTAGAGGTAGAAGTGATCAACATTTACACAAAATAGATAAAACTCTAAAAAATATAAACTTGGCAGTACTACATAAGAATAATATCCAAATTCATCTATCATTGACACATTTGAAGGAAGAAAATGAATATGGAGACTGTATTATTCTAATTTGAAAATACATTTGAAAAAGTAAGTGTTCCCTCAATTTACACAACCAACTAATTTGGAACCCAAGTAACATTAAGTTGCATGATGTTTAAGGTTATCAAGTTTCTAAATAGATCAGTAACATCATGGACAGTGTTTGATAACACAATCTGGTTTTTCGTTATATAATTTAAATTTCAAAAGTAATTTCTATTTTCATATTAAATATTAAGTTATGAAGCTAAGTAGCTATTGAAACCAATTCTTCTTTCCAATTTGAACCCGACAGTCAGCGCAATGAAACACGAAATTATCACAAAACAAATTCCCTGCATCAAGATGGACGGAAGATGATAAAATTGCAGGTCCCTTTCGGTTGAAACAGGACGAATTGGCATTTATGGTTGTTATAAATGGATAAGAACATGCAATGTGAATTAAAATATCAAATTTGAAGAGCCTAAACCTGAGAAGTAAGTATAAATCACAATTAAGAATTAAAATATAAATCATCAACTATCTCATAAATCTGAGAGGATGTTCAGCCGTAAACCCACTAGAAGATTAGCGATATTATTTACAACGAGAAAATAATTCACAAAACGAAATTTGAGAAGATTAACGATTTGAGAACAAGTTCAACAACATCTTCGAATTCGAAATCAAATTGAATGCTGACCTGAAAATCAAATCGATGGAAGATAGAGCCTTGGTCAGACGACTTGAATTCTGTTCCTCTCAAAATAAATCGAAAACGAGAAGTAATACATTTTTAGGGGAAATTTTCAAAATTGCCGAAGCATTAGAAGAAGGGGATGAGGGTTTCAGATTTTGATAGAAATTCGGCAAGATTGAAATGACGTATATCTGTAGAAATAGAGAGAGAAACGGTAATTTGAGGAATAGGCAGAAAGAATTAGTATTCAAGAAAAACGCAGATTTGAGGAAGAAAACACTATTGTTGAGTGATGAGAAAGAAGGAAACAACAGAGAAAACATTGTTATTAAGCAAAAATTATGCCTAAATTTATTGGCTCAGACAATTTGGTTTTGGCTCTTACAGTAGGGAAACCTCCCTAACGAGAAAATAATTCACAAAACTAAATCTGAGAAGATTAACGATTTGAGAACAAGTTCAACAACATCTTCGAATTCAAAATGAAATTGAATGCTGACCTGAAAATCAAATCGATGGAAGATAGAGCCTTGGTCAGACGACTTGAATTCTGTTCCTCTCAAAATAAATCGGAAACGAGAAGTAATACATTTTTAGGGGAAATTTTCAAAATTGCCGAAGCATTAGAAGAAGGGGATGAGGGTTTCAGATTTTGATAGAAATTCGGCAAGATTGAAATGATGTATATCTGTAGAAATAGAGAGAGAAACGGTAATTTGAGGAATAGGCAGAAAGAATTAGTATTCAAGGAAAACGCAGATTTGAGGAAGAAAACACTATTGTTGAGTGATGAGAAAGAAGGAAACAACAGAGAAAACATTGTTATTAAGCAAAAATTATGCCTAAATTTATTGGCTCAGACAATTTGGTTTTGGCTCTTACAGTAGGGAAACCTCCCTAACGGTCGGTTTGATAAATGGTACGCTATAATATGAGAATAAATATCATTAATGATATTAATTCCATAATTATATGAATGTGTGTATCTTGTAATATGGAAGATACATGCATTCGTATAATTATGGAATTAATATCATTAATGATATTTATTCCTCATATTATAGCGTACCATTTATAAGTACTGCTGCAGATATGGAATTAATATCATTAATGATATTTATCTTATTCTCTCTTATTATGGCATATCATTAGTGATATTTATTCATCAAATTATGGCGTGTAAATATGTCAATCCTTATCAGAAGATGAATTATTATTTTTAATATTTTTTAATATCCTAAAGGACGAAAAATTTAATAAGCTTATTTTATATTCTCTTGATCGGTTTCATTTTATAAAATTGTTTGTTTTCCAATGGTACATAAAAAATACACAATTTTGCTAAGACGAAAATATAAAACTAAAAAAGGTAAACAAACAGAGTCCAACTAGATGGTTGTGCCAACTTTTAGCAACCTATGCCTGTTGTAGTAGCCAAGTCCAATTGCTACCAATAATTTCTACTAGCTGTCAAATGAAAATCTTGTTTATAATTACTTTGTAGTGCAAGGATTGACAAAAGTGTTCCATGTTAATTTTAAAATACGGGAGAATAGTATGAACCATGAACAATCAATTTTCTAGCTTTAAGAATGCTTTTAATTTTTCAATGAGAAGTACAAACTTTTCAACTAAACATAACACAATGGAAAAAATTCGATGTGAAAGATAATGTATGTGATACTAGTTTTACGTAATCTTTTCATTTAATGATATTACATAGTTTGATATTTATCCGTTTTCCTTATGACTAACTTTTGAAGAAACTACCTTTAAAACTTTTTTTTTTAAGTTTGTACTTCAAAATAAAATTCTCTTTTAAACATGTGTTATTATTCTGGGAAAATATTAGTCAAAGTCCTCATAATAATAAAAGATCCTAGTCACTCACTTTTACAAGATATCCGAAGACACTGCTATCTGGAAAACTAAAGTTATATAAAAAAAACATTTGACACTCTGTTGTGTAGTAGTTCAAAGGTAAAAATTTGGTTTATATAATGTAAACATTAGAAAAGTATATACAACTAAATTTAAAAATACGCCTGTGATATCAATGAAAACTAAGTTAGAATAAAACCATTATATATGTCAAACACGCATAAGCTAAAAAAAATTCATTATGGTACCCAAAATATTTATGTCAAAACAGTGAAACAAAAAAAAATGACAATTTGGCTAAAGTGCTTATTAAGTTACAAAATACAACAAACATTTTTGCTAAAAAAGCATGTAAATTAGATCCCTAAAACAAAGTTACTGAATAGTTACGTAAATTTGTCCAATTACTCAGTGAATACTTACAGATATTTATGCAATTATATCAAAAAATTATGCATATTTCTTCAGTTAATCGATAAAAATTTGCGAAAATTTCCACAATAATTCATAAAATATCTGAGAATATCTATGTAATTTTCTGAAAAAATACGAAAATTTCCTCGCTTATTCATTAAAAAGTTTGAGGAAACATCCATAATTATTAATTGAATAATTATAGACATTTATACCATTCTGGATATAATCGTATAAGTGTCTACATTTAGTCATTAAATAATTGCATACTTATATGTAATTATATAGTAATTAAATTTTAGTGAACTAATTTACAACTTTTTTTAGAATGAGCTTTCATGTATTAAGGTTGATTTTATGCACCTAATCCTAATATTCATTAAAAAAAATATTGCCTCAAAATCATTAAAAATATTAGAATGTTAACTATTTGAAAAGAAAAAACTTACCAACCAAACATTATTCCAAACAAAAAATAAATATGAATATATTTCCTATATAAATGATTAACAGATAAACATCCACCATGAAAATATTTGCCAAATAGTTATGGTCAAGCAAAAGTTTAACATCACAAAAACAAGATGTCAACTTTTACATGAACAATTTTCTAGTGAAATAGTTTTTATTATAAAATTGGTATGTTATTACATATTGATATTGAAATGTACAACTTCAGTTGGTCAATTTCGAAACAAGTGAATTGAAAAAGATAAGTCGACTAAGAACTCACTCGTACTGAAACCACGAGCGACTAGATGAGTGGAAGCAAATGTGGCATAAATACAAACAATAGACGTTAAACTTTGCTTATATATCGTATTGTACGACCCTACAAGATTCAAAATTGAAATTAAAATTAAAATCATGTCAAAATCTCTCCCCACCTACTACACCTCAAAAATGATACCACAATAATATTTAGTATACGCTTACTCATAAACTGAAACAAAGCTTCATGTCCCAATGTAAACATTATACCATCAAGTAATCTCAATATACACTTACCTTGGACTATTAAATATACATACAACGTTGGATAAAGTTCAGAGATGGGTTCTCTTTGTTTCACCCATATGTCAGTTGTGTCAACATGCAGATGAAGCAAGAGATCATCTCTTTCTTGGTGCGGTTATTTTGCTAATATACGGTCCCAATTCAAACGACAATTTAATGTAGATTTTTTAAAGTCTGTGAGACTACTAAATCTGATAAATTATATTAGTTCTTGTCATTTTAATGACAAACAGCAATTCAGTACTACCACTGTATGTGTGACATCTACAGCTTGGCATATGGTACGGAAGAAGCGATAGGTTTTTCAATAATTAAATGCTAAATGACCAAGTCCGATACGAGCTACTTTACTAAGATATCGGTATTTTACTATCTCAATTAGGAACAGATCAATAAATTGAACAAGGAAAGTAAAATTTCACCTTACTTCCAAAATCATGTCTCCGCCTTGCATTTTCAATAGAAGGCAGTGTGCGATCTTTGCTAATCTGCATCTGTGCTGATCGAAGCTCGATTGACTAGCGACTACTTTCTCAAGTGATTGACGACCTTAACACAAGGATTTGAGGTTGTTTCACTATTTTCTCCTCAGAGTAGTTCCCTATCCAGGTCGTGTAACATCCCTGATATTAGTAAGACAGTATTCAATAACTTAATTTTGTGATTAAATTGGAATGATATAATGGATGAGGTAATAGGATTTGTGTTTAATGAATTAATTAGAAGGTTGGCCTTTGTAAGCATATAAACTAAATAAAACATGCATAAAGAAGAGATGCATCAGGAGGGAAAATTGAAACTTTCAGGTCACATATATATATGTATCATGTTCACCAACATTTCATTCACAATCCTCAAACTAAAGGTAACTAGAGAAAGGTCGGTCATTACATGTTAGGAGAAGTCATGAGCCTCCCCACCCTATGCTCACAATCGAGGATGGCTCCATAACTGGACAACCAATTCACACCCAAAATCAACCCGTATCCCATAACCCGAGAACCTAAGCATTACACATGAATTCTATGCTCAAGATAGAGATTTTCAAATCCATACAAATCACAGGTAGATGGGCGGAACCCCCAATTGGATTTGAAACACTAACGGGACCTCAACTAGACTAGTACTTAGGTGCAGATTTTCAACAAGATCAGAAATAAAACTATGCGATGTGCCAGAATCAAATAAGGTATGAACAGGGAAATCAGAAATGTAAACATGACTTTCTACAGAAATACTATCTCGATCAAAAGCTAGAAGAGCGAGGAGAGCCTGCAACTGCCCTCCAGAGGGTCCTGCTTGCTGAGTTTTTCCTTGCCTCTTAGGGCAATCCTTACTGAAATGTCCAGTCTCTCCACAATGAAAGCATTCGCCCAACTTCCTTTTCTTTTTCCTACAGTCTTTGGCTATGTGCCCAGTAATCCCACAGAAGTTGCACTTCCTCCTTTCTCTTGACTTGTTGTCCTTGCTATTGTTGTTCTTGCCTCCTTTTCCGGAATCTACCTTCTCGCCTTGAGACTCATTTGCCTTGACCTCCTTCTTGCCACTCTTATCTTCCTCTTGAAGCAGGGCCATATTCACCAAACTCTCGAAAGTTGCCCCCAGGGGTATATGAGACATGGCCAAACCGCGCAATGGCTCATTCAATCCTAGAGCAAAGTGTAGGGCCTTCTTCCGAGATGTGTTTACCAATTCTAGACCGAACTGAGCAAGTTGATTAAACATATCCACGTATTACCTAACTGTCATGTCCCCTTGCTTTAGAGATTGGAACCTCTCCATCTGAAGATTCTCTTCTGTCGATGATAGGAACTTTAGTCCAAACCTTCTCCTAAAGTCATCCCAAGTCTCAATTGGTCTAGTAGTGGTGGTGACTACCCACCAATAAGCAGCTTCCCCTTTCAATAGCCATACCGCCAACAGAACTTTCCTACGATCTTCCACATCAAAGACAGCAAAGAGGTCTTCAGTTTCCTTTAACCAGTTTCTTGCCTCTACAGAAGTCTCCGTTCCGACAAAATTCTTGCAACCCGTCGCCTTAAAGTCTTTGCAAATCTTAGCGAAATCTGCTTGCGGATTCTGAGGAGGGGGAGGAGGAACCTCAGTTACGGGAGGAGGAGAGATGTTAGCGACGGGGGAAGGAGAAGGAATGTTCGCGGGGCCGGCTTCATTCGCCCTTGCCTCCATAAATCTTCGGAATCAGATGGGTACTTGTACGCCTTCCGGGATGTTAAAGCGATCGGCCATACTAAAACGAAGAAAAAGATAGATTCAGAACGAAGAAACGAAGGATAGTGCTATGGCTTTTGGGGAATAGCCTTTTTAAAATAACTAGACTTTTCTTGGAAAATACTTAATTGGTTTTGAAAATAGTTTTTCAAAAGGTAAGTTTTAAAAACACTTTTGCTCAAATCTTGTAAACCTTATGCTCTGATACCAAATGTAACACCCCACCTCCGCCAGGGTGACTCTTGCAAGCACACTAGCTTCGGAGGGGCGTTTAAACAAGGTAAACATGCATGCAGATATCACAAGACAGAACATATAAGTAAAACAGAGTAAATAAAGCAGCGGATTAAACTAGCATTTCAAAACCATAGTCATATTACAACAAAGTACTTGATCATTATTTTCCAACAAACAAAGTCTAGACAAAAGCATAAACTGAAAAAAAACTGAAATACATAAAGTACTATCCCCAAAGTGAAGTGATAAACCATAGCTAGCTCAATGTCCAAAACCGTACATGAGCATATCCAGTAAGCAAGCTATAAATATCCAAGCTAAGCTCCAATGTTCCCACCCTGAGAACCTGAGGGGGGGGGGAACGGAAGAAAAGAGGCGAAAGGAAACAGGTCAGTCAAAAAGACTGGTAAGCCCTACTACTATCTGTCCATGAACTAGTAAAGTTAACTGGCATGAGAAGCTGAGATGAACATAAGGATAACAACATACTAGCATGGTGATTAACTAACAAGATAGATAAAGGTGTCATCGCATAATCAAGGTTAAGTTTTGCACCATGGGTGTACTAGCATTCTAACATGTCAAGCAAAAACAAGAATTGATCCCTTGGCCCAAGCTTGGACCAACATCATGAGATGACCTAAATCAAGGTCCAACTACTCGGTCTAGTCGATCGGCTCCCTATAAGCCTAACTCGTCAAGTGTCGGTGTCATACGGCTTAATCATGTAATGTAGTTGACTGTGCAGGGTCCGCCCTAGGGTGTATCTAGCCCTACGGTGTAACCCTCTGACACCATTCCAGGATGCACAGTCTAAACCTACCGGTGCCCGTGTTCAACTCCGGTTTTAATGTGCACGACCATGGTCCGCCTGAACAACCGGGGCATCATTCAGACGTCTCTTTTGGTCTCTTACAATCAGCGCAGTAATCGTGCCCCACCCTAGCCTAGTCCTAGGGTCTTATGATACTATCTAGAAGGTTACTGCTGAAAAGGACCACGCAACTAGGGTTTCTTAACGGGTTAAATGTGGTTAACCCGATCCAAACGTGGGTTAAATTGGTTAAGAGTACCCAAGGTTCCTGACTTAACCCCGATTAACCCATCAAGCCCAAATTGGTTAAGTATTAAGTGGACCATGACTTAACCCTAATCAGGAGGCATTCATTAACTTAATGCGCTTTAACCTCTCACATTAGACTTTGTTGTGGTTACTAGTTAAGCCGGGCGGGTCCGGGTAGCTTTACACCACAACTAGGTCTAACCTCGGGTTCGAGCACAACATGACCAACTTCTCACATTGGGTCCTATTGTTTGTAGCCACTAGTTAAGCCGGGCGGGTCCGGGTAGATTTATGCTACAAACTCAACCCAACCTCGAGTTGGCCACTCTCATATTTTCTAAGTGTCATGTCCATTATGTTTCCAAAACATAATTACAAGTTAACATATCACGTTATGTTATAAAAACCATGTTCATGTCATAATGTTACCCAACCCCAACGTAATCCCATCGTTTACTTAATCGCAACAACGCATAAAGGATAAAATAGGGAACTTGGCATAATCATGACAAAATGGTGTTGAAGCCACAAGTTTAACATGATGGCATATGAAATGTACATATGTTCATATACTTGCATATTGCATTATTAGGCTTCAAAAGCATGCATAAAACCAAACTTAGCATATGAGTGATACATGGTGATGAATGACATGTAGAAGTGGCTAGAAGTTCGCATTTAACCTCACATGCAAGTTATCATAAGGGATATGATAACTTCCATGTTGCCAAAATGCAACCTTCAACATAAAGCTTGAAGCTTTAAGCTCACAACTTCAAGTTTAACTTGCATAACATGATAACATGTGTATAATGATCAACCCAAACTTGCATAACATAGCAACATGTGTCATATATAATGATTAAACCAACTTGCATAATGATCAACCAAACTTGCATATCATAGTGATCAACCCAAACTTGCATATCATAATGATCAACCCAAACTTGCATATCATAATGATCAACCAAACTTGCATATCATAATGATCAACCAAACTTGCATCATTCATTTAACTTTAGAGTTCAAAAAAAAGAAAGTAGAAAAGGGCTTACAATGCTATGAAGACACAAATAAATATTTATTATAAAGATTGAGACGAAGCCCTTATGCAAGCACCAAAAACCCAAATATGCAAGCTCCAAATGAAAACCCTTGAGCCAAATCAATAAAAACCCTTGCTTTGAAATAAAAATGTTGCAACTTGACTTGAATGCAAACTAAGAACACTCATACAAGCTTGGAAACACTTGTATGAACTCAAAATCTCTCATATAAATAAACTTAGGAATTTTAGCATGAGAGTGGAGGCCATGAGAGGAACAAATTTGGCATAGTTTAGTTGTAGGAATGAATAATGATGATTTAGGCTAGGCTTAGGGGTCTTTTTATAGAGTTTTAGGATAGTATTAGTCATAGGATTAACCCTAGATTCAATCAGAGCCATCAAATCTCGTCACTAGCCAACAAAACAGTTCAAAACAGCCAAGATAGGTGCACCAGGCCGACCTGGCCGACCAGGGAGGTCGACCCCCAGGTCGACCCTAGGGTCGACTCCCCAGTCGACCTGGGGGGGAGGTCGACTCCCCAGTCGACCCCCAGGTCGACCCCCTGGGTCTGGCGGGAATTTTCCCGCCACTTCTGATTTTCTGAAATTTGAATCTGTTTTGAATTTGAATTTTTCATGAAACTTTGCAAGGCCATATCTTGGTCATACGGACTCCGATTTTCGAAAACTCGGACTCTATTTCGCGTATTTTTCTGAGACGAACGCAATGGCACAGCCTGTTTCCCTTGATTCAGATTTTACAGTTTAATTCTGCCTCGATTTATGTTATAACATGTTATACAAAAATACGGGTTGTTACAATACTTTACCCCTAGGTTTTGGTTATCTTGGTATATTCGAAAGTTATGTCAATTATCTGTGTAGATTTGTGTTGTTCTTGATGATTATATGTTGTTATGAATTACCCATGTTTTATTATGTGCCATAAGTTGATTTTGAATGTCATTGTCATGTATGAAGATGAATAAGTCATAGGGCAAAATCCTTAGATAAAGATCTTCAAAGAATACGAAAATTTTGTATAATGTGCGCTAAATGTTTATAGAGATGGATTTTGAATTTATGACTTATTATGTTGGTATGAACTTGTTATGAATTTCCTTAGGTGCATACTTTAGGGAAAATCATATGTTAATTCTAGTATTATCGTATGTAATGATATGTCTAGTATTTTGTGTTTTATACAATATAAAGTACTGGAAATTGTGTATGCTTTATTCTAAATACTTTTTGTAAACCAATATTGTGACGAAAAGGAATTTCGCTCGATCCGAACCAGTCGCTAAACCGATCTAGACCGTTCGAAACGCCTGATTGTTTTGAGAACACGACAAAATAGAATGCAGACGGAAGAACATTTCATTGTTATTACAACAATTCCATCAGATTACAAGAATATACAGAGTATAAATGAATATTACACAGAAATATCAGAGATTTAAATTACATTTAAATACCTAGCAGCGGAAAATAATACAATACACAACTAGAAGAGATATACGGATACAATGCTTTCCGGATATCATTCCAGCTGTAAACCAGGATCCTATGAATATAAATCTGCAAAACCAAAACTACTAGCTGCCCGTGTCAAAATAAGGGCACCCAGAGTTTAGGTTAAAACAATAAACTCCAGGTCAGTCATGTGACTGGTGTGAGAACTAAACCAGTTATTAATCTTTATTTTAAAATTAGGTAAATCTAGGGACCACGCCGTATAACACGGAACGGGTTTCCTCCCAAGAATACCAGTGCATAAAACAACAACGCAATGCTAAATAAAGAAAAATGAAGCTATTATAAAACCCAGGTCCTATCACACAATGCAACGCAAGCCGGGGGATAGGATTTTTACCTTATAATAGCCAAGAATGCTTGATACGTTTAAAAGAAATCATTTGATACTATTATAAGTGTATAGTGTATAAAACAACTTCAAATCATAAGTATCAATCATAAGCGGCATGAATGCCCCATACAACTATGTCGCCATATATAGGTTATACAATCAAAATCGCAAAGTCACGTATTTGGAAATTGGGTTTCCATCTATGAACCGAGGCCAGGGATCGTCCTCTACCGATTCGAGACGCTCTAGCCCATGTCTCAGGAATAGCCGCAACTGCCCCTTGGATCGTCAGGGCCGGTCCACCGATGTGGATTATTATGCCTGAACAATACGTCTCCCCGCCCTTTGGGGGCGTCAATGAGCCAAAAAATGACTCCATCGGACCCGGATCGTCCGATCAAACCGAAGCGCCTCGCAACAGCAACAACCACACAGGTGAAAAGTATATAAATGTCAAGGCTGGTAGGTCACTGACACCACCCTAGCTAGAAGGAAACGCATGCCCTCCCTGATGTCCTCTCCCGTTTCTGGTTCACAAACGGGGTGCGAGGCTCGCGAATTCACGTTACACAAAGCTATGCCACACAGGCTGTGCTTTGATCATCACCACAAGACTTTGCTTTTCAACAGAAGCCTCGATCAATTGCCACTTAGGCATGCCACACAGGCAATTCACTCCATGCGTTTGATATCCATCAATATAAAACCCCTGAGCTCGTACGTCTCAGAGAAGTGCGTTAAGCAAGAGAATAAATTCTCCGCCGCAAAATAGATATATATTTAATAGAGATCAATCACACGGACTAAAATCCAATGTCAGACACACAGTCCATTTACAAGTCCGTTCTGGGTCTGAACGGAACCGGAGGCACCTAGTACCCCGCATATCCATCGATCTCCAAGTACGTCTGGACGATCACCAACTGTTTCCATCTTCTTGGGTGTACAGCCCAATCAAGATCATCAGTAATTACCCAAACGACGTGAGGACCTCCGGTCTTCGACCGCCGTCTTCATCTTCGACTTATCGTCGTATCAGTTGTTCAGAATGGGATAAACCCGGTCTTTCCGAATAACTCGCGTATATTTTAAATAAGTGTTACACAAACACAACATACGCCTCATTCCAATTCATCAGTCACTAACCGTAAATTAATCAAGAGAATAATTCCCCAAATATTAACCCCGAAGGCCGAAACCAACATCAGATCAATATCCAGAAAACCGTTCTGCTTAGCTAACCGACAGTTAGTTTCTAAATTTCACATTCATAGGGAAAGGTTCCCATTAATTTTATCAAAGATAAATCATTAAAATTTATTCTTTAATCTACTTTTGAATTTCGATTCAACTAGTCGGGATTAACGAACCTTACCGAAGTAATCATTTGTTTTAATTTCCCAATCCCAACCTATTCATCCCATGAAGTAAAACTGGTAATACTTCATATCTAACACCACGGTGTTATCGGTAAATTCAATTTACCATTTCACGTTCAAATCTAATTAAAGATTTAACTAACGCCTGGAGCAAAACTGGTGATACTCCATTCTCGATTATTTCAATCTGATTAAAGATTCATTAAAACTCCACTTAGTTTTAATCCGTGACTGGGTTAAAGAATCAGTGTCATTTAAAACACGGTTCACGATAAACCCAAAATCATATTACATTTTAATCAGTCCCTAACCGTAAATTAATCAAGAGAATAATTCCCCAAATATTAACCCCGAAGGCCGAAACCAACATCAGATCAATATCCAGAAAACCGTTCTGCTTAGCTAACCGACAGTTAGTTTCTGAATTTTCTTAACTCCTTTGGGTCTAAGAACAGTATTATTGAAGATACCGTTCACGACAACCCAAAATTACATCTCATTAATTATCGGGTTAAAGAACAAGTGTTATTTAAAACACTGTTCACGATAAACCCAAAAATCAATATCAATTCAATTTCATTTAAATATTATTTAATTGGTACACTTCATTAAATCTAAATAAAAAGATTTAATCTTTTCTCAACTGGGTTCAAGAACAGTGTTAGTCAAGACACCATTCACGACAAACCCAAATCACATTTGATATTAAATACAAGGCTCTGAATAGAAAATATCCCGGCTTATATTCAATATCAAATTCTACGATCAACAAATATTGTATTGGAAGTAACGATATGTATATCTATATCTTTCAAATTTCCATAACAACATCTGTATAATCACGAAATCCAACATCGAAGTATTCCGAAGACAATTTCAATTCGAATCCATTCCAATGCAATCATTGGATATTCTGGTTATTTTCAAAACCATTTCAAATTCAATTTATTTATTTAAAAATAAATAGAATTATAATTCTAGTTCAAAACTAGTTCATTTCGATAAAAATCTATTTTTATCTTTTCAAATATGGAGTTTTTCACCCCAATTCTTTCTAAATCATTTCTTATGATTTTACACAATTTATTGATAATTTTAATAATTTTATCAAGTCCCTTACAGTCGATTTCCATCAACGGCCATCGAACTGCACTTACAGCGACCTTTTTCAAATTTGATTTGGACATAATTCCAAATCCAACCGTTAGATTTCTAATTTCTAATATTCGTTAGAAAGCTCTTTTCGATACGAACCCAAGGTTCCGGTTTTAGGAGAATCCGACGGTCGGATCTCCCGCAATATCCGTTCGAAGTCAATGGTCGAAATTCGCGAACTGTCGCGGCGCGGCGCGTTATATTCAGGCCATTATATTATATATATAATATATTCTTCGTCGATTTCCATTTAAAACAAAATTTATAAATCGTTTTAAATTCGTTTTAAATTCGTTTTCAAAACGTTTTCAACTTCATTTTTCAAATTCAAATCAAAACTGAATTTTCTCTTTTATTCGGTTTAAATTCATTTCAATTCGATTCCAATTCAAATCGATTTTTAATTCAATTTCGATTCGTTTTCAATTAAATTTCGATTCGTATTCAATTCTATTAAATTTCAATTCGAATTCATTTCTATTCCAATTTCAAATCATTTCAGTGTATTTTGAATTTCAAATCAATTCAGTTTAATTCGAATTTCAATTCACTTTAAATATAATTCGAATTTCAATTCATTTCAATATAGTTCAAATTTCAAATCTATTCAATATTCATTGAAGAATGAATAAAATTGATATAAATATCGTTCACGTCAAAATGGCGTCAATCTACCCAACACGGCTTCATATGTTTCTATTTTCAAATATTCTATTTCAAATATTTCTATTTCAAATATTTTTATTTCAGATATTTCTATTCAAATATTTCTCCTCAAATATTTCTATTTCAAATATTTCTATTCAAATATTTCTCTTCAAATATTTCTATTTTAAATATTTCTTTTTCGAAACTGGAATGAGGCCCAATCAATTACCATATAATGTTAATTATATGGATTTTCTACAACACATGTATATATCAACAACGATGAATAATCAACCATCATCCAAAGTGCATTCTACACTGTATAAGCATCAAATATAAATATTCAGCGCTTATAACAGCCTGTCAATCAATCGATCGACATACAACTAAACAATCGGGATTAGTCTACGTCAAATATCATCCCAATACCCGTGTGGGGTTTCAAGCAATCAAACACAGATTTTTATTTGTGCAGTTGGGCGATGTGTAAAATTTATCGTCCCAATCAATATCCGTCAAATGTGTGTGTATATAAACAAATCATCCGATTTGTTTATTTTTATTTCCTTTCATTTATACGTTAAAAATTCTATTTTTAACTATAAAATATTTTTAACTATATAAATATTTTATTTCATTTCACATCATATCACACAATCAACTACACATCAAAATCAAACAAGCATACAAGCCGTCCATGGTCTGTGGACGACGGGTGTCGGGTGCTACTAAACACCGTCTGCATCCTAGTATATATTTCAACTAGAAAAATAAATTAATGGTGAGAAATTCTCACAGAATTGCTAATCCAACGCCACGACTCTTCTTTTGCAGAAATCTTCGTCGTTCTTGTCTCTTGTCAATTTCCTTTCCCCGTATCCTCTACATATGTAAAAATCGAATTTTTATTTGCTATTCAATATATAAAAATTGAAATTTTACTTTGGTATTCAATATATTAAAATCGAATTTTTACTTTGCTATTCAATATATAAAAATCGAATTTTTACTTTGCTATTCAATATATAAAAATCGAATTTTTACTTTGCTATTCAATATATAAAAATCGAATTTTTACTTTGCTATTCAATATATAAAAATCGAATTTTTACTTTGCTATTCAATATATAAAAATCGAATTTTTACTTTGCTATTCAATATATAAAAATCGAATTTTTACTTTGCTATTCAATATATAAAAATCGAATTTTTACTTCGGTATTCAATATATAAAAATCGAATTTTTACTTCGGTATTCAATATATAAAAATCGAATTTTTACTTCGCTATTCAATATATAAAAATCAAATTTTTTACTTTGGTATTCAATATATAAAAATCAAATTTTTACTTCGGTATTCAATATATAAAAATCGAATTTTTACTTCGGTATTCAATATATAAAAATCGAATTTTTACTTCGGTATTCAATATATAAAAATCCGATTTTTATAATTACTCCATAGGGATAAAAATTCAATTTTTACACCACTATTCTCTACATAAAGATCTCGCCTTTTCCAATATAAAGATCTTGCCTTTTCAATTACAAATATCTAATCTTTTCTATTTTAAAAATCTAATCTTTTCTATTTTAAAAATCTATATAAAAACTGATTTTATATTTGCTAATTATATGTGTAAAAACTGGTTTATAAAATATGTTTTTAGCATAAACAAACTCAGATCTAAAAATAAAATACAATAGAACTTACTGCAGTCGAGATAGAGGATTGGGCCTGCGCTCGGGTGAGAGGAGGAGGCGGGGGGGTCGCGTCGGAGCTTGTCGGTGGCGAGGGGGCTGTCGCCATGCAGCGGGGAAGCTGTAGGAGGAGGGCGGCATGGCATTTGGGCGAACTAGGGGGGATCGGGTTCGATTTGGTGAGAAGGGGGGGGGGGGGGAGGAGGATCGCCTGACGCGGTGGGAGGAGCAAGCCGGAGGCGGCGGTGACCCCCGATGGCGCGCGTCGACGATGGGCGGGGCTGAGCTACCGTCGCCCTCTTTTTTTCTTTTCTTTTTTTCTTTTTTTTTGTTTCTTCCTATCGGGTTTGAAATGAACTGATAAGGGGGGTTGACCTTTTGACCAAGAGAGAAAGGTGAGGAGGATTATAATATATATATAATTATTTTAAATTTTCTAAAGTCACTTTTTCGTTAGGACCCCAAATCGGACCCAATGACTGTCCTCCCTAGCTAATTACCCACATTCCGAACACAATGGGATGTGTACCATAAGCTGATTCGACTGTTACAATCAGTTTCTGTTGATTTTAAAACATAAATCAGTATATATTCAATTTGGACGCACATTTCAATTTACCGGGGCCACATACAATCTCTAAAAATTCCCGAAAAATATTTTCTAACTTCGTATTGACGATACGGTCCTAACAAAACTAGTTTCGTCGAATTCTGAGACCGTTGGAAAAATGACCATTTTCCAGTTCATTAAAATCAACTGAAACTGGTCAAACGCATTTTCCTTTGCCACGCTCACATATTGACTCGAAAAATTATGAAATTTGAAACCTAGCAATAATTTGACATCACGGACCCAACAAAAGTGGTTTCGTCGAAATCCGAGGTCGTTTGCAAAATTTCCATTTTTAAGGGCCTGAATTCCATAGCGACTATTCAGAATTTTCAACTGGACATATCTTTTGATTCCCGCTATGAAATTTTGATTTTTCGGATTCATTGGAAAGATATTCCCAAACAGATCCCATTATTTTTGGTTTCACTAAAATCCGATTTATTTTGCACCCGGTACATTCAATTGAAGTTTGAAATCGAATTATCGAACTACCGCGCCATTTTCAATTCTATTTATAATTATTTATATTCTAACGACGATCTATATAAATATATACGATTGAATTTTATTCAAAAGAAATTTTCTCGTCGATATTATTTAAAATAATTCATTTTAAATAATCAAAATTCGCTAAAATTGCCGAAATAAAAAATTTAAACTGGCCCAGATTTTCGGGTTGTTACAAATAGAATTTCAACAAACATCGTGGATTTGGTTAAAATATATACTATATAAAGAAAAAAGTTTTGCCTATAATTAATACCAGTGCCATCTCCAGATTCAGAATCACCTCCAATAATTGTCAGAACTAACTTCTGTAGAGCCAGATGCTTGAAATATCACAAGTATGGTATATGAAGTATTCAAGGCTTCTATCTCTCACCATTCGATTTCGGGAACTGGTCCTGATACTTATAATCATTTTGGTTTCGAATGAGAACAATTCCATAGAAGGATTTTGCCTCGGCTCTTTCAGCAAGGCCAAAAGGGTATTTTTTATTTATAAACAACCTTTATATAAAACTAAAACTTTAAAATAGTGACCTCAAAATGAAAACATTCTATATGCCTATGGGTCTTTCGTTGGAACCAGGAAGGGCTTCCCATCGAAGCCTATACTTCCAAAACCAAGGAAATCCTTGAAGTCGTTGCTTATGCATACAAGCCTTTGTAAAATTGTTTTTCTTAAAGGGGATTTTATTGTAAAGGGAAATCTTCATAACTTTTTCAAGCCCAAGGACAACCCGCCAAAATTTTATTCTCAAGGACAATACACACTGTAAAACTGATACCATACACACCGTAAAACTAATACTTAAAAACTGATAGCTAAATTTTGGTACTATACACACTGTAAAACCGATACTTAAAAAACTGATAATCAAATTTTTATACCATGCACATTGTAATATTGATACCTGAAATCTAATGATTTTTCCTTTATAATAAAATTTTAGCAGGTCGTCCTTACGGCTGAAAAATACCATGACTTTGTCCTTGTCACTATTTTCTTGTTTCTTAAATTACTTCCTTATGTATTGAAGTGGCTGATTAGGAACTTTTTCTAAACCAAATGTTTTTAAGCTCCACCTCTATGGCTGTCGGTGTCGGCAATGACGATAAGGAAACCTTTATCTAAAACTTTTTTTAATTAAGGAATACAGGCTCCACCTCTATTGCTTGGCGTCATTACGGGATGAAAAGCATTATTTGTTGTTAAGAAGCGAAGCCGGAAGGGTTTCTCTTTCAAAATAGCTTGAATATGGGTGTCAAAATCATTGTAGGAGTCGAAGTAGATTGGAAACGACATAGTTGTCGTATCCAATGTAGTGTATGTTGGACTTTTCCTAGAGTCCATCGAAATGCTATGTGTTTGGTTGTTGCCATTGTTTGGGTGTTACTTTTGTGTGGGGGAACAACGGCACGATCCAAGGGTGGAATTGATACTCACTAGTTAAAATATAAATAATGTTATCTCGATCAGTTGCTTTCCACAGTATAAAGTACATAAGAATGAGCCTTCTGTTTCATATTAGTGGGGAGGAACTCAGCGAAGCACTGAGGAGACCAAAGGGGATGTTGGTTCTGTGTTAGAGGAACATGATACCATGAAGGTCTGGAAACAATCAATAATAGAATGAGATTTCGGCTCTATTCCGTAGCAAAATTGTTCTTTGCGAAAGCACAAAAAAGAAGTAACATAGGGGAGAGGTGTAACAAGATGGAAAATCAGAACCAATTTAAAGTTTTTATTTTAGTTATTTTAATGAATTTTGAATATTTAAAATGATTTATTTTAAATAATAACGATTGAAAATTTATTTCAAACGAAGTTAGAACAAATAAATTTATTTTAACTATATAACGAGCTTGAAATGGCGTGATAGTTTAAAATTTTGATTTCAAACTTTAAATGAATGTATAGGATTCAAAATAAATCGGATTTCAGTAAAAAAAAATATTTGAATCTGTTTGAAAATATCTTTCCATCGAATATGAAAAATCCATATTTCATAACGGGAATAAAAAGTTATGCCCGGTTGAAAATTCAGAATAATCGCTATGGAATTTATATATATAGCCCTTAAAAATAGTGATTTCACAAACGACCTCCGTTTTCGACGAGACCACTTTTGTTGGTTCCAGAATATCAAATAATTGTTATATTCCAATTTTCATAATTTTTGGAATTGATATGTGAGCGTAGTGAATTTAAACGTGTTTGTTAATTTCAGTTTGAATTTAATCAACTGGAAAATGACCGTTTTTGAAACGGCCTCCAAAATCGACAAAATTAGTTTTGATAGAACAAAATCATCAAAACATAGCTAAATTTATTTTTCGGGAATTTTTGGAGTCAGTATGTGACCCTGGTAAATTAAAATGTACGTTTAAATTCAATATATATTGATTTATATTTTAATTTAAACAAAAACTAATCGAAACATTCGAATTAGCTTACGAAACATATCCCATTGTGTCCGGAATAAGGGTATTTGGCTAGGGGCGATAGTCGTTGGGTTTGATTTGGAGTTCGGATAAAAAATCAACTTTATTGGAATTAAAAGAGTAAAATAAAATAAAATATTTAATATAAATACCCCTCTCTCCCTCACTATCGTGGAATTCGCCAGCCCTAAAAATATACGGCCAAAACTCTCCAAATTAAATCCACTTCGATCTTCTTAAATACACTGTATTACCTAATGATTTCTGAACGAAAATTGTCGTGCTCTTCAAGAGCTTTAAATCTATATAGGATTGAAAATATATGGTGGAGCGGATTGGCCAAATCGGGTGCTCAAAGCACCGGCGTTCGAAAGCGATTTTGGGGGATACAGGGGGCGATGAGTTGGCTGGTCTTCACGGTGGAGAGGGAGAATGCGATGCCGGTTCTGGTGGACCCACCCGATCGTGGTCCGATCAACCACAGCGGTGATAAAGTGTAGCCCTAAATGTCGACTTCGATTTTGAGCAGTTCCAGGAAGACGATGAATAGTGGTAACGGTTTTAAACATTAAATAAAACATTGTTAATTATTTTAATTATTTCGAAACGTAATTAATGCAAATTTCATCATATATTTTCCATACAAGGTCCAAATTGCGCGAAACTGGATCCGTTGCGATCGTGGAGACGAGAGCTTCACAACAAAACTAACTGGGACCAATTTGGAGCTCGTTAGAAATTTAGACAATTTCAAACCAGAGTCTTGCTGAGTTCGCCAGATAAAAATTGACAGAGTGGAAACCGAAGTGAGAACTCTTTCTCACTCAATTCATTTATAGTTAAATATATACCAGGATGCAGACGGTACTTAGCAGCACCCGACACCATTAATTGTACAAACAATGATTGTTTGTTTGGACTGTATTGTGTTGTGATGTGAAATGAACTGTATAAAATATTCATGTGTTGAATAAAATATTAGAATAATAAAATTATTATTTTTTATTGTATATATGAACTATATAAAATATTCATGTGTTGAATAAAATATTAGAATAATAAAATTATTATTTTTTATTGTATATATGAACTATATAAAATATTCATGTATTGAATAAAATATTTGAATAATAAAAATATCATTTTTATTGTAGATATGAACTGTATAAAATATTCATGTGTTGAATAAAATATTTGAATAACAAAAATATCATTTTTATTGTATATATGAACTGTATAAAATATTCATGTGTTGAATAAAATATTTGAACAATAAAAATATAATTTTTATTGAATATATGAACCATATAAATTGGTCATGTGTTGAAAATAAATATTCATTTACAAATCGGACAATTTGTTTATGTACACCCATTTATTTGATACTGATTAGGACGATATATTTTACATATCGCCCAACTGCACAAATAATAATCAGTATTTGTTGTTTGAAAACCCTACACGGGTATTGGGGTGATATTGGACATGCATTAATCCCAATATTTAGTTGTATGTCAGTCGATGGGTTGAAAGGCCGTGATGAGCATTAATTATTTGTTTTTAAGGCTGATACAGTTGTAAATTGCACTCTGGATGATGGTTGATTGTGTATCATTTTTGTTATATACATGTGTTGTATGAAATCCATATTAAATAACATTATATGGTAATTGACCGTATCTGATTCCAATTCAGAAAGAACAAATATTTTAAAATAACCAATATTTTAAAATAAGAAATATTTTAAAATAATATTCAGTAATGGATTAAAATATGACTTTGATGTTTGATTTGATATGGACACGAAAATATTAAAATATGTGAAGCCGTGTTGATTAGATATGCGCCATTTAGACACGAACGATATTTATATCGATTTTATTCATTTTTATAATGAATTTCGAAAGAGATGCGATTTCAAAATCTAATGTTTTGAAAATATTATCATTATATATTATAACGGTATGGAATATTCAATTTTGATTTAAAATTGAAAATGAAGTTGAAATCGTTTTTAAGAAATTTATAAAAAACTTTTTAAATGGAAATCTATGAAATATATATATTATATATATTATATGGCAAGAATAGAACGCGCCGCGCAGCGACTGTTCGTGAATTTCGACCATTAACTTCGAATTGACATTATAGGAGATCCGTCTGTTGGATTCTCCGAAAACCAGAACCGTTGGGTTCGTATCGAAAAGAGCTCTCCAAAGAATATAAGAGATATAAAATCTAACGAATGAATTTGGAATTATATCCAAATTAAATTTGGAAAAGGTCGTTGTTAATGCAGTTCGATGACCGTTTATGGAAATCGACTGAAAGGGCCTTAATAAAATTATTAAAAATATCAATAATTTGTGTAAAATCATAATAAATGATTTGGAAAGAATTGGGATGAATAATTCCATATTTGAAAAGATAAAAATATATTTTTATCGAAATGAACTAGTTATTAACTAGAATTATAATCCCATTTATTTTTAAATAAATAAACTAGTTTGTGAATGGGTTTTAATATAACCAGAATTTCCAATATAACAATTGGAATGGATTTGAATGGAAATCATCTTCGGAATATTGCAATATTGGATTCCGTGATTATACGGATATTGTTATCGGAATTTCGAAGATATATATATATATATATATTATATATATATATATATATATATATCGTTATTCCCGAAACGATATTTGTTGGTTCCAAAATTTAATATTAAATACAAGTCGATATAATTTCTATTCTGAGCCTTGTATTTGATATCAAATTGGACTTTGGGTTTGTCTTGAATGGTGTCTTAAATAACATTGTTCTTAAACCCTGTTGAAAAAAAGAATAAATCTTTTAATTAAGATTTAGTGAAATTTTCCAATTAATTAATATTTAACTGGAATTGAATAAAAGAATTGGATGTTGGGTTTGTCGTGAATGATGTCTTAAATAACACTATTCTTAAACCCCGTGTGAAAAGAATAAATCTTTTAATTAAGATTATTAGAGTTTCCAGTTATATTTAGTAATTGGAATAAAATGGAATGTGAATTGGGTTTATCGTGAACTGTATTTTAACGACGTTCATTTTTAAATTCGATTGACAGTGAAATGTGATTTGGAATTTTTAAATCTTTTTATTAAGATTTAAAGGAAAATTTCCAAAGTAAAGTTTTCCAATTTAATACAATAAATTGGAATGGAATTGAATTCAATTTGATAATAATCGAAGTGAGCTTCTGTGGAGGAAGACTGTTACTATATATCGAATTTAAAAGGCTTTGCCATTATTCCATTTATTTTATTGGTTGGAAAATGAAGTTTATATCAATTATATATATATATATATTGATTTGCTTTCCGTGAAGATTCCATAATTAATAGGATGTGATTTTGGGATTATCTTAAACTGTGTTTTAAATGACATTGGTTCTTTAATCCAGTTAAAGACAGGATTTATTTCCTAGATATGAAATAATCATTAATACTGATTTTTGGGAAGATTAAAACTAAGTGGAGTTTTAATGAATCTTTGATTAGATCGAAATGTGAATCTGATAAATAAAATTATCAAATTCAAGAAATAATCGAGAATGGAGTACCACCAGTTTTACTCCAAGCGATAGTTAAATCTTTAATTAGATTTGAACGTGAAATGGTAATTAATTTTTCCAATAACACTGTGGTGTTAGATATGGAGTAGTACCAGTTTTGCTCCATGGGATGAATAGGTTGGGATTGGGAAATTAAACAAATGATTACTTCAGTAAGGTGCGCTAATCCCGATTAGTTTGGATAAACCTTAATTTGGTTTCAATTGATATCCAACGGTGGATTAAAGAATAAATTTAAAGAATTTATCTTTGATAAAATTAATGGGAACCTTTCCCAAAGTATAAGAATATTTGAATAAAAGAATATTCTGGATTGGAATGAGGCATATGTTGTGTTTTTATAGCACTTGTTTATTATATACACGAGTAATTCGGAAAGGCTAGGTTTATGCCCATTCTGAATAACTAATTCGACGATAAGTCAACGATGAAGACGGTGTTTGAAGACCGGAGGTCTACACATCGTTTGGATGATTACTGATGTCTTGATTAGGCTGTACACCCAAGACAAGGTTATAAGTGGTGATCGTCCAGACGTACTTGGAGATCGAACGGATATGCGAGGACCTCTCTCCTGTATTGGACATATGGGAGGAGGAATAAGGTGCCTCCGTTTTCGTTCAGACGTAGAACGAACTTGTAAATAGATGCGTGTCTGACATTGGATTTTATTCTATGTTGATTGATTTCTATTAAATATATATCTGTTTGGTGGCAGAGAAATTATTCTCTTGCTTAACACCCTTCTCTGAGACGTACGAGCTCAGAGGTTACATATCAATAGACATTAGTCGCATGGCGTGAATTGCCTGTGTGGCATGCTGAGAGGCAAATGATCAAGGAGTTTTGTGGTTGATGATCAAAGCACGGCTTTAATATAGCATAGCTTTGCGTATAACATTAATTCGCGAGCCTCACACCCCGATGTGAACCAGAAATGGGAGGGACCTCAGGGAGGACATGCGTTTCTTTCTAACTTGGAGTGGTGTCATGGTATGGAGCCTTGACATTTTACTTATGTGGATGATGGAAAGCGAGGCGCCTCGGATATATCGGTCACTACGGGGCCGATGGATGAATTGGTCGACATACTTACCAGACTTAAGCCCCATAGGGCAGGAAACGCATGTTCAGTGATTATTAATCCACTTAAAATGTGGACCGGCCTTGACGATCCAGGTGCAGTTGTGGCTGATCCTAAGACATGGGCTAGATTGTCTCAAATTTGCACAAGATGATCCCTTTGCCTTGGTTCACAGATGAAATCCAACTTCCAATACGTCACTTTTCGATTTTAATTGTAGAACCTAGTATGGCGACGTAATATATGGGTACCCATGCCGCCTATGATTGATACATTTATATTTGAAGTTGATTTCTTCACTTATATATAGTAATAATAAAATATGAAATTTCACGTACCAAGCATTTTTGGCTATTATAAGGTAAAAACTCTATCCTCCAGCTTGCGTTGCATTATGTGATGGGACCTGAGTCTTATAATAGCTTCCATTTCTTTATTTAGCATCGCGCTGTTTGTTATATGCACTGGTATTCTTGGGGTTAAACCCGTTCCGTGTTATACGACTTGGTCGCTTGATTTACCTAACTTTAAAACCAAGCTAATAACTGTTTTTAGTTCTCACACCAGTCATATGACTGACTTGGAGTTTATTGTTTTAACCTAAACTCTGGGTGCCCTTATTTTCCACACGGGCAGCTAGTAGTTGGGTTTTTGCAGATATTATTTTCACATGATCCTGGATTTACAGCTGGAGCTATATTCAGAACGCTCTGTATCCGTGTATTTCTCACAGTTGTGTTATGTATTGATTTTCCGCTGCTTTGTAATTTGAATCTCTGATATTTTTCAAATGTGTAATACTTATTCATACTCTGTTATATTCTTGTATTCTGATAAAAATTGTTGTAATAACAATGAATTGTTCTTCTATTTGTGTTCTGACTTGTCGTGTTCTCTACTCAATCCGAGCTACCCCGTAAGGGCGAGTTTGGGTCGTTTTAGTTGGTATTAGAGCTTTGATTTACAGAGCTCGAGAACAAGACATATTAGAACCGAATGAAAGAATTCATCAGAGATTGTATTAGTAATATCCAATGATAATAACTCGTTAGAGATAGGATCGGTAGCATCATAGAATGAGTTGGATGAGTGTTATTTTTAAAATAAAAATGAAAACGGATTTTGTTTTGAAAATTTAAACCTTATTATACGTATTTGAATATTTTATTTTAAATTGATTTTGGACTATCGGGTAGAGATTTTAATATATGTCTGACCCATGTGTATACGATGTCTCAAATATACTGGATGGATATAGAATCACACTCTAGTCGCCCGGAAATGATTATACTGATGACTACGTAACATCAGTAGTTTATTTTCGAGCTTCGAAAGTGAGATATCTATACGATTCCAATTAACTGTTGTGAGAACCAAAACTAGATAAGATTTATTGTTTCTGATTTGGCATCAAAAACATGATTTATATAAAAATTACGAATTTGAAAAGATAATCAACTAATAGACTGTTAGTTTTGTTGTTTGATTATTATTCTGATTAATAAAAATATATTGGAACCATAAAACCCATAAGAGAAATGAAGATAAATTTAGCCAAATTGAATCAAATATTGAACTGAATTGAAAATTGATTGAAATTACATGCATATACATGTATGTACATTGAACAGGTCATAGCAGGGAAGCTAAGCAGAGGAATAAAATTGTATGCCTGACAAATAGGTACAAGTTTACTAATTTATTGGGTTTGGATGATTTTATGAGCCGATTGGTTAGTCGCTTGGCTTTTTCTTTCTTTTTTGGATTGATGAGGGCCCTGCGTGGCTAGTTGTGGTTTTAAATGTCTCCCCGTACAAAGGAGGTTATGGCGAAATTTTTCGAAAATTTAGGGTGTTAGCCAAATTTTTGAAAAATTTGAAAATTCTTTGAAACCGAAAAGTTGAAGAATGAAAGCCAGAAAGAAGTTGAGTTGGTTGGTTAAACAACTTTCAGTTCCGTTCTTTTTGAGGACGAAAAGATTTTAAGTGGGGGAGATTGTAACAACCTAGAAAATCAGAACTAATTTAAAAATTTTATTTTAGCTATTTTAACGAATTTTGAATATTTAAAATGATTTATTTTAAATAATGACTAAAAATTTATTTTAAACGAGGTTAGAATGAATAAATTTATACAACGAGCCTAAAATGGCGCGGCAGTTTGAAAATTTGATTTCAAACTTTAAATGAATGTACAGGATTCAAAATAAATCGGATTTAAGTAAAATAAGAAATATTTGAATTTGTTTGAAAATATCTTTCCAATGAATGTGAAAAATCTAGATTTCATAACGGGAATAAAAAGTTATGTCCAGTTGAAAATTCAGAATACCCGCTATGGAATTTATATATATAGCCCTTAAAAATAGCGAATTTTCAAATGACCTCCGGTTTTGATGAGACCACTTTTGTTTGATTCGGAATGTCCAATTATTGTCATATTCCAATTGTCATAATTTTTGAAATTGATATGTGAGTGTGGTGAATTTAAACGTGTTTGTTAATTTCAGTTTGAATTTAATCGACTGGAAAATGACCGTTTTTCAAACGGCCTCCAAGTCCGACAAAATTAGTTTTGTTAGAACCGTATCATCAAAACATAGCTATATGTATTTTTTGGGAATTTTTGGAGTCAGTTGTGACCTTGGTAAATTAAAATGTACGTTTAAATTCAATATATATTGATTTATATTTTAATTTAAACAAAAATTGATAGAAACAGTTGAATTGGCTTACGAAACATATCTCATTGTGTCTGGAATGGGGGTATTTGGATAGAGGCAATAGTCGTTGGGTTTGATTTGGAGTTCGGAAAAAAAACCCAACTTTATTGGAATTAAAAGAATAAAATAAAATAAAATATTTAATATAAATACCCCTCTCTCCCTCACTATCGTGGAATCCGCCGGCCCTAAAAATATACGGCCAAAACTCTCCAAATTACATCCACTTCAAACTTCCTGAATACACAGTATTACCTAATGATTTCTGAACGAAAATTGTCGTGCTCTTCGAGAGCTTTAAATCTGTATAGCATTGAAAAGATATGGTGGAGCGGATTGGCCAAATCGGGTGCTCAATGCACCGGTATTCAAAGCGATTTTGGGGAATATAGGGGCGGCGAGTTGGCTAGTATTCACGGTGGAGAGGGAGCACGCGACTCCGGTTCTGGTGGACCCGCCTGATCGTGGTCCGGTCAACCACAGCGGCGATAAAGTGGAATATAACAATTCCAAAAATTATGAAAATTTCATAATATATTTTCCATATGAGGTCCAAATCGCGTGAAACTGAATCTGTTGCGATCGTGTAGACGAGAGCTTCACAACAAGACTAACTGGGACCAATTTGGAGCTCATTAGAAATTTAGGCAATTTCAAACCCAAACGGTGCTGAATTCGCCAGATAAAAACTGACGGAGTGGAAGCCAAAGGGAGAACTCTTTCTCACTTAATTTATTTACAGTTAAATATATACTAGGATGTAGACGGTGCTTAGCAGCAACCGACACCGTTGATTGTACTAACCATGATTGTTTGTTTGGACTGTATTGTGTTGTGATGTGAAACGAACTGTATAAAATATTCATGTGTTGAATAAATATTTGAATAATAGAAATATCATTTTTATTGTATATATGAACTGTGTAAAATATTCATGTGTTGAATAAAATATTTAAATAATAAAAATATCATTTTTATTGTATATATGAACTGTATAAAATATTCTTGTGTTGAATAAAATATTTGAACAATAAAAATTTAATTTTTATTCAATATATGAACCATATAAAATGGTCATGTGTTGAAAATAAATATTCATTTACAACAATAAAAATATCGTTCTTCTGTTTGTGTTCTGACTTGTCTTGTTCTCAACTCAATCCGGGCTTTCCCGTAAGGGCGAGTTTGGGTCGTTTCAGTTAGTATCAGAGTTTTGGTTTACGGAGCTCGAGAACAAGACATATTAGACCAGAACAAAAGAATTCATCAGAGATTGGATCAGTAATATCCTATGAGAATGTCTCGTTAGAGATAGGATCAGTAGCATCCTGGAATGAGTTGGAAGAGTGTTATTTTTAAAATAAAAAATGAAAACAAATTTTGTTTTGAAAATTTAAACCTTATTATACATATTTGAATATTTTATTTTAAATTGATTTTGGACTATCGGGTATATAGAGATTTTAATATACGTCTGATCCACGTGTATAAGATGTCTCAAACATACTAGATGGATATAGAATCACACTCTAGTCGCCCGGAAATGATTCTAATGATGACTACACAACATCAGTAGTTTATTTTCGAGCTTTGAAAGTGGGATATCTATATGATTCCAATTGACTAGTGTGAGAACCAAAACTAGATAGGATTTATTGTTTGTGATTTGGCATCAAAATATGATTTTTGAGTATATAAAGATTATGAATTTGAAAAGATAATCAACTAATAGATTGCTGGTTGTGTTGTTTGATTATTATTCTTATTAATAAAAATATCTTGGAACCATAAAACCCATAAGAGAAATGAAGATAAATTTAGCCAAATTGAATCAAATATTGGACTGAATTGAAAATTGATTGAAATTGCATGCATACACATGTATATACATTGAACAGGTTACAGTAGGGAAGCTAAGCAGTGGAATAAAATCGTATACTCGACAAATAGGTACATGTTTACTAATTTATTGGGTTTGGATGATTTTATGAGCCGATGGGCTTTTTCGTTTTCTTTTGGATTGATGAGGGGCCTGCGTGGCTAGTTGTGGTTTTAAACGTCTCTACGTAAAAAGGAGGTTATGGCGAAATTTTTCGAAAATTTAGGGTGTTAGCCAAATTTTTGAAAAATTTGAAAATTCTTAGAAACCAAAAAGTAGAAGAATGAAAGCCAAAAAGAAAGTTGAGTTGGTTGGTTAAACAACTTTCAGCTCCGTTCCTTTTCGAGGACGAAAAGAATTTAAGTAGGGGAGATTGTAACAACCCGGAAAATCAGAACCAATTTAAAAATTTTATTTTAGCTATTTTAATGAATTTTGAATATTTAAAATGATTTATTTCAAATAATAACGACTAAAAATTTATTTTAAATGAAGTTAGAACGAATAAATTTATTTTAATTATATAACGAGCCTGAAATGGCGCGGTAGTTTGAGAATATGATTTCAAATTTTAAATGAATGTACATGATTCAAAATAAATTAGATTTTAGTAAAACCAGAAATATTTGAATCTGTTTGAAAATATCGTTCCAATGAACGTGAAAAAACTAGATTTCATAACGGGATTAAAATGTTATATCCAATTGAAAATTCACAATAGTCGCTATGGAATTTATATATATAGCCCTTAAAAATAGCGTTTTTGCAAGCGACCTCCGCTTTCAACGAGACCACTTTTATTGGTTTCGGAATGCCAAATTATTGTTATATTCCAATTTTCATAAATTTTGAAATTGATATGTGATGGGTATATAGGTGTACGTTGTGTTTCTATAGCACTTATTTATTATATACGCGTGTTATTCAGAAAGGTCGGGTTTATACCCATTCTGAATAACTAATTCGACGATAAGTCGACGATGAAGACGGTGGTTGAAGACCGGAGGTCTTCACATCGTTTGGATGATTACTGATGTTTTGATTGGGCTGTACACCCAAGACAAGGTAATAAGTGGTGATCGTCCAGACGTACTTGGAGATCGACCGGATATGCGAGGACCTCTCTCCTGTATTGGACATATGGGAGGAGGAATAAGGTGCCTCTGGTTTCATTCAGATCCAGAATGAACTTGTAAATGGATGTGTGTCTGACATTGGATTTTATTCTGTGTTGATTGATTTCTATTAATTATATATCTGTTTGGTGGCGGAGAAATTATTCTATTTCTTAACACCCTTCTCTGAGACGTGCGAGCTCCGATGTAATATATCGATAGACATCAGTCGCATGGCGTGAATTGCCTATGTGTCAAGCTGAGATGCAAATGATTAAGGCTTCTGTTGAAAAGAAGAGTCTTGTGGTTGATGATCAAAGCACGACTTTAATATAGCATAGCTTTGTGTATAGTGTTAATTCGCAAGCCTCACATCCAGTGTGAACCAGAAACGGGAGGGGCCTCAGGAAGGACATGCATTTCTTTTTAGCTAGGAGTGGTGTCATGGAATGGAGCCCAGACATTTTACTTATGTGGATGATGGAAAGCGAGGCGCCTCAGATATATCGGTCACTACGGGGCCGATGGATGACCTGGTCGACATACTGACCAGACTTACGCCCCATAAGGCGGGGAAACGCATGTTCAGGGATTATTAATCCACTTAAAATGTGGACCGACCCTAACGATCCATGTGCAGTTGCGGCTGATCCTGAGACATGGGCTAGATTGTCTCGAATTTGCATAGGATGATCCCTTTGCCTTAGTTCACGGATAGAAACCAACTTCCAATACATGACTTTTCGGTTTTAATTGCAGAACCTAGTATGGCGACGTAATATATGAGTACCTACGCCGCCTATGATTGATACATTTATATCTGAAGTTGATTTCTTTACTTATAGTAATAATAAAATATGAAATTTCACGTACCAAGCATTTTTTTGGCTATTATAAGGTAAAAACTCTATCCTCCTGCTTGCATTGCATTGTGTGATGGGACCTGAGTCTTATAATAGCTTCCTTTTTTTATTTAGCATTGCGCTGTTTGTTATATGCACTGGTATTCTTGGGGTTAAACCTGTTCCGTGTTATACAGCGTGGTCCCTTGATTTACCTAACTTTAAAACCAAGCTAATAACTGTTTTTAGTTCTCACACCAATCACATGACTGACCTGGAGTTTATTGTTTTAACCTAAACTCTGGGCACCCCTATTTTCCACACAGGCATCTAGTAGTTGTGTTTTGTAGATATTATTTTCGTAGGATCCTAGATTTACAGCTGGAGCTATATTCGGAATGCTATGTATCCATGTATTTCTCACAGTTGTGTTATGTATTGATTTTCTGCTGCTTTGTAATTTGAATCTCTGATATTTGTCAAATGTGTAATATTTATTGATACTCTGTTTTATTCTTGTACTTTGATGCAAATTGTTGTAATAACAATGGATCGTTCTTTTGTTTGTGTTCTGACTTGTCGTGTTCTCAACTTAGTCTGGGCTTTCCCGTAAGGGCGAGTTTAGGTCGTTTCAAGAGGATCCATTATGTGCTGCATGATAAATTTGATGAATATCCACTACAACAAAAGTAATTTTAACTGCATTTATTCTTAGCATTGTGGGTTGAAAGTTGTGCAAAGTGCATTGGTGTTGTTTTTTGGGTTTAACGCTGACAAAAATAGTTTGGGTTGGTGCCTTAGCACAGTTTCATTTCATCCGTAAGTTAGAATAAAAAAATTCCCTTTTTCTATCTCTTACTCATTTCCCTCTACCTCAATTTATATTTTCTTTGATGTCGATTTCAATTTCAATCCTTTATCCTCCTCATGGATTTCTCTATCGCTTGCTAATCTTGGCGGTTTCCGTTTCCTCTTTGATTTCCCAACCTACAATTGCCTTGTACCTGGTAGATTTTTTCCCACTTTGACCTACCTGTGGTTGCCTTACATTCGAGGAAGGACAAAAAATTTGGTGCGCACTTTTTAACCCTAGTTTGCAGTTTAATTTCAAATCATTATTTATTATCAAATAGAGTTCACAGATGACCTATTTTCAAAACTCACTTGACTTATATTATTTAATACAAAAATTGACACTTACATGTTTATATTAGATTTTGGTAATATACTGACTACACTTTTAGATTTTAGAAAATAAACCATTTTTCTTTAGTATTTTATTAATTTTGGGTAAATATTTAATATTATATTGGTAATATAAGTTATTGTCCATGTTGAAGAGATAAACAAGCTGCAACACATCTTCATCCATACCAATTATATTTTTTTCTATCAACAAAAAGTATACATACATAATTGACAACGAATTATTGATATTTAAGAAAACAACTGTCTTATGTAAAACATGATTAAGGAAACAATCTTTAGATATCTTAATGATAAATGATTTCATGGATGAGTTCCCAAATGATTCCATTCTTTAGTAAGCTTTGAACGAAAGATATCTTATCCATTAATCTGGAAAACACGATTAAGCGATGGTATTTAAATGCAAACTAGATAGGAAATGATACTATTCAGATACTGGAACAAAATTAAGAGTTTTCCTTTACCATCGAGATGTTTAGGAATTATGAAAGAGGCCTTTGCTAGTTGGCATTAGCCATTGTGTTACAAGAAGAATACATCATATTTGTGTAAATCTGATGTATCAACTATTGTAATAGAGATATTGGTAGAAAATATATTCCTCAGATAAGTAACCAAAATTTGTCGAGAAAATAAGCATTCGTAATAGCAAAGTTATGGGTGATACACAGTAGAAAGTGATTAGAAATAGAAATAATTTGAAAAAAGCAGCTGATGTGGACTTTGAAAATAAAAAATAACAGGTAGGAAGAGACAAAGAAATACCTTTTTGAAAATCCATTTGATTTGTTGAAAGAAGAAAAGGAGACAGAATTATTAATGATACTGGTCATTATACTTCAAGTTGTTTTCTGTTCACTTACACGCCCATCCTTAGGTAGTCCTAGTATGTTGTTTCAGAAAATGCATATAGTGAGGAAGCTATGATAAATAATATTGACGTTGACAAGGTTTGTGCCTTTTTTGGAGGGGATGAGAGGGTAGTGCTGGCCCGGAGGCCAGTTCGAGCAGCCGGCCGCCTGAGGCAACCCCTTTTGGTAGAGAAACCACCAAAGAATGGAGGTGGCGATAGTTACAAGTAAAAAAATTTAACATCAAATAAAAATAGATGGATAAGCCTTTCAATGCAGCATTTGGTCCAGTGAGATGCACAATTGATTATGTATTTGGAGATATATTGTTCGATTCTTGGAAGCAACCACTTTTGATTAGAGCAACCTTTTTTGCTTAGTGATTTACCCTTGCACGTGTTCTTTTCATCTGGGGCAACCTGGTTTTTCCTGAGTTTCAGAGCCGCCACTAAGAGGAGATGCACGCTGTTCTGATAATCTCAACCCATAATTTAGAGACTAAAACATAGTCAAAGAAATTATTTTTTTCCTTTGGCTACTTGGAGGTTACTCTAACATAACCATATTTATTGGTGAGAGAAGTGGGCCAAAGGCAGTGGCATTGACATGGAAATGTTAGGGGATTTGAGTAGAGATAATGAATTGATTGATCAACCTTTGGACAACAAATAACATAATTAATGGATAAATTTTTTTCCCATCAATTTTTGGGTAGATAAGTTTCCTCTTTCTTCTCAACACTGTTTGGATTCAGTAATATAAGTTATGTGCCACATTGCTTTAGACATGAGAGAGAAATCCCTGAACAATCATAATTTCGGTTTGAGAAATGTTAGTTTAAGAACAAAGCTATGATCATACGATGAAGGATAATGGAATGCCTTTGTAGTACAAGGTAGTGCAGTTGAAGCATGTATAGGAAAACATGGACTTTTGAGAGACTTTTCTAAACGAGTGCAAGCTTTGAAGCTTTAACATTTTGTAATGGGAAGGATATCTAAATTTGCAAGCGAAAAACGAAATTTTAGTTAATAAGGAAGATAAACTATGTAAGACAAACGATCTGAAGGAAGTAGAATGGAAGCAGAGGTCAATAGTTCACTGACGTTGACATAATAGTTCCACCAATCTACCAACGGCAGAAGATCATTCAGGAGAAAGAATCCATCATCGCAGAACATAATGAGTTAATGATAAGTTTACATAATATTATAAATTTGTACTTAACATAAATGATCATTGCTAATTTGCGCACTATCTACCCTCTAACCCAAGCTTAAGTGAAATTGATGTCGAGTTCGACATGAAGGAGATTTGATAAGCTCTAAAAGGAAATGTGTAGTAACAAAGCTTCCGATCTCAACTGTTTAGCTAAATTAATTTTTCCATGGATACTGGTTCCTCTTGAAATTTGACTTAGGGTAAAATTTAATCACAAAGGATAAATAACGCAACTAACATTTTAATAGCTAAGGTGTAACTGCAGATGTTTGCCATCCGACCTACCAAACTTCTTAACAGCACATTCATAGTCATTACACTAAATTTTGACTATTAGATTGAGAAGGAAATTTTAGTTACTCGTAAATAGGGCTTAAACAACATATATGTGAAAGAGCTATTTTTCTAGGGAAATAATGTTCCTCAAAACCTGTTAATCATGGTTAAATAAGTAATGTTCCTGTTATCTTAATTAAGCCTGCTTTCACAAAGGCTTTAGGCTCCGTTGCTTGGGTATTTCTCATGTAAGTTAGGAAGAAGAAGGTTCAGGAAAAGTTGGATTAAATTTCTCCATAGCAGTATGTCCAAGGCTGTGGTAAATAATATTTTTGGAAAGTTGATCAAGTCAAAAGTAGATCTAAAAAATGGTGATCTGCTATCTCGTGTTATATTTGATTTATTTGTTGATGTTTATACAAGAATAATTCATATTGCCTCGGTTAATGTATGATACATAAAAGGGCTTTAAGATTGTCAAACAAGGAATGCATACACAACAATAAACTGATGATATTGTACTCCCTAACATTCCTAAGCTGAACATGTAGGTGCATGCACACTCTACAACCAAGGCAAGTGAGAAAATCAAGTCATATCAATGATAATTACATAAACATAAATATGAGAATTTATGAATTTCATCTGTAAAAATAACTAAGAAAATTATGGGTCAAAGCAATGATCTTAAGAAACCTGCAATAATAAACCATAGTGCATGGCAAAGCAATCATTTTGCGGACTGACCTAAAGAAAGAAATTGATTGAAAAAAAAAAGTATTAACTAGTCAAAAACATTAATCTATTGGTTTATAACAAAATAAATAAATAAGATAAATAACAATAAATTATAATAAAATGTGATCCACACATTTACTTAAAAAATATAAAAGAACATTAAATTTATTCTAAAGACCAAAAAGCCATGTTAAAAGAGGTTACATGAGCAAATTTGAATCTGAAGGGACTTACATAATGGAAAGTGGGATGCACATACACACATATACGTACATACTTTTTTTTTTGAACATAGCTTAGTGCTCTATTATAAATTTTGAATGCAACTAAACATTAAAGAACTCATAATCCACTGAGTCCCCTTTTTGCATTCTTCTTATCCACAGATCTGCATATCAAGAATCTATTTCATAAGACATTTTAAATTTCAAATAAGTTCAAAAATTATTATTATAGTGTATGACGTTAATGCCATCATAACCTATGTATTTGTACAAGACTTGAATTCTGTTAGAGGTGTCTTATGATTTTGCAATTATATACCTGTATATTATGTTGTTAAGTTATTATCTGTACTTAGATTCTATTCTACAATCCACTATGGACAAAAATATTTATTGAAGGCGTGATTATCGTTACTTGAGTGACATTTACGTTATTAGTACCCTTAGTTTTATTACTTTAAAAAATTCTTAACTCTCTTAGAGTCACAGCTGTTAAAACAGTTACATTGTATTTTATCCTTCATGTTCATGCTTATAATTGGGCATCTAAGCTGGTATATGAACTAACAAGCACTTTTGCCATCAAGTGGTAAAACTATACATTATTTTTTATTCATAGCACAATAAAAAGATCTTTGCAACCTTTTGGTATCATATTTAAATTAGTTACATATCCGAGACCATTTTATCACACATATCCTATTGCAAATAGCTATTTGCAAGAGGCGATAAATAACAGTTGCAGTAAATGATATTTAGTAATAGACTATTATGATAGTTGCAATAGATAAGGTTTAGCAACATGCCTTTTTTTGTTGCGAAAAACCTACTTTTAGCAACTACGCTTCTTTTCCTGTTGCAAAACATACTTTTAGCAACTATGCTTCCATAATAGTTGCAACAAACATATTATTTGCAACCACGCTTCCAAGCCAGTTGCGAATAAATATCTTTAGCAACTGTTTTCGCCACTTGCAATAACTATAGTTTTTTTACAACTGGTAAAACCAGTTGCCAAAAAAATACTAAAAATAAGTATCAGCTTTTAATGATTAATTTTAAATAGTAATTGTTAAGTGATTAACTACTAGTAATTATATAATATTTAAAATTAATATTTAATTATTATTAATTAATAATAAAATTTAAGTATTATAAAGTGATATTAATAACTGATAATTAAATAATAATAATAATTAACAAATATTGATAAATTAATAATAAAAAATAAAAAAATAAAAAAAAATTAATGGATAATATTTGATTTTAAAGATGAATATGTTTGAATATTAGATAAATAATTAAATAATTAATAAATTCATAGTAAATAAATAAATAAATGGTAATTGATTAATATTACTGATAACGAGTAATTAATAACTAATAATAATTTCTTATATGAATTAATTTATAATTTGTGCTTGATAGAGATATTTTTATGAATTAGTTAATAGTTTTTGGTGATCAATAAATTGTGTTTTTTTACAACTGGTAAAGCCAGATGCGAAAAATAGTCTTTTAAATATTATTTTTCCCCACCTTTGGTAACCATAATTACTATTAAATATAAAAGTATGAAGTAATAAGTAATATTTAGTTATAATTTGATAAGTGTTAAAGTAATAATAATTAATTGAAATGAATTAACACTTTAATAATTTATTATGGTTAGTTATTAATTATGTGTAAATTATATTTAACAAGTATTAATTACATCTAATAATTAATAATTCTAATTAACAACAGATATTAAATAATTAATAAATATTCATCATATATTATATTTAACAAGTAATATTCAATTATAATTAAGAATTAAAACTACAAATAATTAAACGTTATTAAATTCGATAATTAATATTATTATGTATTTTTATTACTTAGTATTTAATAATTATAATTGGTACTTCATGTTTCTTATTCAAAGTTAGAAAAAATGAAAACCTAAGTTTGACCCATGTTTTAAAACCTGTGTCTCAAACTTAGGAAAACATCAAAACTATTAAAGGAAAACATGCGCGTCACCTACCGGTTACAAGTAAAAAAAAAGCGGCATCCTAAAATTTCAAATCCCGCTCTAATTTTAGTTTCATCGCCTACCTCTTCGTCATTAAACCTAAATCTGAAACCTCATTAAATCAAGGCAAACGCTATTCGAACCACCATATTTGCTGAGTCCCCCCCTCCTAAATGTGAAAAAATTAAAAAAAACCACAATTTTGCTGAGTTTCCCCCCTTTTTTATAAAAAAAACTCGAAAATGCCCTCATCGCAGTCCAACTGCGTGGTTTCTTCATGTACCACGCAGTGTGACTACGTAGTACCCTAGCTAACCTCGTAGACCCTCTACTAGGTTAGATAGGGTACCACGTAGTCACACTGTGTGGTACATCACTACAAGAGGAACAGGGGTTTCCAACGGCCAGGGGCCGTTGGCGGCCGTTGGAAACCCCGTTGGAAGCCGTTGGTCAATCCGTTGGTATACGGATCAACGGCTTCCAACGACTTCCAACGCAAACGACGCTTAATTTCCAACGGCTTCCAACTGATAAATAAGGACACGTGTATGATGGTTTAAGCAAATAGGCCGTTGGAAGCCGTTTGTATGGAATGACCTGTAAGCCGTGGCAGGCCGTTGGAAATCTGGGTGTTTTTTTAACAGATTTTAGATTTACCACTACAAGCCACACAACAAATATAAAACATTCTGAACTGCTCCATTTCGAGCATATAACTCACAATCTCAACCATATATACACCCAAACACAATACGAAATAAAAAACAAACACAAAACACATAAATTAACCAATATTTACATAACATTACCACCAAATTTCGCCAAAACAACACCAAACCATCACCATGTCCAAAATAACATAACCATCTCCAAACAACATAACCAACACCATGTCCAAACCGTACCATTATAACATCATGTCCAAACCATCATAACAAAATATATACAACTACCATGCATGTAGCAAGCCTCACCAACTCTCAAAACACATCAAAACAAGCTAACCTGATCAACTCTCTCCCCCTGAAGATGAAGGTGTCGTACCGTGATGGGCAATGTACTCCGCCAATCGCTGGTTAAGCAACTCCATCTGCTCTTCACGGCGACGATCACGTTGATGAAGCTCTGCAATATGTGCTTTCAACTGTGCGATTTCTTCCTTTTCCTGAGCCTTCTTATACATCTGCTGAGATGCTGTAATCTGTATATAATTTCAGATTTTAAGTATTTCATAATAGTAGTTCGAATACATTTGAGTTTTTATTATAAATTTTAGTATTACCTCTAGATTTCCATAACCATATCGTCTGTTTCGGGTAACAGGATCCATGACAACATCAAATATCTTGTCCTCATCTTCCTTGGTAAGCTCAGTCCTCCCTGTAGCTTCCAATACCTGCGCCCTTTGCTCCTGAAATTTCTCCTGTTAAACAAAAATAAAATAAATTTAGATAACACTATTTTAATTAAATTATAAGTCTACTTAACTATTTTATACTTACATATGTAACGACCCGCATTCTACGCATCATAGAATCGTAGAATATTTATTTCTGTCACATACGAAGTCGTATGGTCATGTAACTTTGGGGGACGACTATTGGGGTCATTTCCCATGTTCATGATTTTTCCCGATTTTTAAATGACCATTTTACCCCTAGTTATCACTGTTTTGGCCATAACTTTTGACTGGAAAGGAATTTTGACCTGAAACCACTTCCATTGGCTCCGGATGATGGTTTCTCTTTCCGTAGAGTGGTCACATTAGCCAAACGGACTTACCGTTTGGGAGATATGGCTGAAACAAGTTTCAGATGGTGAAAAACAGCTTAATTGGGCTTAACCGGGTGATTAACAGCTAGGCCCAAAGGGGAATTTCGGGATTAGGAGTTTAAAAGGGCTGTTAGGGTTTGGAGAATACTTTTTTCTCATTTTTCAGCCGTCACTATTCATTCCTCTTAACCTAGCCATGGCCTCCACCCTCTAAATCTCTTCAAAACACATCTTAATCACTTTCTAATTGAAGATTAGGCTTAGCAAACATCAAATCAAGGAGTATTAGCACGAGAACCGAGGTAGAGCTGCTGTGTAAGATTGGGAACAGCGCCAAATCAGAGAATATTTCAGTTTTGGGGTTTTAGTGGTGGCAAAGGTGAGTGATTAGCTTGCTTTTACACTAATTACTGTTAATTATGGGTAATTAGTGAAGATTAGCGAATTTATACATTAATAAATTCTGGAAAAATTCCTAAAATTCTATAATGATGTTTTATGGCTCTGATAAAAATTTGGGCTAATTTGGATAAGTTTTGCTAATTGTATGCATAATCATGGTTAAGAAGGATTAAGGGGAAAACATGGGTTTCTGGGTATGTTTGATCTAAAGTATTTCATGTAAATGATGTTTTAATGTTTGTGATTGATTCTATATGTTGTTACTGCTGTTTGGAATGTTTTGTAATGTCATAGGAAGTTTAGAAAGGTTGAAAACGCCGTGGTTCGGCGAAAATAGCTTGCTGGAAAAAGTTGCAGATTTTCAGAACCGGTTAGGAAGAACACCCGATCCGAACCGGATAGGAGGAGGAGATCCGAACCGAACCGAATAGAGGAGGAGACCCGAACCGAACCGGATAGGAGGAGGATGCCCGAACCGAACCGAATAGGAGGAAGAGACCCGAACCGAACCGAAGAAGACCATAACCCGAGATGCAAAGGTAGTCCAAATGGGAAGTTTGTACCAAGGATTCAGATGGGAATCAACGAGTTAACTTCATGATTGGGCTTTGCTGTGGGACGTGTGCTAAGGGGCTGTCGATGTCTGTAACTTTGGATCACTATGTATAGGGGGTACGTGAACGGATTCAGGGCCACAGTGGTCTAGGTACGACTAAAAGAGCTATATACCAATGAAGTGGGGTCATTTGTAAAGGTTTAGTCATGACTCCATGGGGTAAGCTTGGTGGTAGCAGTAGTTGTACAAGCCGAACTCCGTCACTACTTCGATGGGTCTAGTGGTTGAAAGCGGTATACATCGTATGCTTGATGCACTGAGTGAGAGATGTGAGGATGGTTGCCATGATTGAATTGTTTGCTATCCCTATGACATGCACACCCCCACCCCCGTATTTCTTTACACCATATGTTAATGGCACCTTAGAGTATTGTACAGTATGTAGTGCTAACTCTTTGGTTACAGGTCCAGGTTCAGGTATGGTTTAGTATACCTGTTATTGTTCTGTTTAGCTGCTTATCGCTCATACCAGACTTTTTGTCTGACCCAGAGTTTTATGTCTCTTCTTATTACTCTGGGTGCTCACACGAGCAGACTAGAGACAGGTTAGCTGGTGATGCACGGGTAGATGATCCGGAGACGAGCAGGAGGCTTCCACGTAATATATATATATATATATAGCATTCTCCCTGTGTTGTCGAAGATCACTGCTTGGGCATTGGTGGTGTATCTTCCACTTTAGCTTTCTTTTGTTTAGAGACAGTAGATTTTGAAAAGTTGTAATAAGCTGTATTTGGATTTCCGCTGCTCTGATGTTGACATTTATTATTAGTTGTCAGCTTATGCACTGTCTCACCTGTTTTATGTCAAGTATGTTATTAATATATTTTATTCCATGCGCTGTGAGACATTCTACAGGTTCCTTGATTAGTTCATTCTCTTCTTTCTTTTCTTATGACGACCGTTCCGTGCCAGTTGGACATGTGTACAGCGCACACTTGGAGGAACTGTCGGTTGGTGCGGGGCGGGCCGCCACACTTGGTATCAGAGCTCTAGGTTGCGTAGTTAACCTAGGGAAGTTATCAGGGAGAGATAATATACGTATACGAGAGAGCGTATTTGTGGTTATTTTGGTTTTCAAAAGCTATATATATACTATTAGTAGTATAAGAATGAAGTCGTACTGAACTAGCACCACTATGGAATCGTTAATCGTTTCCTTTTTCAGATTGACGATGAGCCGAGATACTAGAGGTGCTGGTAGGGGAGCCAATAATGGGAATGCTGCTGACATGAGGACGATGTTTACTGACCTCATGAGAGAGATGCTTAGAGATGTACGGGGGGCAGCTCCCAATGGTGGAAATGGTGGTGGTCCAATAGTGCAGGCGCCAAGAGTTGACTTCGCCAAGCTGAATAAGGATTATACTAGCCTTGGTGGGAAGCCATTCCACGGTACGGAGTCGGCCACAGATGTTCAGGATTGGTTGGATAGTTGCGAACGTATCTTCGAGGATTTGGGTATCGAGGATGCGATGAAGAGAAAGCTAGCGTCCCGTCAGCTGCAAGGGCGGGCAATGAATTGGTGGAATGCTATAAAGGCAGCTACTCCCGAAGATCAGATTACTTGGGAGCAGTTTAAAGCTCGCTTTAGCGAGAAGTTCATTCCAGCTGCTCAGAAGTCAGTGCTATTTAAGAAATTCTTGGAGCTCAAGCAGAATGGCAGAGCTGTCTCGGAGTACATTGCTGAATTCGACACTTTGTCAAAGTATGGGTTATCTCTTATTGATACTGCCGAGAAGAAGAATGAGAAATTCATAACTGGGTTAGATCAGTACTTAGGGGAAAGGCTTATTAACCACATCGATGAGACGTTCGAGTCGATTGTGGGGAAAGCATTAAGATCAGAGAGTCTCTACCCTAAGCCGAAGACTGAGGTTGCATCCGCAGATGAGCCAAAGCCACAAGCAAGTGGTGGAGGCAAGGGTGGTTCCCAGAATAAAAGAAAGCAGAGTCAGACTAAGGATGGCCAGAAGAAAAAGAATAAACAAGATGTTGAGTGCTTCAGCTGTGGTAAGAAGGGCCATTATGCTAGTAATTGTCGGGCCAAGCCAGCGGATAGGAAGTGCTTCAACTGTGGCCAAATGGGACATCACAAGGACAAGTGTCCGCAACCCCCTAAAGAAAAGCAAATGGTGAAAGCATACGCCCTTAATGCTATTCCTTCTTCGTCGAATGCCCCAACAGCGGCGGAGAAGGGAAAGAATGTCGTCATTCAAGGTATGCTTTCTGTTTATGATGTTCCTGTTAGAGTTTTGTTTGATACCGGAGCTTCCAGTTCTTTCATATCTAGTGACCTGGTAGATAGGTTGGGATTGGAGCCCGAGATTGTCGATAGACCTTTAGTAGTGACGAACCCGATTGGTGGTTCTACTAGCCTTAGCATGATTTGTCGTAATGTGGTCTTATCGAGTCATGGATGCATGTTTGTTTGTGATTGCTTTGTTTTGGGCTTTACTGGGTTTGGCATTATTTTGGGAGTAGATTGGCTCCGAAGATACGGGGTGGTGGTAGACTGTGAGGGCTTTTTGGTGACAGCTAGAGCGGATGATGGGCGGAGGATAGTGTTTGGTGGTCTACCCAGTGAGGGGGTATTGGCTAGTTTTCTAAACTCCCTCGACATTCCGCATAGTGAGTTGTCAGGTTTGCCCGTGGTTGGCCAGTATCCGGATGTTTTCGAAGAAGTGACTGGACTTCCACCACACCGAGAGATTGAGTTCCGTATTGATTTGGTAAAGGATGCCAGGCCTATAGTGATGCCACTTCGTCGTATGGCACCAAGAGAGCAGCGAGAGCTCGAGGTGCAAGTCAGCGATCTTTTGAAGAAGGGATTTATCAGAAGGAGTGTTTCTGAATGGGGAGCACCAGTTGTGTTTGCTACCAAGGCGGATGGTTCCCTTCGGTTGTGTGTAGACTACCGCGAGTTGAATAAAGTGACGAGGAAGAACAAGTATCCTCTACCGCGGATAGATGATTTGTTTGATCAGTTGAGTGACGCGAGAGTATTTTCTCAGTTGGATCTCGCGACAGGTTTTCATCAGCTTAGAGTGGAAGCTGAGAGTATAGCTAAAACGGCATTTCGGACGCCGTCTGGGTTTTATGAGTGGTTGGTCATGCCATTCGGGCTGACCAATGCCCCAGCATATTTTGTGGATCTTATGAATAGGGTATTCAGAGATCAGTTGAATAAGTTTGTCCTTGTGTTCGTTGATGATATTTTGGTCTACTCGAGGACAGAGGAAGAACACAAGGGACATTTAAGAATAGTGATGGAGGTGTTGAGAAAACACCAATTGAAAGCAAAGTTTTCTAAGTGTCACTTCTGGAAGAGGGAAGTGAGGTTCTTGGGCCACGTTGTATCAGAGAATGGTATTGCCGTAGACCCGGCAAAGGTGGCTACGGTACAGGATTGGCCTACGCCCAAGAATGCAACAGACGTAAGAAGTTTCTTGGGATTAGCGGGATATTATCGTAAGTTTATCCAAGGCTTCTCCAAGATAGCAGCACCGTTGACTCAGTTGACAAAGAAGAATCAAGCTTTTGTTTGGAACGAAAGGTGCGAGGATGCATTCAAGAGTCTAAAAGAAAAGTTGACAAGTGCACCAGTGTTAGTCATTCCCAAGGGGAGTGAAGAGATGACGGTATATACAGATGCTTGTGGTACCGGACTAGGTGCTGTGTTGATGCAAGGTGGTAGGGTTGTAGCTTATGCAAGCAGGCAACTGAAACCGCATGAGAAGAGGTATCCTATCCATGATTTGGAATTGGCAGCGATCGTATTCGCATTGAAGATGTGGAGACATTATCTCTTGGGAGAAAGATTCGAGTTGTTTACTGATCATAAGTCGCTGAAGTATCTTTTCTCTCAAAAGGATTTGAATCTTCGTCAGCAGAGGTGGTTAGAGTTCTTAGCTTCATATGATTTTGACATCGCATATACACCGGGAAAGGGCAATGCCGTAGCCGATGCGTTGAGTCGAAGACATGCCAGTTTAGGGGCTATGTTCCTTGAATGGAAGCAACTGGAGTATATCGCGGGGTTTGATTTCAGACCAAAGTGCGAATTGGACCCAGAAATGTTAGCAAGTTTGACGATCAGACCCACTTTAATTGAGCGGATCGGCTCTAGTCAGAGGGACGATCCTAACCTATTGGAAATCATCTCCAAGTTAGAGATGGGTATCGATGAGGAGATGAGCAAGTATGGGCTTGATCAAGATGGATGGCTTAGAAAGAATGGAAAGCTCGTTGTACCCAATATCAATGGATTGAGAGATGAAGTGCTTAGAGAATGTCATCACTCAAAACTGACTATACACCCCGGTGGTAATAAGATGTATCGAGACATGAGACAGACTTACTACTGGGAAGGGATGAAAAGAGACGTTGGGGAGTTTATATCCAAATGCATGAATTGCCAGCTAGTTAAAGCCGAGCAAAAGAAGCCTAGTGGGTTGTTACAGCCATTAGAAATTCCCGAATGGAAATGGGAGCAAGTCTCGATGGATTTCATTGATGGTTTACCAAGGACTAGATCGGGACATGATAGCATTTGGGTGATTGTGGACCGATTAACCAAAAGTGCAAGATTTATACCGGTCAGATCGACCAGAACGGCAGCTAAGTTAGCAGAATTGTATATGAAGTGGGTAGTGAGATTCCATGGAGTACCTAAAAGCATTGTGAGTGACCGAGACCCGTTGTTCACTAGTGGGTTTTGGAAGAGCTTACAAGAAGCTCTAGGGTCAGAGTTACATCTCAGTACCGCATATCATCCTCAGACCGACGGTCAGACGGAGAGGGTGAATCGTATTTTGGAAGATCTCTTGAGAGCATGTATATTGGATTTTGGTGGATCATGGGATGACCATTTGCATCTAGTAGAGTTTGCATATAATAATAGCTACCAATCCAGTATCGGTATGGCTCCGTTTGAAGCTTTGTACGGAAGACCGTGCAACTCACCATCATGTTGGATAGAGACTGGCGAGAAGTTTATGCTTGGACCAGATGTGGTGAGGGAAACTTCAGATAAGATTAAGATCATTCAACAACGAATGAAGGCTGCCCAGGATAGGCAGAAGAGTTATGCTGATAAGAGGAGAAGAGACTTAAAATTCTCCGTTGGCGACTTGGTGTTTGTCAAGATTTCTCCGTTGAAGAGCGTAATACGATTTGGCAGGAGAGGCAAGTTGGCACCAAGATTCGTTGGCCCATTCCCTGTTCTTGAACTAGTCGGGAATTTGGCATATAGAATTGACTTACCGGAGAAGATGGCGGGAGTTCATAACGTATTTCATGTTTCCCAACTAAGGAAGTTCGTTCACGACTCAGATATGACTATTTCACCTGATCAGTTGGAGGACCTCGAAGTAGAACCCGAGGCGGTTGGGAACCGCAAGCCGGTCCGTATTGTCGAGCACGACATGAAGCAACTTCGAAGGAAGGCGGTGAAGCTAGTCAAGGTACAGTGGAGCGAGAACGAGAATGATTGTACTTGGGAGACAGAGGATAACATTAAGAAGTCACACCCAGAACTCTTTGCCTGGTAAGATTTTGACTTCGATTTAGTTTTCCGCATGCTAGGATAGGCTTGTTTGCTTGTTTTGCATGTTTGATTGTTGTACGTGGCTGTTAGGCATGCGGGATCCTTTGTATGATTTGGGTTAAGGAATTTCGGGGACGAAATTTCTTAAGGGGGGGAGAGTGTAACGACCCGCATTCTACGCATCATAGAATCGTAGAATATTTATTTCTGTCACATACGAAGTCGTATGGTCATGTAACTTTGGGGGACGACTATTGGGGTCATTTCCCATGTTCATGATTTTTCCCGATTTTTAAATGACCATTTTACCCCTAGTTATCACTGTTTTGGCCATAACTTTTGACTGGAAAGGAATTTTGACCTGAAACCACTTCCATTGGCTCCGGATGATGGTTTCTCTTTCCGTAGAGTGGTCACATTAGCCAAACGGACTTACCGTTTGGGAGATATGGCTGAAACAAGTTTCAGATGGTGAAAAACAGCTTAATTGGGCTTAACCGGGTGATTAACAGCTAGGCCCAAAGGGGAATTTCGGGATTAGGAGTTTAAAAGGGCTGTTAGGGTTTGGAGAATACTTTTTTCTCATTTTTCAGCCGTCACTATTCATTCCTCTTAACCTAGCCATGGCCTCCACCCTCTAAATCTCTTCAAAACACATCTTAATCACTTTCTAATTGAAGATTAGGCTTAGCAAACATCAAATCAAGGAGTATTAGCACGAGAACCGAGGTAGAGCTGCTGTGTAAGATTGGAAACAGCGCCAAATCAGAGAATATTTCAGTTTTGGGGTTTTAGTGGTGGCAAAGGTGAGTGATTAGCTTGCTTTTACACTAATTACTGTTAATTATGGGTAATTAGTGAAGATTAGCGAATTTATACATTAATAAATTCTGGAAAAATTCCTAAAATTCTATAATGATGTTTTATGGCTCTGATAAAAATTTGGGCTAATTTGGATAAGTTTTGCTAATTGTATGCATAATCATGGTTAAGAAGGATTAAGGGGAAAACATGGGTTTCTGGGTATGTTTGATCTAAAGTATTTCATGTAAATGATGTTTTAATGTTTGTGATTGATTCTATATGTTGTTACTGCTGTTTGGAATGTTTTGTAATGTCATAGGAAGTTTAGAAAGGTTGAAAACGCCGTGGTTCGGCGAAAATAGCTTGCTGGAAAAAGTTGCTGATTTTCAGAACCGGTTAGGAAGAACACCCGATCCGAACCGGATAGGAGGAGGAGATCCGATCCGAACCGGATAGGAGGAGGAGATCCGATCCGAACCGGATAGGAGGAGTAGATCCGATCCGAACCGGATAGGAGGAGGAGATCCGAACCGAACCGAATAGAGGAGGAGACCCGAACCGAACCGGATAGGAGGAGGATGCCCGAACCGAACCGAATAGGAGGAAGAGACCCGAACCGAACCGAAGAAGACCATAACCCGAGATGCAAAGGTAGTCCAAATGGGAAGTTTGTACCAAGGATTCAGATGGGAATCAACGAGTTAACTTCATGATTGGGCTTTGCTGTGGGACGTGTGCTAAGGGGCTGTCGATGTCTGTAACTTTGGATCACTATGTATAGGGGGTACGTGAACGGATTCAGGGCCACAGTGGTCTAGGTACGACTAAAAGAGCTATATACCAATGAAGTGGGGTCATTTGTAAAGGTTTAGTCATGACTCCATGGGGTAAGCTTGGTGGTAGCAGTAGTTGTACAAGCCGAACTCCGTCACTACTTCGATGGGTCTAGTGGTTGAAAGCGGTATACATCGTATGCTTGATGCACTGAGTGAGAGATGTGAGGATGGTTGCCATGATTGAATTGTTTGCTATCCCTATGACATGCACACCCCCACCCCCGTATTTCTTTACACCATATGTTAATGGCACCTTAGAGTATTGTACAGTATGTAGTGCTAACTCTTTGGTTACAGGTCCAGGTTCAGGTATGGTTTAGTATACCTGTTATTGTTCTGTTTAGCTGCTTATCGCTCATACCAGACTTTTTGTCTGACCCAGAGTTTTATGTCTCTTCTTATTACTCTGGGTGCTCACACGAGCAGACTAGAGACAGGTTAGCTGGTGATGCACGGGTAGATGATCCGGAGACGAGCAGGAGGCTTCCACGTAATATATATATATATATATAGCATTCTCCCTGTGTTGTCGAAGATCACTGCTTGGGCATTGGTGGTGTATCTTCCACTTTAGCTTTCTTTTGTTTAGAGACAGTAGATTTTGAAAAGTTGTAATAAGCTGTATTTGGATTTCCGCTGCTCTGATGTTGACATTTATTATTAGTTGTCAGCTTATGCACTGTCTCACCTGTTTTATGTCAAGTATGTTATTAATATATTTTATTCCATGCGCTGTGAGACATTCTACAGGTTCCTTGATTAGTTCATTCTCTTCTTTCTTTTCTTATGACGACCGTTCCGTGCCAGTTGGACATGTGTACAGCGCACACTTGGAGGAACTGTCGGTTGGTGCGGGGCGGGCCGCCACACTTGGTATCAGAGCTCTAGGTTGCGTAGTTAACCTAGGGAAGTTATCAGGGAGAGATAATATACGTATACGAGAGAGCGTATTTGTGGTTATTTTGGTTTTCAAAAGCTATATATATACTATTAGTAGTATAAGAATGAAGTCGTACTGAACTAGCACCACTATGGAATCGTTAATCGTTTCCTTTTTCAGATTGACGATGAGCCGAGATACTAGAGGTGCTGGTAGGGGAGCCAATAATGGGAATGCTGCTGACATGAGGACGATGTTTACTGACCTCATGAGAGAGATGCTTAGAGATGTACGGGGGGCAGCTCCCAATGGTGGAAATGGTGGTGGTCCAATAGTGCAGGCGCCAAGAGTTGACTTCGCCAAGCTGAATAAGGATTATACTAGCCTTGGTGGGAAGCCATTCCACGGTACGGAGTCGGCCACAGATGTTCAGGATTGGTTGGATAGTTGCGAACGTATCTTCGAGGATTTGGGTATCGAGGATGCGATGAAGAGAAAGCTAGCGTCCCGTCAGCTGCAAGGGCGGGCAATGAATTGGTGGAATGCTATAAAGGCAGCTACTCCCGAAGATCAGATTACTTGGGAGCAGTTTAAAGCTCGCTTTAGCGAGAAGTTCATTCCAGCTGCTCAGAAGTCAGTGCTATTTAAGAAATTCTTGGAGCTCAAGCAGAATGGCAGAGCTGTCTCGGAGTACATTGCTGAATTCGACACTTTGTCAAAGTATGGGTTATCTCTTATTGATACTGCCGAGAAGAAGAATGAGAAATTCATAACTGGGTTAGATCAGTACTTAGGGGAAAGGCTTATTAACCACATCGATGAGACGTTCGAGTCGATTGTGGGGAAAGCATTAAGATCAGAGAGTCTCTACCCTAAGCCGAAGACTGAGGTTGCATCCGCAGATGAGCCAAAGCCACAAGCAAGTGGTGGAGGCAAGGGTGGTTCCCAGAATAAAAGAAAGCAGAGTCAGACTAAGGATGGCCAGAAGAAAAAGAATAAACAAGATGTTGAGTGCTTCAGCTGTGGTAAGAAGGGCCATTATGCTAGTAATTGTCGGGCCAAGCCAGCGGATAGGAAGTGCTTCAACTGTGGCCAAATGGGACATCACAAGGACAAGTGTCCGCAACCCCCTAAAGAAAAGCAAATGGTGAAAGCATACGCCCTTAATGCTATTCCTTCTTCGTCGAATGCCCCAACAGCGGCGGAGAAGGGAAAGAATGTCGTCATTCAAGGTATGCTTTCTGTTTATGATGTTCCTGTTAGAGTTTTGTTTGATACCGGAGCTTCCAGTTCTTTCATATCTAGTGACCTGGTAGATAGGTTGGGATTGGAGCCCGAGATTGTCGATAGACCTTTAGTAGTGACGAACCCGATTGGTGGTTCTACTAGCCTTAGCATGATTTGTCGTAATGTGGTCTTATCGAGTCATGGATGCATGTTTGTTTGTGATTGCTTTGTTTTGGGCTTTACTGGGTTTGGCATTATTTTGGGAGTAGATTGGCTCCGAAGATACGGGGTGGTGGTAGACTGTGAGGGCTTTTTGGTGACAGCTAGAGCGGATGATGGGCGGAGGATAGTGTTTGGTGGTCTACCCAGTGAGGGGGTATTGGCTAGTTTTCTAAACTCCCTCGACATTCCGCATAGTGAGTTGTCAGGTTTGCCCGTGGTTGGCCAGTATCCGGATGTTTTCGAAGAAGTGACTGGACTTCCACCACACCGAGAGATTGAGTTCCGTATTGATTTGGTAAAGGATGCCAGGCCTATAGTGATGCCACTTCGTCGTATGGCACCAAGAGAGCAGCGAGAGCTCGAGGTGCAAGTCAGCGATCTTTTGAAGAAGGGATTTATCAGAAGGAGTGTTTCTGAATGGGGAGCACCAGTTGTGTTTGCTACCAAGGCGGATGGTTCCCTTCGGTTGTGTGTAGACTACCGCGAGTTGAATAAAGTGACGAGGAAGAACAAGTATCCTCTACCGCGGATAGATGATTTGTTTGATCAGTTGAGTGACGCGAGAGTATTTTCTCAGTTGGATCTCGCGACAGGTTTTCATCAGCTTAGAGTGGAAGCTGAGAGTATAGCTAAAACGGCATTTCGGACGCCGTCTGGGTTTTATGAGTGGTTGGTCATGCCATTCGGGCTGACCAATGCCCCAGCATATTTTGTGGATCTTATGAATAGGGTATTCAGAGATCAGTTGAATAAGTTTGTCCTTGTGTTCGTTGATGATATTTTGGTCTACTCGAGGACAGAGGAAGAACACAAGGGACATTTAAGAATAGTGATGGAGGTGTTGAGAAAACACCAATTGAAAGCAAAGTTTTCTAAGTGTCACTTCTGGAAGAGGGAAGTGAGGTTCTTGGGCCACGTTGTATCAGAGAATGGTATTGCCGTAGACCCGGCAAAGGTGGCTACGGTACAGGATTGGCCTACGCCCAAGAATGCAACAGACGTAAGAAGTTTCTTGGGATTAGCGGGATATTATCGTAAGTTTATCCAAGGCTTCTCCAAGATAGCAGCACCGTTGACTCAGTTGACAAAGAAGAATCAAGCTTTTGTTTGGAACGAAAGGTGCGAGGATGCATTCAAGAGTCTAAAAGAAAAGTTGACAAGTGCACCAGTGTTAGTCATTCCCAAGGGGAGTGAAGAGATGACGGTATATACAGATGCTTGTGGTACCGGACTAGGTGCTGTGTTGATGCAAGGTGGTAGGGTTGTAGCTTATGCAAGCAGGCAACTGAAACCGCATGAGAAGAGGTATCCTATCCATGATTTGGAATTGGCAGCGATCGTATTCGCATTGAAGATGTGGAGACATTATCTCTTGGGAGAAAGATTCGAGTTGTTTACTGATCATAAGTCGCTGAAGTATCTTTTCTCTCAAAAGGATTTGAATCTTCGTCAGCAGAGGTGGTTAGAGTTCTTAGCTTCATATGATTTTGACATCGCATATACACCGGGAAAGGGCAATGCCGTAGCCGATGCGTTGAGTCGAAGACATGCCAGTTTAGGGGCTATGTTCCTTGAATGGAAGCAACTGGAGTATATCGCGGGGTTTGATTTCAGACCAAAGTGCGAATTGGACCCAGAAATGTTAGCAAGTTTGACGATCAGACCCACTTTAATTGAGCGGATCGGCTCTAGTCAGAGGGACGATCCTAACCTATTGGAAATCATCTCCAAGTTAGAGATGGGTATCGATGAGGAGATGAGCAAGTATGGGCTTGATCAAGATGGATGGCTTAGAAAGAATGGAAAGCTCGTTGTACCCAATATCAATGGATTGAGAGATGAAGTGCTTAGAGAATGTCATCACTCAAAACTGACTATACACCCCGGTGGTAATAAGATGTATCGAGACATGAGACAGACTTACTACTGGGAAGGGATGAAAAGAGACGTTGGGGAGTTTATATCCAAATTGATGCAAGGTGCGAGGATGCATGTTTGATTGTTGTACGTGGCTGTTAGGCATGCGGGATCCTTTGTATGATTTGGGTTAAGGAATTTCGGGGACGAAATTTCTTAAGGGGGGGAGAGTGTAACGACCCGCATTCTACGCATCATAGAATCGTAGAATATTTATTTCTGTCACATACGAAGTCGTATGGTCATGTAACTTTGGGGGACGACTATTGGGGTCATTTCCCATGTTCATGATTTTTCCCGATTTTTAAATGACCATTTTACCCCTAGTTATCACTGTTTTGGCCATAACTTTTGACTGGAAAGGAATTTTGACCTGAAACCACTTCCATTGGCTCCGGATGATGGTTTCTCTTTCCGTAGAGTGGTCACATTAGCCAAACGGACTTACCGTTTGGGAGATATGGCTGAAACAAGTTTCAGATGGTGAAAAACAGCTTAATTGGGCTTAACCGGGTGATTAACAGCTAGGCCCAAAGGGGAATTTCGGGATTAGGAGTTTAAAAGGGCTGTTAGGGTTTGGAGAATACTTTTTTCTCATTTTTCAGCCGTCACTATTCATTCCTCTTAACCTAGCCATGGCCTCCACCCTCTAAATCTCTTCAAAACACATCTTAATCACTTTCTAATTGAAGATTAGGCTTAGCAAACATCAAATCAAGGAGTATTAGCACGAGAACCGAGGTAGAGCTGCTGTGTAAGATTGGAAACAGCGCCAAATCAGAGAATATTTCAGTTTTGGGGTTTTAGTGGTGGCAAAGGTGAGTGATTAGCTTGCTTTTACACTAATTACTGTTAATTATGGGTAATTAGTGAAGATTAGCGAATTTATACATTAATAAATTCTGGAAAAATTCCTAAAATTCTATAATGATGTTTTATGGCTCTGATAAAAATTTGGGCTAATTTGGATAAGTTTTGCTAATTGTATGCATAATCATGGTTAAGAAGGATTAAGGGGAAAACATGGGTTTCTGGGTATGTTTGATCTAAAGTATTTCATGTAAATGATGTTTTAATGTTTGTGATTGATTCTATATGTTGTTACTGCTGTTTGGAATGTTTTGTAATGTCATAGGAAGTTTAGAAAGGTTGAAAACGCCGTGGTTCGGCGAAAATAGCTTGCTGGAAAAAGTTGCAGATTTTCAGAACCGGTTAGGAAGAACACCCGATCCGAACCGGATAGGAGGAGGAGATCCGATCCGAACCGGATAGGAGGAGGAGATCCGATCCGAACCGGATAGGAGGAGTAGATCCGATCCGAACCGGATAGGAGGAGGAGATCCGAACCGAACCGAATAGAGGAGGAGACCCGAACCGAACCGGATAGGAGGAGGATGCCCGAACCGAACCGAATAGGAGGAAGAGACCCGAACCGAACCGAAGAAGACCATAACCCGAGATGCAAAGGTAGTCCAAATGGGAAGTTTGTACCAAGGATTCAGATGGGAATCAACGAGTTAACTTCATGATTGGGCTTTGCTGTGGGACGTGTGCTAAGGGGCTGTCGATGTCTGTAACTTTGGATCACTATGTATAGGGGGTACGTGAACGGATTCAGGGCCACAGTGGTCTAGGTACGACTAAAAGAGCTATATACCAATGAAGTGGGGTCATTTGTAAAGGTTTAGTCATGACTCCATGGGGTAAGCTTGGTGGTAGCAGTAGTTGTACAAGCCGAACTCCGTCACTACTTCGATGGGTCTAGTGGTTGAAAGCGGTATACATCGTATGCTTGATGCACTGAGTGAGAGATGTGAGGATGGTTGCCATGATTGAATTGTTTGCTATCCCTATGACATGCACACCCCCACCCCCGTATTTCTTTACACCATATGTTAATGGCACCTTAGAGTATTGTACAGTATGTAGTGCTAACTCTTTGGTTACAGGTCCAGGTTCAGGTATGGTTTAGTATACCTGTTATTGTTCTGTTTAGCTGCTTATCGCTCATACCAGACTTTTTGTCTGACCCAGAGTTTTATGTCTCTTCTTATTACTCTGGGTGCTCACACGAGCAGACTAGAGACAGGTTAGCTGGTGATGCACGGGTAGATGATCCGGAGACGAGCAGGAGGCTTCCACGTAATATATATATATATAGCATTCTCCCTGTGTTGTCGAAGATCACTGCTTGGGCATTGGTGGTGTATCTTCCACTTTAGCTTTCTTTTGTTTAGAGACAGTAGATTTTGAAAAGTTGTAATAAGCTGTATTTGGATTTCCGCTGCTCTGATGTTGACATTTATTATTAGTTGTCAGCTTATGCACTGTCTCACCTGTTTTATGTCAAGTATGTTATTAATATATTTTATTCCATGCGCTGTGAGACATTCTACAGGTTCCTTGATTAGTTCATTCTCTTCTTTCTTTTCTTATGACGACCGTTCCGTGCCAGTTGGACATGTGTACAGCGCACACTTGGAGGAACTGTCGGTTGGTGCGGGGCGGGCCGCCACAACATATCTCTCACGCGCCTTATCATCATGGTCCCAAGTGTAAAAACTGAGCCTGTGTCGTCAGTCTGACTCAATGCATGTGTATGCTCGAAAACATCCCAGTACGACACAGGAGCCATATGCACTCTCTCCTGAAATAAGCATGCACACATTAAATTAAAACTTAAACTTAAATCAACTATTAATTTTAACTAGTTATGAATTAAAATTTTAAACTGTGCAATTACAAAATATACCAGATCCTCACGATAATGCTGAAATGACTTGGACCCACCTCGATGTGTAGCCGGATTCTTGCTCCTATTAGCTGCATCTCTCTCAGACGAGGCCTATACATTTAAATTTAAAAAAATGTCTTAGTCTAAATCACATACTAATTGAATAGAATAATTTAAATTAAAAATATGCAGTAAAATTTACCAGAAAGTCCTCATTACTTTTCCAATAAGTAAGTAGATCATTCCACACTGACTCGCTCACCCAAGACTGCCTTTTCCCACTTGATTTTAAAGTGTTCATTGTTTGTCTGTAATTTGCCGCCACTTTACTGTTCCAGTGGCGCTTAACGAGATCCAACCACCGCACCCTGCGTTTTTTTTATAAATAGCATACATATAAAGTTATCAAATAGGAGCATGTACTTAATATAAGAAATGTTATATCATACATACATACCAAAAAATCCTGCCATATGGTCTCCATAATTAAGTCGGGTATCGAGCTCCAAGTGGGCCAACATGCAGTCATGCGGGCCTGATAAGCACGTTTTGATATCCTCAAAACGGTATTGGACGGCTCCAACTCAAACCCCCTGTGTTAAACGGGAAAAAAATACATGGTTGCTAGAACAACAATTTAAATAATTTATTGTGCTTAAATTAAATTTATACTAAAAACTTAGTTTTTACCCTTTTGATGCTTTTAGCTTAAGCCAGACCACAGGACGAGATAACTCCGACGATGGACCACCCTCCTCGCCACCTGACGCCATACCTGTTACAAACAAAAACATAACAAAACATAACATAACATGACATAACATAATGTAAAATTATTGGGAGGCATATGCCGCTTCGCAGCTTGTACAACAGCTGTAAATCCAGCTTCTGTGAGGTTGTATTTAGATTTCATCGCAATGTATTCAGCAGTTACTGATAATTGAGTTCCGCTTTCACAGCCTTCCCAAAGGGTTTTTTTGCGGCATCTAATAAGTCATATAATTTTTTGGCTTCAATATTTGGTTCTTCTTCATCATTACCATCGTCATCATTACAAACGTTTTCATTGAATTGTTGAACCGGGAACATAGAACGTGCAGCATCTTCAACCATTTGTTCTACGAGATTCGTCGTGGCAATTTCATTATTCGCTACCTCCTCAACTTGTATAGAAGTAGATGCTAACGGTTCTCCATGACGATCCCAAACTAAATAGCTCGGCACAAAACCGTACTGACGCAAATGAACTTTGACCATTTGCGGTATCAAATGCTTCAATAACTTGCATCTACTACATGGACAACGGATTTCGACGTCGTTTCCATTGTTACTTAAAGCGAAATCAATAAACACGCTGACACCATTAATAAAATGTTTGTTTATTGTGCCATCGGTTTCTCTTCGTTTGTACATCCAGCTTTGTTCATTTGAATAATCGGTTCATTTGAATAATCGTCCATTTTTTCTAAGTACATATAAAATTAGAAAGAATTATATAAAATTAGATTCATAATTTTTGTGTCCGATCGCTCAAACGCTAAGATTGTATTTTAATGAAAACATTTCTTTTACATATTAATTATGATGATAAAATTTGCATTGACAATGTGTTAAAACAATTTTAGTGATTAATGCATGTTATGTCAATTGATCATTTAATGGTGGGTTATCCTACCTCCCATTACAAATACAATAACGTAATTAAATCACGTAAATCTTTTCAATTTAAACGATTCAACAAAATTTCGGCAGCACTTCCCTTTAGTTCCCTAAATAGTACACAATTGCGTGTATACAGGGAACATAAAGGAGGTGCTTTTGAAATTTTGAGAACTGTTTAAAATGAAATATTTTACGAGATTTAATTTTGTTATTGTATTCGTAACTTGTCCAATACAAAGGACAAATCCAATAAATATTGTATACAATGAATATAAATGTCCGTTCCGTTAATAAAACGAACATCATATCACGATTATATACAATACTTATCAGACGGGGCCAAAAAAACTCTCTAAGGCTTTATGAATATAACATATTATATGATTTGTTTTTTTTGTGATTGAAGTCTTTTTTGTACACCTTTGTGTGCCTTAGCCCAAAAAACACAAACTTAAATATATGTATTTCCACGACACGTTTTCGACAAATTAAATATTGTTTTCGATGAATTGGGCCTTAACCAAATAAACAAATGCATAGAGTGTCAACTATATATACGTGTATATATATACATAACACTATATATATGCATATATACATAGTTAACTTTAACTAATCAAACCCTAGATTACAAACATAATTAATAAAATCTATAAACACAATCTCAATAACAACAACTACTTCAACTAATTCAAACCCTAGATCATAATAACAACTAAGTAATTTATTACTAAAAACCCTAAATTAGCAACTAAAATGATTAAACCCCACATTAACAACTAATTAACAGCACTACACACACAAACATACTCTAATTATGCTTCAATTACACTAAACATAAGGTATTAAATAAAAATTAGGATAAACACATACCTAAAAATAGGAGAGAATAGGAGATTAGAGAGGATGAGAGAGTGCTTTGATAGAGTAGGAGAGACCCTAGGCGGAAGATGGAGAGAAATTGGCGATTTCAGAAATGGAAGGGGGGGATATTGGAGATTTTGGGGTAAAAACCGTGGGTTTGGTGAAATGAAGAAGAAGAAGCAGCGTCGGCTGATTTGTGCTCCAGTTCGTGTAACGGGGGGCAACGACTTCAAACCAACGGCCGCAAACAGTTTCCAACGGCGTATATTTTACATACGGAATACATATACGTAGTTGGTCAACAGCCATTGGAGGCCGTTGGAAGTATCCGTTGCAATACTGTTCAATTTTTGTAGTGCATGAAGAAACCACGCAGTTGGACTACGAGGTAACCTGAGGACATGAAAACAAAAAAAAACACTAAAAGGATAATTTCATCAACAAAATTTTTGATTGAAAAGGGGGCCAACTGAGCAATTTCCTGAGTTTGAATAGAAATTGCCTTAAATCAAAACCCCTAAAACCGACCTATTAACAAAAATCCAGAAATTTTCAGTTCGACCACCGCGACATCACTTCGGCGGCTGCAACCTCAGCTTGGCCAGGGGTGACACCAACTCAGTAAGGGGCGACCGACGGCAAGCTTCAGCTCGGAAGGGGACAGGTGCGAACTGAACTTCGGCAACCGCGACTTTATCTCGGCCAAGGGCGACACCAGCTCAACAAGGGGCGACTGCCGACAAGCATCAGCTCGGAAGGGGACAGGTGCGAGCTGAACTCTGATGCTTTCAATATGTAATTTCAGTTTGATTTCTATTTCGATCTGTGGCCTTGATAATTGTAATTATGCATTTATGATGTGCCAAAAATTTGCATTTTCTAGTTTTTATTGGCTGCTCAGTAGTCAGTACCAATTATGCTGCTGTGCCAAATTGGATTTCAAATCAAATCTGACCTATCTTAATTTGCTGGTTAGAAACGAAAAACTTAAGAAATTGCAAATGAAAAACAATAAATAGGTTAGAGTTTTAATTCGCAGAAGGGTGGTTAAATATGTGAGGAAGTTGATTAAATACCATAGAGCGGTGATTAAAAGCTGAAATAGGTCACAAATGAAAAAAATTATGAAATTTGTTTGGAAATCAAACCTGACATATTTTAATTTGCAGGAGGATGATTAAATATGTGAGTAGTAGGACTTCAATTTACAAAAGCTGGAGAAGGACTTCATTTCGCAGAAGCGGGACTTCATTTGTTCAGCTTCAATTTGCAACAACAATAAACATGTGAGTTTCATGTTCGTTTTAAAATTCATTACATTTTGTTTGTTAACGTGTTGACATGTTGTGACGGTCCGCCCCGCACCAACCGACATTTACTCCAAAAGTGCGCTGTACACATGTCCAGTTAGCACGGAACGGGTCGTCAGAAGGAAAGGGAAGAAGGAAATGAACATACAAAGAACCTTTAGAATGTCTCACAGCGCATAGAACAAAATATAATAATAACATACTTGACATAAAACAGGAGAGACAGTGCATAAGCTGAAAATCAGAACTAAACATCATAGCAGCGGAAATCCAAAATACAGCTTATTACAACTTTCAACTGTCTCAAAGCAAAAGAAAGACAAATGAGGTACACTACTAATGCCCAAGTAGCGACCACCAACGACACAGGGAGAATGTGTATATATATATATCATACGTGGAAGCCTCCTGCCCGCCTCCGAATCAGCTACTCGCGCATCACCAGCTAACCTATCTCTAGTCTGCTCGTGTGAGCACCCAGAGTAATAAGAGGAGACAGAACTCTGGGTCAGACATAAAGCCTGGTATGAGCGATAAGCATCTAAAGTGAACAATAACAGGTAGACTAAAACATACCTGAACCTGGACCTGCAACCAAAGAGTTAGCACTACATACTGTACAACACTCTAAGGTATCATATCAAACAATATAAAGATACGGAGGTGGGGGAGGTGTGCATGTCATAGGGATGGCAAACAATCATACATAGCATCCATCCTCACATCTCTCACTCGGTGCGTAAAGCATATGATATTCACCACTTCGATCACCCAACATACCTTGCTACGATCACTCTGCCCCATGAAGTCATAAATGGCTTCACTGCACTGATAACGTAGCCACTAATCATTTGCTATGTCCACTTTGCCCCATGGAGTCACAAGAACCCACTGCACTGGCTCATAGCCTTACCAATCCTTACTATGTCCACTTTGCCCCATGGAGTCACATGAACCCCACTGCACTGGCTCATAGTCTTACTAATCCTTACTATGTCCACTTGCCCCATGGAGTTATTCACCCCATCTGCGCTGGCTCATAGTCTTACTACGCATCACCTTGCCCCTCAGGTCATAATGACCCTACTGCACTGATAACGTAGTCTTACTACCATCACCTTGCCCCTCAGGTCATAATGACCCTACTGCACTGATAAGTAGCCCATCATTCATTCTTAGTGGTGAATCGAAGTTATGAACGTCGACAACTCCTTAGCACACGTCCCGCAGCAAAGTCCAACCATGAAGTGAACTCATTGGTTCCCAACTGGTTCCGAGATCCTGAGCTCTAACTTCCCATATTGGACTACCTTTGCATCTCGGGTTATTGGTGAATACTGGATCGGGTCGGGTCTCCTTCTCGGTTTATCGGTTTGGGTCGGTGTCTTTCATCTGTTCGGGTCGGGTCTCCTTCTGGTGCGGTTCGGGTCGGGTATTCCTCTAGGTTCGAGTCAGGTGCTTCTCTTCGGGTCGGGTCGGGTGCTTCCCTTCGGGTCGGGTCGGGTGTCCCTTCTTGGTTCGTGCTTCCGATCCGTCTTCATGCTCCCTTCGTATATTCCTATCCGATCCGTCCTCATGCCTCCGCTCCGATCCGTCCTCCCTAATCCGATCCGATCCCAGTTCAGCTAACGTGGCCTTCCTTTTAGCCACTTTTTCCCCAAGTGTTGGGTTCCGATCCGATCGGATTCCTTGCTCAGTTCAACATATCCGATCCGAGTCCCATATCGGATCCGATCCGAACCCTGCACTGTTTTCTGAAACTGTTCCAGCAAGTGTTTACGCCATTCGACGACGTTTTCGACCATTCTTACTATTGAAATCAATCACAAAGCATTTCATACAGTCATAGCAACATGCATAATCAACCACAAACATCAAAACATCAACATGATAGGTTAAAATGGATCAAACATACCCAAAACCCCATATTTCCCCCTAAGCATGTTTAGGTGAAACTAATGATAGGATTAGCAAAACTTAACCAAATTAACCCAAATTCATATCAGAGATCTAAAACATCATTTAAGAATTTATGAACATTTTTCCCGAATTTATTAGTGTATAAATTCGCTAATTAACACTAATTACCCTTAACTAGCCATAATTAGTGTAAAACTATGCAAATCACTCACCTTAGCCACAAACAAACTAAGATCTGAAATAATTCTCAGATTTGATGTGAATCTCAATGCCAAACAGCAGCTCCTATGTTGCTTTGGTGAAGATCTTCCTTGATTAGGGGTTGCTAAGCTTAATCCTTGTCCAAGAGATGATTTGGAGGTGATTTAGAGGTTGGAGGCCATTTTCAGGGATCCTTGGTGATAAGTGGAGGCTAGAAAACTGAAATGGAATGATTCTCCATCTCATTTCAGCCCTCCCATAACCCTAATCCCGAAATGGGTTATGGGCCTACTCACTAATCACCCGATTTGGCCCGGTTAAGCAGTTTTTTTCACCCTCCAAACCTTAATTCAACCATATCTCCCAAACGGTAAGTCCGTTTGGCTATTATGACCACTCTACGGAAAGGTAAACCATCAAACGAATCTAATGGAAGTGGTTTCAGGTCAAAATTCCTTTCCAATCAAAAGTTATGGACAAAACAGTACCAACTAGGGGTAAAATGGTCATTTAAAATCGACAAAAATCATGAACATGGGGAATGACTCTAATGGATGTTTCCCAAAGTTACATGACCATACGACTTCACATGGGAAAGAAATAAATATTCTACAATCCTATGATGTATAGAATACGGGTCGTTACACTCTCCCCGCCTTAAGAAATTTCGCCCCCGAAATTCCCTAATCCAACACACACAAAGGTCCTGCATGCCTAACAATCATAAAACAACAATCAAACATGCAAAACAAGTCTATCATAGCATGCGGAATAACTAAATCGCAAAGTAAATCTTACCAGGCAAAGAGTTCTGGATATGCCTTCCTAATGCTCTCCTATGTCTCCCAAGTACAATCATTCTCGTCCTCGCCCCACCGAACCTTGACTAGCTTCACCGACTTCCTTCGAAGTTGCTTCGTATCGTGCCCCACAATACGGATCGGCTTGCGGTTTCCAACCGCCTCGGGTTCTACTTCGAAGTCCTCTAACTGATCAGGTGAGATAGTCACATTTGAGTCGTGAACGAACTTCTTTAGTTGGGAAACATGAAATACATTGTGAACTCCCGCCATTTTCTCTGGTAAGCCAACTCTATACGCCAAATTCCCGACTAGCTCAAGAACAGGGAATGGGCCAACAAATCTTGGTGCCAACTTGCCTCTCCTGCCAAATCGAATTGCGCTCTTCAACGGAGAGATCTTGACAAACACCAAGTCACCAATGGAGAATTTCAAGTCTCTTCTCCTCTTATCAGCATAGCTCTTCTGCCTATCTTGAGCAGCTTTCATTCGTTGTTGAATGATCTTAATCTTATCTGAAGTTTCTCTCACCACATCTGGTCCAAGCACAAACTTCTCGCCAGTCTCTATCCAACATGATGGTGAGTTGCACGGTCTTCCGTACAAAGCTTCATATGGAGCCATACCGATACTGGATTGGTAGCTATTATTATATGCAAACTCTACTAGATGCAAATGGTCATCCCATGATCCACCAAAATCCAATATACACGCTCTCAAGAGATCTTCCAATATACGATTCACCCTCTCCGTCTGACCGTCGGTCTAAGGATGATATGCGGTACTGAGATGTAATCCTGACCCTAGAGCCTCTTGTAAGCTCTTCCAAAACCCACTAGTGAACAACGGGTCTCGGTCACTCACAATGCTTTTGGGTACTCCATGAAATCTCACTACCTACTTCATATACAATTCTGCCAACTTGGCTGCCGTTCTGGTCGATTTGACTGGTATAAATCTTGCACTTTTAGTCAATCGATCCACAATTACCCAAATGCTATCATATCCCGATCTAGTCCTTGGTAAACCATCGATGAAATCCATCGAGACTTGTTCCCATTTCCATTCGGGAATCTCTAATGGTTGCAACAACCCACTAGGCTTCTTTTGCTCGGCTTTAACTAGCTGGCAATTCATGCATTTGGATATAAACTTCCCAACGTCTCTTTTCATCCCTTCCCAGTAGTAAGTCTGCTTCATGTCTCGATACATCTTATTACCACCGGGATGTATAGTCAGTTTTGAGTGATGACATTCTCTAAGCACTTCATCCCTCAAACCATTCACGTTGGGCATAACTAGCCTTCCATTCTTCTGAAGCCATCCATCTCGATCAAGCCCATACACATTCATCTCCTCATCGATACCCATCTCTAACTTGGAGATGATTTCCAATAGGTTAGGATCGTCCCTCTGGCTGGAACCAATCTGCTCTATCAAAGTGGGTCTGATCGTCAAACTAGCTAGCATGACTGGATCCAATTCGCACTTTGGTCTGAAATCAAACCCCACGATATACTCCAGTTGCTTCCACTCAAGAAACATTGCCCCTAAGCTGGCATGTCTCCTGCTCAAGGCATCGGCTACCGCATTACCCTTCCCAGGTGTATATGCGATGTCAAAATCATACGAAGCCAAGAACTCTAACCATCTCTGTTGACGGAGATTCAGATCTTTCTGAGAGAAGAGATACTTTAACGATTTATGATCGGTAAACAACTCAAATCTTTCTCCCAAGAGATAGTGTCTCCACATCTTCAGCGCAAATACAATCGCTGCCAATTCCAAATCATGGGTAGGATACTTCTTCTCATGCGGCTTTAGCTGTCGACTAGCATAAGCTACAACCCTACCTTCTTGCATCAATACTGCACCCAGTCCGGTACCACAAGCATCCGTGTATACCGTCATCTCTCCATTCCCTTTAGGAATGACTAGCACTGGCGCACGCGTCAACCTCTCCTTTAGACTCTTGAAGGCATCCTCACACACTCCGTCCCAGACGAAGGACTGATTCTTCTTAGTCAACTGAGTAAACGGTGCTGCTATCTTGGAGAAGTCCTGGATAAACTTACGATAATATCCAGCTAATCCCAAGAAACTTCTTACATCTGTTGCATTCTTGGGCGTAGGCCAATCCTGTACCGTAGCCACCTTCGCAGGGTCCACGGCAATACCAGTCTCTGAAACAACATGACCCAAGAATCTTACTTCCCTTCTCCAAAAATGACACTTTGAGAATTTCGCTTTCAATTGGTGTTTCCTCAACACCTCCATCACTATCCTCAAGTGTCCCTTGTGTTCTTTCTCTGTCCTTGAATAAACAAGGATATCATCCACGAACATAAGAACAAACTTATTCAACTGATCTCTGAATACTCGATTCATAAGATCCACAAAGTAGGCTGGTGCATTGGTCAACCCAAACGGCATGACCAACCACTCATAAAATCCAGACGGTGTCCTAAATGCCGTTTTCGGAACACTCTCATCTGCTACTCTAAGCTGATGAAATCCTGTCGCGAGGTCCAACTGGGAGAACACTCTTGCTCCTTCCAGTTGATCAAACAAATCATCTATCTGCGGTAGAGGATACTTATTCTTCCTCGTCACCTTATGCAACTCGGGATAGTCCACACACAAACGAAGGGAACCATCTGCCTTAGTGGCAAACACAACTGGTGCTCCCCACTCGGAGACACTCCTTCTAATAAGTCCCTTCTTCAAAAGATTGCTGACTTGCACCCCGAGCTTTCGCTGCTCCCTTGGTGCCATACGACGAAGTGGCATCACTATAGGTCTGGCATCTTTCACTAAATCAATACGGAACTCAATCTCTCGGTGTGGTGGAAGCCCGGTCACCTCCTCGAAGACGTCCGGATACTGGCCAACCACGGGCACATCTGACAACTCATCCTACAGGATGTCGAGGGAATTTACAAAACTAGCCATAACCCCATCACTAGGTAGACTACCAAACACTACCCTCCGCCCATCATCCGCCCTCACTATCACCAAAAAGCCCTCACAGTCTACCACCACCCTGTATCTTTGGAGCCAATCGACTCCCAAAATAATGCCATACCCAGTAAAGCCCAAAACAAAGCAATCACATACAAACATACATCCATGACTCGATAAGACCAAATTCCTGCAAATCATACTAAGGCTAGTCGAACCACCAATCGGGTTCGTCACAACCAATGGTCTATCGACTATCTGGGGTTCCAGTCCCAACCTATCTACCAGATCACTAGATATGAAGGAACGGGAAGCCCCAGTATCAAACAAAACTCGAACTAGTACATCATAAATAGAAAGCATACCTTGAATAACAACATTCTTTCCTTTCTCCGTCGCAGTTGGGGCATTCGACAAAGAAGGAACATCATCAATAGCATATGCTTTCACAATCTGCTTCTCCTTAAGAGGTTGCGGACACTTATCCTTCTGATGTCCCACTTGACCACAGTTGTAGCACTTCCTTTCCGCTGGCTTGGCCCGACATTCTTTAGCATAATGGCCCTTCTTACCACAGCTGAAGCACTCAACATCCTTCTTGCTCTTTTTCTGGCCACCCTTAGATTGGTCCTGCTTCATCTTATTCTGAGAGCTATTCTTGCCTCCACCGCCTACTTGCGGCTTTGGCCCCTCTGCAGATGCAGCCTCAGTCTTTGACTTAGGGTAAAGACTCTCTGATCTCAAAGCTTTCCCCACGATCGATTCAAAAGTCTCATCGATGTGGTTAATAAGCCTTTCCCCCAAGTATCCATCCAAACCAGTAATGAACTTCTCATTCTTCTTTTCAGGAGTATCAATGAGAGACAGTCCATACTTCGACAAAGTGTCGAACTCAGCAATATAATCAGAAACTGCCCTCCCATTCTGCTTGAGTTCCAAGAACCTCTTAAACAACACTGACTTCTGGGCAGCTGGAATGAACTTCTCGCTAAAGCGAGCCTTGAACTGAACCCAAGTAACCTGGTCCTCTGGAGTAGCTGTTCTAATAGCATTCCACCAATTCATCGCTCGCCCTTGCAGCTGACGAGACGCTAGCCTTCTCTTCATCGCATCCTCAAGACCCAAGTCATCGAAGATACGGTCACAGCTATCCATCAAATCTTGAACATCTGTGGCCGACTCCGTTCCATGGAACGGCTTTCCACCAAGATTAGTGTAATCCTTGCACAACTTGGTGAAATCGACCCTAGGCGCCTGCACCACTGGGCCAACACCAACTCCGGGATTGGGAACTGCCCCTTGTACTTCTCTAAGCATGTCTCTCATGAGGTTAGTAAACATTGCCCTTATGTCAGCGGCATTCCCTTGGTTGGTCCCTCTACCTGCACCCCTCGTGTCTCGGCTCATCGTCAATCTGAAAAAAGGAAACGATTAACGACCCCATAGTGGTGCTAGTGCAGTGCGACTTCATTCTTATACTACTAATAGTATATATATACATAGCTTTTGAAAACCAAAGTAATCACAAATACGCACTCTCATATACGTACTAACTCTCCCTAGTGTCTTTCCCTAGGTTAACTACGCAACCTAGAGCTCTGATACCAAGTGTGACGGTCCGCCCCGCACCAACCGACATTTACTCCACAAGTGCGTTGTACACATGTCCAGTTAGCAAGGAACGGGTCGTCAGAAGGAAAGGGAAGAAGGAAATGAACATACAAAGAACCTGTAGAATGTCTCACAGCGCATAGAACAAAATATAATAATAACATACTTGACATAAAACAGGAGAGACAGTGCATAAGCTGAAAATCAGAACTAAACATCATAGCAGCGGAAATCCAAAATACAGCTTATTACAACTTTCAAACTATCTCAAAGCAAAAGAAAGACAAAGGAGGTACACTACTAATGCCCAAGTAGCGACCACCAACGACACAGGGAGAATGTGTGTATATATATCATACGTGGAAGCCTCCTGCCCGCCTCCGAATCAGCTACTCGCGCATCACCAGCTAACCTGTCTCTAGTCTGCTCGTGTGAGCACCCAGAGTAATAAGAGGAGACATAAAACTCTGGGTCAGACATAAAGCCTGGTATGAGCGATAAGCATCTAAAGTGAACAATAACAGGTAGACTAAAACATACCTGAACCTGGACCTGCAACCAAAGAGTTAGCACTACATACTGTACAACACTCTAAGGTATCATATCAAACAATATAAAGATACGGAGGTGGGGGAGGTGTGCATGTCATAGGGATGGCAAACAATCATACATAGCATCCATCCTCACATCTCTCACTCGGTGCGTAAAGCATATGATATTCACCACTTCGATCACCCAACATACCTTGCTACGATCACTCTGCCCCATGAAGTCATAAATGGCTTCACTGCACTGATAACGTAGCCACTAATCATTTGCTATGTCCACTTTGCCCCATGGAGTCACAAGAACCCACTGCACTGGCTCATAGCCTTACCAATCCTTACTATGTCCACTTTGCCCCATGGAGTCACATGAACCCCACTGCACTGGCTCATAGTCTTACTAATCCTTACTATGTCCACTTGCCCCATGGAGTTATTCACCCCATCTGCGCTGGCTCATAGTCTTACTACGCATCACCTTGCCCCTCAGGTCATAATGACCCTACTGCACTGATAACGTAGTCTTACTACCATCACCTTGCCCCTCAGGTCATAATGACCCTACTGCACTGATAAGTAGCCCATCATTCATTCTTAGTGGTGAATCGAAGTTATGAACGTCGACAACTCCTTAGCACACGTCCCGCAGCAAAGTCCAACCATGAAGTGAACTCATTGGTTCCCAACTGGTTCCGAGATCCTGAGCTCTAACATCCCATATTGGACTACCTTTGCATCTCGGGTTATTGGTGAATACTGGATCGGGTCGGGTCTCCTTCTCGGTTTATCGGTTCGGGTCGGTGTCTTTCATCTGTTCGGGTCGGGTCTCCTTCTGGTGCGGTTCGGGTCGGGTATTCCTCTAGGTTCGAGTCAGGTGCTTCTCTTCGGGTCGGGTCGGGTGCTTCCCTTCGGGTCGGGTCGGGTGTCCCTTCTTGGTTCGTGCTTCCGATCCGTCTTCATGCTCCCTTCGTATATTCTTATCTGATCCGTCCTCATGCCTTCGCTCCGATCCGTCCTCCCTAATCCGATCCGATCCCAGTTCAGCTAACGTGGCCTTCCTTTTAGCCACTTTTTCCCCAAGTGTTGGGTTCCGATCCGATCGGATTCCTTGCTCAGTTCAACATATCCGATCCGAGCCCCATATCGGATCCGATCCGAACCCTGCTCTGTTTTCTGAAACTGTTCCAGCAAGTGTTTACGCCATTCGACGACGTTTTCGACCATTCTAACTATTGAAATCAATCACAAAGCATTTCATACAGTCATAGCAACATGCATAATCAACCACAAACATCAAAACATCAACATGATAGGTTAAAATGGATCAAACATACCCAAAACCCCATATTTCCCCCTAAGCATGTTTAGGTGAAACTAATGATAGGATCTAAAACATCATTTAAGAATTTATGAACATTTTTCCCGAATTTATTAGTGTATAAATTCGCTAATTAACACTAATTACCCTTAACTAGCCATAATTAGTGTAAAACTATGCAAATCACTCACCTTAGCCACAAACAAACTAAGATCTGAAATAATTCTCAGATTTGATGTGAATCTCAATGCCAAACAGCAGCTCCTATGTTGCTTTGGTGAAGATCTTCCTTGATTAGGGGTTGCTAAGCTTAATCCTTGTCCAAGAGATGATTTGGAGGTGATTTAGAGGTTGGAGGCCATTTTCAGGGATCCTTGGTGATAAGTGGAGGCTAGAAAACTGAAATGGAATGATTCTCCATCTCATTTCAGCCCTCCCATAACCCTAATCCCGAAATGGGTTATGGGCCTACTCACTAATCACCCGATTTGGCCCGGTTAAGCAGTTTTTTTCACCCTCCAAACCTTAATTCAGCCATATCTCCCAAACGTAAGTCCGTTTGGCTATTATGACCACTCTACGGAAAGGTAAACCATCAAACGAATCTAATGGAAGTGGTTTCAGGTCAAAATTCCTTTCTAATCAAAAGTTATGGCCAAAACAGTACCAACTAGGGGCAAAATGGTCATTTAAAAATCGACAAAAATCATGAACATGGGGAATGACTCTAATGGATGTTTCCCAAAGTTACATGACCATACGACTTCACATGGGAAAGAAATAAATATTCTACAATCCTATGATGTATAGAATACGGGTCGTTACACATGTTTTCGTTAGTTTTTACTGTTTGATGTCCTGTTGAAATTATAATATTTTTCCATGTAAACTAATGATTTATTTTAACAATATTTTGTAATCAACTTTACATTTTATAATTATATTTTTCATGTGATTTTAAGTAGAGAAAAAATTGTTATTATAATGGTAATTATCAAGGCCTTTGGTTTTGTCAGTTTTTGGGGAATAGTTTATGTCATATTTTGGGGAAGACCTTTTGTTTCTTTTCAAGTCAATGGAAGATTGTGGATTTGTTCTATTTGTGGGAAGGCCTTTGGGGAACAGTTTATGTCATATTTTGTAATCCTGTTGCTGTCTACCTTGCTGCTCAATGAGCTGTTTGTGGGTTTCTTTTGTTTGTTTGCACGTTTTGTTATATTAGTTTGTGTTTGCTGATGGTGATGGTGGTTGTGTTGTGCTTGCTAGTTGAAGGTCGAAGTTATTTTGCTAAAACTAAAAAAAATGCAGGTGTTAAGCTTGGGGAGGATAATAGGCAACTGTAAGGTTCATTATAAGTGGTACAACACTACTACAAATAATCAAATTACATGTCTCTTAAACATCTAGATTAAGGTCATTGCTGCAAATTATATGAAACATACACCTGAAATTGTTTAATTTGCTTTTAGATAAGTAATAAAGTAAAGAGGTAATTAGGTTGAAGGAAACAAGTAAACTCCTTCCATAAGAGAACCTTAAATTGAAATTTTTTGTAGTTTTACACCGAGGCTAGACAATCTTAACTTTTACTTCACCGACTGCTATAGATATTCAAAATAAAATTGCGTCTTGCTTATGTTGAAGATAATGGAATCTAATAAATGCCAAATGTTGAAGATAATGGAATGTAATAAATGCCAGAGAATATGTTGAAGAATAAACATTTAAGGAATATTAGAATATGCTTAGAGAATATATTGGAGAATAAAGAATACGCCAAAGAATATGCCAGAGAACATGTTAAAGAATAGTATTGTTTTCTGTCATTTATTTAGTCTATAAATAGAAGTCATGTAATAGAAAGATATAGATTAAAAAAGTCAGTAAAGATATAGGCCCTTAATTTATATTCATCTTCTCTTTTTCTCATCTCTTTCTTATTTATTTTTTGTTCTTCATGAATTAGTTTTTTGTTTTGATTGGTTATTTCAACATGGTATCAGAGCTAGGTGAAAGAGAGAATAAAAAAATGTAATGGTCATGTATTTATTTCCCCAAATCCAAATACGCAGGCTCCTCTTCTCTTTCATTTCGAAGTCCGGATCTCATTTGAGAAAAAAAAGAAAAAAAATCCCAAATGCACAGTCAAAAGTAAATTAATCGTTGTTCCTTTCTTAATGTGATTTAAGAAAGGATATCACACAATCGATTTACACAGTCGAATCACAGCAAATTTTTTTGGGGTTTCCTATGTGATTTCCTATTCACTTTGGTCTTTGGGATCAATCTCGGTTCAAATCGATTGTGATTGGGGTTTTCAGTGAAGACGGTTTTATTCAATTCAGGATTTTATTTTGGTTCGAAGCTCGTGAGTTTCGGCTGAAGTGTCTGTGTATGCGATTTCAGGTGGGTCTTTGAACTTGTCGTTCTGTTCTGGTATTGAAGAGGCTTGAATGGTGATGCATGCAGTATCGGTGGTAGATCAGCTAATTAAGTTTGGCGTTTTATTTTATTTTATTTTTGACTGTGCAAGTTGTTGTTAGAGGGAAGTGAAGTAAGAAGAAGTTTATGAGATATGATGATGTATATTTGTGGAATGATCGACAATTTTGGTCGTTGAAGTGATGTTTGGGTCATTATTGATGGCAATTCACATGACCGTTATGTATTGTGAAGTGTTGGTCAGTTGAAGTGAGGATGGTATTTATGCTGGCTCACTGGTTGTTCATGTAGTTCCTAGTTAATGTTGTGCTGAAGCAGTGTGATCAGAGAGGAAGGTAGGTCTGATTGGCAAAAGGAATGGAGAAAGGAGATGAAGGCTTTGCATTTTGGAGCAGTTGAGAAGAATGACAAAGGTGATATGGCAGTCTGATCAGTTTAAAACCTTATTGTGATGATCACGTTTATTGATTAATGGAATGGTTTTAGTGAGATAAAAAAAGGAGGAACTCAAACCGAAAGAAAAGAAAAAAATTCACGGCTTGAATCGAGTATCTTATAAAATTTGGGTGAATTTCATGATGGTGGGCAATTAGCGACTAGGGTTTGCGAGTTCGGATTGGCCTGAATTTTGTGACTTGCGTTGTATGATACACGATGGTTGAAGTGCTGTTGGATGCAATTTGTTGTTTTGCTGAGGATGTGACTATATGTTAAGTTAAGCTTGCGTGTTGAACGAGCAAATGCAGGGTAGGCTAATGATGAAGAAGCAGATTTGGTGGGGATGTTGTATGATATTTTGGTCTGTGAAGGTGACGTTGATGGTGATTTAGGGTGATGACTGCGGTTGGTTTGTGAGGCTTGATTGTATTGAACATGAAGATTATAGTGAGAAAAAACCTGTTTTATGGTTGTGATGCAGTTTGCTTGTGGAGCTGTATCGGGGAAGTGATATGCGATGGAAGTGGCCGGTTGACAGTTTGATGGTTGTTTGGTTGACTTTGATGGTGAGATGAGCTAGTTACTCGGTTTTGACAATGAAGTTACAGTGATAGTTGGGGTGTTTGAACAGTTCGATTGTTGGAGTTATCAGTGTTCTTTTTTAGTTGCTGTGGCCTTTGGTTGATCAGCAGAAGTGGCAAGGCAGGTAGTGAAAAGTTATGATGGAGAAGAATTTTGCAGTTGAGACGAGGTAAAGGTGATGGGTTGATTGAGTTGTTAGAGAGTAACATTAGTCTGAAGTAGTTTGTTGTTCATTTGATGTCTGTATTAGTAACCCTGTTTATTAGGAAGGCAATTAACATTGATTGAAGGTGGTAGCTAGACGGTATTGTAAGGTATGTTTGGATGATGCAAACATATGCTGATTCATCCCTATTGATTTGGTTTTGTTTTCGTTTGATATGTGTGGGGATGCAAACATATGCAAACTAATCCCATTTTGGTTTATTTGGTTTTCTTTGTATGTTGAGGGGATGCAAACATGCAAACACATCCGGGACCAATTTTGTCATTTGGTCGTTCAGATCTTTTGCTTACCGATCAGATTGAAGATAGTTGAGTTGGCTTGGAGTTTTAGATTGGATTTCTTGAGTCATTTGGAGTTGTAGTTGAATGTTTGATTCTGGAGTTTGGTGTTATTCTCTAACAATATTGAAATGGTTGCTCGATCTTGCTACTCTTCAGTTTGCAGCTTCTATTTTGGCAAACTTAAGATTTTTCGCATCATGAGTTTGAGGGGGGATGTTGAAGATAATGGAATGTAATAAATGTCAAATGTTGATGATAATGGAATGTAATAAATACCAGAGTATGTTGAAGAATAAACATTTAATGCTGAAGGGATATTAGAATATGCTTAGAGAATATATTGGAGAATAAAGAATATGCCAAAGAATATGCTAAAGAATAATATTAGTTTCTGTCATTTATTTAATCTATAAATAAAAGCCATGTAATAGAAAGATATAGATTAAAAAAATCAGTAAAGATGTAGCCCCTTAATTTATATTCATCTTCTCTTCTTCTCATCTCTTTCTTATTTATTTTTTGTACTTTGTCGATTAGTTTTTTGTTTTGATTGGTTATTTCAAAAATTCTAATGTTTAGCCTTAAATGCGATTTCTTACATTTAATGGAGTGGTTAGAAAGAAAGACACCTTACGTGAAATGGAGTAATTAAAGCAAGCCATGTTTTTGTCAAATATTCTATTCTAGGACACAAAAGAGCTTGATTAACATTCACAAAATGTACGTCATGCATAGGATTTTTTTTAAGAGAGCGAAATCCAAGTACAGTTCAAGATTGACTTGAAAGGAAAGATGGACAGCTCCTCAACGGACAATAGTCATCTGCATTCATGTTGAAACCAATCTCCATGTCAGTGTTTGCGTTGACCACATTAGAAACGTTCGGAACTTTGAGATAGTGTTTATTAGGCCTTCCACGACTCCACTCAGCAGTAGAAGAAGATACTCGAGGAAGTCTAACATAGGGTAGAAGATCATACTTAGACGACCCGCCATGTGGACGACCAGTGCGAGACACTGGTTGTGCATAGAAGATCAAAAGTCAGGGGAGTTGCTATTAGCATTGCTCTGCATAGAACTAGAAATGTTGAAGGCACCGGGGCACGACCAAGAAACCTAACCAATTTAGTAAACATAAGCTATAGGACCAGGGGCACCCAACATGTTAGGCAAGATACAACTCGATATAGAAAGTGCGGCAGGCGAGGCCATATGGCGATGAAAAGAAATAGACACATCAAAATTTTGAGCTAGAGAAGGTGGTGAGGTTGGAACATGCTGCTGACGTTAGTAGTGGCAAGTGGGATACAATGTTGTTACAAATGACCAAAGTTAAGCAAAAACTGGGAATGAAGACGTGGATTACTAATATGTGGATAAGGCAAGTTTGGTGGGTATGCTGGTATACGTTTGTGTGGATGCACCTGAATGTCTAAAGAATCATAAAAGCATTGTTGTAAGAGGGAAACGGTACCGATTGAACTAACTATGGAGGGTATCGAAGCAGAGCCATCCGAGTCATTGGTAACAGCAGTAGACTGGTCATTGATATTCTCCCCAACATTTTGTGTAAATTTTTGGACATATCATTTACCCTTTATTTGTGTGATGGTATCAAAGCTTATAATATACAAACTTATGGTTGATAGGTTACTTTCCAAAGGTAATAAACTAAGAGATTAACGAATGATTAGAATATATATGTTATCTTTGACCTGGAGGACAACATCTCAACATCAGGTTATTAACAACTACTGCATTGCCATGACGGAGTCAACAATTTATGTTATTTAAATGTGTAAGTGTTAAAGGGTGTAGTTTTTTTTAAATATCTTGGGAATTTGATTATTTAAAACATGGGTTTATTTTCTTGTTTAGGCATATGTGGTAAATCCAGAGGGAGTAGAGGGACCTGTAGCATGGAGAATGAAGCTGATCCTAAGTCTGATGCAAATTCAGTGCCAGGTGACTTTTTATTTCTACTAGTCCAGTTTTTTATTATATGTTGTATGTTAAATGAGGTAGGGTTGCTATGATAATTGATGCATTGTTTCAATTTACATGCACATTTCAAGTTTATGTCTCAGTTCAATGGTATTGTTCAATGCTTTTTGGAATGTGTGTTGCTTACTCTTTTTGAATTGCATTGCTATTTGATAGATAAAAGAGATTTTTATTTACATGAGGGCTTGAATGAGAAAATAAACATCGCCAAATAAATAGAAATAATATATTTAGAAAATAGGATCAGAAAATTTGTACTTTTAGAATGTGTTTTAAGAGAAAATAGAAATTATTGTATATGTGAATAATATATGAAAATTTTGTGAACTGTTGCTTCAATCGTATGTAGTAATAAATATCTATTGAAATAAAATATCTATTATTTCTTGATAGTATATGTTTATTTATTTTTTGATAATATATGCTTTCATTATTACATTATTAAATGCAGATGATGGTGGATTATAATAGGCAAATAGGGTTTTTGAATTTTGCAACGAGCATGATGTGTTGCAAATAATCAAATTGCAACTGTCATAAATAGTTGTAGTATCTCACTTTTCCAACGTCTATTTCAAGTTTGCAACTAGCATTTGTTGTTGCAAAAGGTTATGTTGCAACAACAAAGGCCAGTTGCAAAAAAGTCTAACGTAACTACTTATTGCAAAAAAAAGTAACATATTTTTGTTGTAACATTTCTAGTAGTTTCAAACTTGTAATATTATGTTTTTTAAGATCACACATATGATAATTGTGTGTATTATTATGTTTGATTACATATAAGGTTGGTAAGTTACACTGACTAAAACGGCAAGAAAAAAGATGCTTCAGGTAAAGTCTTCAAATCAATGTTTACTTTTTATAGCCGATGAATCATTATGATTCTTTGAGACATTTAATTTGATATGTGAAGATTACGTTTAACATTGTGGTTACGCAAAAAATTTACACTTATTATCATGTACTTAATTTTGTAGCCAAAATCAAGCATGATAGAGCTAAACGGGTCGGAAACATAAGAGGTTTTTGAATGTCTCAGCTAATACAAAATAAATTTTAACTAGAAAAGACATGGGTATTTATATATATAACCGTGGTTTATTCAAATATTTATGGTTCCTAACATCTCCACTTTTATAATAGAAAAGTATAGAGAATCCAAACAAGTTGCATTTATTTAGTTGTCAAAGCTACAATTCGATTATCCTTTATTGCACGATTTCAATTAGCTAATTTATCCCTTTTATACATATTTTTTATTTTGTCCAAATGCGCTTTTATTGTCAATTTCATATTTTTACCCCAAACTACACATAAACAAAAAGAAATAATGGTTTAGGCCTAAACTTAGCGCAAAAATAATAGGACAGTGGCCTAGGCTCAGATAAATAAGAATAGACCTGATATAAAATAGAGGTGATTTTGAACTGTAATAAAATTACATACGAAGAAAAAGAGGTAAGATGATTTAAAAAAAATCTACAGTAATAGAATAGAATACTAAATATATAGAAGAAAGGATAGAAACAACAAATCAGTTATACATTGTAACGACCTACATGAATTCGACGCCCGAATTCTGACAATAACACATAAATCTCATATTACTTGCCAAAACTTAAGTATCGAAAACGCACATAATTATTAGAAAAAGTTTATAGGGTGAGATAGGAAAGAAAGAAATATCAGAATAGAAAAAGGAGAATCAACACAACATAGAGTCTCACATCGTAGCGGAACAAAATATAATATAGAAATGAATCTTTGCTGAGAGCTTGAAAAATACTTACAATCATCAGAGTACATCAATACATCTGGACAGTTATAATAACCTATCCTTATGTACAATTACACAGCGGAATAAATACTAGATATCATACGTCTGAACACCTCCAGGTCGTTTCTTCACAGCATTTGATAACTTGGACCTGTATAACCCAGTCTAACCCGAGCTTTACAAACGCCGGATCAGTCTGGTGGACCAGAGTGAAGTTTAAAGGCATCACACAACTTGATTTTAAAGTCAAAATCCTTTCGAAAGAAAAGGATAATCGTAAGACCAAATCCACACATAAATACGGACGGTTTTTACCTTACGATAACCCAAAACATTTTTGCAATCAATATCTTTTCTGATATTATAATAATGTCTAAATACAAACAAATATCAATCTAGCAGAACGCTTGCATTTCACACTCTACATAAATAGTATACAATCAAAAACACGGTCATTTATTGGAGAATGGATTTCCATGGCAAGGTAAGGGCAACTACCTTTCCGACAATGTACTTCTGGAGATGAATACATTGGGGTTCAATAAGAACATCTTGCAACCCAGACTAAACATGACCGACCCCTCTCTTCGCTTGAGAGTACCGAATATATCATCACCACGGTTGGGGGCTAGCCAACCGAACTGATAACATGTATATAATTAAAATAAAAGGGACAATCAAAGGCATTTGATTTCTCCAGATCAGGTAATGATATACCCTTTTGATGGGCGTGACCCTAATAGCCATGCGACCTACCCGATTTTAACCATTTCCCGGTTGATGAGGCTAGAGGTTAAACTTATCCATCAGAATAGCCCATCTCCATCCACTTTGAATGTTACATCGTCAGATCTGCCTGATATCACTAATTGACATCCATAAAAATACTCTAATTATTAAGAGAAGGCCTTTCTCTGCCACAACCGTGGTACGTCGGAAGAAATCAGCGCACGTGGTCCCTTTGGAAATACTCTGCCAGACACTCGTCCTTACAAGTCATTCAAGAACAGGATTAACCGAAGGCACTCTCCTACTGCATCCAATATAGGGATCACCCCAGGGATCAGTAGCGAGTAGCCCTTGCAAATCCGCAGATTCCAATCACGACAGAATCACAAGTCAAAATATCTCCGGTCGCTAAACCAGAGAAATTCAACAAGTAGCTCTTCCGTTTATAAAGATCAACGGTCTTCAACTGCTTCATCTTCAATCTGCATCTTCAGGCATTTGCTGATTCAAAATGGTTTTCGAATATAAATTCGATTCCGGTCTTTCTGTACCAATAATCATATAGGTCAGATTTGATAGTCGGTGATTTAACTATCAAATAAATAATCATGAGAATAAAATGAGTTTACTGAATCAGTACTCGATATTACTTGGCCTTTTTAATTAAACATCTATTAATTATATTCTTGAAATCTTCCCATACTTGGAGTTTATCTTTTACTTCTTATTATAAATAAGAATAATCTTAAAAATCATTTCATTTGCTTATAAACTTTTCTAATACAGTTTATAATGTTATTTACGGAAATCATAACTTATGTTTCCCTCAATTGCTCTCGTTTATAAACTAATACCATTTTTGGATAATTGTGAGGTCGTTCAAGTTGGGGTATTTTATTTACCTCTCAGGCCTTGATCAACAACATTCATATCTTCAGAATAGATAAAAGTTTATTAACCACACGTTTTCCTTTGAAAACTTTATTTAAATCTCACAACGTTTACTTAATTAATTATTAAGTAACTATTATTATAATTCTCTATTCATCTTTATTTATCCTTTATAATACTACACTCGAGCTTCGATTCCACTGTAATTAGAATCCTTTATACATTTCCTCAACATCTCTTTATAAACATTTTTCAATTTGTTTGCAACAACAATACTATATCTGTTTAAAATCATATAGAACTATCTATAACAATTCTAATATAGATATCTTTCAAACCTTATATAAATATCTTTTACAATTCTTATATTGACATCTCGTACGAATCCTTATACTCATTTTTATCAAAACAATTCAACTTATCATTTGTAACAAACGTTACAGGTTCCATTGCAAAACTTTTTATTTCCTTATTTATACTCTTTTCAAATCATTACGACAACTTATACATTGTCGAAAATCCCATTGCGATCTTTTTAACGATCTTCAGTTTATAAATCAAATAGTTCAATTTATTATTTGTAACCATTGTTACAAATTCATTTTTCAAAACTCTTACTTCATTTACCAATCCCATTTGTAAATTATCAACGACCATTAATATTTTGACGACATTTCTATAATCTTAACTTCCATTTACAAATCGTTTGTAAATCATTTACGAAAACTTATATTCATTACCATTTCCAATACCTTTTACTTAGCTTATACTCTCACCTTTTCATTAACATTCTGAACTTCGGAATATTAGATCCTGGTGCTTGTAATAAATCTCACTTCGTTAACCATTCCGAACTTCGTAATATCACATTTCGAACCTCAAAATAACCCTTACTTAACCATTTCATACCCTTTCCCCGCTTCTCAATTTCCTTCTCTAATTTCAAATATTAAATAAATTTTCAATTTAAGCTATCATATTCGCTTAAAAATCCTTTTATAACTTCGTTATAAAGCTCAGTTTTAATATAAAACCCATTAACTCCTTTCACATTTCAATTCGATTTCATTTCAATTTTGATCACTTTTTTAATGAATTTAAAAGTAATCTCCATAATTATTATTAATTAAAATAATAATTTACTTTAATCATTAACTATAGTAGCAGTAGTTAATTTCTTAATTAACCAAAATAAATAGTAAGTTTCTTTTTAAAATCTTTTTAAAATTAAATCAGTTATTCATTAAACTATTTTATTAAATTAATTTAAACAAACTAATTTAATAATTATCCTCAGTTAAAATAATTGATTTATTCAACTCAATACGTGATTAATTCGTTAACCAATTTCAATTAGTCCATCCTTTAAATTAATTAATATCTCTTTGCATTTAACCTCAAAGAAAAGCGATATTAAAGCATTTATTAGAGAAAATGATGTGTAAATTATATGCATTTCTGAAACAAAATTGGACTTTGATTTATCTTTGAGAGCTGTTGTTTTTATATGTCCAGGCTAAAATTATGATCATACCCTCTTGGATTCAAGCTTTGGTACGCTGTTAACTTTTTGGAATCCAAAAAAATTCCATTTAGTCAAAATTATTTCCACTGACCAATTCATTCACTACAAATGTCAGCTCTTACATAGAAAGGATCACCTAATTTCCATTTCATCCAAAAAAATTCCATTTAGTCCATCCTACACGATGCAAACTTGACCATATTTTCGCCTAATTCACTTCTTTCACCTCTGGCCTAATTCATTCTATTAAATTCTTAATTCTTCTCTTTCAGATCATTGTCCTTTGGTTTTCAATTGGGGAAAGGATCAGGCAAGGCAAGGGTCTCTTTTATTTTATTTTTAAATTTTGGACTAATCCTGTGGATTTTCCTTCTATTTTAGTGCAAGCATGGTATCAACAATTCTCTGGAAATCCTTTGCAAAAGCTCCTTTGTAAATTCAGACATCTCAAATTCATTTTGAAAGCTTGGGCTCCCGCAAACTTTGGCAATGGTTCCAAACAATCAAATTTTATACGGCAGGAATTAGCTTAACATTCAGGAGCAATTGAACAATCATTCGCATAACTTGAATTTGCAGCATGATGAAGGTGTACTTCAACAGAAATCGAGAGAGGCTTTAGATATGAAATTGCAAGCGTCATGACAAAGATACTACTTAAAAAAAGAAAAAGAAGCTGATCGGAATACTAAATACTTCCACAATTCTATTAAAATCAGGAAGGCGTTGGATTCAATACACATGGTGAAGGATATGAACGGAGTTATCCAAGAATCGCAGGAGAATATTAATAATGCTTTTGTGGATTACATTAAGTCTATTCTTGCTTCTCCAGTACCAACGAGATTTAATGTTCAACCACTTTTTAATGTTAGCCTGCCATCTCTCACCGATGATCAGTCTGTGAATATTATTAGAGAAATTTCCAATGATGAGATAAAGGAAGCAGTGTTTAGTCTTGACGTTAAAAGTTGTGGTGGACTAGACGGTTTCAATGCATTCTTCATTCAGCAATGTTGGTCAACCGTAGGTGATGATATCATAGGTGCAACCAAATTTTTCTTCATGCATAACTATTTATCTACCAGCTTTTCTTCTACAGCCATTACATTGATCCCTAAGATTGAAAAACCAATTTCAATATCTGATTTTAGGCCAATATCTTGCAGTAACATCTTCTATAAAATCATCTCCAAGATATTAGCAACTAGACTACAAGACGTATTGCCAACTATCATTTCTGAAAATCAAACAGCATATATTAAAGGGAGAAACACTAGCGATAATATCTTGATAACGCAGGAGCTCTTGTATGGTTATAACAGGAAAACCATTTCTCCTAGATGTATGCTCAGGCTTGATATTAAGAAGGCTTTAGATTCGGTTTCATGGCATTCTATTTTGGCAATCATGTCACGTATGAATTTTCTGCTACCTTTTCTTGCATGGATATATACATGCATTACTTCTCCTTATTACTCGGTTTCAAGAAATGGTAGTCTGCATGGATACTTTAGGGGTAATAGAGGCGTAAGGCAAGGAGGTCCCATATCACCATATATTTTCATCATTACTATGGAGTTGTTTAATTCTCTGATTATTGAGCAAGTCCGCAATGGTTCACTAGATTTACATCCTAAGTGCAAGTACCCTCTTGTCACGCATCTTTTATTTGTTGACGACTTGATTATTTTCACTAAGCCTTACCTGCTAATATCCATTGCTTTTTCAACACTCTCGACTGCTTTTACAGCATAACATGTCATCAAATCAACATCAGTAAATCACATATCCTTATTGCTGGTTTGAATTTGGATAGGAAAATGGACATCATTAGCTGTTCTGGACTAGCTGAAATACCAATAAATTCTTTTTACCTCAAATTACCTCTAATTTGTTCAAGAATCACTAAGCGGCTGCCTTCCTTTGTATGAAAAGATCATCAATAAACTTCAGCAATGGACAAATCGCAAGTTATCACAAGCTGGAAGATTAACTATAATTCAATCTGTTGTTACTGCCATGACATCATATTGGATGAGACACTATATACTCCCTACAAGTTGATTGATATGATAACTAGTGCTATGAACAAGTTTTTATGGCATGGAGATCTGTACTCTAAAATATTGATACCCTTTGCTTTTTACAAGCTTTATGATAGTAAGAAGTATGGTGGTCTTGGCATAACAAATCTCTACAAGTGGAATCAGGCAGCTATATCGAGTTATGTTGAGAAATTATTTGCTACCAACAAAAGCTTATGGGTTAAGTGGGTACAAGTTAATTTAATTGGCACAAAGAACTTTTGGACTATGGCTATTCCTCAAGCACGCAGTTGAAGTTGGAGGGCTATTCCGAAGTCGCGTTGTATGTTCAAACAATATATTCAATGTAAATATAGAATCATACCAAACTTATCTTTTTGGAATAGTCCATGGGCTGGACTTGGACTAATTTTAAGTGAAATTGTTGATTCAAATGTGATGCATAATTCGGGTATACCTCATTCTGCAGAAGTACATGAGTATATTCAGGATGGTATGATTAATTTTCCATATAGTAGTTTGGCAAGCTTGAGGGAACTTTGGTCTCAAGTTGCTCTCCATTTTAATATTGTCAGTGACGATGGACTTCTTTGGATGGGTAAACCGCACTCTATTAAAGTGGTATATAATCTGATGTGTTCTTCCAGGAATGATTTCCCATGGCATGCAAGGATTTGGAACTGTAGAAGTTCGGCTAAGAATAATTTACTTCTTTGGAAGGTTATGGCCAATGTCATCAATACCAAAAACAAGCTTTTTTCTTTTGGCATTGTGCAAGACGAAGAGTGTGTGCTTTGTTATGGCGCGGCTGAATCGAATGTACACCTTTTCTTTGAATGCTCTTATGTGCATCGTATTTGGAAAAGGCTACTGGCAATTGGGGGATTCCATAGAGCATCCACATCAAGTCAAATTGAATGGTATAATAACTTTAAGGCGACTAGATGGCGGAATAAGAAGACATGTGTACTGTTGCAGCTGCTAAAGAAATTTATTGTCGGGGTTTGGAGGGAAAGAAACTGTAACGACCCGCATTCTACGTATCGAAGGATCGTAGAATATTTATTTCTTTTTCATATGAGTTCGTATGATCGCGTAACTTTGGGGATGGGTCATTTCCAATGTTCATAATTTTTTCCAATTTTTAAAAGGCCGTTTTACCCCAAGCAAATCTTGTTTTGCCCATAACTTTTGACTGGTAAGGAGGTTTGACTTGAAACCACTTCCATTAGATTTGGATGATGGTTTACCTCTCCGTAGAGTGGTCACATTGATCAAACGGACTTACCGCTTGGGAGATATGGCTGAAATAAGGTTTGGAAGGTGAAAAACAGCTTAACCGGGCCTAATTAGTGTGATTAGCAGCTAGGCCCATTGAGGATTTCGGGATTTGAACTATATACGGGCTTATTAGGGTCATAGAAACCTTTTCTTTGTCATTTTCTAGCCGCCACTTACCTCTCTTCAACCCTAACAATGGTCTCCAACACCCAAATCACCTTCTAATCACCGTTTAATCAAGTTTTAGCCTAATCTACATCAAATCAAGGCAAATCAACACCAAATCAGAATTGGAGCTGCTGTGTTGCATAGGAAAACGCCCCAAATCAGAGATAGTTTCAGATCTAAGTTTTATTTGTGGATAAGGTGAGTGATCTGCATTGTTTTTCATTAATTATTGTTAATTAAGGGTGATTAGTGTTAATTGGCGAAATTATAACTCAGAAAAATTTAGAAAATGTTTAGAATTCTTAAATACTATTGTAAGCCTCTGTTAGAAATTTGGGTTAATGGATATGTTTTACTAATCCTACCATTAGTTATGGTTAAACATGATTAGGGGGAAAACAAGGGTTTTTGGGTATGTTTGATCCATTTTAAATGCTATAATTGTTTTTTTGGTGTTTATGGTCGATTATACATGTTGCTATGACTGTTTGGTATGATTTATGATTGCTTAGAATAGTTTGAATGGTCTAAAATGCCATCGAATGGCGTAAACAGCTCACTAGACAAAGTGTAGGAAATGAGCAAGGGACTGGATCAGATCAGATTACCCGAATCCCCACTCGTGGAGCATGCATCACGACCGGGAATTGAAGACACGAACCGACCCAAGCCACCTCCTCCGAACCGAGTTGAATTGGAGCTACGACCTGGGATCACGACCCGAACTAGTGAAGGAGACTGAAATGACAGGGAGTAGGAACCATCCACGAACCGTGCTTCCACACTCGAATCGACCCGACCTGGGAGGAAACCACGACTCGACCCAAACGGGGTTGATGACCACGAACTGAACGAGGAAAAGAAGACCGATCCAAATGGAAGCTTTTTTCCGAACCGATCCAGAGAATACAAAAATCCGAGATGCAAAGGTAGTCCAAATAGGAAGTACATCTCAGGATCCAGATGGAAACCAACGAGTTAACTTCATGAGTTGAACTTTGCTGCGGGACGTGTGCAAAGGGGTTATCAACGTCCATAACTTTGATTCACCACCAAGACGGATGTTAGGCTATAGATCAGTGCAATGGGGTAGTTATTACTCCATGGGGCAAAGTAATCGTAGTATGGCTATGAGCTAGTGCAGTGAAGTCCTCATGACTTCATGGGGGCAGAGTGGACATAGCAAGGACTAGTGGCTATGGATCAGTGCAGTGGAGTCGCTATTACTCCATGGGGCAGAGTGATCATAGCAAGGATTTGGGTGATCAAAGCAGTGGATATTGTATGATTTACGCATTGAATGAGAGATGTGAGGATGGTTGCTATGCTTGATTGTTTGACATCATTATGACATCTACACCCCCTCCCCCGTATCTTTACACCAGATGTTAGTGTCACCTTAGAGTATTGTACATCCTATTGTGCTAACTCTTTGGTGCAGGTCCAGGTTCAAGTATGGTTTAGTATACCTGTTATTGTTTTGTTTTGCTGCTTATCGCTCATACCAAACTTTTGTCTGACCCAGAGTTTTATGTCTCTTCTTATTACTCCAGGTGCTCTTAAACGGGCAGACTAGAGACCGGTCATGTGATTATGCACGAGTAGCTGTACCGGAGACAAGTAGGAGGCTTCCACGTATGATATATATAGATATTCTCCCTGTGCTGTTGCTTGTCACTACTTTGGGCATTAGTAGTGCACCTTTTTCTTTGCTTTAGAGATAGTATGTTGGAGTTGTAATAAGCTGTATTTTGAATTTCCGTTGCTGTGATGATTATGGTTTAGTTTTCAGCTTATGCACTGTCTCGTCTGTTTTATGTCAAGTATGTTATTATTATATTTTATTCCATGCACTGTGAGGCATTCTACAGGTTCCTTGTTAGTTCAAATTTCTTTCTTTTCCTTTCTTTGGCGACCGTCCCGTGCCAGTCGGGCATTGGCCCAATGCACTTTCATTGGAAATGTCGGCTGGTGCGGGGCGGGCCGTCACACTGGTATCAGAGCTCTAGGTTGCGTAGTTAACCTAGGGGAAGACATCAGAGAGAGATAATATACGTATATGAGAGCGCGTATTTATGGCATTTTGGTTCTAAAAAACTATATATATATACTATTAGTATATCTAAGGATGAAGTCGTTTTGCACTGGCACCACTGAAGAGATGGTTAATCGTTTTCTCCTTACAGATCGAACGATGAGCAGACATATGAGGGGTACTGGTAGAGGAGCTAATAATGGGAATGATCCTGATATGAGGACGATGATCACTGACTTCATGAGAGAGATGCTTAGGGATGTTCAGAGGGCAGCTCCTAATGCTGCAAATGGTGGTGGTGCAGCGGTGCAGGCGCCTAGGGCCGATTCGCCATGCTTTGCAAGGATTACACTAGTCTTGGTAGGAAGTCGTTCCACAGAACGGAATCGGCTACAGAAGTTCAGGATTGGCTCGATAGTTGTGAGCGCATCTTCGAGGACTTAGGATCGATGATGCGATGAAGAGGAAGCTAGCATCCCGGCAGCTGCACAGACGGGCTATGAATTGGTGGAAGGCTATTAAGGAAGCTACCCTTGAGGATCAAGTTACTTGGGATTAGTTCAAGGCCCGATTCAGCGATAAGTTTATCCCAACTGCCCAAAAGTCAGAGTTGTTTAAGAAGTTCTTGGAGCTTAAACAGAACGGTAGGGCAGTCTCAGAATATATTACTGAGTTTGATATTTTATCGAAGTATGGATTATCCGTTATTGACACTCCCGAGAAGAAGAATGAAAAGTTCATAACAGGCTTAGATCAGTACTTGGGGGAAAGGCTTATAAACCACATAGATGAAACTTTTGAATTGATTGTTGGGAAAGCATTGAGATCAGAGAGCCTTTATCCTAAGCCCATGGCGGAAATTATTGTTGCATCTGCAGAGGGGCCAAAGCCGCAAGCAAGCGGTGGAGGCAAGAATAATTCACAGAAAAAAGGAAGCAGAGCCAGAACCAAGCTAAGGATGGTCAGAAGAAGAATAAGAAAAATGTTGAGTGCTTTAGCTGTAGCGAGAAGGGCCATTATGCTAAAGAATGTCGAGCAAATCCAGCGGACAGAAAGTGCTTGAACTGCGACCAAGTGGGACATCACAAGGACAAGTGTCCGCAACCCCCTAAAGAGAAGCAGATTGTGAAAGCATATGCTATCAATGTTGTTCCTTCTTCGTCGAATGCCCCAACTCCGGTAGAGAAAGGAAAGAATGTTGTCATTCACGGTATGCTTTCTGTTTATGATGTTACTGTTCGAGTACTGTTTGATACCAGGGCTTCCCATTCCTTCATATCTAGTGACCTGGTAGATAGGTTGGGATTGGAACCCGATATAGTCGATAGACTTTTAGCGGTGACGAACCCGATTCGTGGTTCGACTAGCCTTAGTATGATCTATCGTAATGTGTTCTTATCGAGTCATGGATGTATGTTTGCTTGTGATTGCTTTGTTTTGGGCTTTACTGGGTTTGGCATTATTTGGGAGTCGATTGGCTCCAAAGGTACGGGGTGGTGGTAGACTGTGAGGGCTTTTTGGTGATAGTTAGAGCGGATGATGGATAGAGGGTAGTGTTTGGTGGTCTACCTAGTGATGGGGTAATGGATAGTTTTCTAAATTCCCTCGACATCCTGCATGATGAGTTGTCAGATGTGCCCGTGTCTTGCTGTAACAACCCGGAAATTCTGAGCCAGTTTAAAATTTTTATTTTGGCAATTTTAATGAATTTAGAATATTTAAAATGAATTATATTAAATAAATTGATGAGAAATTTATTTTGAATATAATTCGAACGTATATATTTGTATACATCGTCGTTAGAATATAAATATTTATTTTAAATTATAAAAGGAATTGAAAATGGCGCGGTAGTTCAATAATTCTATTTCAAATTTCAAATGAACATACCGGGTGCAAAATAAACCGGATTTTGGCGAAACCAAAAATATTAGAATCTAGTTGAAAATATCTTTCCAACGAATCTGAAAAATCGAAATTTCATAGCGGGAATCAAAAGTTATGCCCAGTTGAAAATTCAGAATAGTCGCTATGTAAATTATACATGGCCCAAAAATTCAAATTTTGCATACGAATGAATTTGGACTCGAAACCACTTCCATTGAGTTCAAAATGCCGTTTAGAACTCCGAAAAGTTTAAGCTTCGATATATTCTGATATCTGGAATAGTGGCAATTGGCAGAAGCTTTTCGGTTAGCAAAAAATAGCCCTTAAAAAGTGAAATTTTACATACGAGCTCAGAATTCGACGAGATAAATTTTCCTGGATTCATAATGACAAGTCATTGTTGTGTTCCAAATGGTGCGTCGAACGGAGTTAGTATGTGGCCGTGCGAGCTGAAGCAGTTCAGGGTAAAGCAGGCAGTCATTTTACAAAGGAACATTATTGAGACGACCTCAGAATTCGATATCGTTTTTTTTTTTTGGATTTGTATCGTCTAAAAATGTTTAAATCCAAAAGGGCATGATTTTTGAAGTTGGCATGTGAGCATGCAAGAAGAAATGGTGCGCCAAAATCGCATTTTTGAGCAATATCTGAGCATATTCGTGATTTTTTTTGAACGGTCAAACGAACTCGGAATTCAACGAAACTTGTTTCGTTGGACTCGTCTTCACGTCTACTATCTCTTGTCCGAAAGCCGCGGCAGTTGGATATCGTTGGCGTTCAGACGATAGGCAAGAAACGAGCATATAATCACTTTTTCTCCTTTTCTAATTCATTATTTCCTCCTTCCTCTTTTCTTCATTTTCCTGTTTAATGGCCACCGCCTCCTCCTTGTCGCTGCCGCCCCTCCTCCCGCTGCCACCGCCCACCGCCGCCGCTCCTCCTCCCCTCCGGCCACCCTCCTCCTCCTCTTCCTCCTCCTCCTTCTCTCTCCTCTTTTCATGAACCCTAAACCCCCAAATCACCAACCACCACCACCGCGGCCACCACGGGCCTCACCACCGCCTTTAGCACCCTCCCCCACGTCCATCAGACCCGCCACCGCACGCTGGATACCCAACTCCGGCATTGGGCCCCGCTACACTCAAAAACTCATTTTCACCAAAATTCCCGTTTTGCACAAAACACCCCGGACTATTTTGGCCTATATCTCTCAAACGGTGCGTTTCTGGCCAAAGTCCCTCTGAACTAAAGTTGTAGAGCACGAAATTCTCTTTGATTTGGCTATATGGAAGTCGTATTTTGGAGTTCGGAGCTTCTCGGAAAACGCGTTCGAAGTCTGCTGTCCAAAAGCGGTAAAATTCGTGTACTTCCGCGAATTCTGGCGAATTGGCGCATTTTCGGCAAAAAGTCCCTTAGGCAAAAGTTGTTCAGAATGCCGTGCTTGTGCTAGAAAGAAAGATGGATTGAAGATTTGAGCTTGTGTGCGAAGTATGGAGCTCGAACAACAATTTAGTAGTTCAGAAAAGGCATTAGAAAAAATCAATGTGAGAACTTCTCACTTTAAATTTCTTTTTCTAGTTATAAATATATACTAGGATGCAGACGGTGTTTAGTAGCACCCGACACCATCGTCCACAGACCATGGACTTGTTTGTTTGGTTGCCTAGATTATTTAGATTAATTGATTTGAAGTTGGTTGTTTGGTGAATTGAAATTAATTTGATTGATATGTGTATGGCGTTGGCCATCACTAGACCGGGGATAAGGCTAGGCCTTGTCCCGTTTCTAGTATCGTGCCGTTATGCCGCCGAAATTTTCTAAAATCAGTTAGAAAAATAAAGATATCATTTTATTTAATAAATGAACCGAATAGAATATTCATAGGTTGAGTAAAATAATTTGGTCGTTAAAAATATAATTTTTAACGTGAACGTGAACAAATAAATATTCATTTACAAATCGAACGATTTGTTTATGTACACTGATTTGACTGACATTGATTGGGACGATAAATTTTACACATCGCCCAACTGCACAAATAAAATCTGTGTTTGATTGTTTGAAACCCCACACGGGTATTGGGATAAAATACGGCATACACTAATCCCAGTAATTAGTTATATGTCGATCGATTGATTGACAGGCTGTTATAAGTGTCAGATATCTATATTTGATGCTTATACAGAGTAGTGCACTTTGGGTGATGGTTGATTATTTATCGTTGCTATCATATACATGTTGTATGGAATCCATGTAATTAACATTATATGGTAATTGATTGGGCCTCATTCCAATTTAGAAAATAAAGAATATTATAAAATAAAGGTTCATGTGTTGACCGTACTCATCCGTTGAGATTAGTCATCTGTTGAACGAAATATTTTAACAATAAAATTTACATCTTTATTATATATAGAATTAGAAACTAACTTCTTTATAAAATAAAGGTTCATGTGTTGACAGTACTCATCCGTTGAGATTAGTCATGTGTTGAACGAAATATTTTAACAATAAGATTTATATCTTTATCATATATAAAATTAGAAACTAACTGGAAAATAGATAAGATGAGTGGTCTCCGGGATATTGATCTGATGTTGGTTTCGGCCTTCGGGGTTAATATTCAGGGAATCGTTCTCTTACTAATTTACGGTTGGAGTCTGATTTGAAATCAAACGAAAGATACCATAATTTTTATAAAATATACTAAATAATAAAAATAGTCATACGTGGACAGTACTCATTCGTTGAGATTAGTCATGTGTTGACAAATTATAGATTCATGTATTGAATAGGATAAATATTCATTTGTTGAATAGAATAACGGAATTATTGAAATATATAAAGCCGTGTTGATTAGAGATGCGCTATTTGACGCGAACGATATTTATATAGATTATATTCGTTTTTATAATTGAATTGAATATATAATGAATTCAAATTGAATTGAAAATTGAATTGAAATGAATTTAAAACGAATTTATAAGGAAAAATTCAATTTTGATTTGAATTTGAAATGGAAGTAGAAATTGTTTTTGAAACGAATTTAAAACTATTTATAAAGTTTCTTTTAAATAGAAATTGACGAAATATATATTATATATATAATATAATGGCCTGAATAAAACGCGCCGCGCCGCGGCAGTTCGCGAATTTCGACCATTGACTTCGAACGGATATTACGGAAGATCCGACCGTCGGATTCTCCAAAAACTGGAACCGTTGGGTTCGTATCGTAAAGAGCTTTCTAACGAATATTAGAAATTTAAAATCTAACGGTTGGATTTGGAGATACATCCAAATCAAATTTGGAAAAGGTCGCTGTAAGTGCAGTTCGATGGCCGTTGTTGGAAATCGACTGTACGGGCCTCGATAAAATTATTAAAAATAGTAATAATTTGTGTAAAATCATAAGAAATGATTTGGGAAAAATTGGGATGAAAAACTCCACATTTGAAAAGAGAAAAAATAGGTTTTTATCGAAATGAACTAGTTTTGAACTGAAATTAAAACCCATTTATTTTTAAATAAATAAATTGGATTTGAAATGGGTTTTAAATAGAACTGATTTGTGGGTTTATCGTGAAGGGTGTTTTAAATAACACTTGTTCTTTAACCCGATAATAAATAGAATGTGATTTGGGTTTATCGTGAACTGTGTTTAAAATGACAATAGTTCTTTGACCCAGTAAAAGGGAGTTTTAATGAATCTGCAATTAGATTGAAATGTGAATTGATAATTTAAATTATCAAATTTGGAAAATGAGCGAGAATGGAGTATCACCAGTTTAGCTCCAAAGTGATAGTTAAATCTTTAATTATATTTGAACGCGAAATGGTAATTAATTTTACCGATAACACCGTGGTGTTAGATATGAAGTATTACCAGTTTTGCTTCATGGGATGAATAGGTTGGGGTTGGGAAATAAAATAAATAATTACTTCGGTGTTGTTCGCTAATCTCGACTAGTCTGGAAAACCATAATTTGGTTTGAAATGACATCCAAAGGAAGATTAAAGAATAAATTTAAAGAATTTATCTTTAATAAAATTAATGGGAACCTTTCCCTAAGAATGTGAAATTTAGAAACTAGCTGCAGGTTAGTTAAGAAGAATGGTTTCCTGGGTATTGATCTGATGTTGGTTTCGGCCTTCGGGGTTAATATTTGGGGAATTGCTCTCTTACCGATTTACGGTTAGTGACTAATGAATTGGAATGAGGCGTATGTTGTGTTTGTGTAACATTTGTTTTTAATATACGCGGGTTGTAAGGAAAGGTCGGGTTTATACCCATTCTGAATAACCGATTCGACGATAAGTCGAAGATGATGACGGTGGTCGAAGACTGGAAGTCTTCACATCGTTTGCATAATTACTGATGATCCTGATTGGGCTGTACACCCAAGAGGATGGAAATAGTTGGTGGTCGTCCAGATGTACTTGGAGATCGATGGATATGCGAGGAAAGTGCCTCTGGTTTCGTTCAGACCCAGAACGAACTTGTAAATGGATTGTGTGTCTGACATCGGATTTTATTCTATGTTGATTGATTTCTCTTAAATATATATTTGTTTGGCGGCGGAGAATTTATTCTCTTGCTTAACGTCCTTCTCTGAGACGTACGAGCTTAGATGTTATATATCGATAGATATCAATCGCATGGCATGAATTGCCTGTGTGGCACGTTGAGTTGCATGGATCGAGGCTTCTGTTGAAAAGCAAAGTCTTGTGGTTGATGATCAAAGCACGGCCTACGTGGCAGCTTTGTGTATAACGTGAATTCGCGAGCCTCACACCTCGGTATGAGTTAAAAACGGGATAAGGACTGCAGGGAGAGCACGACGTTTCTTTCTAGCTATGGTGGTGTCAGTGACTTACCAGCCCTGACATTTATATACTTTTCACCTATGTGGTTGTTGGATGAGGCACCTAGATTTTAGGTCTGTTAGGACCGGGAAACGTGTGTTCAGGAATAACTAATCCTCAAACGTAAGAGAGGACCGGCCCTGAAGCATCCAGGGGTTACCTAGAGTGTGTAGTCCCGAGGCATTTGCTAGAGTGTCTCGAAGCGGAGAGGAGCTTGCCCCTTGCCTCGACTCATGACGGAAATCCAATTTCCAATACGAGATGTTTCGGTTTTATTTGTAGAGCCTAGTATGGCGACATAGTAGCATGGGATGTTATGCCGTCTATGATTGCTATTTACGATTGAAATTGTTTTGACACTATACACTTATTATAGTATCAAATGATTTGTTTTTAAACGTACCAAGCATGTTTGGCTGTTATAAGGTAAAACCCTACCCTCCGGCTTGCGTTTCATTGTGTGATGGGACCTGGGTCTTATAATAGCTTCATTTATTGAAAAAGCATTGCGTTGTTTATTCTATGCACTGGTATTCTTGGGAGGAAACCCGTTCCGTGTTATACGACGTGGTCCCTTGAATTACTCTCTTTTAAAGTAAAGTTTTAAATAACTGTTTTAGTTCTCACACCAGTCACATGACTGACCTGGAGTTTATTGTTTTAACCTAAACTCTGGGTGCCCCTATTTTCGACACGGGCAGCTAGTAGTTTTGGTTTTGCAGATTTATATTCACAGGATCCTGGTTTACAGCTGGAATGATATCCGGAAAGCTCTATATCCGTATATCACCTTCAGTTGTGCTTTGTATTATTTTCCGCTGCTATGTAATTTATTGTAATCTCTGATATTTATCGAATGTAATTTATTCAATTATACTCTGTAAATTCTTGTATCTGATGGAATTGTTGTAATATAAGCAATGAAATGTTCTTCCGTCTGCGTTCATTTGTGTGTTGTTCTCAAAGTATCCGCTCTTTACTTCACGGGGAAGTTACGGGTCCTTATAGTTGGTATCAGAGCTTTGGTTTACAGAGCTCGAGAACAAGACACATTAGAACCATACGAAAGGATTCATCCGATATTGGATTAGTAATATCCAATTAGAATGACTCGTTAGAGACAGGATAAGTAGTATCCTAGAACGAGTGTGAAGAGTATATTTTTCAAATGAAAACAAGTTTGTTTTGAAATTTAAATCGTTTTATACGTATTTGGATAATTTATTTATATTGATTTGGACAATCTAGTATATAAAGGTTTTGCATATACGCGTCATGAACGTATATTCGAAGTTTTAATATATTAGATAGATATAGAGTCACACTCTAGTCGCCCGGGCATGGTCCTGATGATGAAGTATACCATCACCAGTATTTATTTTCGAGTGACGAAGGTGTGATATCTATATATTTCCATTAGACTGGTGTGAGAACCAAAACTAGATAGGTTTATTGTTGTGATTTGGCATCAAAACATGTTTTTCTGTATATATATATATCAAATTATGAATTTGAAAAGCTAATTCACTAATTGATTGATGGTTGTGTTGTATGATTAGTTATTTAAACCATTATGTGAATGAATGGTGAATTTAGGCTTAATTGAACCAAATATTGAATTGTATTGTAAATTATTTGCAAATGCATGCATATACATATATATGTTTGAACAGGTAAATGGATTAGCTGTTGAGTAAAGAATTTATTTGTGTGCCCGACAAATAGGTAAACCTTAATGAGTTGGATGCGCACTTTTATTATTATATCAACTCCTGTGAGTGCCATTGGATGCGGAGTGCTGGTTATTCTGTGTGTAAGCAATAAATGTCGCCATAGGATAGTAACAATTAATTTTGAACTACACTGCATGGCATACTTCCTGAAGATGGCATACTTCTTGAAGATCGCATACTTCATCATATACCACACAAGCATTTGGAGCTTGTGTGACGAGGTGGAAGATTTACCATACGAGCGAGAGGCTTGTATGGCGATGACTATATATTACAGGTTGAATTGATGACAGATGTGGACTATATATTACAGGTTGAACTGATGACTGATATGGGCAATAGAAAATTGTAACGGTAAAATTGCCAGATTAATAAAAACCCCACACGGGTCTGGAGTTGACAATAACCACGTCTCTCTAGTCATTAGATACGGCACATGGATTATTTATTTCCCACACGGGACGAGGTGACGAGAATTTATTCTTTGGAGCAATTAAAATACACACTCCCTCAGGCTTTGACAGAGTGACGAGAATTTATTCTCTGGAGTTATTATCTACACACGCTCCCCTGTAAACACCAGAATATATCACTATAAATATGCGAATGCTTTATAGGATTTATTGGGTACCTAATACGGCCCAATGAATTTCCAAACCCCTCCCCGTACAAAGGATGTTATGGCGAAATTTTTTGAAAATTCCGAGTGTGAGCCAAATTTTTGAAGAATTTGAAAATTCTCAGAAACTGAAAAGTTGGAGAATGGAAGCCAGAATGAACGTTGAGTTGGTTTTTAAAATAACTTTCGGCTTCGTCCCATTTCGGGGACGAAAAGTTTTAAGTGGAGGAGATTGTAACAACCCGGAAATTCTGAGCCAGTTTAAAATTTTTATTTTGGCAATTTTAATGAATTTAGAATATTTGAAATGAATTATATTAAATAAATTGACGAGAAATTTATTTTGAATATAATTCGAACGTATATATTTATATATATCGTCGTTAGAATATAAATATTTATTTTAAATTATAAAAGGAATTGAAAATGGCGCGGTAGTTCGATAATTCGATTTCAAATTTCAATTGAACATACAGGGTGAAAAATAAACCGGATTTTGGCGAAACCAAAAATATTAGAATCTAGTTGAAAATATCTTTCCAACGAATCTGAAAAATCGAAATTTCATAGCGGGAATCAAAAGTTATGCCCAGTTGAAAATTCAGAATAGTCGCTATGTAAATTATACATGGCCCAAAAAGTCAAATTTTGCATACGAATGAATTTGGACTCAAAACCACTTCCATTGAGTTCAAAATGCCATTAAGAACTCCGAAAAGTATAAGCTTCGATATATTCCGATATCCGGAATAGTGGCAATTAGCAGGAGCTTTTCGGTTAGCAAAACATAGCCCTTAAAAAGTGAAATTTTACATACGAGCTCCTAATTCGACGAGATAAATTTTTCTGGATTCATAATGACAAATCATTGTTGTGTTCCAAATGGCGCGTTGAACGGAGTTAGTATGTGGTCGGGCGAGCTGAAACAGTTCATGGTAAAGCAGACAGTCATTTTACAAAGGAACATTATTGAGACGACCTCAGAATTCGATTTCGTTTTTTTTTCTGGATTCGTATCGTCTAAAAATGGTTAAATCCAAAAGGGCATGATTTTTGAAGTTGGCATGTGAGCGTGCAAGAAGAAATGGTGCTCCAAAATCGCATTTTTGAGCAATATCTGAGCATATTCGTGATTTTTTTTGAACGGTCAAACGAACTCGGAATTCGACGAAACTATTTCGTTGGACTCGTCTTCACGTCTACTATCTCGTGTCCGAAAGCCGTGGCAGTTGGATATCGTCGGCGTTCGGACGATAGGCGAGAAGCGAGCATATAATCATTTTTTCCCCTTTTCTAATTCATTATTTCCCCTTCCTCTTTTCTTCATTTTCCTCTTTAATGGCCACCACCTCCTCCTTGCCGCTGCCGCCCCTCCTCCCGCTGCCACCACCCACCGCCGCCGCTCCTCCTCCCCTCCGGCCACCCTCCTCCTCCTCTTCCTCCTCCTCATTCTCTCTCCTCTTTTCATGAACCCTAAACCCCCAAATCACCAACCACCACCACTGCGGCCACCACGGGCCTCACCACCGCCCTTAGCACCCTCCCCTACGTCCATCAGGCCCGCCACCGCCCGCTGGCCACCCAACTCTGGCCGTGGGCCCCGCTACACTCAAAAACTCATTTTCACCAAAATTCCCATTTTGCACAAAACACTCCGAACTGTTTTGGCCTATATCTCTCAAACGGTGCATTTCTGGCCAAAGTCCCTCTAAACCAAAGTTGTAGAGCACGAAATTCTCTTCGATTTAGCTATATGGAAGTCGTGTTTTGGAGTTCGGAGCTGCTCGGAAAACGCGTTCGAAGTCTGCTGTTCAAAAGCGGTAAAATTCGTGTACTTTCGCGAATTCTGGCGAATTGGAGCATTTTCGGCAAAAAGTCCCTTAGGCAAAAGTTGTTCAGAATGTCGTGCTTGTGCTAGAAAAAAGATGGATTGAAGATTTGAGCTTGTGTGCGAAGTCTGGAGCTCGAACAACAATTCAGCAGTTCAGAAAAGGCATTAGAAAAAATCAATGTGAGAACTTCTCACTTTAAATTTCTTTTTCTAGTTATAAATATATACTAGGATGCAGATGGTGTTTAGTAGCACCCGACACCATCGTCCACAGACCATGGACTTGTTTGTTTGGTTTCCTAGATTAGTTAGATTATTTGATTTGAAGTTGGTTGTTTGGTGAATTGAAATTGATTTGATTGATATGTGTATGGCGTGGGCCATCACTAGACCGGGGATAAGGCTAGGCCTTGTCCCATTTCTAGTATCGTGCCATTATGCCACCGAAATTTTCTAAAATCAGTTAGAAAAATAAAGATATCATTTTATTTAATAAACGAACCGAATAGAATATTCATATGTACACTGATTTGACTGACATTGATTCGGACGATAAATTTTACACATCGCCCAACTGCACAAATAAAATCTGTGTTTGATTGTTTGAAACCACACACGGGTATTGGGATAAAATACAGCATACACTAATCCCAGTAATTAGTTATATGTCGATCGATTGATTGACAGGCTGTTATAAGCGTCAGATATCTATATTTGATGCTTATACAGAGTAGTGCACTTTGGATGATGGTTGTTTATTTATCGTTGCTATCATATACATGTTGTATGGAATCCATGTAATTAACATTATATGGTAATTGATTAGGCCTCATTCCAATTTAGAAAATAAAGAATATTATAAAATAAAGGTTCATGTGTTGACCGTACTCATCCGTTGAGATTAGTCATGTGTTGAACGAAATATTTTAACAATAAAATTTACATCTTTATTCTATATAGAATTAGAAACTAACTTCTTTATAAAATAAAGGTTCATGTGTTGACAATACTCATCCGTTGAGATTAGTCATGTGTTGAACGAAATATTTTAACAATAAGATTTATATCTTTATCATATATAAAATTAGAAACTAACTGGAAAATAGATAAGATGAGTGGTCTCCGGGATATTGATCTGATGTTGGTTTCGGCCTTCGGGGTTAATATTCAGGGAATCGTTCTCTTAATAATTTACGGTTGGAGTCTGATTTGAAATCAAACGAAAGATACGATAATTTTTATAAAATATATTAAATAATAAAAATAGTCACACGTGGACAGTACTCATTCGTTGAGATTAGTCATGTGTTGACAAAAATATAGATTCATGTATTGAATAGGATAAATATTCATTTGTTGAATAGAATAACAGAATTATTGAAATATATAAAGTCGTGTTGATTAGAGATACGCTATTTTGACCCGAACGTTATTTATATCGATTATATTCGTTTTTATAATTGAATTGAATATATAATGAATTCAAATTGAATTGAAATTTGAATTGAAATGAATTTAAAACGAATTTATAAGGAAAAATTCAATTTTGATTTGAATTTGAAATGGAAGTAGAAATTGTTTTTGAAATGAATTTAAAACTATTTATAAAGTTTGTTTTAAATAGAAATCGATGAAATATATATTATATATATTATATATATAATATAATGGCCTGAATAGAACGCGCCGCACCGCGGTAGTTCGCGAATTTCGACCATTGACTTCGAACGGATATTACGGGAGATCTGGCCGTCGGATTCTCCTAAAACCGGAACCGTTGGGTTCGTATCGTAAAGAGCTTTCTAACTAATATTAGAAATTTTAAATCTAACGGTGGGATTTGGAGATACGTCCAAATCAAATTTGGAAAAGGTCGTTGTAAGTGCAGTTCGATGGCCATTGTTGGAAATCGACTGTACGGGCCTCGATAAAATTATTAAAAATAGTAATAATTTGTGTAAAATCATAAGAAATGATTTGGGAAAAATTGGGATGAAAAACTCCACATTTGAAAAGAGAAAAATAGGTTTTTATCGAAATGAACTAGTTTTGAACTGAAATTAAAACCCATTTATTTTTAAATAAATAAATTGGATTTGAAATGGGTTTTAAATAGAACTGATTTGTGGGTTTATCGTGAAGGGTGTTTTAAATAACACTTGGTCTTTAACCTGATAATAAATAGAATGTGATTTGAGTTTATCGTGAACTGTATTTAAAATGACAATAGTTCTTTAACCTAGTAAAAGGGAGTTTTAATGAATCTGCAATTAGATTGAAATGTGAATTGATAATTTAAATTACCAAATTTGGAAAATGAGCGAGAATGGAGTATCACCAGTTTATCTCCAAAGCGATAGTTAAATCTTTAATAGATTTGAACGCGAAGTGGTAATTAATTTTACCGATAACACCGTGGTGTTAGATATGGAGTATTACCAGTTTTGCTTCATGGGATGAATAGGTTGGGGTTGGGAAATAAAATAAATAATTACTTCGGTGTGGTTCGCTAATCTCGAATAGTTTGGAAAACCATAATTTGGTTTGAAATGACATTCAAAGGAAGATTAAAGAATAAATTTAAAGAATTTATCTTTGATAAAATTAATGGGAACCTTTCCCTAAGAATGTGAAATTTAGAAACTAGATGTAGGTTAGTTAAGAAGAATGGTTTCCTGGGTATTGATCTGATGTTGGTTTCGGCCTTCCAGGTTAATATTTGGGGAATTGCTCTCTTACTGATTTACAGTTAGTGACTAATGAATTGGAATGAGGCGTATGTTGTGTTTGTGTAACATTTGTTTTTAATATACGCGGGTTGTTCGAAAAGGCCGGGTTTATACCCATTCTGAATAACCGATTCGACGACAAGTCGAAGATGATGACGGTGGTCGAAGACCGGAAGTCTTCACATCGGTTGGATAATTACTGATGATCCTGATTGGGCTGCACACCCAAGAGGATGGAAATAGATTGTGGTCGTCCAGACGTACTTGGAGATCGATGGATATGAGAGGAAAGTGCCTCCGGTTTCGTTCAGACCCAGAATGAACTTGTAAATGGATTGTGTGTCTGACATCGGATTTTATTCTGTGTTGATTGATTTCTGTTAATTATATATCTGTTTGGCGGCGGAGAATTTATTCTCTTGCTTAACGCCCTTCTCTGAGACGTACGAGCTTAGAGGTTATATATCGATAGATATCAATCGCCTGGCATGAATTGCCTGTGTGGCACGCTGAGTTGCATGGATCAAGGCTTCTGTTGAAAAGCAAAGTCTTGTGGTTGATGATCAAAGCACAGCCTACGTGGCAGCTTTGTGTATAACGTGAATTCGCGAGCCTCACACCTCGGTATGAGTTAGAAACGGGATAAGGACTGCAGGGAGAGCACGACGTTTCTTTCTAGCTATGGTGGTGTCAGTGACTTACCAGCCCTGACATTTATATACTTTTCACCTATGTGGTTGTTGGATGAGGCGCCTGGATTTTAGGTCTGTTAGGACCGGGAAACGTGTGTTCAGGAATAACTAATCCTCAAACGTAAGAGAGGACCGGCCCTGAAGCATCCAGGGGTTTCCCAGAGTGTGTAGTACCGAGGCATTTGCTAGAGTGTCTCGAAGCGGAGAGGAGCTTGCCCCTTGCCTCGACTCATGACGGAAATCCAATTTCCAATACGAGATGTTTCGGTTTTATTTGTAGAGCCTAGTATGGCGACATAGTAGCATGGGATGCTATGCCGTCTATGATTGATATTTATGATTGAAATTGTTTTGACACTATACACTTATTATAGTATCAAATGATTTGTTTTTAAACGTACCAAGCATGTTTGGCTGTTATAAGGTAAAACCCTATCCTCCGGCTTGCATTGCATTGCATTGTGTGATGGGACCTGGGTCTTATAATAGCTTCATTTTTCGAAAAAACATTGCGTTGTTTATTCTATGCACTGGTATTCTTGGGAGGAAACCCGTTCCGTGTTATACGGCGTGGTCCCTTGAATTACTCTCTTTTAAAGTAAAGTTTTAAATAACTTTTTTAGTTCTCACACCAGTCACATGACTGACCTGGAGTTTATTGTTTTAACCTAAACTCTGGGTGCCCCTATTTTCGACACGGGCAGCTAGTAGTTTTGGTTTTGCAGATTTATATTCACAGGATCCTGGTTTACAGCTGGAATGATATCCGGAAAGCTCTATATCCGTATATCACCTTCAGTTGTGCTTTGTATTATTTTCCGCTGCTATGTAATTTATTGTAATCTCTGATATTTATCGAATGTAATTTATTCAATTATACTCTGTAAATTCTTGTATCTGATGGAATTGTTGTAATATAAGCAATGAAATGTTCTTTCGTCTGCGTTCATTTGTGTGTTGTTCTCAAAGTATCCGCTCTTTCCTTCACGGGGAAGTTACGGGTCCTTACACTTGCCAGTATCCAGACGTCTTCGAGGAAGTGACCGGACTTCCACCACACCGATAGATTGAGTTTCAGATTGATTTAGTGAAAGATGCCAGACCTATAGTGATGCCACTTCGTCATAAGGCACCAAGGGAGCAGCGAGAGCTCGGGGTGCAAGTAAGCGATCTTTTGAAGAAGGGATTTATCAGAAGAAGTGTTTCCGAGTGGGGAGCACCAGTCGTATTTGCCACTAAGGCAGTCAGTTCCCTTCGTTTGTGTGTGTGGACTATCGCGAGTTGAATAAGGTGACTAGGAAGAATGAGTATCCTCTTCCATGGATAGATGATTTGTTCGATCAATTGGAAGGAGCAAGAGTGTTCTCCCAATTGGACCTCGCGACAGGATTTCATCAACTCCGAGTAGCAACTGAGAGTATTCCTAAAATGGCCTTTCGGACGCCGTCTGGATTCTATGAGTGGTTAGTCATGCCATTCGAGTTGACCAATGCACCAGCATATTTTGTGGATCTTATGGATAGAGTATTCCGAGATCAATTGAATAAGTTTGTTCTTGTGTTCGTAGACGATATCTTGGTTTATTCGAGGATAGAGGAAGAACACAATGAACATTTAAGAGTAGTGATGGAGGTGTTGAGAAAACACCAATTGAAAGCAAAGTTCTCTAAGTGTCACTTCTGGAGGAGGGAAGTTAGATTCTTGGGCCATGTTGTTTCTGAAAATGGGATTGTCTTGGACCCTGCGAAGGTGGCTACGGTACAAGATTGGTCTATGCCCAAGAATGCAGCAGACGTAAGAAGTTTTTTGGGATTAGCTGGATATTATCGTAAGTTTATCCAAGACTTCTCCAAGATAGCAGCACTGTTGACTCGGTTTACCAAGAAGAATCAAGTTTTCATCTGGGACGAAAAGTGCGAGAATGCATTTAAGAGTCTAAAGGAAAAGTTAACGCATGCGCCTGTGTTAGTTATTCCTAAAGGGAATGAAGAGATGGCAGTATTCACGGATGCATGTGGTACCGGACTAGGTGCTGTATTGATGCAAGGAGGTAGGGTTGAAGCGTATGCTAATCGACAACTAAAACCGCATGAGAAAAGATATCCTACCCATGATTTGTAATTAGCATCGATCGTGTTCACGTTGAAGATGTGGAGACATTATCTCTTGGGAGAAACATTCGAGTTGTTTACCGATCATAAATCGTTAAAGTACATTTTATCCCAGAAGGATCTAAATCTCCGACAATAGAGATGGTTAGAATTCTTGGCTTCCTATGATTTCGATATCGCATATACACTAGGAAAGGGCAATGCGGTAGCCGATGCATTGAGTAGAAGACATGCCAGTTCAGGGGCTATGTTTCTTGAGTGGAAGCAGCTGGAGTATATCGCTGGATATGATTTGAGACCAAAGTGCGAATTGGATCCAGAAATGCTAACAAGTTTGACGATCAGACCCACTTTGATTGAGCATATTGGTTCCAGTCAGAAGGACGATCCTAACTAATTGAAAATCATCTCCAAGTCAGAGATGAGTATCGATGAGGAGATGAACAAGTATGGGCTTGATCGAGATGGATGACTTAGAAAGAATGAGAGACTAGTTGTATCCAACGCCAATGGATTGAGAGATGAAGTACTGAGAGAGTGTCATCACTCGAAACTGACTATACATCCCGGTGGTAACAAAATATATCGAGACATGACGCAGACCTACTACTGGGAAGGAATGAAAAGAGATGTGGGAAGTTTATATCCAAATACATGAACTGCAAGCTTGTTAAAGCTGAGCAAAAGAAGCCTAGTGGTTTGTTGCAACCATTAGAAATCCCCGAATGGAAATGGGAACAAGTCTCAATGGATTTCATTGATGGGTTACCAAGGACTAGATCGGGTCATGATAGCATTTGGGTGATTATGGACCGACTGACCAAGAGTGCAAGGTTTATACCTGTCAAGTCGAATAGAACAGCAGCTAAGTTAGAAGAACTATATATGAAGTGGGTAGTGAGATTTCATGGAGTACCCAAAGGCATTGTAAGTGACCGAGATACGTTGTTCACTAGTGGATTTTGGAAGAGCTTACAAGAGGCTTTAGGATCAGAACTACATCTCAGTGACGCATATCATCCTCAAACTGACGTTCATATAGAGAGGGTGAATCATGTATTAGAAGATCCCTTAAGAGCTTGTGTATAGGATTTTGGTGGATCAAGGGATGACCATTTGCATCTGGTGGAGTTCGCATATAATAATAGTTATCAGTCCAGTATTGGTGTGGCTCCATTTGAAGCTTTTTACAGAAAACCGTGCAACTCACCATCGTGTTGGCTAGAAACTGGTGAGAAATTTGTGCTTGGACCAGATGTAATAAGGCAAACGTCAGACAAGATCAAGGTTATTCAACATCGAATGAAGGCTGCTCAAGATATGAAGAAGAGTTATGCTGATAAGAGACGAAGAGAATTAAAATTCTCCATTGGAGACTTGGTGTTTGTCAAAATTTCTCCGTTAAAGAGCGTAATTCGATTCGGTAAGAGAGGCAAGTTAACACCAAGATTTGTTGGTCCATTCCCAGTTCTCGAGCAAGTTGGGAATTTGGCATATAAAGTTGAGTTTCCAGACAAGATGGCGGGAGTTCATAACGTATTTCATGTTTCCTAGTTAAGGAAATTCATGCACAACCCCGATGTGACTATTTCACCTGATCAATTGGATGACATCTAAGTAGAACCCGAGGCGGTTGGTAACCGCAAGCCGATTCGTATTGTCGAGCACGATATGTAGCAACTTCGAAGGAAAGCGGTGAATCTAGTCAAGGTTCAGTGGGGCGAGGATGAGAATTACTGTACTTGGGAGATAGAGGAGAGCATTAAGGAGACGTATCCAGAATTCTTTGCCTGGTAAGGTTTTCATTTAGATTTAGTCTTTCTTCATGATAGGATAGGTTTGTTTTGTGTGTTTGATTGTTTGTGAATGACTGATAGGCATGCGGAACACCTTTGTATGTTTTTGGTTAAGGAATTTCGGGGGTGAAATTTCTTGGGGGGGGGGGGGGGGGGGAGAGTGTAACGACCCGCATTCTACGTATCGAAGGATCGTAGAATATTTATTTCTTTTTCATATTTGGTCGTATGGTCATGTAACTTTGGGGAACGACTATTGGGGTTTTCCAATATTCGCAGTTTTTGTCGATTTTAAAATGACCATTTTGCCCATAGCAAATCTTTTTTTGCCCATAACTTTTGATTGGTAAGGATTTTTGACCTGAAACCACTTCCATTAGATCTGGATGATGGTTTTCCTCTCCGTAGGGTGGTCACACTGATCAAACGGACTTACCGTTTGGGTGATATGGCTGAAATAAGGTTTGGAAGGTGAAAAACAGCTTAATCGGGCCTAATTAGGGTGATTAGCAGCTAGGTCCATTGGGGATTCCGAGATTTGAACTACATAGGGGCTGATTAGGGTTAGAGAAATCATTTCTTTGTCATTTTCCAGCCGCCACTTACCTCTCTTCAACCCTAACAATGGCCTCCAACACCCAAATCACCTTCTAATCAACGTTTAATCAAGGTTTAGCCTAATCTACATCAAATCAAGGCAAATCAACACCAAATCAGAACTGGAGCTGTTGTGTTGTATAATGAAAATACCCCAAATCAGAGATAGTTTCATATCTAAGTTTTATTTGTGGCTAAGGTGAGTGATTTGCATTGTTTTTCACTTAATTAAGGGTGATTAGTGTTAATTAGCAAAATTATAACTCTGAAAAATTTGGAAAAATGTTTAGAAATTCTTAAATATTATTTTAAGCCTTTGTTAGAAATTTGGGTTAATTGGATATGTTTTACTAATCCTATCATTAGTTATGGTTAAACATGATTAGGGGAAAACAAGTGTTTTTGGGTATGTTTGATCCAGTTTACGTGCTATAATTGTTGTTTTGGTGTTTATGGTCGATTATACATGTTGCTATGACTGTTTGGTATGATTTATGATTGCTTAGAATAGTTATAATGGTCGAAAACGCCGTCGAATGGCGTAAATAGCTCGCTGGACAAAGTGCAGGAAATAAGCAGTGGACCGGATCGGATTCCCCGAACCCCCATTCGTGGAGCATGCATCATGACACGGAGTTGAAGACACAAACTGACCCAAGCCACCTCCTCCGATCCGAGTTGAATTGGAGCTACGACCTGGGATCACGACCCGAACAAGTGAAGGAGACCGACCCGAACCGGAGAAGGAACCATCCACGAACCATGCTTGCACTCTCAAACTGATCCTACCTAGGAGGAAACCACGACCCGACCCTAACGGGGTTGATGACCATGGACTGAACGAGGAAAAGAAGACCGATCCAAATGGAAGCTTGTTTCCGAACCGATCTAGAGAAGGCCAAAATCCGAGATGCAAAGATAGTCCAAATAGGAAGTAGAACCCAAGATCCAGATGGGAGCCGAGGAGTTAACTTCATGAGTTGGACTTTGCTATGGGACGTGTGCAAAGGGATTATCGACGTCCATAACTTTGATTCACCACCAAGACGGATGTTAGTCTACGGATCAGTGCAATGGGGTAGTTATTACTCCATGGGGCAGAGTGATCATAGCATGGCTATGAGCCAGTGTAGTGAATTTGTCATGACTTCATGGGGCTGAGTGGACATAGCAATGAATAGTGGCTATGGATCAGTGTAGTGGAGTCGCTATTACTCCATGGGGCAGATTGATCATAGCAAGGATTTGGGTGATCAAAATAGTGGATATTGTATGCTTTACGCATTGAGTGAGAGATGTGAGGATAGTTGTCATGCTTGATTGTTTGACATCACTATGACATGTACACCCCCTCCCTTGTATCTTTACACCAAATGTTAGTGTCACCTTTGAGTATTGTACATCTTGTTGTGCTAACTCTTTGGTTGCAGGTCCAGGTTCATGTATGGTTTAGTATACCTGTTATTTTTATGTTTTGCTGCTTATCGCTCATACCAGGCTTTTGTCTGACCCAGAGTTTTATGTCTCTTCTTATTACTCTGAGTGCTCTTATACGGGCAGACTAGAGATAGGTCAGGTGATTATGCATGAGTAGCTATACCGGAGATGAGTAGGAGGCTTCCACGTATGATATATATATATATAGATATTCTCCCTATGTTGTTGCTGGTCACTACTTTGGGCATTAGTAGTGCACCTTTTTCTTTGCTTTAGAGACTGTATCTTGGAGTTGTAATAAGCTGTATTTTGAATTTCCGTTGCTATGATGATTATGGTTTAGTTTTCAGCATATGCACTGTCTCGCCTGTTTTATGTCAAGTATGTTATTACTATATTTTATTCCATGCGCTGTGAAACATTCTACACGTTCCTTGTTAGTTCAAATTTCTTTCTTTTCCTGTCTTTAGCGACCGTCCTGTGCCAGTCAGGCATTGGCACAATGCACTTTCATTGGAAATGTCGGCTGGTGCGGGGCGGGCCATCACAAAAACAATAGGATCTTTGGCATTGGATATAACACGGCTGATCAGTTATGCACTATCATTTATAATAGTATGCTTTAAAAGATTAACATGTAAATGCAAATTTTGTTTTGCTTGCATGATTGCATGCTATAAACAAATGTAATTCTTTGTGTGTAAATAATAAAGTTCCACTTGCCTTTCGAAAAAAAAAAGAATTAATATACTAATTAATTTAAATAATTTCATTTAATTGTTTCTTAACAAAAATAATCATCCAATTCTTAATCGTTAGGTTAATTTCAGTTCATTTGCTTATAATCCTGATTAACATATGCATTTACTCTATAAGATCATTTAATACTGGCTTATAAATTTAATTAATAAATAATGAATAATTATTTCCTTTTCCTAAACTTTTATTCAAAATAATAGATTTAAATAAATCTATCTCCAATTATGAAACTAAATTTTATAACTTCACTTCTGTCAATCTATCTGATGGTAAATCAATATTTGGAAAACAATTGATTTATAAGCCATATATTGCCAATTACTGAACCAATATTACCCATTGGTTTAAACAAAACAAATGTTGAATTTCAGGGCAAGGGTCAACAACCAAATCAATAATCTAATCGGAATAGTTCATATAATGATAATAAGAAAATAAATATCATTAAATATATTTGAGGAATCCCGTTGGATCCCTCCAACCTGTTCTTCCTTGTATCAAAATAGATTATCTCAAATAAATTCAATTCAATTTAACTGATAATTTCTATAACAGTGAATAACGACTATTTAACACCAACCCATTAGCAAACAAATCAACAATTTAACACGTTTATTTTATAAACGTGAGCAATAAGGTAAGTTACATTCATTGGGTCCAATCATTAGAATAATGATTTGGTTTTTCATTGAAATTAAACAACGTTTAATTTCAGAAATTCAATCAACATATGAATATATAAAAAAACAAACAATTAGCCATTAGCAATCGTAGCACATAATTATAAAAACCCGATTTATATAAAATATAAGTGGGAAGTACTGAGTGATTTTAACTCACCTTGATTTGATCCCTTTGTTTCTAAAGTGATTCTGTTACGTTACAATTAAATTAAACAATCGTTTAGTTTATCTGTAAATTCCAACCATCTCCATTCCTGTCCAGATTAGTTCCATAATATTCTATTCGTCACCGCGGTCGTTGTGCATTTCGTTCAGTCCGATTCCGATAATAATTGAATACGTTATTAACATTTGAAATTAATCATATTTTAATTAGATAATTAAATTCCTTAAGTGAATATTAGGCACACATCCCTAAAACGAAACTTAATTAGGCTCACATCCGGTCATAAACTTATTGTAAATTAGGTCCCTATTTTCAAAAACATATAAAAAAATATAAAAAAAATATTAAAAAACCATGTAAATTCGTATTTAATTAAAACAATTAATCGTGAAAAAAATCAGATCAAAAAAACATTAAAAACAACGTCGAAATCACGAAATACAGAAAATCAACGAAATGCAGTAAATTGCATCAAAACATGCATATAAATCGATTAGTTGCATACATGTATGCATTTATTTCAAATCTGCGTCAAAACTGCAGTATAAATGCATACATGTATGCACATATTGTTAAAACATGCATCTGCCGATGCATTTATTTAAAAACTGCATACCTACGTGCAACTTATTCACGTTTGCATGTATTTTGACATATATGCACACATGTATGCAGTTATATAGAAAAACTGCATACATGTATGCAATTTTTCAAACAGGCGTGCATAAATATATGCATGTGTATTCGAATAGTTGCATAAATGTATGCAACTATTCGTAAAAGTTGCATACATTTATGCAACTTTTTTTTTTAATTTCTGTGGACTTCCGAGAATATTTACAGATTTTAGAATTTTTTTTTTTTTTTTTTTTTTAAGTGATAGCGCCTGAAAATTTGGACAGAAAACGAAAGAGGCGGAGGTATGGAAAGTGGCAGGCGGAAGATTCCAGGCGGCAGCTAAAATAGGGGGCGGGTTTACAGAGAAAACATTAATTACAGGGATGTATTGTGAATTTAAAACTTGCAAAATAGTTGCATACATGTATGCAACTTTTGCCAATAGTTGCATACATGTATGCAAGTATTTCTGAAGCTGTTTTAGTTGAAAATGTATGCAGAAACTTGCATACATGTGTGCAACTATTTGAAATACTTGCACACATGTATGCAAGTATTTACATGTGAAAATAAAATGTGTGCAGAAACTTGCATACATGTATGCAACTATTTTAAATACTTGCACACATGTATGCAAGTATTGCATGTAAAAATATAACAGAGAAATACTTGCACAGATGAATGCAAGTATTCCAAATATGTGCATGATTTGATGCAAATTACTGCATTTTTCGTTGTTTTCTGTATTTTTTCGATTTTGATGCATGTTTTGATTTTATTATGATCTGAATTTTTGGGCGAGTACATGTTTTATTTAAATACGAATTTACGTGATTTTTTTATATTTTTTTAATATTTTTTTTATGAATTTTCGAAAAACAGGGACTAAATTTACAATAAGTTTATGACCGGGTTTTTTTTATATTTTGAAACCTAATAGGGACCTCTAAAAAACGCACCCATTCCTTAATCCACTTATTATGATAAACTAAATAACAGCAAGTTCATTAATAATGTTTTTGTAAAAAGGTCAGCCCAATTTAGTGTCTCTCTTCCTAATCTTTATGTTGGGCGCCTGCATCAAATTCATTTCTAAATGAATATACTATTAGTTATATTAATTTTTAACCTTAATTAAATAAATAAATTACTTAGTTTAACAAACTAATTACGGGATAAAGTGTATGCGGTTTAACAGTTCTTCTTCATCCCATTTGCTTTCCATCTGCTCTTCGTTGTTTTCAAGGTACTCATGCTTTACAGACCGAACTAAGCTTCAACGTTTCCTACTTCCTCCCATGCGTGACATTCACGTACACCTCCCCTCACTTCTGTTCGTCCATCTGCGGTTTTATACTTTTTTCCTACTCATGCAAACTTGACCTTCCTCGTTCATGTCCATCGTTCCAGACTTCCATCGTATATATATAATATATTTTCTCTACCTTTCACTCGTTAAACCTATATGTCCCATTTTTTTAACCCTTCTTCGTTGCTTTGGTTTGCTACAGACTTTGACAATGCTTGAACATCCCTAAACACACACGCACCATCCACTATTTAGCACTAAAACCTTCATCACACCAACATCAATGCCCGCACACTACCCTGACCACCTGTGCAAGCCCTACGCCCCCTCTGCTACCGCCACAAACCACGAGACAATCGATGCTTCCCAACATCTCCAGTTCGAATATGAACGCCCCAGTCAAGATGCCAAATTCTATCTGTCCTGGTCCCCTAAAAATGATCTCTACCGTTGGTTGCCACGACCTCGTTTAGTTGAAGAGGATTGTAGTTGGAACAAACTTGAATATATGCGTGGATTTAATTTTTAATAGGATGAAGAGTTAATGATTCACAGCCATTTATTTTGGAGTGTTGGCTATAGAAGGGTTGACCACAAATGAAGAAATCAGACCAAGTTTAGGGTTTCGTTAGTGTTTATACAGCATTAGCTAGAATTTAATATTATTTAATTATAACAAAACTTAATGGTGAAGTATCACCTCAAAAAACTTAATATGACCTCCGTTTTTGACAAAAAATGTAATCCTTGCATAAAAAAAATATTCTGGACCCAACGGGACCTGTTTCGTCGAATTCCAAGGTCGTTTATAAATAGTCCTTTCTAATTATCGATGAAAAATCAAGCGTTTAAAATTCCTATAATTACAAAAAAAAAATTAAAAAAATTTGAAACCTTGACATTCTACTAGACCTTTTCCTAACGGATCCAATGAAATTAGTTTCGTTAAATTTGGAGTTCGTTTGGTCAGTCATTAACTCCTCCAAAGTTACCCCTGTCTAAATAATATAAACAATTAAATAGAAACAGAGACATTTTTGGCTACCGAAGTCACATACGACATCCGTTTGCCACGAAATTTGATTTTCTTACAATAATTTAACAATACGGTTCCATTGAAATTAATTTCATCGATAACCGAGACAGTTTGCAAAATGGCTATTTTTAACGTTTATATAATATTAATAAAATATTAATCAAATTTCCAGATAATTCAATAAAATATAAATAAGTTACTTTCATCATATATATTCAAACGGAATATATGTAAAACTTCAAATATAAATTAGACCACTCAATATTGGTAATTTCGAGTTAACCGTTATCCGATTTATATTAAAAATTCCTTATAATTTATTAATAAACGTTATATTTTAATAACAGTTTTCATAGCGACTATTTTAAATTTTAAATTCGACATAACTAACAATATAAAATATGAAATCTTGATTTTGTCTTTCATATGAAAATTATAATCAACAAGATCCAAATGTTTCTTGTTTCACAGAAATCCGACTTATATCAGATCCTGTATATTCAATTGAATTTAAAAATTCAATATTACGAACTGCCATGCCATTTCAAGCTCGATTAAATATTAAAATCCCTTAATATTTAAAATAATAAACTAATATTCCAAATATAATATTTAAAATAATAAATTAATTAAATATTCAGCTACAAAAAATACGGGACATTACATTCTCCCCCCCCCCCCTTAAAAGAATTTCGTCCCCGAAATTACTAAGGTGGAAAGAACGTTAAAACCCTTTAATTTATCTGAAACCTGATTTATTATATTTTAAAACTAGTTTATTGTCAAAAATAAAACTTTTCGAAAATATCAAAAAATTTCTAACACTTTAAATTCCCGGAAAAACTCGGTAGAGTCTCCCCTGTATGGAGTGACATCTGCGATATCGCAAGAACAAATAATATATGTACATCGACCCACATGGTTGGAAAACAAAAATCAAAACCCAAAATTATAATTTCGTATAGGCATACCTTTTACGAGTGCTATTGAGTATGCTACTCAATTTACGTGCAATCTACGCGACCCAACTTAATTCTCTACCCTTCTGGCACCTATACTTAACTCAATCCAATATATAAGTAATCAATACATGAAATTTAACTAATATTTCATTAATCAATAAGTATAACAACACAAATTCAAAGATCAAACAGGTAGCATCAATTCATTTTCAAATACAGGGTTAAATCATAAATTTCAATTCATTTTCATTCCAATTTAATTAAACTGAAATTTATCCATTAGCTTATAATTCATTCAACTCCATTAAATTATTGATTGTTTCTATTAGAACAACCTACCATCAATAACAAACAATTCACAACCAACAACCAACACGCAACCAAATCAACCAAATCAATTGAATTTACATTCAATATTAATATTTATTTTGGTTTATTAGATTTGAACATCAAGCGATTAATATCCGATTCATTTCCATTTAATAATTATTTATTCATATTCTGAATTCCAAATTTAATTTCAATATCATTCTTAACTAAATTTTCGCTTAACGAGGTTAAGTTCCAATTCAAATCCTTAATCTAATTTGAATTCTATCCACATCAATCAAACAAACCATTATCTCAATAATTTTATAAAATTATTCCTTTTCTATATAAAAATATAATTTGGGTAAAATAATTCCATTTACCCTCTTTATAAAACAATATCGTGTCCACTACCACTTCAATGCTTCTCAACAATTGAACCGATCAACAAACACAATACAAAACATTTGTATATAAAATTTACAAATACGCTCTCATACATATACACTCAACTCAATCTAGGGTATTACTAATCCCATCTCTATCGAATTATACCACAAAGCCAAGGTTATTACTAAACCAATATCTTTGATACCACTGTAACGACCTACAAGAATTCGACGCCCGAATTCTGACAATAATACATAAATCCCGTATTACTTGCCAAAACTCAAGTATCAACAACACAAATAATTATTAGAAAATGATAGGAGTGTGAGATAGGAAAGAAAGAAATATCAGAACAGAAGAAGAAGGAGAATCAACACAACACAGAGTCTCACATCGCAGCGGAACAAAATATAATATAGAAATGAATCTTTACTGAGAGCTTGAAAAATACTTACAATCATCAGAGTACATCAATACATCTAGACAATTATAATAACTGATCTCTATATACAATCACACAACGGGATAAATACTAGATATCATACGTCTGAACACCTCTAGCTCGTTTCTTCACAACATTCGATAACCTGAACCTGTACAACACGGTCTAACTTGAGCATTACTAATGCCAGATCAGTCTGGTGAACCAGAGTGAGAAAACACACTAAGTTTAAAGGCAGCACACAACTTGATTTTAAAGTCAAAATCCTTTCGAAAGAAAAGGATAATTGTAAGACCAAATCCACACATAAATACGGACTGTTTTTACCTTATGATAACCCAAAACATTTTTGCAATCAATATCTTTTCTGGTATTATAATAGTGTCTAAACACAAATAAATATCAATCTAGCAGAACGCTTGCATCTCACGCTCTACATAAATAGTATACAATCAAAACCGCGGGCACTTATTGGAGAATGGATTTCCATGGTAGGGTATGGGCAACCACCTTTCCGATAATGTACCTCCGGAGATGAATACATTGGGGTTCAACAAGAACATCTTGCAACCCAGGCTAAACATGACTGGCCCCTCACTTCGCTTGAGAGCACCGAATATATCATCACCAAGGTTGGAGCCCAGCCAACCGAACTGATAGCTTTAAAAGGGACAATCGAAGGCATTTGATTTCCCCAAATTAGGTAATGATATACCCATTTGATGGGTGCGACCCACAAAACCATGCGACCTACCCGATTTTAACCATTTATCGGTTGATGAGGCTAGAAGTTAAAAGTATCCTTCAGAACAGCCCATCTCCATCCACTTTGAATGTCGCATCGTCAGATCTACCGGATATCACTAATTGACGTCACAAAAATACTCTAATTGTTAGGAGAAGGACTTTCTCTGCCACAACTATGGCACGTTTGAAGAAATCAATGTATGTGATCCCTTTGGAAATACTCTACCAAACACTCGTCCATACAAGTCATCCAGTAACAGGATGAACCGAAGGCACACTCCTACTGCATCCAAATAGGGATCACCCCATGGATCAGCAGCGAGTAGCCCTTGCAAGTCCGCAGATTCCAATCATGATAGAATCACCAGTCAAAATATCTCTGACCGCTAAACCAAAGAAATTCAACAAGTAGCTCTTCCGTTTATGAAGATCAATGGCCTTCAATTGCTTCATCTTCAATCTGCATCTTCACATATTTGTTGTTTTGGAATGGTTATCGAATATAAATTCGATCCGATCTTTCCGTACCAACAATCGTATAGGTCAGATTTGATAGTTAGTGATTTAACTATCAAATAAATAATCATAAGAATAAAATGAGTTTACTGATTCAGTACTCGACACTACTTGGCCTTTTTAATTAAACATCTTTTAATTATATTCTTGAAATCTTCCCATATTTGGAGTTTATCTTTTACTTCTTATTGTAAATAAGAATATTCTTAAAAATCATTTCATTTCCTTATAAACTTTTCTTATACGGTTTATATTGTTATTTATGGAAATCATAACTTATGTTTCCCTCAATTGCTCTCGTTTATAAACTAATACCATTCTTGGATAATCGTGAGGTCATTCAAGTTGGGGTATTTCATTTACCTCTCAGACCTTGATTAACAACATTCATATCTTCATAATAGATAGAAGTTTATTAACCACACGTTTTCCTTTGAAAACTTTATTTAAATCTCACAACGTTTACTTAATTAATTATGAAGTAACTATAATTATAATTCTCTATTCATCTTTAATAATCCTTTATAATACTACACTCGAGCTTCGATCCCATTATAATTCGAATCTTTTATACATTTCTTCAACATCTCTTTATAAACATTTTTCAACTTGTTTGCAACAACAATACTATATGTGTTTTAAATCATATATAACTGTTTATAACAACTCTAATATAAATATCTTTCAAATCTTATATAAATATCTTTTACAATTCTTATATTGACATCTCGTACGAATCCTTATGTTCATTTTTATCAAAACAATTCAACTTATCATCTATAACAAACATTACAAATTCCATTGCAAAAAATTTTATTTCCTTATTTATACTCTTTTCAAATCATTACGACAACTTATGCATTGTCGAAAATCCCATAGCGATATTTTTAACAATCTTCAGTTTATAAATCAAATAGTTCAATTTATTATTTATAACAATTGTTACAAATTCATTTTTCAAAACTCTTATTTCATTTACCAATCCCATTTGTAAATTATCATCGACCACTAATATTTTGATTACATTTCTAAAATCTTAACTTCCATTTACAAATCGTTTGTAAATCATTTACGACAACTTATATTCACTACCATTTCCAAAACCATTTACTTATCTTATACTCTCGCCTTTTCATTAACATTCTGAACTTTGGAATATCATATCTTGATCCTTAGAATAAATCTCACTTCATAAACCATTCCGAACTTCGGAATATCACATTCCGAACCTCGGAACATCACATTCCGAACCTCGGAATAACCCTTACTTAACCATTTCATACCCTTTCCCCACTTCTCAATTTCCTTCTTCTAATTTCAAATATTAACTAAAAATTTAATTTAAGTTGTCATTTTCGCTTAAAAATCCTTTTACAACTTCGTTATAAAACCCAGTTTTAATATAAAACCCATTAACTCCTTTCACATTTCAATTTGATGTTGTTTCAACTTTGATCACTTTTTAAGTGAATTTAAAAGTAATCTCCATAATTATTATTAATTAAAATAATAATTTACTTCAATCATTGACTACAGTGGCAGTTGTTAATTTCTTAATTAAATAAAATAAATTGTAAGTTTCTTTTTAAATTCTTATTAAAATTAAATCAATTACTCATTAAACTATTTTTATTGAATTAATTTAAACAAATTAATTTAATAATTATCCTCAGTTAAAACAATTGATTTAGTCAACTCAATACATGATTAATTCGTTAACCAATTTCAATTGGTCCATCCTTTAAATTAATTAATATACTAATTAATTTAAACAATTTCATTAAATTGTTTCTTAACAAAAATAATTATCCAATTTTTAACCGTTAGGTTCAGTTCATTAGATTATAATCTTGATTAACATAAGCATTTACTCTATAAAATCATTTAATGCTGGCTTATAAATTTAATTAATAAATAATGAATATTTATTTCCTTTTCCTAAACTTTTATTCAAAATAATAGATTTAAATAAATCATTCTCCAGTTATAAAAATAAATTTTATAACTTCACTTCTGTCAATCTATCAGACGGTAAATCAATATTTGGAAAACAACTGATTTATAGGCCATAAATTGCCAATTACTTAACCAATATTACCCATTGGTTTAAATAAAATAAATGTTGAATTTCAGGTCAAGGGTTAACAACCAAATCAATAATCTTATCAGAACAGTTCATATAATGATAATACAAAAATAAATATCATTAAATATATTTGAGGAATCCCGTTGGATCCCTCCAACCTGTTCTTCCCTGTATCAAAATAGATTATCTCACATACATTCATTTCAATTAAATTTAACCGATAATTTCTATAACAGTAAATAACGGCTATTTAACACCAACCAATTAACAAACAATTCAATAATTTAACATGTTTATTTTATAAACGTGACCAACAAGGTAAGTTACCTCCATTGGGTCCAATCGTTATAATAATGATTTGTTTTTCACTGAAATTAAACAACATTTAATTTCAGAAATTCAATCAACGTATGAATATATAAATAACAAACAATCAATATTTAGGAATCATAGCACACAATTATAAAAACCCGACTTATATAAAATATAAGTGGGAAGTACTGAGTGAGTTTAACTCACCTTGATTTGATCCCTTTGTTTCTTAAGTGGTTTTGTTACGTAACAATTAAATTAAACAATCGTTTAATTTATCTATAAATTCCAATCATCTCCATTCCTGTCTAGATTTGTTCCATAATATTATGTTCGTTACCGCGATCGTAGTGCATTTCGTTTTGTCCGATTCTGACAAAAATTGAATACGTTATTAACATTTGAAGTTAACCATGTATTAATTAAATAATTAAATTCCTTAATCCACTTATTATAATAAACTAAATAATATAAAATTCATTAATTACGTTTTTATAAAAAGGTCGGCCCAATTTAGTGTCTCCCTTCCTAATCTTTATGTCGAGCGTCTGCATCAAATTAATTTCCAAATGAATATACTGTTAGTTATATTAACTCTTAATCTTAATTAAATAAATAAATTACATAGTTTAACAAACTAATTATGGGTTAAAGTATATGCGGTTTAATAGTTCTTCTTCATCCCGTTTGCTTTCCATCTGCTCTTTGTTGTCCTCAAGGTACTCACGCTTTACAAACCGAACTAAGCTTCAACATTTCCTACTTTCTCCCATGCGTTACATACACGTACACCTCCCCTCACTTCTATTCGTCTATCTGTTGTTTTATCCTTTTTTTTCTTACTCATGCAAACATGTCCTTCCTCACACATGTCCATCGTTCCAGACTTCCATTGTATATATATAATATACTTTCTCTACCTTTCACTCGTTAAACCCACACGACCCTTTTTTAATCCTTCTTCGTTGCTTTGGTTTGCTATAGACTTTGACAATGCTTGAACTTCAATAAACACACGCGCACCCTCCGTTGTTCAACACTAAAACCTTAACCACACCAACATCAAAGCCCGCGCGCTACCCTGACCACTTAAGCAAGCCCTACGCCCCCTTATCTACCGCCACGAACCACGAGACAGTCGATACTTCCCATCATCTCTAGTTCAAATATGAACGCCCCAGCGAAGATGCCAAATTCTATCCATCTTTGTCCCCTAAAAATGATCTCCACCGTTGGTTTCCACGATCTCGTCGAATTGAAGAGGATTGTAGTTGGAACAAACTTGAATATATGCTTGGATTTAATTTTTAAGAGGATGAAGAGTTAATGATTCACAACCATTTATTTTGGAATGGCGGCTATAGAAGGGTTGACCACAAATGAAGAAATCAGACCAAGTTTAGGGTTTTCGTTAGTGTTATATAACAATGGGTAGACTTTTAATATTATTTAATTGTAACGATACTTAACAGTGAAGTATCACCTCAAAACAATTACATACGACCTCCATTTTTGAAAAAAATGTAATCCCAGCATAAAAAATATTTCGAACCCAATGGGACAGTTTTCGTCGAATTTCGAGGTCATTTGTAAAAAGACCTTTATAATTATCGATGAAAAATCAAGCCTTTAAAATTCCTATAATTACAAAAAAAATCAAAAAAATTTGAAACCTTAACATTCTACTAGACCTTTTCCTAACAGTTCCAATGAAATTTGTTTCGTTAAATTTGGAGTTTGTTTGGTCAGTCATTTATTCCTCCAAGGTTACCCATGTCTGAATAATATAAATGATCAAATGGAAACAGAGACATTTTTGGCTACCGAAGTCACATATGACATCCGTTTGCCAAGAAATTTTATTTTCTTAGAATAATTTAATAATATGGTTCCAATGAAATTAACTTCATCGAAAATCGAGACCGTTTGCAAAAATGGCTATTTTTAACACTTATATAATATTTAAAAAGTATTAATTAAATTTCCAAACAATTCAACAAAATATAAATAAATTATTTTCATCATATATATTCAAACGAATATATATACAACTTTAAATATAAATTATACCACTTAATATCGGTAATTTCAAGTTAACCGTTATCCGATTTATATAAAAAATTCCTTATAATTTATTAATAAATGTTAAATTTTAATAACGATTTTCATAGCGACTATTTTAAATTTTGAATTGGACATAACTAACAATCTATAATATAAAATATCAATTTTTGTGTTTCATATGAAAATTATAATCAACAAGATCCAAATGTTTCTTGTTTCACAGAAATCTGACTTATATCGGATCCTGTATATTCAATCGAATTTAAAAATTCAATATTACGAAATGCCATGACATTTCAAGCTTGATTTATATTATATATAAACTTAACGTTTAAATTCGTTTTAAATAAATGAATTCAATATTAAAATCCATTAATATTCCAAATATAATATTTAAAATAATAAATTAAATTAAATATTCAGCTACCAAAAATACGGGACATTACATGCATAGATTGTAGACAGAAAGAAAAATAGAAATATGAATAAATCAACAAATACTATACCACCAAAACCCCAATTTATATTGAATCTTGTAATTACCAAAAGTACTCACAATTCTAAGTAAATCCAATTAAACCTGTAATAGCCCGCACTTTACGTATCGGAGGATCGTAAAATATTTTTATTTAATTCCCTGATGGTTGGATCATTCTCATATTTTAATATGTTGCTTATGGGGATGTGAGACATATCAATAATTTTGACCAATTTTGTTTGTGACCATTTTGCCCTTGACAGTCTTGTACATGGCATAACTTTTGACTCGGATCGATTCACGTGCTGAGATCAGTCTCATTAGAAAGGAAATAATGATTTCCATTCCGTATAGTGACCACATTAAAGATTTGGCTTAGCGGTTTGGGAGGAATCGCTGTTTTAAGGTTTCACAGTTGGTTGTTCAGGTTTTTAAAGCCATAATGGGCGGATTTGGAGAGACCCATTAGTGTGCTGATGGAAGGCTATAAATAGGGGGTAGGAGGCATGGAGAATAGTTTACTTTCTCCATTCTCTCATTTGGAAGAGCTAGTGGTCCTCCATTACTCCATCTTCTGTATAGAGCTTAGAGAATTGAAGATCTACATCATTAGAAGCTAGATCCATGCCATTCCAAGTGAGAGTTCATCGAATCGAAGAGCTTTGAGAAAATTCTTGGCTGTTCAGATCTAGTCTAAGTGTTTTTGGGTTGTTAGAGATTTGGTGATGATATGCATCTCTCACACGGATTCAATCAAGTATATGAGCATTTGATCTTGTTTTTCATCATTTCCAAGTGTTTTCTCCTAGATCTACATCATGGTACGTCTATTTTCATATGAATCACCATATTATCTAATTTAGCAACTTAAAACCGGTAATACGTATGTAATTTCATATGTTAATGTAAGTTAAATCCATTGATTTGTCCATATGTTCGTTTATCATGATTTTGGTGAAGTTTATATAATTATTGATGAAATTGCCATTTTCACGTTGTTGTTGATTTCATTACATGTTTGTGGTCATATTGGATTATTTGTTTTTGTTGAATTCTTCATGGGTTGAAGTTTTGGTCGAATTTCCAGTTAAAAGTGTGTTGGATCGGATTTGGAGGAGTATGGGTCGGTCGGGAAGCATGGGTCGGTCAAGACAAGGGCCAGATTGGTCGGTCGGGTTGCAAAGTTTCTTGGAGAACAAGTCATGGTCGGTCGGTCGTTACCAAAGGGAGGGTTGGTCGGTCATGCACATATGTGGTGGGTTCGGTCATGCACCTAGGGGGCTGGGTCGGTCGTGCACCCATGGAAAGGGTTGGTCGGTCGTGCATCCAGGGAAGGGGGTCGGTCGGTCGTGCACCCAAGGGGGGTTGGTCGGTTATTGGTCGGTCATCCAACCAGGGGTTCGGTCGGTTGTTTGGAAGTGTATTGAAACACTATGGTGGGTGGCATGAACATTGTATCTTGTTTCCGTAGCGATTTGTTGGATGCAATGAATGGATGATGGATCTTATGTTGATTCAGTGATGTTGTGACTTCGAAGGGGGTTCAAGTAGGAATGTTCGAAGTGTTGAGGTGGGTTCGTTGATCGGTGTAAAGCAACGGATGCAGAGACAACTCAAAGGTTGTGAGTTGGTTGACAATGGTTGCTCGAGAAGGTCGCTTGAGCAGAAAATAGCCGTCAAGGTTGGACGACTAGAGATATTGGAGGCCGAGTGTAACACCCCGTAATTTTAAATATTAAAATTAACAAATTTAAGAATACTTAATTGTTAAAGTGAGAATTAAGGGAAACGGGCTACGCCATTGCGTTCGTCTCGAAATTCTGCTTGGAATAAATTCTAAGTTTTCAAAAATCGGACTTCATATGAAGAAGTTATGGCCCTCAGAAGTTTCAGAAATTTATATAAATTAAAACAATTAAGAAAATTAAATACCAAGACAGGTCGACCTACCCCAGGCCAGGTCGACCAAGGGGTCGACCTCCCTATACAGGTCAACCTAGGGGTCTACCTACCCCTTGGGGTAGATCTGAAATTTGATGATCCTGACTTGTTGCTGAGTCTTACCTGACCTGTTGCTGAGCCACTAGGGCAGAGGTGGTAATTTTAGATAACTCTATCTAGTCTGGACGTTTGGGATTGCTCCTATGATAATCTAACGGCTTATGTTGATTTAAACTTCTATAAAATTACGCTTAGACTCAAACCCTAAACCTAAACTAAATTAGTCTCTTGGCCACCATGCTGCTGCTAGAGTAGTTCTTCTTCCTAAAGATTAGGGATTAGCAAATCAGAATTCTAATACAAAAGACGAACGAATTATTCTCTTCTCTAACCTTTCTTTGTGAGTACAATTTCTTTCACAAAATAGTTAATAAATTAATTATGATGAGTTATAATTGGGATTATGAGAACATGTCTGTTAAATCATGTGATGTTTCTTAACTTTGTTATCGTCTGTTAGTGAACATATGACAGTTTTGTTAATTTATGTTGGTAGATCTATTTCATATGTCCAATCACATATGTTTAACCTGATTCATTTTATGACATCAGTTTATATGCAAGTTTGGGATGTTAAATCATATGCTAGTTCGTATGTGAATCTTATGCAAGTTTGGGATGTTAAATCATATGCTAGTTTGAATGTGAATCTTATGCAAGTCTGTTTTTACATATGTTAGTTCATATGTGAATCTTATGCAAGTTTGGGATGTTAAATCGTATGCTAGTTTGAATGTGAATCCTATGCAATTCTTTATGCGAATTATACCCAAGTTTATATGTGAACCAAGTATATACATATGCTTGTTTATATGCAAAAACATGTGATAAATTCATATGCAAGTAGTAGGAATCCATATGCAAGTTTAGGTGAAAACTATATTCACATTTTTAGGTGAAAATTATATTCACATATGCAAGTTTAGGTGAGACCCATAATTCATATATGCAAGTTCACAATTTCTTGTTTAGACCTATATTTAGATCCATGGTATTTTATGAAAATTTATGTTCTATATGTCCATTGCCTATGCAAGTTATTGGCTATGCAAACTTATGTATAATTCTTATTTGCAAGTTAGATCTATTCTATGTGTTATGCAAGTTGTGATGTTTCTTTTCTTTTTTATGAGTTAGACTATTTGCGAGTCTAACATATATCATATTAAAACTTACGAATAGCGTAGGGACAATGGGAAAATATTAATTATGAAAATTGTGAATTGGCATAAAATAGCCTTAAAGGCATATAATTAGTTTGAGACCCTAATTGGTATAGTTTATATACCTAAAAATTATGGACATAATTTAGGTGATAATTATGGACATAGTTTAATTTGGAAGTTATTGAAAATTTGAATAGGGAAAATTAATTCATTTTGGGGCGAAATTATTATGTGTAATAATAAATGCCTAAGACATGAGGTTAGACTCGTTTATGGTGTAAGACTTCCCGGACCCGCCCGGCAAATCCAGCAACCACAAACGGTAGTCTAATGTGAGAGGTCAAAGGAATAAATTAAATGCGTAACAATTGTAAAGACACGAGGTTAGACTCGTTTGTTGTATAAGACTGCCCGGACCCACCCGACAAATCCAGCAACCGCAAACGGTAGTCTAATGTAAGAGGTCTTACAAGGTTACAGTTATAATGAATTAAGTAACACTTAACCAAAATATATAAGTGGTGGGACATGGGGGTTAAGTGGGTGATAGGGGTGACATGTGAAATATGATTAGAAACACTTAACCAAATTGAAACATGTAGGAAGACATGAATAAGAAGGGGTTAAGTGGGAAAATTCTAGTGGGGACAAAGCTTAGGTGGAAAGCTTGTGTCAAGCATGGGAGACCGTTTTCAAGCATGGGAGACCCTTTTCATATCAGTAACCCATTAATTATCTTTGTGAGCTCGAGTTAGATCGAGGACGGGACACGCTTACTGGGTTTGATTGTAAGAGGTCAAAACGGGTTAGCGGTGGCAACGCAAGTCCGACGGGGTCATGTGCGTGCGTGGGTCCGGGTAAGATGTTGTTGCCTTGTGTAGGTATAAGCTGTGCATCTTTAGTGGTATCGGGTTGCCACTTTGGGAAGTGATACACCCCATTGTGGAACCAACATGGGTATCTATGAGTTAGGGAGCCAATCGAATGGGGAAGGTAGTGGGTACGACTAGCGGACATAGGAGCAGGCGGCACCTATGAAGACAGCTAGAAGTCCAACTACCATATTATGAATAAATGTTGTAATTAGAATGGGGAGGGTAGTGGGTACAACTAGTGGAGATAGCAACAGGCGGCACCTATGAAGACAACTAAGGGTACACAAAACTACCATTATTATTATTTTGATCAGTAGGCGGGATCAACGTTTATAGTGACTAGTAATGGTGCAGTATAGTAACTGTCCTATAGTGATTAGGAGTGAGATTAATGCCAGAATATTCCTCTTGTTTGTTTAGTCTTGCCCACTTGTTTCACAGTCATTCCTTGTTTTACCGGTTTATGCCTTGTCCTAATTACTTTAATAATTATATTATTAAAGTTATTCGACTCGCCAGGCTTTATGTCTGACCCCCTTTGTTTTCGCCTCTTTTCTTCCTTTTCCCCCCAGGTTCTCAGGGTGGGACTGATGCTAGTGGAGCTTGATTGGATCTTTCTCTCTCTTTTGGAAGTGCTTGGATTGATGAAAGAAAAGTTCAACTCATCTCTTTTATGGCTACTTATGTTGGGGTTATGCTTTTTTACTTTATGTACTCAGAAAACAAGTTGTCAAGATGGATACTAAGTGTACTTGGTTTTACTGTTGGTTTATGATGTTGTTGTAACCAAAATATTTCTCCGCTGCAATAAAAGTTGTTTTAAAATTTTCAAGTACCAATATATGTATCTGTCTCGTTATATTCTATTATATACACCAATAATACTCCATGAAAGTTAATGAATTCCCTTTGAGAATGACATTAGTGGACGTGGGATTGTTACACGTGGTATCGTAGCTGAAGGTTAACAGAACAGATAAGAGATTTTGAAAAACTATTTTTCAAAAGCATTTTATAAAGAAATACTTTCAAAAATATGTTTTAAGGAGAGTATTTTCAAGAGAAAAGTTTGTTTTAAAAACATAACCCCTAAGAGCCATATATCTTTCCTTCGATTCTCCATTTTGAATCTCCTCCTCTTTCCTTTTTGAATTTCTTCGTCCATGTATAGACGCTTTTTCTAAGATATGTAAGAACTTCCTATGATGGGCGGAAAACCGCATCATGGGACTGGGACGTTTGTCAAAGCTAGAAGGAAGCAAAGGACATGTTGGTACCTTTAACATAGATGATGGGAGGAAGGTTTAATTAGTTGCTTGGTTAATGAAGGACGTAGCCTCATTTTGGTAGGTGGTCACGAATGGAGAATGTGCAGGAGAGACATGGATAGGACACACGATAAGAAAGTAGATCAAAAGAAAGGCGGTAAGGATAACAAGAGGAAAAGATAAAAGGAAGAGCCACACTTGTGAAATACCTGACTACTTAAATAAAGACGAGAAGAAGACTAGTTGTTGTCGTTACAGAGAAATAGGACATCTTATTAGGATCGTCCAAAGAAGCGAAAGGCAAAGGTTAGGACAAAGTACAGGATCTTCTAGAGGGAAGACGCGTTCCCTCACGGCTAGCATACTTGATAGAGGTAGAGTTATCTTGGTTGGAAGTCTGGTTTTTCTTTTTGATCATCCTATTCGAACCTTTTTTGAATTCTGGCGCTTCACACTCATTGGTATCTACTTCGTTAGTTGAAACACTGCACCTAAATACTAGTCTAGTTACGGATCCCATAGTAGTCTCAAATCCTATTGGTGGTTCGGCTCATCTTTCAATGATTTGTCGGGATTTGAGAGTGTCTATCTTGGCATTGGGTTTGAATGCAACGCCTCCATTCTTGGCTTCATGGGCTACGGCTTGATTCTAGGCATGGATTGGCTAGCCAGATACGGTGCCATCCTAGGCTGTGGAAGAAGGGTAGTTAGATTGTTGACTCGCTGTGGAAAGACCCTTGATATTTCTTGTGACCCTAAAGGTCCGATGATGCTTAGCTACCTAGAATCTCTTGACGCGTCCAACGATGATTTGGAATTTGTTCGTGTGGTCTGTGAATATGGTGACGTCTTCGATGAAGTTCGGGATTTACCCCCGAGGCGCGAGATAGACTTTTGTATATACCTAATAGATAATGCAAAGCCAGTTGCATTACCAGTGCGCCACATGGCTCCGAGGGGGAGAAGAGAACTCAGTAAGCAAGTGAAAGAATTGCTTGAGAAAGGGCTCATAAGAAGAAGCATTTCGGAATGGGGTGCTCCAGTTGTTTTTGCTACAAAGGCTGAGGGTTTATTTAGATTGTGCATGGACTATAGAGAGAGCTGAATAAGCTCACAGACACTCATTGCCGAGGATAGACGATTTGTTCGATCAGTTGGTTGGTGCTTCGGTTTTCTCGTAGTTGGATTTGGCTACGGGATTTCATCAGCTAAGAGTGGCCGAAGACAGCATAGATAAGACTGCATTTAGAACTCCTGACGGTTTCTTCGAGTGGCTCGTCATACCTTTTGGTTTG